>OY754990.1:12253482-13453482 GCA_963576475.1 Molanna angustata
TATGTTGAGCATAGTTGGTGTGTCTAGTGTCTACAGGTAGGTATGTATGTTGAAAGATATATAATTTAAGAGAGCAGGAGAATCAATTTTATTATTAATAATATTGTGGAGAAGCATCATATCAGATACTGTAGAATGTTGTATGTTGAGCATAGTTGGTGTGTCTAGTGTCTACAGGTAGGTATGTATGTTGAAAGATATGTAATTTAAGAGAGCAGGAGAATCAATTTTATTATTAATAATATTGTGGAGAAGCATCATATCAGATACTGTAGAATGTTGTATGTTGAGCATAGTTGGTGTGTCTAGTGTCTACAGGTAGGTATGTATGTTGAAAGATATATAATTTAAGAGAGCAGGAGAATCAATTTTATTATTAATAATATTGTGGAGAAGCATCATATCAGATACTGTAGAATGTTGTATGTTGAGCATAGTTGGTGTGTCTAGTGTCTACAGGTGTAGGTAGGTATGTATGTTGAAAGATATATAATTTAAGAGAGCAGGAGAATCAATTTTATTATTAATAATATTGTGGAGAAGCATCATATCAGATACTGTAGAATGTTGTATGTTGAGCATAGTTGGTGTGTCTAGTGTCTACAGGTAGGTATGTATGTTGAAAGATATATAATTTAAGAGAGCAGGAGAATCAATTTTATTATTAATAATATTGTGGAGAAGCATCATATCAGATACTGTAGAATGTTGTATGTTGAGCATAGTTGGTGTGTCTAGTGTCTACAGGTGTAGGTAGGTATGTATGTTGAAAGATATATAATTTAAGAGAGCAGGAGAATCAATTTTATTATTAATAATATTGTGGAGAAGCATCATATCAGATACTGTAGAATGTTGTATGTTGAGCATAGTTGGTGTGTCTAGTGTCTACAGGTAGGTATGTATGTTGAAAGATATATAATTTAAGAGAGCAGGAGAATCAATTTTATTATTAATAATATTGTGGAGAAGCATCATATCAGATACTGTAGAATGTTGTATGTTGAGCATAGTTGGTGTGTCTAGTGTCTACAGGTGTAGGTAGGTATGTATGTTGAAAGATATGTAATTTAAGAGAGCAGGAGAATCAATTTTATTATTAATAATATTGTGGAGAAGCATCATATCAGATACTGTAGAATGTTGTATGTTGAGCATAGTTGGTGTGTCTAGTGTCTACAGGTAGGTATGTATGTTGAAAGATATATAATTTAAGAGAGCAGGAGAATCAATTTTATTATTAATAATATTGTGGAGAAGCATCATATCAGATACTGTAGAATGTTGTATGTTGAGCATAGTTGGTGTGTCTAGTGTCTACAGGTAGGTATGTATGTTGAAAGATATATAATTTAAGAGAGCAGGAGAATCAATTTTATTATTAATAATATTGTGGAGAAGCATCATATCAGATACTGTAGAATGTTGTATGTTGAGCATAGTTGGTGTGTCTAGTGTCTACAGGTGTAGGTAGGTATGTATGTTGAAAGATATGTAATTTAAGAGAGCAGGAGAATCAATTTTATTATTAATAATATTGTGGAGAAGCATCATATCAGATACTGTAGAATGTTGTATGTTGAGCATAGTTGGTGTGTCTAGTGTCTACAGGTGTAGGTAGGTATGTATGTTGAAAGATATGTAATTTAAGAGAGCAGGAGAATCAATTTTATTATTAATAATATTGTGGAGAAGCATCATATCAGATACTGTAGAATGTTGTATGTTGAGCATAGTTGGTGTGTCTAGTGTCTACAGGTGTAGGTAGGTATGTATGTTGAAAGATATGTAATTTAAGAGAGCAGGAGAATCAATTTTATTATTAATAATATTGTGGAGAAGCATCATATCAGATACTGTAGAATGTTGTATGTTGAGCATAGTTGGTGTGTCTAGTGTCTACAGGTGTAGGTAGGTATGTATGTTGAAAGATATGTAATTTAAGAGAGCAGGAGAATCAATTTTATTATTAATAATATTGTGGAGAAGCATCATATCAGATACTGTAGAATGTTGTATGTTGAGCATAGTTGGTGTGTCTAGTGTCTACAGGTGTAGGTAGGTATGTATGTTGAAAGATATGTAATTTAAGAGAGCAGGAGAATCAATTTTATTATTAATAATATTGTGGAGAAGCATCATATCAGATACTGTAGAATGTTGTATGTTGAGCATAGTTGGTGTGTCTAGTGTCTACAGGTGTAGGTAGGTATGTATGTTGAAAGATATGTAATTTAAGAGAGCAGGAGAATCAATTTTATTATTAATAATATTGTGGAGAAGCATCATATCAGATACTGTAGAATGTTGTATGTTGAGCATAGTTGGTGTGTCTAGTGTCTACAGGTGTAGGTAGGTATGTATGTTGAAAGATATGTAATTTAAGAGAGCAGGAGAATCAATTTTATTATTAATAATATTGTGGAGAAGCATCATATCAGATACTGTAGAATGTTGTATGTTGAGCATAGTTGGTGTGTCTAGTGTCTACAGGTGTAGGTAGGTATGTATGTTGAAAGATATGTAATTTAAGAGAGCAGGAGAATCAATTTTATTATTAATAATATTGTGGAGAAGCATCATATCAGATACTGTAGAATGTTGTATGTTGAGCATAGTTGGTGTGTCTAGTGTCTACAGGTGTAGGTAGGTATGTATGTTGAAAGATATATAATTTAAGAGAGCAGGAGAATCAATTTTATTATTAATAATATTGTGGAGAAGCATCATATCAGATACTGTAGAATGTTGTATGTTGAGCATAGTTGGTGTGTCTAGTGTCTACAGGTGTAGGTAGGTATGTATGTTGAAAGATATGTAATTTAAGAGAGCAGGAGAATCAATTTTATTATTAATAATATTGTGGAGAAGCATCATATCAGATACTGTAGAATGTTGTATGTTGAGCATAGTTGGTGTGTCTAGTGTCTACAGGTAGGTATGTATGTTGAAAGATATATAATTTAAGAGAGCAGGAGAATCAATTTTATTATTAATAATATTGTGGAGAAGCATCATATCAGATACTGTAGAATGTTGTATGTTGAGCATAGTTGGTGTGTCTAGTGTCTACAGGTAGGTATGTATGTTGAAAGATATATAATTTAAGAGAGCAGGAGAATCAATTTTATTATTAATAATATTGTGGAGAAGCATCATATCAGATACTGTAGAATGTTGTATGTTGAGCATAGTTGGTGTGTCTAGTGTCTACAGGTGTAGGTAGGTATGTATGTTGAAAGATATGTAATTTAAGAGAGCAGGAGAATCAATTTTATTATTAATAATATTGTGGAGAAGCATCATATCAGATACTGTAGAATGTTGTATGTTGAGCATAGTTGGTGTGTCTAGTGTCTACAGGTGTAGGTAGGTATGTATGTTGAAAGATATGTAATTTAAGAGAGCAGGAGAATCAATTTTATTATTAATAATATTGTGGAGAAGCATCATATCAGATACTGTAGAATGTTGTATGTTGAGCATAGTTGGTGTGTCTAGTGTCTACAGGTGTAGGTAGGTATGTATGTTGAAAGATATGTAATTTAAGAGAGCAGGAGAATCAATTTTATTATTAATAATATTGTGGAGAAGCATCATATCAGATACTGTAGAATGTTGTATGTTGAGCATAGTTGGTGTGTCTAGTGTCTACAGGTGTAGGTAGGTATGTATGTTGAAAGATATGTAATTTAAGAGAGCAGGAGAATCAATTTTATTATTAATAATATTGTGGAGAAGCATCATATCAGATACTGTAGAATGTTGTATGTTGAGCATAGTTGGTGTGTCTAGTGTCTACAGGTGTAGGTAGGTATGTATGTTGAAAGATATGTAATTTAAGAGAGCAGGAGAATCAATTTTATTATTAATAATATTGTGGAGAAGCATCATATCAGATACTGTAGAATGTTGTATGTTGAGCATAGTTGGTGTGTCTAGTGTCTACAGGTAGGTATGTATGTTGAAAGATATATAATTTAAGAGAGCAGGAGAATCAATTTTATTATTAATAATATTGTGGAGAAGCATCATATCAGATACTGTAGAATGTTGTATGTTGAGCATAGTTGGTGTGTCTAGTGTCTACAGGTAGGTATGTATGTTGAAAGATATATAATTTAAGAGAGCAGGAGAATCAATTTTATTATTAATAATATTGTGGAGAAGCATCATATCAGATACTGTAGAATGTTGTATGTTGAGCATAGTTGGTGTGTCTAGTGTCTACAGGTGTAGGTAGGTATGTATGTTGAAAGATATGTAATTTAAGAGAGCAGGAGAATCAATTTTATTATTAATAATATTGTGGAGAAGCATCATATCAGATACTGTAGAATGTTGTATGTTGAGCATAGTTGGTGTGTCTAGTGTCTACAGGTGTAGGTAGGTATGTATGTTGAAAGATATGTAATTTAAGAGAGCAGGAGAATCAATTTTATTATTAATAATATTGTGGAGAAGCATCATATCAGATACTGTAGAATGTTGTATGTTGAGCATAGTTGGTGTGTCTAGTGTCTACAGGTAGGTATGTATGTTGAAAGATATATAATTTAAGAGAGCAGGAGAATCAATTTTATTATTAATAATATTGTGGAGAAGCATCATATCAGATACTGTAGAATGTTGTATGTTGAGCATAGTTGGTGTGTCTAGTGTCTACAGGTAGGTATGTATGTTGAAAGATATGTAATTTAAGAGAGCAGGAGAATCAATTTTATTATTAATAATATTGTGGAGAAGCATCATATCAGATACTGTAGAATGTTGTATGTTGAGCATAGTTGGTGTGTCTAGTGTCTACAGGTGTAGGTAGGTATGTATGTTGAAAGATATGTAATTTAAGAGAGCAGGAGAATCAATTTTATTATTAATAATATTGTGGAGAAGCATCATATCAGATACTGTAGAATGTTGTATGTTGAGCATAGTTGGTGTGTCTAGTGTCTACAGGTAGGTATGTATGTTGAAAGATATATAATTTAAGAGAGCAGGAGAATCAATTTTATTATTAATAATATTGTGGAGAAGCATCATATCAGATACTGTAGAATGTTGTATGTTGAGCATAGTTGGTGTGTCTAGTGTCTACAGGTGTAGGTAGGGATGTTGAAAGATATATAATTTAAGAGAGCAGGAGAATCAATTTTATTATTAATAATATTGTGGAGAAGCATCATATCAGATACTGTAGAATGTTGTATGTTGAGCATAGTTGGTGTGTCTAGTGTCTACAGGTAGGTATGTATGTTGAAAGATATGTAATTTAAGAGAGCAGGAGAATCAATTTTATTATTAATAATATTGTGGAGAAGCATCATATCAGATACTGTAGAATGTTGTATGTTGAGCATAGTTGGTGTGTCTAGTGTCTACAGGTGTAGGTAGGTATGTATGTTGAAAGATATGTAATTTAAGAGAGCAGGAGAATCAATTTTATTATTAATAATATTGTGGAGAAGCATCATATCAGATACTGTAGAATGTTGTATGTTGAGCATAGTTGGTGTGTCTAGTGTCTACAGGTAGGTATGTATGTTGAAAGATATATAATTTAAGAGAGCAGGAGAATCAATTTTATTATTAATAATATTGTGGAGAAGCATCATATCAGATACTGTAGAATGTTGTATGTTGAGCATAGTTGGTGTGTCTAGTGTCTACAGGTGTAGGTAGGGATGTTGAAAGATATATAATTTAAGAGAGCAGGAGAATCAATTTTATTATTAATAATATTGTGGAGAAGCATCATATCAGATACTGTAGAATGTTGTATGTTGAGCATAGTTGGTGTGTCTAGTGTCTACAGGTGTAGGTAGGTATGTATGTTGAAAGATATGTAATTTAAGAGAGCAGGAGAATCAATTTTATTATTAATAATATTGTGGAGAAGCATCATATCAGATACTGTAGAATGTTGTATGTTGAGCATAGTTGGTGTGTCTAGTGTCTACAGGTGTAGGTAGGTATGTATGTTGAAAGATATGTAATTTAAGAGAGCAGGAGAATCAATTTTATTATTAATAATATTGTGGAGAAGCATCATATCAGATACTGTAGAATGTTGTATGTTGAGCATAGTTGGTGTGTCTAGTGTCTACAGGTAGGTATGTATGTTGAAAGATATATAATTTAAGAGAGCAGGAGAATCAATTTTATTATTAATAATATTGTGGAGAAGCATCATATCAGATACTGTAGAATGTTGTATGTTGAGCATAGTTGGTGTGTCTAGTGTCTACAGGTAGGTATGTATGTTGAAAGATATATAATTTAAGAGAGCAGGAGAATCAATTTTATTATTAATAATATTGTGGAGAAGCATCATATCAGATACTGTAGAATGTTGTATGTTGAGCATAGTTGGTGTGTCTAGTGTCTACAGGTAGGTATGTATGTTGAAAGATATGTAATTTAAGAGAGCAGGAGAATCAATTTTATTATTAATAATATTGTGGAGAAGCATCATATCAGATACTGTAGAATGTTGTATGTTGAGCATAGTTGGTGTGTCTAGTGTCTACAGGTGTAGGTAGGTATGTATGTTGAAAGATATGTAATTTAAGAGAGCAGGAGAATCAATTTTATTATTAATAATATTGTGGAGAAGCATCATATCAGATACTGTAGAATGTTGTATGTTGAGCATAGTTGGTGTGTCTAGTGTCTACAGGTAGGTATGTATGTTGAAAGATATGTAATTTAAGAGAGCAGGAGAATCAATTTTATTATTAATAATATTGTGGAGAAGCATCATATCAGATACTGTAGAATGTTGTATGTTGAGCATAGTTGGTGTGTCTAGTGTCTACAGGTGTAGGTAGGTATGTATGTTGAAAGATATGTAATTTAAGAGAGCAGGAGAATCAATTTTATTATTAATAATATTGTGGAGAAGCATCATATCAGATACTGTAGAATGTTGTATGTTGAGCATAGTTGGTGTGTCTAGTGTCTACAGGTAGGTATGTATGTTGAAAGATATATAATTTAAGAGAGCAGGAGAATCAATTTTATTATTAATAATATTGTGGAGAAGCATCATATCAGATACTGTAGAATGTTGTATGTTGAGCATAGTTGGTGTGTCTAGTGTCTACAGGTGTAGGTAGGGATGTTGAAAGATATATAATTTAAGAGAGCAGGAGAATCAATTTTATTATTAATAATATTGTGGAGAAGCATCATATCAGATACTGTAGAATGTTGTATGTTGAGCATAGTTGGTGTGTCTAGTGTCTACAGGTAGGTATGTATGTTGAAAGATATGTAATTTAAGAGAGCAGGAGAATCAATTTTATTATTAATAATATTGTGGAGAAGCATCATATCAGATACTGTAGAATGTTGTATGTTGAGCATAGTTGGTGTGTCTAGTGTCTACAGGTGTAGGTAGGTATGTATGTTGAAAGATATGTAATTTAAGAGAGCAGGAGAATCAATTTTATTATTAATAATATTGTGGAGAAGCATCATATCAGATACTGTAGAATGTTGTATGTTGAGCATAGTTGGTGTGTCTAGTGTCTACAGGTAGGTATGTATGTTGAAAGATATATAATTTAAGAGAGCAGGAGAATCAATTTTATTATTAATAATATTGTGGAGAAGCATCATATCAGATACTGTAGAATGTTGTATGTTGAGCATAGTTGGTGTGTCTAGTGTCTACAGGTAGGTATGTATGTTGAAAGATATATAATTTAAGAGAGCAGGAGAATCAATTTTATTATTAATAATATTGTGGAGAAGCATCATATCAGATACTGTAGAATGTTGTATGTTGAGCATAGTTGGTGTGTCTAGTGTCTACAGGTGTAGGTAGGTATGTATGTTGAAAGATATATAATTTAAGAGAGCAGGAGAATCAATTTTATTATTAATAATATTGTGGAGAAGCATCATATCAGATACTGTAGAATGTTGTATGTTGAGCATAGTTGGTGTGTCTAGTGTCTACAGGTAGGTATGTATGTTGAAAGATATATAATTTAAGAGAGCAGGAGAATCAATTTTATTATTAATAATATTGTGGAGAAGCATCATATCAGATACTGTAGAATGTTGTATGTTGAGCATAGTTGGTGTGTCTAGTGTCTACAGGTGTAGGTAGGTATGTATGTTGAAAGATATATAATTTAAGAGAGCAGGAGAATCAATTTTATTATTAATAATATTGTGGAGAAGCATCATATCAGATACTGTAGAATGTTGTATGTTGAGCATAGTTGGTGTGTCTAGTGTCTACAGGTGTAGGTAGGTATGTATGTTGAAAGATATATAATTTAAGAGAGCAGGAGAATCAATTTTATTATTAATAATATTGTGGAGAAGCATCATATCAGATACTGTAGAATGTTGTATGTTGAGCATAGTTGGTGTGTCTAGTGTCTACAGGTAGGTATGTATGTTGAAAGATATATAATTTAAGAGAGCAGGAGAATCAATTTTATTATTAATAATATTGTGGAGAAGCATCATATCAGATACTGTAGAATGTTGTATGTTGAGCATAGTTGGTGTGTCTAGTGTCTACAGGTAGGTATGTATGTTGAAAGATATATAATTTAAGAGAGCAGGAGAATCAATTTTATTATTAATAATATTGTGGAGAAGCATCATATCAGATACTGTAGAATGTTGTATGTTGAGCATAGTTGGTGTGTCTAGTGTCTACAGGTGTAGGTAGGTATGTATGTTGAAAGATATATAATTTAAGAGAGCAGGAGAATCAATTTTATTATTAATAATATTGTGGAGAAGCATCATATCAGATACTGTAGAATGTTGTATGTTGAGCATAGTTGGTGTGTCTAGTGTCTACAGGTGTAGGTAGGTATGTATGTTGAAAGATATGTAATTTAAGAGAGCAGGAGAATCAATTTTATTATTAATAATATTGTGGAGAAGCATCATATCAGATACTGTAGAATGTTGTATGTTGAGCATAGTTGGTGTGTCTAGTGTCTACAGGTAGGTATGTATGTTGAAAGATATGTAATTTAAGAGAGCAGGAGAATCAATTTTATTATTAATAATATTGTGGAGAAGCATCATATCAGATACTGTAGAATGTTGTATGTTGAGCATAGTTGGTGTGTCTAGTGTCTACAGGTGTAGGTAGGTATGTATGTTGAAAGATATGTAATTTAAGAGAGCAGGAGAATCAATTTTATTATTAATAATATTGTGGAGAAGCATCATATCAGATACTGTAGAATGTTGTATGTTGAGCATAGTTGGTGTGTCTAGTGTCTACAGGTAGGTATGTATGTTGAAAGATATATAATTTAAGAGAGCAGGAGAATCAATTTTATTATTAATAATATTGTGGAGAAGCATCATATCAGATACTGTAGAATGTTGTATGTTGAGCATAGTTGGTGTGTCTAGTGTCTACAGGTGTAGGTAGGGATGTTGAAAGATATATAATTTAAGAGAGCAGGAGAATCAATTTTATTATTAATAATATTGTGGAGAAGCATCATATCAGATACTGTAGAATGTTGTATGTTGAGCATAGTTGGTGTGTCTAGTGTCTACAGGTAGGTATGTATGTTGAAAGATATGTAATTTAAGAGAGCAGGAGAATCAATTTTATTATTAATAATATTGTGGAGAAGCATCATATCAGATACTGTAGAATGTTGTATGTTGAGCATAGTTGGTGTGTCTAGTGTCTACAGGTGTAGGTAGGTATGTATGTTGAAAGATATGTAATTTAAGAGAGCAGGAGAATCAATTTTATTATTAATAATATTGTGGAGAAGCATCATATCAGATACTGTAGAATGTTGTATGTTGAGCATAGTTGGTGTGTCTAGTGTCTACAGGTAGGTATGTATGTTGAAAGATATATAATTTAAGAGAGCAGGAGAATCAATTTTATTATTAATAATATTGTGGAGAAGCATCATATCAGATACTGTAGAATGTTGTATGTTGAGCATAGTTGGTGTGTCTAGTGTCTACAGGTAGGTATGTATGTTGAAAGATATATAATTTAAGAGAGCAGGAGAATCAATTTTATTATTAATAATATTGTGGAGAAGCATCATATCAGATACTGTAGAATGTTGTATGTTGAGCATAGTTGGTGTGTCTAGTGTCTACAGGTGTAGGTAGGTATGTATGTTGAAAGATATATAATTTAAGAGAGCAGGAGAATCAATTTTATTATTAATAATATTGTGGAGAAGCATCATATCAGATACTGTAGAATGTTGTATGTTGAGCATAGTTGGTGTGTCTAGTGTCTACAGGTAGGTATGTATGTTGAAAGATATATAATTTAAGAGAGCAGGAGAATCAATTTTATTATTAATAATATTGTGGAGAAGCATCATATCAGATACTGTAGAATGTTGTATGTTGAGCATAGTTGGTGTGTCTAGTGTCTACAGGTAGGTATGTATGTTGAAAGATATATAATTTAAGAGAGCAGGAGAATCAATTTTATTATTAATAATATTGTGGAGAAGCATCATATCAGATACTGTAGAATGTTGTATGTTGAGCATAGTTGGTGTGTCTAGTGTCTACAGGTGTAGGTAGGTATGTATGTTGAAAGATATATAATTTAAGAGAGCAGGAGAATCAATTTTATTATTAATAATATTGTGGAGAAGCATCATATCAGATACTGTAGAATGTTGTATGTTGAGCATAGTTGGTGTGTCTAGTGTCTACAGGTAGGTATGTATGTTGAAAGATATATAATTTAAGAGAGCAGGAGAATCAATTTTATTATTAATAATATTGTGGAGAAGCATCATATCAGATACTGTAGAATGTTGTATGTTGAGCATAGTTGGTGTGTCTAGTGTCTACAGGTAGGTATGTATGTTGAAAGATATATAATTTAAGAGAGCAGGAGAATCAATTTTATTATTAATAATATTGTGGAGAAGCATCATATCAGATACTGTAGAATGTTGTATGTTGAGCATAGTTGGTGTGTCTAGTGTCTACAGGTAGGTATGTATGTTGAAAGATATATAATTTAAGAGAGCAGGAGAATCAATTTTATTATTAATAATATTGTGGAGAAGCATCATATCAGATACTGTAGAATGTTGTATGTTGAGCATAGTTGGTGTGTCTAGTGTCTACAGGTGTAGGTAGGTATGTATGTTGAAAGATATATAATTTAAGAGAGCAGGAGAATCAATTTTATTATTAATAATATTGTGGAGAAGCATCATATCAGATACTGTAGAATGTTGTATGTTGAGCATAGTTGGTGTGTCTAGTGTCTACAGGTAGGTATGTATGTTGAAAGATATATAATTTAAGAGAGCAGGAGAATCAATTTTATTATTAATAATATTGTGGAGAAGCATCATATCAGATACTGTAGAATGTTGTATGTTGAGCATAGTTGGTGTGTCTAGTGTCTACAGGTAGGTATGTATGTTGAAAGATATATAATTTAAGAGAGCAGGAGAATCAATTTTATTATTAATAATATTGTGGAGAAGCATCATATCAGATACTGTAGATTGTTGTATGTTGAGCATAGTTGGTGTGTCTAGTGTCTACAGGTGTAGGTATGTATGTTGAAAGATATATAATTTAAGAGAGCAGGAGAATCAATTTTATTATTAATAATATTGTGGAGAAGCATCATATCAGATACTGTAGAATGTTGTATGTTGAGCATAGTTGGTGTGTCTAGTGTCTACAGGTGTAGGTATGTATGTTGAAAGATATATAATTTAAGAGAGCAGGAGAATCAATTTTATTATTAACTAGTGAACACCCGGCAAACTTCGTATTGCCTGTATAATTAAAAATTGTCCTCCATAACCACCCGTCGCTTCAGACTCTTCAATACCTCCCATCCCTTCAGTTCTTCCCGTCCCTTCAGTACCTTCTGTCCCTTCAGTACCTCCCGTCCCTTCAGTACCTCCCTCAGTTACTCCCGTTCCTTCAGTTACTCCCGTCCCTTCAGTTACTCCCGTCCCTTCAGTTACTCCCGTCCCTTCAGTTACTCCCGTCCCTTCAGTTACTCCCGTCCCTTCAGTTACTCCCGTCCCTTCAGTTACCCCCGTCCCTTCAGTTACTCCCGTCCCTTCAGTTACTCCCGTCCCTTCAGTTACTCCCGTCCCTTCAGTTACTCCCGTCCCTTCAGTTACTCCCGTCCCTTCAGTTACTCCCGTCCCTTCAGTTACTCCCGTCCCTTCAGTTACTCCCGTCCCTTCAGTTACTCCCGTCCCTTCAGTTACTCCCGTCCCTTCAGTTACTCCCGTCCCTTCAGTTACTCCCGTCCCTTCAGTTACTCCCGTCCCTTCAGTTACTCCCGTCCCTTCAGTTACTCCCGTCCCTTCAGTTACTCCCGTCCCTTCATTACCTCCCGTCCCTTCATTACCTCCCGTCCCTTCAGTAGGTCCCGGTCATACGCTCGACAATTCATCAAAGTTTCATTGAAATTGATTGAACGGTTCCAATGATAGTCCACCTTCATCGGTAAAATGACCTGATACCCGATGAAGAAGAAGAAGAAGAATTTTTTTTTAATCCAGAAACCATCCCGGGCATACACTCGACAATTCTTCAAAGTTTCATTGAAATTGAATGAACGGTTCCCAGGATAGTCCACCTTCATAGGTAAAATGACCTGATACCCGATGAAGAAGAAGAAGAAGAAAATTTTTTTAATCCAGAAACTATCCCGGTCATACGCTCGACAATTCACCAAAGTTTCATTGCAATCGGATGAACGGTTCTCAGGTTAGTCCACCTTCATATGTAAAATGACCTGATACCCGATGAAGAAGAAGAAGAAGAAAATATTTTAAATTCAGAAATCATCCCGGGCATACGATCGACAATTCACCAAAGTTTAATTGCAATCGGATGAACGGTTCCCAGGATAGTCCAAAACTCAATGAAGAAGAAGAGGAAGTTAAAATTTTTTGATCCAGAAACCATCCCTGGTATACTCTCGACAGTTCACCAAAGTTTCATCGCAATCGGATGAACTGTTTAGGAGCGCATTCAACACATACATACAAACATTCAAATTTATAATATAGATAATATTGTGGAGAAGCATCATATCAGATACTGTTGAATCGTTGTTTACCTAATTATGCATGGCATATCCTAAAATATTTGTGTCACCTATTACCCAAGTCATGTTATGGAGTATAAAATAACATTTGGGTGGCCGCACACTTGGCTTCTTGGCAACCACTAGTGGTATGGTGGCCGTCATTCAGCCACTAGTGGTTGCGATTAGTGGACCTTTGGATCAGCAGTCAGATACCTAACCAACTGAGCTACGAAGGCCGTCAAATTTTGTCATATATTCTTGGGCTTAGGAAATGAATATATCTTAGGGCAAACGTCGCGTCATCTGTGTAGTAGTTGGCTGTAGAAGTCTCCTATTTCGAGTATCCATTGAAAGTTAGTATTGTGGTGTAAATATATGTACGAGTATGGTGCGGTATTTTATTACTCTCCACTACTATGGAATAGTGAGTCATGATTTCACATATTTTAAGAGTATTTTTTTTTTCATCAATTTCTTAACGTGTATCATGTAGAGAGTGCATACTTTGAGTTTCGTTGTGATGTTTTTGTGTATGCCGTATGCTGTACACAAATATGAAAATTTGTATCCTCTCTACAGATCAAACTAAAAGGCCGATGAACTTAACATTGATACACAGAAAAAAAGTTTTCTTCAGTCAAGAATATTTTTTCATGTATAACGAAAATAATATTCTCTCAAATTAAGATTTTTTGTTTTATCTCAAAACAATATTTTCTTAATTCAAACAAATTTATTTGAATTAAGAAAATACTGTTTTGAGATAAAACAAAAAAATCTTAATTTGAGAGAATATTATTTTCGTTATATATGAAAAAATATTCTTGACTGAAGAAATTTTTTGAATTTTTTTTTCCGTGTACCATACGTGTGAAGTACATAAACTTAGAGCTGATTAGTTTTCCATAGATAACGGTTCATTTTTCTCAATGTTTCTCTATGATTTAATCTGTTAAAGCTGAAAAAAATGCTCTCACGACCTGGAAATTTGAGATATTTTAATTTTGTTTAAACTATTTATACAATATCAATAATCTTAAAAAAAACTGCATTCAAAGTTGGTCAACATTAAAAGAAAAACATACAACCGTTTGAAAAATTATGTTCATAAAAATAGATTTTTGTATGAAAAATATATGTAACAAGAGAAATTTTTTATGTTTGGCTATGTTCAGTTATTTGATTTTATATTGATATTAGAGTGTAATATTACCGGGGAAGCTTCATTGCGTAGTGGAGAGTTTAGCGTTGGCCACAACTCGCTCGTTTTTTATATTAAATCATCTCAACAGCTCTTCCATAAATTGCTTAAAAACATTACACATATTAAAGCCAATTACAGAGATGTCTGAAATTATTTTAAAGATAACGCTGAGAATAATAAATAATTAAATATTATCGTCGAAAAACTTTAAAGGCTGTAGTGTTCTGAAAGTTGGCGGTGTGGGGTTTGAAGGATATTCTCGCAGAATAAATTATTTTTTGAACATTAGACGGTCAGGGATGAGGAAGGGCGGGGGAGGACTTGACGCTTTTTAAGAGTGTCGATAATGGCGGCTGTTGGCTACAGTGTTGTTACCCTGACAATTAAACATAGTTACCTAATTTAATTTTTAGGCTAGAGCTATTTAAACGACTCAACCATAGAAAATGTATTTTCTTTTTTTTTCCCGCGCAAAAAAATTACCAAAGAAAGCGCAGATAAATCATGTTATAAAATTTTGTTACTTTTATCATTTCTTTCGATAGCTACACAAAAATGCAACATGAAAACCAACTTTAAGAAAAAACAAAATATTGCCATCTTATTACATTTAAGGGTTTATGAAAATCATTTTGACGGCGACCGTGGATAAAAGGATTTTATCCGCGCCGTGGCCTACGATATACAGGCCTGCGCGCGCTTTTTACCGACATCGAACTTAGTGCTGTCGTTTCACCTAGGTAGCGCGGGCCTGTTATTAATGTTTAATTTACTAAATAGTTATAAAGTATTTTTTTATTATATTTTAATACGTTTAAGTAGGTATTTAGTAATTGATAAAATGAAGCATGTAGATAAATTTAATAGTGTTTTATTCCGCTACTTTTAAAATATTAATATCCATAATACTTATTTCTGTTATTATGTATATTGATGCTATTGAAATTAATTAGGTTTAAACACAAATATTTTTAAATATGTAGTAGATAAAGAAAACAATATAAAATGTACCTAAGTTTGCATTCGCAATTTAAAATACTAAGAAATTAATAAATACATACAACAATTGGTTATTAAACAAATCAGCAAAGGATTACAACTAAAAATATATGTGCACCAAACTTTCAAATTGCAAAACATAGATATTATACCTATTAGTATATTGACAATTATTATTGAATGAAAAAATAAAATATAGGTATGTGTACAATATAAAATAAACCTTAACATTAGGATTATGTAAACAATGCTATTTCAAATCGACTATGTGATACAATAGCAATGATTTAAAATGACCAGTTTTAAGGCCTTTATTAGACGTAATAGTTGTTCTTTAAATTTAATATCAATGTATAAAGTTATCTTCGCAGAGAAACGTCACCCGGATGAAACAACTTCAATACTAACTTGGTAATGTGTGGATGGACGGCACTAAGTTCGTATTTTGTCAACGGAGATTGACCAGCGCGCTCAGGCCTGTATATCGTAGGCCACGTATCCGCGCGGTGTGACGTAATGAGTCCCGTATAAACTCAGTCAACATTTTGACATTTCTCATATACTAAAATTCAGATGGATAAAATTAGACGAATCAGAATAGGGCATAGTATGGTTAGGTTTCATTTGTCCTTTGGTCACTGTACTATTAACGCAAGGTTGATCTAACTCCAGCAATTTCCTTGCGATGTTTTCATAAGCGGCGCAGGCGGCCACTTATGAAAACATTGCTTAGGGTTGGATATCGGGATTTTAATGTTATTTTGATATATTGCAGATATATTAACTTGTAAGTTATATATCTGCAAACTATCTATTCTCTTTAAAAGTTTTGATGTTGAAGTTTTATATGTTTTGATTTAATATTTTTAATTGAATCGTGTTTAAACATGCCTTCAAAATACATTCGATTACCCCTTAAAGATGCATAAAACATATATATTTAATATTTTAACTTAATGATAAACCAATGAGAACCTTGAGCTTGGTTCATTGAAACGAGATGTTTCCATACGAGCTCACACCACAGACAAAATAGTACTTAACTCCTTTCTTCTCCTCTGGTGTTAATATTCAAAATCGGGCTTCTGTGTGTAATAGGAGATTGTGACACCCGAATTGTCTTGCTTATGTCCAGTTTATTTCTTTGTTTTGGCTGCTGTCACTGCAGTTTATGTTGGGAATTACGTCGATGCAGGTACGTCAAGTAATGTAAAAAACAGCTGTACTTACTGTAGGTTTTTACATTACTAAAACACCTGCATCGACGTAATTCTCAACATAAACTATAAAACAACTGTTTTGAACAATTCATAATTGCAAAAATGTACCGAATTTTAGTATATAAGAAAAAGCAGAGTTTCTATGTTTACCAGTTGATAAGGTCCTAATAAGCTGAAACGGTCGTCCTGCATTCATGAAAAAATATATATGTAGACCAAATCATTTGTTTGATTTAAAATACCCATTACTATAATTAAGTTTTTTTTTTTAACATGTCTACGTAGGGGACGCCAGCTATTAGGATTTGGGTCCATTTTACTCTTCCGAAGAAGCGCACTACGTAGCGTTGGGAGGGGTTTGCAATCTAGAAAAGAGTTTAATAATTCGGATTTTAAAAAGACCCGGGTTGTACGAAGATGGAAACACAGAATTCGGAAGATCGTTCAAGTTCGAGAAGCGACTTGCTCGTATATGTTGAAGGTCCACTGTGAATGGGTGCTGCGATTGAGTGAAGCGAGTGACTCTGTTGCGAGTGGGTGGAGGAGGGACCAAAGATGCAAGTTCTTCTGAGCAATTCCCGTGGTAGTATCTATAGAATAAACTTAAAATACCGACTCTGCGTCTGTGTTCTAGTGATTGCAATCCATCAGTCAGTGATGGATCATCAATCAGACGTATAGCACACCTTTGGACAGCGTCGAGGGTATTCAGTAGGTATTGGGGGGCGCCACTCCAGAGGTGACTGCCATATTCAATAATTGGACGTATTTGCGCTTTGTAGAGTATACAGATCTGGGTCTTAGTAAAGTTTTATTGGGTATGTTCGATTTTTCAAAAGCAGGCCCTTGCGCGGTCCAGTACCATCTGGTCCACGGCCCGGGGGTTGGAGACCACTGCCTTAGGATTCTCAATTATTTATCTGTTTGGCAAAATCTGACCCAGTGTGTTTTGTTGTTTATGGGCGTTGGTTGAGTTCAGATAACACCTGTCATTCAATACTACATAAAATATTATTATATGATATCTCTGATGTATGTATGTATGTATGTATGTTGTTCCGTCTGTCCTTCGACCCTCGGACCGCATTCCTCAACCTGACTCAGATTTGTACCTACCGCAAAACGTTTGTTTTTTGCCGTACTGGTCGGACGCTGCAAAGCAATTTAAAAGAATCGAGACGTATGTTCTATGTATGTTGTATTAATTAATTAATTTATTTATTATATATACGCCCTTAATAGGGCATTTACAAAAAAATACAGGTTAAATAGAACAATGTAGGCATAACAATAAGTGTAAATACATCGATTATATAGGTACATAATAAAAAAACGTAAGTAGTTAAAGGAAGAACAATATAAAACAACATAATACAACATAATAAAAGAAAATAGAGGTAAATGATAAAAAAAAACTAGACATAAAAGAAGAAGAAAAAAAATAAACAGTATTACATATTCAATTTAAACAACAAAAATAAACAAAGCAAAATAAAAATCAAAAATTATAATATGCGTTAAGCATCCTTTTGAAACCATCTATAGTGTGTACATTAAATATATCAACAGCACTATATTGGTTTCCAAGGCGGTGCAATCTATGTATTGGTGAGTTAATGATAAAGTTATTTCGAAGATTCTCTATATGAAAAGGTGCATTTTGACGTGAAGCAAACCTTGTAGGTACTCTGAATTTTATCATTTCAACTAGGTCAGTTGTTGTATTAATTCGAATGAAAATCCGTGGTGAAAAGTATGATTTGGATAAATAAACACATGCGTATTGACATTAAGGCCCTTGTATAGGTTAGGTATACGGATGTACACAAAAATGCACGCTAAATTACCTTCTAATGTATAAAACACGAAAAAATATTTATTTATTTATTTATTTACGGTAAAATAAAACCATTTACATAAAAAAAGTACAGAATAAAGATACATCACATCTTCTTAAGTTAAAAATATAAAAATCAAAAAGTATACATATATGTATATGAATATAATTGAAAATAAAAATATTTGTTTCTTATTTAGAATTAGAATTCTTATTCAAATACAAATTATAAAAAGATAAAAAAACAAAGAAAGTAACAAGAATACAAATAGGTACATAAGTATAAAAATCAAGAGAAAGATAAAAAATATAAAAAATATAGGAAACATATAAAGTAGAAATTAAAAATGAAAAAAATAGAAAAAAAAACACAATTGAAAATGTTACGAAAACAATACTGATCTCAGTTCAATCCTCAATTTGTGTAAGTTTACATTGAAAATGTCAGCAACAAAGGCATATTCATTCCCCAAACGATGAATTCTGGGAAACGGAGAATGTCTATGGGCTTCGGTCCTCAATATATCGCAATTAAATAATGATGAGTGCCTCGTAAATCTGTTGGTATATTAAACTTAATCAATGAAATTAATGATGGACAGTCAAATTCAGAATATATGATCTTGTACAGGACAATCAAGTCCCACATAATTCTTCTATTGGATAAATTCGGCAAGCAGAGTGAATTTCTAAGGAAGTCATAGTTTATATCGTACAAAGATATTCCAAGTCTGAAATTTACATAACGTAAAAGTTTCTGCTGAACATTTTCCAATTTGTTGGAATGAATATTGTAAGGTAAAGTAGGCATATACCGTCCACTATCCTAATTCCGTCCCCCAGTCTATCTTAAAAAGTGCGAATTTAAACATCTACAGCGGTACTAATAACATTTTCGTTAAAACTCGTTTTAGCCAACTAAACCTCGCACTACGTAAACCACGTATTAGGCACTAATTCGTGGTTTAGTGAGTTCTGACTAATAATGTAAAAATGTACAAGGACTAAGTAAACCATGGAATACGGAATGAATGTTGAGTGAACGCAGCCATTTAACGGGAATTTCGGAATTTTTCTTTACTTTATGCTTTTTTTGTTCATTCTCTATGACTTTATTAGCCGTCATCTATGACATTTATCGAGAATCGTATTTCTATGTTTGTCATTGTTTGTTTACTACATGGTTTTGATGGTTTACTGTTTACGTATCGTCACGTTTTGGTTGGGTTCCAAATAATTTAACTTATTACAACATAACTTATTTATTTTAAAACAATTTCAATGGAAAATAAATATCTTCATTTATTAGCCTTCTTCCAAATAAATCTACGAGATGTGTAACTCCTGTCTTTGAAAATCTGTACTTTCTTCTAAAATTAATGTTGTCGTAATCAACAAACGGATAACAACGCACCTTATAAATTTTGTGGCTTCAAAAAACTGTTTCCACCTGCTGCTCTATTTCTTGAAACGATCTATCAAAATCGCCGATTCTATAATCAAACAGATTGTCGTCCATAATTAAAAAAAGTATTTCTTTAAAAATGACAAAATTTATACAATACGCGCGGTCTATTTGACTTTTGACAGCTCACGAATTCGCTATTCCACCACTAAACTAGGGGCCCGGATGGTTTAGCGTTACCATGGTGATATAAACCATGGAATAAAATAGAAGTTTTAAAACTTGGTTATTAGTAAGATTTTTGGCCGTTAGGTTTTAGTCACTCTATTCCATGGTTCAACCTCGCTACTTTTTCGTTATTAGTACCGCCGCTAGCGATTATCGACATTAATAAGTACACGTGGTCTAAGTTCATTTGCGGTATTCAATCAATCAAGTGGCCACGCGCAGAGTTGGCTCTCTAAATAAAATAGAAAATATTTAGATAGAGGTGAGTTTATTTCATACTAAGTCACCAGCTATTTACTACACTATCCAATGAAATCAGAACTAGAATTATTTTTTGTTTTTGAAAATTTTTGTCCAAGATTTCAATGAATTAAACAATTTTCTTATAAGATATCTCGTATTAGTGAGTAATATTTGTCCAGTTTGAAATGTTTGTTTGCCCAAATACCGTCCCTTGATGTATTCCTAATATCGTCTTCTTCTTCTTCAATGGCGCTACAGCCCATATCGAGCCTTGGCCTCCGTCAGTCTTCGCCTCCAGCTTCTCCTATCTTCTGCAGCAACTTTCCAACTGCCCGGTACTTGCAGTAGTTGGGAAGCATCCCTTCCAACTTCGTCCTCCCATCGCAGCCGCGGTCTTCCAACCTTTCGTCTTCCACCTGGATGTCCACACAGAACTTTCTTTGGTATTCGCTGTGGTGGCATTCTCTGTACATGTCCGGCCCATCTCAATCTGCTCAATCTGACATGCACAGAGAGCCTGGAAGTTTTGTAGATAGCATACAGCTCATTATTGTATCTAATCCTCCAGGCGTCACCATCAGGCACAGGTCCTAGGATTCTACGAAGCACTCGTCTCTCAAACGTGTCCAGTATTTCAGCAGATTTGGCTGTAAGTGTCCATGCTTCACATCCATATGTTACAACTGTTCTAATAATGGTTTTATACAGCGTGATTTTCGTTTTTCTATGGACACTTCTTGATTTGAACACCGGTAGAAGAGAGAAGAATGCTCCGTTACCTGTTGTTATTCTGTTTTTTTATTTCTGTTGTGTCCTCATTATCTTTGTTGATTGTGGAACCCAGGTATTTAAAGTCTTCAACAGTTTCAAAGTCATAATTGTCTTTCAAAAGGGGACGGTAATTGGCGCATGTTGTTGTCGAAAATAAAAATATTAATTTCCATTTATAAACATGTATTTTTAAATATATTTTTTTTTAATTTAGATGTCCGAAAGACCGTTATATACATCTTCTTTGTAAGATGCCAAAGAAATCGTGGGAACAGAATATGATTATGAAAGCAGTAGAACTGGTAAAAAAGAAAGAAATAGGGAACAAAAAAACTGTATTCTACCGTATGTGTAGGCGTTTATTCTGCCGTATTTATTTGCAAATTTTGTTTAAATAATTAATTGTTTTATTTCTGATGTTATAACTACTTGATTTCTTATATATAAAAAAAAAACCTAAGGGGACGGAATTTAGGCACGAAAACTGAAATTGTCAAAATCTAACCCATTTACCATTTCCGTGTTTGCATCATTGTCACTTCTATTTTCAATGTGTTTTATTTTTTTATGATAATACTTAAAAATGGGTTTAGTTTGCGAGTTATTTTTTTTGCCAAATTTGCTATTAAATTGTTGAAAAACAAAAAAGGGGACGGTATTTGGCCACTTTATCTTATATCATCTAATATGTTATATATACAATATTTTATCGCGAAGAAAAGGTAAATGTGATATAGTGATGTTGCGCCTTGTATCAGGCAATATGTATAGCGGTTTGTGAGATTGTACGAATATGGTATTCGGCAATCTTCGGGTTTGAATATAAAGGAATGTTTGTTCGTGGCTTTTTTATCTACGATAGTGCTCTCACGTTGTGGTTCAATTTATAAACTAATTATTGTACTTCACTCTTGTATATATATCAATTTACTGTAATTTATAATTAACTGTGTAATTTTTAAACGCATGTTAATTTAATATATCTGTGTATCATAACTACCAGATATCACAGTAAAATTTTGAATATTTTTTTTAAATAGCAAGAATAGTAATTAAATTATTATAATAATAAAAAACTCAACCGGTAGATTTTCATATTCTCTTTCGATTGAAGTAAAAATCTAAATCAATATACTTTTTCAATATATAGTTTTTTCTATTTTATTTGTTAATTTTGAAATTGATTTCATCTCTGTTCATATAAAAGCTCTCGAATTAAAAACTGTTTGACTCTGAAAATAATCTTTTTTTTTTGTAATTTTATGTAACTCCATGTTTAATAAGAATAAATTCGAACAGAATGCGAAATACGAGTGAATAATGAATTACTAGAACAAGTGGATGAATATTTGTATCTAGGAAGTATGTTTCAGCGTGATGGAATACTGGAAAAGGATATAGAAAGAAGGGTAACGGCAGCAAATAGGGTGAACGGTGCATTAAGAACAATAATGGCCGACCCGATTATCTCAAGGCCAGCAAAGCTCGCTGTGCACAATGCAATAGTCGTACCAACATTAATGTATGCAAGTGAGACATGGACATGGCAGAAGACGCATGAAAGTAAAATTATCGCTGTGGAAATGAGGTCCCAAAGACGAATGTGTGGTAGAACGATCTATGATAGGATAAGGAATGTGGACATCAGACGAGAATGCAAGATTGAAAGAGATATTGTGAGTAGAATGAAAGTAAATACACTACGACGGTTCGGACATGTTGAGGGAATGAACGATGAGCGCCTGACAAAGAAAGTATACAAGGCTGAAAAGAGTGGAATGAGAGGTCGTAGCCGCCCGAGAAAGAGTTGGCGTGATCATATAAATGAGATTTTGAAAGATGGTAATATACGAAGTCAGAATAATAGAAGAGCATGTATGACGCGAAGCATGGATGTGAATGAGGCAAAACATGTATGTCAAGATAGAGGTGTCTGGCGTTCGGTCCTCTCTGCCTACCCCAAGTAGGGTTACGGCATGATGGTATGTATGTATAATTTATTACAATAATACAATTTTAATATCTTATGTACCTACATATTTAGTGTGGAACGGGAACAATCACCTGGTTCATAATTGCATATAATAATTGTCAACTGCTAGCCCTAGATTTCCTAGTTGGGCAGCAGTTGTTGCTACTTATTGTTGTCATTATAAATATGGTGTGATAAAAGGTAAATAAATAATAGGCCTTGTAGTTTTTCAGTTACTTACAATAAAAAAATAAAAAAAGGGTTTTACTAAAACTGATTATACAAGAAAAGTATTAAACAAATTCAAAAAACTAACGCAATAGAATAAAGATGTACATACAAATTGTTCCTTATTTCAAAGACGTATCTTTTGAAGGTAATGGGGAAATTATTTTCATAATATACTATATAGCCTACTATAGCCTCTTGAGGTCAGAATATATATATATATATATATATATATATATATATATATATATATATATATATATATATATATATATATATATATATATATATATATATATATATATATATATATATATATATATATATATATATATATATATATATATATATATATATATATATATATATATATATATATATATATATATATATATATATATAAGACATGCATGCGACCGATCATGACGTATGCTGTGGAAACGCGAGCATACTTACACTGTACGACCCAAAGGGCTCCTAAGGACAACGGAATGAAAATCTATCTAGTGAATGTTCGTCACACAATTTTAAAATTCAGCATAAATTCCCATTAAACAATTAATAAAAGTATCCTTTTAGCAATATTTTTTTTAATTACTCCATATTATTATATTTTATTTTATTGATTTTATAGAACCAACAGTTTACAATAGGTATAATTATATTGACAGTTTATAAACCTTTTAAAGGTTCTTTTAAATAGTTTAAACTAAGTACGTAAATTATTTTGCAAAAATATATTTTTTAACACAGGTATATTAAATATAAAAAAGAAAAGAGTTAGGAAGTGTATGTAGGTATATTAACTATTTAACCATCCGCATCCACAACAAAAACGAGCTAATATTAAAAAAAATGTGTAGTCTATGTCTTAACACTGTATTTTGTCTAAATTTAACCCAAATAAAATAACTATGTGTCCTAGATAATTACATAATTACATAGATAATTAATTCTGTAATAGAACGATGTATGACAGGGTCAGAAATGAGGTCATAAGGAAAGAATGTAAGATAAAGAAAGATGTCATTAATAAAATGAAAGTGAACACATTGATATGGTTTGGCCACATGGGGAGAATGAATGAGGAGCACCTGACGAAGAAAATATACATTACAGACAGGAATGGAATGAGAGGTCGGGGTCGCCCAAGGAAGGGATGAAGGGAAGGGTCCATGTGAACGGTATTTTGAAAGACGGAAACATTATAAGCGTGAACAACAGACAAATATGTATAAGACGATGAATGAATGTCGACGAGGCGATGAATGTATGTCAAGATAGAAATAAGTGGCGTTAGGTTCTCTCTGCCTACCCCGCGAGGGACCATCGTGATGATATGTATGTATGTATGTATGTATGTCGTAGATAAATATTTTGTATGATTAAAGAGTGTATAAATTCAATATGAATGTTTGTGATATATTTTCATTACAGGTTTGTTCGTAAAATGCAAAAAAATAAAGAAATTTGGGTAATTGAAATTCCGATAATTGAAATAACGTATAAACCCTTTTTAACGCATTCGATATTTACCCTTACTAACACAACTTCATAGTGTATTAGGCGGTTTTAATATATCGCGTTATCAGTCACTAGATTTAGGGTTATACGTCCTCTTAAGTGGAATGGACTGTAACAACCTTATTCCTTTGACTTAAGAGGCTATAGTAGGCTATACATTATATTTTGAAAATAATTTCCCTAATACCCTCAAAAGATACGTCTTTGAAATAAGGAACAGTTTGTATGTACATCTTTAATCTATTGCATGATTTTTTTGAATTTTGAATTTGTTTAATACTTTTCTTGTAAAATTAGTTTTAGTAAAACCCTTTTTTATTTTTTTACTGTAAGTAACTAAAAAACTACAAGGCCTATGAAGTATATTTTTACTTTATTCGATAGAGAATATGAAAATCTACCGGCTGAATTTTTTATTATTATAAAATTTCAATGACTCTTCTTGCTATTTAAAAAAAACCTCTAAATTTTACCATTTTCGCACGATAAAATGTTGTATATCACATATCAGGTGATATACAATATTTTCTCGTGTTTCATACATTAGAAGCTAATTTAGTGTGCATTTTTGCGTATATCCGTATATCCAGGGTATAGTAGGGCCTTAAGGATATTCCAATGCCTCCTATATATTATTATATATGTACCTACATTATGTATAATACATATATATTTTCGCCATTGATGTAGCGAGTCGATTCGTCCCACAGCCGAAATTGCCTTTTGACTTTTGTCTCTGAAAACAGTGCGCGCTCAACGCCGGCCGCCGGCGGACGTGTCGACAGCTAAACAGACCACTCGCCGTACCCGAGCCTCTGTGTATAAATTATTTATGTGTGTGTGTTTTGTTGTTTGTAGGTATCATAATAAACACCTATATAGAACCTATTTTATATTTTAAAGTGAAGTGTACTACGTGTGCGCATGCCATTTTATATTACATGTATAATCATATTACAATTTTTGTGCAAAATAAAAATTGAATTGTGTGAACTCGTTTATGTTTTTCGATATGTCATTTTGAATTTCGAATTCGCTATTTCATATTCAAATATGTACGTTAATTATGCGTGTTTATATATTTTACATATTATACAATTTTGTGTAAAATAAAAAAAAAGAATAGTGTGAATTCGTTCATTATTTTTAATTTCGATATTCCATATTCAAATATTATTACATAAAAAATTAATAGTAATTGAATTGTGTGAACTCGTTCATGTTTTTCGATATGTCAATTTGAATTTCGAATTCGGTATTCCATATTCAAATATGTAGGTATGTTAATTATGCGAGTTTATATATTTAATATATTATAAAAACTTGTGATTATTCAAAAAAGAATTGTGTGAATTCGCTCATTATTTTTAATTTCGGTTTCGATATTCCATATTCAAATATTTATAACATAGAAAATTATAAGTAGGTAATTGAATTGTGTGAACTCGCTCATGTTTTTCGATATGTCATTTTGAATTTCGAATTCGGTATTCCATATTCAAATATGTATGTTAACTATGCGTGTTTATATATTTGTATATTATAAAATTTTGTATATAATCAAAAAAGAATTGTGTGAATTCGCTCATTAACCCCTATTCAGTATCTTCTTATTCTCTATGTGTCCTGTCGGGTCCCCCCGACGTTGACGATCACTCGGGAGAAACTTTCCCTGTCCTGTGCGATGCGGAACAAGTCCTCCTCGGTATTCAGTATCTATTGTAACTAAAATAGGAACGTTCTAAAATTGCAGATTTTAGATTTACGGTCTTATTTCAGCGTTATAAAATATCAAATTGGACTAAATGGAATAGGAACGTACCTATATTGGCCGGAACGTTAAAAAAGTTACTGAATTAGACGTAAGTATTATGAAAATTATCTTAATAATTATTTAAAATACGTCTAATTCAGTAACTTTTTAAGAACGTTCGGGCCAGTATAGGTACGTTCCTATTACATTTAGTCCAAGTTGATATTTTATAACGCTGAAATAATACCGTAAATCTAAAATCTGCAATTTTAGAACGTTCTTAATTTAGTTACAATAGTTACTGAATAGGCGGTATTATTTTTAATTTGGATATTCCATATTCAAATATTAATAACATAGAAAATAATGAGTAATTGAATTGTGTGAACGCACTCATGTCTCGCATATGCATATTTTATTTTGAATTTCCATTTAGGTTGGAATTCTATATTCAGAAATATTTAATAAGCGTGTTTAATATATTTCATGTAGGTAGGTACATATACACATCTGTAAAAGTTTAATAGAATTGTCATGTTTCGATACATTATTTTAAAAATCGTTTTCGGTATTCTATACATTTGATGAACGTGTTTATAACGGTAGGTTTTCTCTGCCTATCTCCTGAGGGACAAGGCGCTATGGTATGCTCGTACGTTTTGATTAATAGTATGTTAAATAAAATATATAGAATCCAGTAATGGCCGAGGAAATGAGTTCCCTAAGACGAATCTGAGACAAAACAATTGTATAATAGGACAATAAATGTGGATATAACAGGAGAATGTAAGATTGAAAGAGATAATAATGGGTATTTTAAATCAAACAAATGATTTGGTCTACATATATATTTTTTCCTGAATCCAAGACGACCGTTTCAGCTTATTAGGCCCTTATCAACTGGTAAACATAGAAACTCTGCTTTTTCTTATATACCTACTAAAATTCGGTACATTTTTGCAATTATGAATTGTTCAAAACAGTTGTATTATAGTTTATGTTGGGAATTACGTTGATGCAAGTGTTTTTAAGTAATGTAAAAACCTACAGTACAGCTGTTTAAAAATAATATAAAGTCTTTACCGAAATGGTGAAGATCGGACGTTTTTATTGTGGGATAGTTTTTGTCTGTATACCAGTGGTCCACTTTTCTAAAAACCCGCAATAAAATAGGTGAGGCTGTTTTGAACAATTCATAATTGCAAAAATGTACCGAATTATAGTATATAAGAAAAATCAGAGTTTCTATGTTTACCAGTTGATAAGGGCCTAATAAGCTGAAACGGTCGTCCTGGATTCAGGAAAAAATATATATGTAGACCAAATCATTTGTTTCATTTAAAATACCCATTATTATGGAATTTTACATATTCAACACCGTCAGTTGAAAGAGATGTTGTGACTAGAATGGAAGATTAACGCTCTGCGATGGTTTGGACACGTAGAGAGATTGAACGATGAACGCCTGACAAAGAAAGTATCTTCTTCTTCAATATCACTACAGCCCAAATCGGGCTTTGGCCTCCTACAACTTTCGCCTTCAACCATCCCTGTCCTCAGCCACCGTTCTCCATTCGGTCACTTGGAGAAGCTGGTTCGCATCTTTGGTTACTTCGTCTTCCCATCTCAGTCTTCCTATCCTCCTCTTTCCCCCCGGATGCCCCATCATCACCAGAAAGTATACAAGTCTAAAAAGAGTGGAATGAGATGTAGGGGCCGGCCGAGAAATATTATTTGACATAATCATATTTGTAAATGAGAATTTGAAAGATCAGTAGGCATTATATGTGTCAGTGTGTATGGCGCAATCCATGCATGTAAATGAGACAAAACATGTATTGTATGTCGAGATAGAAGAGTCTGGAGCTCGGTTTTCTTTGCTCTCAAAAGACTATAGTAAACCAAATCAAATACTATAAATTTTTATTGTAAATAAAATCCTACAAGGGCTATACAATTATTGATATTTACTTCAATAGAAAGAGATTATGAAAATCTTCCGACTGAGTTTTTTTTAGTAGGTATTTTAATATTTTAATTGGGTACTATCCTTGCTTTAAAAAAAACTCTTAATTTTATCTTTCTTCACGAAAAATTATTGTAGGTAGGTATATCGCAGTTTTGGTGATAAACAATTTTTTTTCGTGTTTCATGCATAAGAAGTATTCTTGCTATTTAAAAAAAACTCCAATTTTACCATTTTTGCACGATAAAATATCACATTTCAGGTGTTATACATTATTTTTCGTGTTTCATACATTACAAGGTAATTTAGTGTGCATATTTGTGTGCATCCGTATGCTCAGGATATACAAGGCCTTAATGTGGAAACGGCGTGATGGTATCTATGTATAAATAATAACTATTTTAATTTATTTCATATTTTTCGACGTCTTGAATTATACCTGCCGTTTATTATGAATACTACGTGTACCTATTGACAAGAAGAGTACGTACAGTGAATATCGATAGAGCGAGTCAGGTATACTTCGATTCTCTCCGTAGAATGTATTATTTTTTACTACTTAACCATTAAAATTTTTCATCCTATTCAGAATGATTTTTCAGTGGCCAAGTTAGGGGAAAAAAACATTATTATTGTGTGACGAAAAATACCCCCTATTTAGTACCTAACTATTGTAACTAAAATAGGAACGTACTAAAATTGTAGATTTAAGTACTACGGTCTTATTTCAGCGTTATAAAATATAAACTTGGACTAAATGGAATAGGAACGTACCTATATTGGTCGGAACGTTCTTAAAAAGTAACTGAATTAGACGTATTATGAATAATTATGAAAATGATAAAAATTTCATAATTTTTATAATTATTCAAGATGCGTCTGATTCAGTATTTTTTTAAGAACGTTCCGGCCAAAATAGGTACGTTCCTATTCTATTTGGTCCAAGTTTATATTTTATAACTCTGAAATAATACCGTTAATCTAAAATGTACAATTTTAGTATGTTCCTATTTCAGTTACAACAGTTACGGTAGAATAGGGGGTAATGTCACCAAAACAGGAATAATAATAATATTTATCTCTGTGCTAATCCTGATTCGTAAAACGGCGCTATATATATTTAAGTATTATTTTGTGAATAATAATAATAGTGATATTGTAATGTGATTTTTAAATGTGTGAAAAATATAATTCCGTTTAGGAAATAATGTGTGGTGCGTGTAATTATTTGGTAAGTTGACTTTTATTTTTTTTATTTATATTAAAGCATGTACATATAATTGTATAAAATATTATAAAAAATGTCGTGTCCGGCAAATAACTTGAGACAATTTTTTGTCGGGGAGGACTGTTGCACGTGGGTATAAAAACCAAGCAACAAAATAAAATGGAATCTTTTTAAAGTTACCATATTTGCAGTGAGAGGGGTATGGGATAAAAGGTGAGCATTAATATGATTACGACCTCCAGAGAGGACTCTGACAAGTATTGAGGTCGTAGTACGTGCTCCCACATACACCACCCTTCACCGACAGCCAGCAATAGAAACAATTAGACTCATAAATCTTATAAATTCTCAGGGGGGCTCTAAGTCATGAATTTTTATTAAAGAAAATATAAAGACAGCAGATATTGGATTTTTTCCTGTAGGGTGTCAATCATGTTTTCAATGTAAAACGTGTCAGTTGTAGCCAACGCTATACTCCTCTATACCAAGTCACTCCACAAATTATTCAAATTTTGTATGGGTATTTTTCTACATTTTCATGAAATCATTTGTTGGCCTTCGTGGCTCAGTTGGTTATGTATCTAACTGTTGATCCAAAGGTCCCGGTTTCGATTCCCGATGGAGAAACAGTTATTATTTGTGTTTTCAGTCTGGATCTGTGAGACGATTGATATCATAAATCTCCAGAATGTGGCAACTTGTTATTGGGTGCGTGTTAATTAATATTTGACAAAGTACCTGTTAGTTGCCCGAGAATTAAATACAAAATGAAAAATGAGTTTGAAATTATTTTTCATTTAAATATTTTATTATGAAAATCTGATAATTATTCAATGCAATTTTGTGACAGTGATGTGCATTTTTATCAAATTATAAGTTTCCCGAGCTTAGGGTCACTTTGAAATATTTGACAGTTAAAGAGATTGAGAAGCACTGATCGGATAACCTTCAAAATCTTGTAGGGTCTAAGCGAGTATTTGATTTATAAATTTGCATAATTTGAAAATAATCTAAGAAGTATGACACGACCTAGTGAACGATATTCTGAAAGACGGAAATGTAAGAAGCGTGAACAGCAGACGAACGTGTATAATGAGACGATGCATGAATGTGGACGAGGCGAGGGATGCGTGCCAGGATAGAAAAAATGTGGTATTCGGTTCTCTCTGCTTGCCCCGCGAGGGACACGGCGTGATGGTATGTACATATACCATAGCTTTTCAGCAAGATTTTGGTCTAGTCTCAGTCCCGTAGTCCTACAATGTACTCTCGAATCTAATCTCAATTTCCAACAGCCCCAGAACAGGTTTACCCTAGTGGGACGTTACTTACTTAACCTAAATATGTACAAATGTTTGTGTATTATCAATAAATAAATAAATAACATAAATAATCGAATATGATGGGAACTGCTTTGAGGCGAACATGATATGTGACGAGCGGTTGTGAAGATGAGCAAAACATGGCGCGCCTGCTGGTGTGCCCACTCATGACCTCCAGGCTGCAAGCGAGAGGGCTGCACACACCTGACACCTGTCGCTGGTAACTCCACATTGTGAGATATGATCTTGAAATTCAACGTAGAGGTGCTATTTTCAATTTATTGCGAGGCCGTCCTTCTGTTATCGGTGACACTTCTTTTCAAGAGAAACGTGAGCGACACTCTACTAAACATTTGGCAAAACCGCTGGACGACCTGTCTAGTTGGTAGAGTTACCTTTTTATTTTTTCCTGACGTGAAGTCGCTACTGAAATCTCCTTGGGTTGTTCCAGACTTTTGGACTTCTCAATTTCTCACAGGACACGGTAACTTTAAAAGCTATCTTCATCGCTTCAACATTGCTCCCTCTTCCTCATGTCAGTTTTGTCAATGTCCGGACCAAACTTCGGATCACATCCTTTGGGAGTGTTCCCACCCAATTGTGTCCTCTTACAGATCGGAGCTCCTCGTTGCTGTCCGTGGGCCTCTTCAAGGTCCCATTGGACATGCGGAATTAGTGATCTCGAAGAACAATTATAAAGCCTTCAAACGATTTACCATAGATACGGTGCCTTATTATCCGAAGATTCTCACTGAATTGTTTGTTTCCAGAGATCTTGGTCACTTCTCTGATGCCCTATATATATGGATCCTGAAGTCGCCGACGGTCCGCAGGTGTGAATCTCAATTTGCACTCGCTGATTGTTCTTTTTGCACCATGGTGCCGATATTGCTAATCTAGAGGGCTCCATGAGCTACTCTTCGTGCCATGCATTGTTTTATTTGTTGTTCATTCTAGCGTTCTTCGAAGGGGCCGTTGACAGTCCCCATATGTGGAGCGGGTGGTGGTGGAAATAGCGAGTAGCGATTGTGAGATATGCCGTGATCGTGATGGTATGAATGGAATAATCGTTCGTAACGTCGCGCTGTGTACCAACGTAATATTATTTTGTAATAAAAATTAATTTTGTGTTGTTGTTTTCGTTACCTTGAGATTGCCGTTATTGTCTCAAATTGGCCATACTGGACGTATGAAAGTGCCTGCTAACTTTTCATGCCGCGTTATACCCACACAACTTCAACTGCCCGTCTTCATCGGGATCGTATCTCGAGAGGAGCTACCGTCTAGCGAGATTGAGAATTTAGTAGTTTACAGTTTAAGAGGGCATGTAACGCTTAATTTAGTGACTGAAAACCATAGAATAATAATAAAACTATAGAATACACATTCCCATACAATACCTCGCTGAATAAGTGAAGCCGTTTTATTGGCCGGCTCGTGTCAATATATGTATGTATGTATGACTCTGCCGGTAGACATTGTTCCTATAGTACTACTCGTTATGACTACGCGAAATAATTTTGCAAGCAGTTAAAAACATTACCTATTTGGAGAAAGTATCACGCAGACGACCAAATGATTACTGAATGCTCGTAGCAAAATGTTGACATCTTCCTACATTCCCTAAAATAAGCACAATCGCTTGTGCTATAGGTGAACGAAATCGGTCGAGGCAGGATTCGAACTCGCGACCACTGGATTACTAACCCGATGCGCTAACCGCTCTGCCATCGACCCATCAACACTATGAAGTTTTGTGCGAGAACACCGGCACCCAATTTATAAGGACTGTTGCTTTCATTGTTTACAAATAAACCAATCTCTCAATAGATGGCGTTACAAAAGGGTTTTTTTGTTACTTCATAGATGGCAATAGTAATAATGTCTTATTTTCAGGTGATTAGTTACTCATTATTCAAATATATAGAACTTTCAAAATTTGCATTGATAAGGGAACTCTATGAGAAGGCATAATTGGTGAACGTTGTGCAAGCGCATAAAGTGATCATGTAAACCAGCCCATGACAGGTCGTAAGCCCTGTAGGTGTCTTGAATTCCTGGTTCTTCTATAATATTCCAACTTCGTTTCTGTTGAGATGTTGAAAAGTTTGACAAAAAAACTTCTGTAGTGTTATTGTAGAACTTTCAAACAACTCAAATAGTTAATTCAGGTTCTTCGAATATTTATTTCTTTCACAGGAAGATCGTTTTGGGACTTTCGTATCAACTGACGAAATCAAGTTATAATTAAATTATTTCCTACAAATATGTCTCGATTTTACATAGTTTAATAAATTTGTACTGTTTAGTAAGTACGATTCTCCTCTCTCGAGTTCTCAACTCTATAGAGAGAGTATCAACGTCATTATTTTGTTTGATAAAAAAATATTTTGCTTTTGTATTATTAGGTAATAATTATAAAATAAAAAAAAATAAAGTTATTTTTATTTTATTTTATTTCAATTGGCATATCTACAGACCATATACAAACTTTTATTACAAATATGGTAAAAACATTAGTCCATTTACAGATAGCACATACAAATTAAATAATGCAAAATATTGTGGTACAAAACCAAAGAGAAAAAAAAAACACAAGTCAAAAATACAAAAAAAAAAATAAAAAATACAAAAAAACACAAAAAAAATATTACGAGAAAAAATAAGAAGTAAACAAAAACAGAAAGTATGCACACACAGGGTAGAAAAGAAAATGTGCGGTTTCGAAAAAACAACAGTAAAAAATAACAGAAAAAAGTAGTAAATTAAACTGAGGCTGAGATTGAAAGCTTTGAAAATCTATAACATGTAACAATAATAAAATGTAACTTATTATGTTTATACCTAAAAAATTATTTAAGATTTTGTCCAATCTCTTGAAAAATTCATTTTTGCCTCCCCACGAAAAAAGTTAGTTTATCATGTTACCAACTTTTGTAGTGTTGCGGGAGGTCGTGGTTTTGTTAGATTATATTTCTAACGTGTTTTGCCGGTCATTTTCTGTAACATAATATATCAATTTTGTTGTTATTTATGATATATGGCGTGTTGTTGATATTATTACCAATTTTATTTGGGATTTTATTATGTAGATAGGTTTGTATATGCATATATTGGATTTTATTTTACTTCTTAAATTTTCCTTGCCCGACCTCTACTTTTCGTTCTTCTTTTATCAGCCTTATATACTTTTTTTGTCAGACTATCATCACTCATTATTAACATATAATGAAACTGTATGTTATTACAATTTCACTACTTATTATTTATTATTAACTGATATCGGTCTATCGAAGGTCATCTTCAAAATACTTCAATACACTGAGCATTGTCTTCGATAGACCGAAGATATCTTAAAAGACATCAATACTCTGACGATTGTCTTCGATAGACCGAGGATATCTTAAAATACATCAACACTCTCACGATGGTCTTCTATAGACCGAAGATATCTTAAAATACATCAATACTCTGACGATTGTCTTCGATAGACCGAAGTTCATCTTCAAAATGCATAGTAAGGAATTACGGAGTCTCCTACCCCATTCCATAGGGATCTTTGTAGAACTAAGTAGTTCTGTAACAAAACAAGAAACTACTATCGTGCATATTTCATACTACTACCACTAAGAGTCCAACCACAAACGTGGAGGCCCGTCAATCATGGCGAGAGTTTCCCTCCAAACAGTGCCACGGTAACACTATTAGACTATCGCAGGGAGATTTCGCCACGCCTGTAGTCTGTAGTTCAAAACGCACAGTAAATACTCTGACGATGGTCTTCGATAGATCGATACCGGTTAGTGCCTTTACATTATATGAAGTTGAACAGAGTAAAGTATTGAGCACAACTGACTTATATTTTAAATAACCTTCAATTTTCTCATTACATAGGCATGTACTTATTTTAGTTTTTGCAAGTTTTTTTGTACTTAGTGTTCTTTTTTGTCAAATTTAACACAAGTCAACGAACTCACCGCTTTAAAATAATTCAATACATATCGACTAATCCAATAAAAAGGTTAGGTTTAATGAAAATTAAAGTTCTGTATTTTTTTTTATTGATGTAGGTTAACGCAGTCTTTATGACATGGCCCCCAAGTCAAATTGAAAACGCTGTTCGTTATCGCCAAGCGCTAATTTTTTTTTGTATGGGATTTGACGTTTGTTGTTTGTTATTGTAGAAAAAATTTCTACAACAAACGTCAAATCACATAGAAAAAAAAATTAGCGCTTGGCGATAACGAACAGCGTTTTCAATTTGACTTGGGGGCATGATTCCAAATGAAGTCTCAACGAATAGACAAATAAACATTTGTCACATATTCAGAAAACCTAAAAGCCTAAAACCTTAAAAATAGTATGTCACAATCATCGAAATCACAGAACAGAGAATCAATCGATTCTCGAAACCAATTATCATGACGCCTCAAAATTCTATCAAAATTATTACCACCAAAATGTGTATTTTCGACTGATTATATTTTTCACATTAAATTAAGTAAATTCATAATCATCAAATTTATAAATGAACCCTTCGAGGCAACAACTGAATTCCTTAATAGTTGGAGTCATCTCTGATAAATGATGGATGGAAGTTATTTCTTCGCATCATTCAATACGACGGAGAAGACTTCCAGTACAGTGTCTGACAACGTGATATCGAAAAATAGACAACAGCAGTAGATGTCGTACACGTATTGTGTAGAAACTATGCTGACGTATACCTCACGTCTCGGACCGGATAAGCGAATTGAATTTGATTAAAACATGTCCATAGATGATGTTGACTGCGGTACGTATATAACCTAACCTACTCAGCGTTGCCAACTCGATAAAAACAATAATGGCCGTTGGATCGGCCCCAAATCCTTGCCAGGTAGACTCTCCTGAAACTACTAGAGTTTCGTCAGATTATTTCGTTGAAAACGTCAATTTACATTTCCCACTTTTCGATATGGATCCATTCCGATACTGCCACGTTTTATTTCTGCCAGATGCTCATCGGCAAAGCAAAAAGTTCTTAAATATAGTTGATTACACTGGAAAAAAAAGTTAGTAGTAGCAACAAAATTTCATGTTAAAGATAACCAAAATATATAGTTACTACTAAACATTTGGTTACTCTAACTAAATGTTTTGTGCACACACAATTGCAAATCGTGCCTACGGTTATAATAGCTTATTACTGATAACATAAGTTTGGTTAAAATATCGGTAGCCAAAACACTTTAATTATCTTTATTTTTTATCATAAGTTATTACTTAATGTTAATAAATAAGTTTGATCATAAAGCGGTTATGTTCACTGACAATACTACCAGTATCGAATGTCAGGTAACGCAGCGAGGACAATTTGGAAGGAATAAAAATACAGATAGGTTTCGAAGAAATGTTTATGCTCATTTTTCTATAATTTTCGTTGATACACGTCATAATTTGATATCTATATTTTGTTAAGTTATTTGACTAAGTATTTCCCCTTGGGTTTTCATACGAGTATTCTGACTTAATTCTTGTCTAACGCTTTATTTTTACCGATATTTGTACAAAATGGTGTAATTGAAAATGTATATTAATTCCTGGAATTGAAATAATATAGTTTCATATTAAAAGCAATTTCTATCTCTTTGACATACTGGTAAATGACAATTGCAAACCCCATCATGGTGTTAGAAGAATTATGTACTTTTATAATATTATTTTACCTTTGCGGATAACCTTTCTTTTCGTTTTCAATCACGTTTCCTTTGTCATCGTTCATTTCAATTTTCCTACGTGTCTGCCTGTTTCTGATGTTTGTTTGTTTTCGGCGTTCCGTTGTTTTATTCCTCTTCATTCTTTCGGTGACCATTTCTCTGTGAGTTGTCTCGCTTTTCATACTTTTCTTATCGTCTGTTCCGATCGTTTCTTTCCGCCGTTGTTCCGTTAAGGCACGCCCCGGTTTTAGTGCCGCCCGATGCTCCCGGGAGTACCGCAAGGATCGGTGTCGGGGACTTATTTACGAGAATGAAAAGGAATGATGGCGATGTAATAATGCTCCTCGGAGATTTCTCTCGCGAGTTATTGCGGCTGCGGCAGGTAGAGATGAGAACAAAATTGTGCAAGTCTTGGGTGTGTCACTGTAAGACCAAAACTAGACTTGCTTGACCAATAGTCTCGCGGACTTATATAAAACACATATTTTTTGATTAAAAAATAATCAAATTACAATCTACTATCGAAATTTGTTTATGAATTTATAGTTCTGTAAAATGAAAAATTTTTTTATTATGTTTCATTTTAAAAACTCACGACAGTGGCAAAATCTAACCTTCCTCTTTGTTACCTTATTCTCCATTATAAAGGTAGGTTCTTAGCATAGATTCGTAATTGGGATTGGAATCGAGTGTCGAGAGTAAGGTTGCAAGGCTGAGTTTACAAGTCAAGACCACCCGGTTATGATATTTAATTTGTTCGCCACTATAGAAGTATTCGAGTGCGTTGGTTTCCTTTGGTTTAAGTTGGTTTTCTTGGAATAAAATGATATTATGAGCAGTTGATTCAGACACACGAAAAAATTAATGTAATTTGGCCTAGGGATTTCATAGAATGTGGACCTAAATTGGAATTTTATCGATTGGAATTGTTCGTTGAACTATTATTTTTTTTTATTTCAACACATTATTTTTTTATGTGGAGGAATTCCCTTAAAATTGGATAAATAAAGATTGATAATAATAGTCCTTTGGTTTCAAATTATTTTGTTCAGCTAGTTGATGAAGTTTGGGTTGAGGAATATCAGAGAAAGTCAACAAATTGAAAAGTTTAATCATTAATATTTGCCTTTTGTTTTAATACCAGAACTTCTAATTTTATCTTCGAGTAAAAACGTCTGAATTTTTTTTTAAAAATACATGGAAATTTTTTTGTGATTCTTTCACTGAGGAATCTGTAAATAACTCGACAATTTTCGGCGGATTGGAGGACGTTTTTCACATCTACCAACCAAGCAAAAAAAACTAAAATTTTGTTCAGCGCAGCCCACGGTGATTTTTCAAGACGTTTGACTATAAGACTACATGTTTGTTGGTTCTAGATTTTGTCTTTCGTTTCCAACAAAACGATTTGGCCGATGGATTATGTTTTGATTTGTTGTTTGACAGATATATAATATTATAATTATTATTGCTTCTGTATCTTACGTCCGATTCGCCGCCGTGTATTTTCACGCGATGTACAAAAAAACGATCGATCGTTCGAGGACGCTCGGTAGCAGCGACAGCTACAGTCGCAGCCACGATACGTGACTAGTGCCGTCGAGTGGACCGAGCCAGCGACGGTAGAGCTATGGAACACACAACTATTTTGAATCAGTCGACTTATTTTATTTGCTAAAATTCACGAGTTATTCGAGTTATTTGAAGCAACTGCTTACGACGGATGTGTCCATAGTGACTTATTTTATTTTAACATGGTTGCGTAGCAGCACCAGCTTGAGTCCATTGTACTTCCAAAGAACCGCTCTGCGTACAGTTGGGGATATTATCCAATCTGCAATTGTAATAGGGTTTTATTAAATCAAATTTCTGATTTGTTCATCATAATACATTCTCTTGAGAGGACGATGATTAGAGCATTCGATTGATCAGTTGATAAGGACCAAATCAGTCGAAACGATCGCACTTCGAAAATATATAGATCATTCGTTGGAAATGCTTTAAATTACATCGTACGTATCTCGGCTTGATTTCTGTAACGGTATATATGCTTAATTGCAGCCATACTCAGCTCAATAAATATAATATATACTTGAATTGAAGACTCAACTTAATCTATTTTCCATAAGCTGTTTCAAATTGCCTTCATCTACGTCCAAACACAATTGATCCGGATCAAACGTGACATTATTGTTTTGTTAATTGTGTTCTGCGTTTTGTGTATCTCATCGGCTGTGTCTGTTGTACATAATTTTGACACAAAGTAGGCCATCGTCGGATGGATTTTCGCTACTGCCAATTATAAGGTCATTAGTGTTTTTTTTTGTGCCAAATATGTGAAACATCGATGCAGACATTGCACGGTTTGCTGAGATCCAAAGTAGCTGTAGATTTTATAATTTTTGTACTTTTCCCACTAAGATATTTCCTGTATTTTAAGTTTTAAGATGTACTAGGAATTTTCCCAGTTGTTTTAGCATAAAATACGTACGTTTTATAATAATGATAACTTGTATCAATATTGAGGTATTTTTTTATTTATTATTACCAGGTCTACTTTATTTATATGCAGATTTATTTTATTAATCAATTTACATACTCACTGAAATGATAAAAGTATAACAATACAATAACATGCTAGAAATATTGTGTGTGTGCGTATAACTGGTAAGTGTATAATTGCGATGGTACAATGAGCATATCGCTAGGAAGTCCTGTGCCGAGGTATTCAATTTTTATTTGGATATTAGTGAATATATTATTATATATGAAGTTCTCATTCTATTTCTCCCTATGGTCCGTTTTTCTCCAATTTTGTGTAGATTTATTATTATTTCTGAATTACCCAATATTTTTTCATATTTGGTTTTTTCTATTTTTAAATCTATTATAAAATAGAAAACAGTAACATGCTTAATTTCACAAGATGTGAATTTATAGTCATTTAATATAAAAATGCCAGCAATTAAATACGAAAGTCTTTTACTTAAATGTGCAGTAAACTTCGATTTAGACATACTATCGCAGTCTCAGTTTTAATTAATGATTCTGTATTGTGAACTAGAATATATAGTGATGTACGCCCGGCAGATTGAAATAGAAATCTTTGTTAGTTAAGTAAGTATATTAGTTTTAACATTTTTGGGTTATTTATTTGCTCTCATGTTTGTTTGTCGATATTCCAATAAGCAGAAAGATCATTGGGAAAACTAATAAATTCGTTTTGTGATGTTTCATCGAGATTTGACGTCGTGAAGTCAAATAAAGATTTTCATCTCATTTATTTCAGAATGCTTCATGATTTCATCATTCTGTACTTGCTATTGGTTTGATTTATTATGGTGTTCCCCAGGGTTCACTTGTATGTCCTGTTACGTTTCGACATTTGAGTTGGAGTTGAGTTGCATGTTGTAATTATCGCAGTTGCATCAACCGATGATTCACCTTCGCTGTTGTAGATTCTTAACTGGCGTCTAAGGACGTTTGAGGTCACATATTTCTCCAGTGATACAATGCAGTGTTTTGTTTTTGTTAGCGCTTTATGAGCGACTCTCGTAACCCATGCTTAAAGAATGTTCAGTAATTTTATAGACATTTTTAAACTTTTAACCAAACCTGAACATCTAGACAAAAATCTTATTTATTTATTTGTGACAGTAACAGCTTTATAATAGAATATGATCATAAACAATTATTTCTTAATAATTGCTAAAAAAACTTGTCACAATATACAAATAACTCTAACGAAATTAACATATAACATACTAGAAAAAACAAATGCGTACGAAAATAACAAACTGGTTGTAGTCCCCTGTGTCCATTAGGTCTGTTTTCTTTTCTTTTGTTACAGACCTAATGGACACAGGGGACTACAACCAGTGACCCAACTACTTTCATTGTATTAAAACGTAGATTTGTATAGATTCATTTGCATTATATAACTTCTTTTCAACCGTTCAAAAACCAACATTTTTATACACCTGTCATGTAAATTTTGTATATAACCACTAGTCTCAGTCTTGTAGAGCATTATTCTGACGATGTGCTTTTCACGAAACGCGTCAATAATACAATAGAACTATTACCAAGTATTTTTATAACATATCAACGTAATTTTATTTATTTTAAGCCTACGTTTTTATATGTTTGTGTAAAATATCTAATACATTTACAGGATAATCTTAAAATGGTATGGCAGGAAAAACAAAAAAAATATCGCAACTTAAAATGAAACCAAAAATATTAGTTTTTTGTAAAAACTATTCAGGAAATATGATTGATTTCTTAATGTTTCATAAGAATTCATTTCCAATGAATACTCGCCTTAGTGTTTTTTTAACGTTGTGGCAACACTGCACGATATTCCGTAATGATTTACAAATACGGTCGAAGGTGTATTACTCTATTTCACACATCATGTCGCTTTAGAGGTGAGGTTGGGTTATATCAAATAAATGACGTCGTAATGAATCAAACAAGATGATATTTATCATCATAATGGTATCTAATATAACCAGTGGTCGGCAATCCACAGCTTGCGAGCCATAGCCAAGCGGCCCTTTGAAGTTTTATTTAACTTTCTTATAGTTTTATTCTTCAGTGGCGCCACAGCCCATATGGCCTATTTCATATTTTCTTCAAACTCCATCTATCCTCGGCTTTCGCTCTCCAGTTGTCCTATAATTTGTATTAGAGCCGCATTTTTTAAACCATTTTCCGTATTCCAACTGTCATTCGCATTCTCATTACAATAATGAGCCCAACAAAACTTTAGTAAAGTTAATTTTCGTCTGTTTTTCACGCTTCTGTTTCCTTCTTTCAGAATATCGTTCGGCATTCTTTTCTTGGGCGTCCTCGAACTCTTATTCCGTTCCTGTCAGCTTTGTATATTTTTTCGTCGGGCATTTTTCATTTATTCTTCCTAAGTGGCCAAACAACCCTATCAATGTGATGTATTCAGTATTAGAGAATGTACTCTTGTTTTGAGAACTGCGAACATCGAAAGGCAATCTATTCCGCTTAATAATACCACTCACACCAAAGCATTGAGAAAAAAAATCATCTTGTTGATTCTGTCCAACTGCCTTAAGGACACATTCCTCTGTGGTCCAGACGACCCAAGTGTGATATGCCTCCCAGAGAGCTCTGGTAACCGTTGACATTTGGCTCAGTTGACAAATGAGTATGCCGACCACTGGTTGGCAAATGATGATGGGATGTATAAAATTTTAGCGATTGCTTCAAACAATACAATTAATCAACATATTGTCTACTTTATGTTACACGTTCAATAGGGTTATTTTGATCATATTAATATCGCCGGTTGGGTATATCGTTAGCCTTCACTTTGTCATAATATTAAATTTTATGTGTCGTAAATAGACCGTTTTAGCATATAGGTAGTTAGCTGTGTTGTTTTAACTAACCAATATGTTGAGTATATTACTGGGTAACGGTTTATAATATTTTACATTTTTTGAATAATGGCGTTCTGGGTTCTATTCCCTGTTTCGGGGTCGTAAATTAAGTAATATAGGTGCATTAAATTTAATGTTTCGTTCACTGAGTACATGATGAAAATTATTAAAAATATAATAAAAAAATAACATGGTAAAAACAAAACGATCCTCGTTAAGTCTCAGCGCTTTCGATTGTTAAATCATCATCTTTGCAGGCTTAAATATCGATGATCCACCATCGTCCATCATAACGATTTAACCTTATAATAATGAACACTTCCTTGCACCAATTGCAATTGGCGAGTTTAATGTCGTATGCCTTCTTCTATTTCTTCCGACTAACCAGTGTTTTCAGCATAGAGAAGCTAAATCTACACTAATTTACATACATTATACATACATACCATCACGCCGTTTCCCTATTTGGGGTAGGCAGAGAGAACCGAACGCCAAACTCTTCTATCTTGACATATCTGTTTTGCCTCATTTACATTCATACATCGCGTCATACATGCTCTCCTATTGTTCTGACTTCGTATGTTCCCCTCTTTCAAAATCTCATTTATATGATCATGCCAGCTCTTTCTCGGTCGACCCTTACATCTCATTCCACTCTTTTCAGCCTTGTATACTTTCTTTGTCTGTCGTTCATCGTTCATTCTCTCTACATGTCCGAACCATCGCAAAGCATTTATCTTCATTCTACTCAAAATATCCCTTTCAATCTTATATTCTCTTCTGATATCTTGATTCCTTATCCTATCATAAATTGTTTTACCACATATTCGTCTTAGGGACCTCATTTCCACAGCGTTAATTTTACTTTCATGCGTCTTCTGCCATGCCCATGTCTCACTTGCATGCATTATGGTTGGAACGACAATACCGTTGTGCAGAGCGAGTTTTGTTGGCCTTGAAATAATTACACTAATTTACATTAATTTAAATCAATTTCTCCTCTGTCGGGGATCGAACCAAGGCCCACACAGAATCCAAACGGCTTCCCAAGTGTCGCAGCCTTCAGCGTTTTAATAAATAAAACCAATCAATAGTCCATAATAATATAATGGTATTAATGTAAATTCCTTTACGGTGGTTCAGACTCAATGGAAGAAAAACGTCCGAAGAAGGTAAAAAAGAAAATTAGTTGAAGATGTTAGGGTCGACCAAAATATAAGAGCTTGTTTGAGACGATACACGAACGTGCATGAAGCCAGAAATGTATGTCGAGTGACTGTCATGAGAAATATTTTTCATAAATTTCCGCTCTGCTGGGAATCCAACCCACGACGCCAGCAAAGAAACAAAACGACATACCCCTGTACCACGGCAGTAGAGAAACCTTCATCGTTCAGTACTTGGGCATGTACATATATGAAGTATGTTGGTTCATATGTTATTTTCGCATTCATAAAATTGTGTTGTGTAACCCACTGAGTATTTTGTTTGGAGTTTGGCAACATTGTTTTGGACTGTACACATAATAGTTACATATTGTATAATGCTGTTTGTTTTGTTCCAGTTTACTACTGGGGATGCTTAAACTATTATTATTATTAAATACACACTGAAAGCGTTCTATTAGCTCTGTGAATAGTTTGGCGTAAAAACATGTCGGTACTCTTACATAAGCGGCGTTATCGTACAAGGGGACAGCGTGCAACTCTGCATTAAAAGTAGAACAATATTAACACTCTTTACCCTTTGTTTCGAGTTCGCTTTGAATTCGATTAGCTCGGCATTGGTAGGGCGATGTGCAAATAGAGAATTATTAAAGATATTAATTTATTTTTGTGTTAAAATAGTTTTCAGAGGTGTTCCAACATAATAAAATATCTTCCTTTTCATAATATTAATGAATGAAAAACAAGGTTGCAATAATAATAAACGGACTGATCATATCGATGAAGAAATGGGAAGTTAAAAGGGGGGAATCGAAAGATGCCAAAGAAATATCGTTCAAGAATTAGTATATTTTTTTTGTTTTCTTTTCGTTAATGGTTGTACAGATTCACTTTACATCATATTGAAATTATTCCGTAGTCAAATTAATTGTATTTGAAAAGAAGACCTCAGTATAGCGACTGAAACCCACTCCACTAGTCAAACTGTACCCCTTGTAGGGATAGCACCCCCTAACATCAGGCGCGAGGTGCACTGCAGCGTGGAACTGGACAAAGCCCAAAACCAACCCTCGTACTGCCTTTATAACTGTGAGACTACCCAAAACAGACTGAAATCCCGAAAAAGTTTCCCAAGGCATACTGAGCCACTATCACCCTGCTTGCCAAGTCAAGCCAAGTTTACCCGGCTTGCCCTGCTACCTGCGCATATGAGGACCTGCTACGCTGTAGCGGCGCAGCGGTCGACGTTGCCAAGTGTTGGTCGAGAAGAGTATGGTTGCTGCTGATACGAGAGAAGAGAAGAAGAAGTGGAGCGACAAAACAATACTATACTCTGCATTGAAGGTTTTTCTGTCTTATCTATCGTACACAATCTTTATACCGTCGACAAATGAAAAGTGCCCCACAATGGGCGCCGAAATAACACCGCACAATTATGCAAACAGAAGGGTGGATAAACGTTTTGTGACACTTTTTGTGTATGTTAGTGTAGTTTTATAGCGCAGCCTTACAGAACGACAACTATTATGTATCAGCTTTGTCTCTAGTGTTTGCGCACGTTGTACTTTTCGCTGATGTCAAAGCAAACAGAGAGCCAACATCGCCGACAACGTTGTATTTCCCCCCGCCTAACAAACATGGGTTTTTTAATGATGCAATTATTGGGCGGTTGTTATTCTTTGGGGATGTGGTTGTACATCAATGAATTAACGAAGGTGTCGGCGCTCACAGTCTGATTAGTATTATCCAAGTACTTATAACCTCTGAGACGCTTCTAGTATGATTTAGTTTTCATCTTTTTACTGCTCACGGAAATTAACAATTTTAAATTCGAGTTTTTAATCCCTTTTTCAAAAAGTATAAATACTAGCCCTGATTAATGGTATACGTTGGGCAAATAAAGTAATATTACAAAATAATTAATTAATACGAAAAAAATTACAAGATAATTCATTAGTAAACAAACATACCTTCTATTCTCTAGGACGTTCAAGATTCGTGGGGACGTCCTCAGACACGGTAGTCAAATTGTATCAAAGGAGTGACGGAGTGATTGGATGCGGCTTGCCCGGGAAAGGGAGGGGGAAGCCTATTTTCAACTCTAGACGCAGACGAAATGATGATGTAGTGCGGATGTAGAGCAAATGACGTATTGAATTTCGGTGTATGTATGATTGGGCAAATGTTTGTAAATACAGAATCTGTGGCGTTCGGTTGTCTTTGCCTTCTATTAGTATATATATTTTCCTAATTTTTTTGAGTTTCGTTTAGAGCCAGGATCAGGGCCGGATAAACGTGTTTTTGCGCCCAGAGCAATATATTTCAAACCGCCCCCCCCCCTCCTTCCCAAATGTTTGGAATTTTAATATTATATTATGCAGTATAATTCAATATTATACAGTAAAAATCAAGATACCTACATAATATAAACCAAAGAACAAAAATAAATTATAATTCTACCTATTCCTATTCATGTATGTAACGTATCCTGAGAAGTAGGCATTTTAAACTAAAACCTTAAGTCTTACAATTTTTAAAGTATTGGGTCTCATCACATAAACCGTTTTAAAGTAAAATATAATTTTAAAAGTCCTTATAACTATCACAAATATTATGTAAATAAACTAAACTTAATACCCAATGTTAACACTATTTAATTTTATCATAAAAACTATTTCTAATAAAATAAAAACTCAATATAACTATAAAATGCCAGTAAAAATTTAAAATCACACCAAACTTAAAATAAAAAAACAAATCCCTATTCTAATTAACACAAAACACTAAATAAGTTCTTGGTATAATTAATACATAAATTAAAATTAATAAAACGAGGTATTTCGATGAATTTTACACAAAACAGCACACGAAAACTCCAGTTGATTTCGACACACTTTGCCGACTAGTATTCCATCTAGTTGTATATATTAAAATCTATGGTCTATACTAGACTCGTAAAAAATATTGACACGTGTTAACACTTGACATCAGACAGAAGAGAGAGATAGAAACAATAATATATGAATAATTGAAAGAGTCAGGTGACGAGTCGGCGACCGAGGTCAAGAAAATAAGTAAGTATGTCGCTAAAGTCGAAAGGGAAAACTTCACTGAAATTGTCATAACATTTCTACAGAACATTGTTTCCCTTTTTTAGAAAACCTTGCTATTGGTTGTATACAGGTTCCGTATATTTAAAACGGCTTATGTAGTTTCATTAACAAGCAATAAGAGTTCTTAGTATAATTTATCATTAAAGTTACTATGGTGTGTAGCATCTGGAATGTTTTCAAACATGCCGTTACCATCTCATATGAAATTCATTATGAACCGCCCGGGCGATTTCAGATAGGGGGGCGCTGGCTTCATTATGTAGATAATTTTTACACTTAAGCAAGTAAATTATTACAATGATTATGTGTGCGTGTGTGTGAATCGAATGTCGAGCAGCATAAACGTGTTGTTAGTATTTGGTAGGTAGGTATATGTTTACGAATAACACGGTAATAGACGGACAAGATCACCGCAGAATTTTAACATACACACCATCACGCCGTGTCCCTTTCGGGGAAGGCAGAGAGAACCGAGTGCCATACCTGGGGAATTTTTGATTTATATAATTAACATTTTAGGATTTTAAGCGCCCTTTTTAGACAAGCGCCTTGACTTCTTGTTCCGGATTGTTCTATGATTTATCCGGCCCTGGCCAGGATATCTGGTGGGTTTTTGAACATTTTCATTTCAACTATTGTGACATTTTCACATGTTTCTTGTATTTTTAATGAATTTAAGTTCGCGTGACGAGTCCCTTGGTTAAACCCTTTGCTTCTGTTGTGAATAATTCCACGGCGGTCCCTAATAGTCGGTCCCCGATGTGTATTTAGTCTATCATCGGCTGATCTCGTCCTGCTGCCGCTATATTTATCGGCGGAAATTATTGTTCCTCGAGTTGGCGTGTCTGTCGTACATTTGTTTACCCCGGTGTTGGGGTTTGGAGATTCAGACCGCGATCGAAATGTTTTAATCCTTCCAATATTTATACGTGCTTATCGTCGTATACTTTATGTACCTGATGGGGTAGGAAATAGCCTGTCTGTTTATTTTGATAGTTTCTTCTTCCGGTGGGTCTACAGCATATATCTAGCCTTGGCCTCCATTATTTCGATAGTTTATTTGGGGCAAATTAACACCCGCAAAAAATGGATTCTATCTTCATGAACAATCCTCAAAAATCTAATTATTGAATAAAAAATAATATTTTGGCAGTAAATATACTATCATTATCTATTTATCTTACTTCACGGCTTAATATCATTTTATACATACATAATAAACAATATTAAATGTATATGATAATACTTAATAAAAAACAACAACAAAGAAATACTTATACCTATCAAATCGTATTTTTTTAAGAAGAATAGATACCAAAAAATTTAAAAGAAACAAAAACTAAAGCAAGGTCCTATTAAACCATTCAAATTAAAAAAAAAATTCTATAAAGTAAATTCAAAAAAATAATAACTAGTTTTATTTATGTATTTAATATTTTGCTTCTCGGGCAACTAACAGGTATTATGTCAAATATTTATTTAACATGCACCCAATAAAAAAGTTGTCACATCCTGGAGACTTCCAACCAACTGAGCCACGAAGGCCGACAACTATATCAACTTTATTATAATTATAGACAGTTGTAAATCGCCTTATTAGCGAAATCTAATAAATAACTTTTTTGTTTCCATTGAGTTATTAAAAATAGGCTGAGGTGGTTCGGGCATATCCTTAGAAAACCGCCAGAATATATAGGAAACACTGCACTGGACCATCAGGTCTGACAAAAGATCCAGAGGGCGTCGTCAAAAAACGATGGAAAGGCCTGGTGGCTGAGGACATGCAGGAATGTGATGTCTCTGAGGACGATGCTCAGGATAGGGCGAAGTGGAGGAGCGTAGTGAGGAGAGCGGACCCCACCACCATGTGGGATGCAAGCTAAGGAAGAGAGAGAGAGAGAGAGAGAGAGAGAGAGAGAGAGAGAGAGAGAGAGTTATTTCTTTGGTAGTGTTAGGTACATTTTCGTATTTTCTGAGTTTCTGCTTACTATTAATTATATACATATTAGGAATAGTATTGGACCTAAAAGTAGCCCCTTGAGGGATACCTTGTGTTAAAAAATAAATACGATACCCTTTTTAGACATGGAAATCTGTTCGATCGCTCGTCTAGCGACATATTTTAATAAATCGTATCAAAGCAATGGCAAGTCGACTCTACTTCGGCGAATCCTTTTTTCGGCAAAACTGGTCCACCTTTCCTCCTCTCCTCGTCCCTTCCAACTCCACCACCGTTTGCGGTGCTCCCCCTGCCCCAGTACCGTACACAACGTCCTGTTTTTTTATAGTTATTCTTCGGCCGTTTGAATATTCGGAGGCGACTGTTATATTTTTTGCGCTATCCTTTAGCAGGTTTAGCTACCAGTGAATCCTCAGCCATAGATCGATATATCCTTGGAATTTTTCGATGCATATTTTCTTAGGTACCGCCATGTATCTTTTGGGTATTGGCTGATTTAATGTTGCCGTTGTTGGTGGAAATCGATTGTTATAAATGCAGCCGACTGTGGTCGGTATGATAGACTTAACCTTTTTAATTTTTTTTTTTTTCATTTATATATTGCCATAAGTAATTTACATTTAAACAATTTTGGATTCATTCAGTGCAAAGATCTTTAACAAATGGGTCTTTTACATTTTAGATGGGCGGTGGCAGACCGATTAGTACTTTGGATTAGTAATTAGTGGTCGCGAATTCGAATCCCGTTACGACCGATTTCATTCACCTCCAACCATTTGAGCTTAATTATCAGGAAAATACACGACTTTTATTTCCCTTTACATAACTCTTTAGCCACACATTTGTTGCTTTTTGTGTGTGAAATTATAAAATCATTATTCTTCTTGAGGTCCCTAAGACGAATGTGTGGTAAAACAATTTATGATAGGATAAGGAATCAAGATATCAGAAGAGAATGTAAGATTGAAAGGGATATTTTGAGTAGAATGAAGATAAATGCTTTGCGACGGTTCGGACATGTAGAGAGAATGAACGATGAACGACTGACAAAGAAAGTATACAAGGCTGAAAAGAGTGGAATGAGATGTAAGGGTCGACCGAGAAAGAGCTGGCATGATCATATAAATGAGATTTTGAAAGAGGGGAACATACGAAGTCAGAACAATAGGAGAGCATGTATGACACGATGTATGAATGTAAATGAGGCAAAACAGGTATGTAAAGATAGAAGAGTCTGGCGTTCGGTTCTCTCTGCCTACCCCAAATAGGGAAACGGCGTGATGGTATGTATGTATGTATTATTCTTCTTGGTCGCGCTTTTTATTTCTAAAGGTCTTGTCCATATTGGACAGCCATTGTTATCTCCCCGACAAAACTCCTCCAGACTCCTCTGTTATCTTTCTTTCTTAGGGCCTCAGCTACTGAGAGACCAGTTATTCTTTATATCTGGCTACTTCAACGAGAAACGGATCATCATCAGGGTCGCTGTGTGATCAAAATACTTCAGAATCCTCCGGTAGCAGTTGGTTTAATCATAGACGATGTTAAAAAATGTACCAAGCCTATAATATGTTTCTTAATAACATTAAACAATTAATGTTATTTTTATTAACCTACATAATTAATATAGGTATGTAATAGTGTAATTTTATAGTAATAATACATTGTGAAGTAACAGACAGGCAGATAGAGAGCGTGATTCTTTGTTGAGACCATCGGAGCGATTCAGGAAACTAACTTCTTCGTCTTGTAAGAAAGATACGATCAAGGCAATGTTTGTATTATAATTTTATAGCAGTGTTTGTTATTGTTTGCTGCGAGTACCGCATCATACGCGTCACACATCATGTAACTAAATGTGGGATACGGTGTAATGTCGTACCCATCCATCTGTCTGTTTGAAGGGCAGCAACCCCAAAAAAAATAGAATACCTGGTCTTTCGGTGGCCGAGGTCCTAAGAAAGGGAGAGAACAGAAGCTCCTGGAGAGGTTTTGGACAAATAGACTCGACATGGTAATGAAGAAAACGTACATGAGGAATATGAATAAATAGTTTAGGTGCGTCGGTGGCAGGGTGGCTAGCGCACTGGGTTCGTAATCTAGATTTTTTTACGTGGTTGCATAGCGTTTTGCAATCTTTTCGGGAAAATTGAATTTGGATCTTCATAATACCCAGGTTGTAAGAAGGTGGAAACACAGAATTTGGAAGGTCTTTCCACATTCGAGATGCTAATAAAAGAGTTCGAGAAGAACATCTCCAGATTTCTGATCGTTATCATCATTGGCGCTACAGCCCTGTACGGGCCCTGGCCTCTTCCAGGATCCTTCTCCAGCCGTCCCTGTCCTCCACCGCTCTCCTCCAGTTTGCCCTCTGGATTGGTATTTAGAACGTTTTTGGGGATACGATCATCATTCACCCGGCTGACATGTCCCAACCACTGCAGTCTACGTACTTTTATGACTTGTACAATGTTGGGTTCGTCATATAATGCCTGTAGTTCGTTCCGATTATACAACTTTTATATTATAGTTATCGTAAAAATTCTTCAGCCAGCCACGTGGGTGCGCACAGCGCAAATTTGTGTCTGCTTGGAAAAATTGAATATTTGTGTCTTTGATTTGGTGAAAAGGTTTTAGAAGTTGACGAAAACTATACGCACGCTTAATTTAGTAAGGAATGTATTATATGAGGATGTATAATGTTTTTGTTTCAAGGACATATTCATAATTTAAAATAATACACCGAAATAATATTTGTAACATTTTTCTTAATCCATCGCATTATATTTTTCTGCCTTTGCGAGTTACAAGTGTAATTGCCTTTGATAACGGAAAACTCTAAATGATCCCATTCATTAATAAATATCTCCCGTAATGCGGGATACTTGTAATTGGTGGGATTACTTGGATCCTCTATTTATTCCTCTCTAATATATTATGTAGTTATCTATATTATATTTTGTATTTTTTAATGTTACGACCGCAATTTAATTTAATTTTTTTATAATATGCATACACGATATTTATTTATTTATTTATAAAAATTTTACAATTTATTGAATACCTACAATTAATATGAAATAATGTATTGAACCTCACTATGATAAACCTATATCGAGGTTAAATAAATTCACACATTTTTGACAGACATAAATGTGACACAAAAATAATATTATACAAAACATGTCACTAATGTCGCCAATTGGGTACTTATAAACAGTAGCGTCTAACCCCTGAGTTTCTTTTCTGCATTCTTAGGTTAGGTTTAAGTTTGTGTATAATAATAATAGCGACTCGCGTGAGCGAGTTGCTTTATAAATTGAATTATAAATTATTATAAATTAAATATATAATATTCTTTTAATTTTTCGCATTTAATATAAAATTTCACAGCTCATTTGACTTAATACTACGAGATCTCAACCAATCAGAGAGCCAACCGGAAACAGAATGCAAACGGGTAGATTCAGATTGTAGACTCTAGTCTTATAAACCACTTGCAACAATCGGCAATAAAATGAAATTAATATTAGGTATATCGGCAATAAAATGAAAATGATAATTGACTTAGCAAAAGGTTTTATTTCTTTATGTAGGTACACTGAGAAAAGTTTTATGTTAAAAACCGGAATTACGTATTATAAATTCTTACATACATACCATCACGTATGTCTCACGACATACGTGGCAGAGAGAAACGACTTCACATTTATTTTTCTATCTTGAATTTATCGTCTCATCAATTTTCATCCATCATCTCATACATGCTCTTCTGCTATTGTCCTTCACATGGTCGTGCCATAATTTTCTTGAACGATTCCGAACGTTCTTAATAATAATAATAATGAACACTTTCTTGCACCCTGCGCAAGTGCCGAGTTTATTGCCGTATGGCAATTTCTTCCAACTAACCAGTGTTTTCAGCCCAGAGACGCAATATTAGCGTGAGAAATAAATTAAAATAATTTTCTCCTCTACTGGGAATCGAACCCAGGACGCCCGCACATTAACCGAACGGCTCACCAACTAAGCCACGGCGGTTCTTCACTCTTTTCTTCCCATAAACTATCTCAGCGTGTTCAATTTCATTATATTAATGAAATATTTCTGTATCTTACAATATGTCTTATTCTGATTCGTTTCAGCCCCCCTAGACAACGTGTCATTAAGCTCAAGAAAAGAAACAAGAAAAGATAACTCAACCCGTGGAAGTGACAGTTGTCACGTGACTGGCAACTGTCACTTCCATACACTGAGTTGTCTTTTCTTGTTTCTTTTCTTGAGCTAAATGACACGTTGTCTAGGGGTGCAGATTACGAATATGTCTAAATCAGCGGGCAACCGTGGATAAAAGGATTTTATCCGCGCGGTGTGACGTAGTCCCGTATAAATGCAGTCAACTTTTTGATATTTCTCATATACTTAAATTTTGACGGATAAATTTAGACGAATCAGAATAGTACATACTCTGTAACCGGGATTCTATTTTTTATTGTTATATCGCTCGTTTGCGAGAACAACGACATCATTCAAAAAATACGATTTTTGAGTTAATAATGCAGAAATATTGTGTTTATTAATATTACAGTGAATATATGGCAGTGAAACGACACATGTGCTGTTTTTATCGCAATTATAGAGATATTGTACTGCGAATTGGAGACTAATATTGATAAACACAACATTTCTGCATTATTAACTCAAAAATCGGATTTTTGACTTTTGTCGTTGTTCACGCAAACGAGCGATATGCCCTCTTAAGTCTTATATGTATTTTGACCCTCAATTTTATAACGTCTGTAAAAACAGAGTTGTTCTGTTGAACATACCCGCTCGTGATGTGTGTATTTCTGTACTATGCCAAGCGAACCCTTCTCAATGCCAGGAATCCAATTATCCAGATATATGAAATATCAACTTTCATAGCCATAGCTACAATAATATCATCATACCTATATGTACGCTTCCCAGAATATCCTATTAGGCGTCAGGAATATATCCACCTTTTCCTAACATATATATTTTATTTCTTGGTATGACAATACGTCATCGGATAATATTGATCGACCGTAGCATATTTGTAAGTCGTTTGGCTTCTTTTCTGCAGTAATGTGATCGATTACGAGAGGTGAAGAAATATAGGTAAATAAATGAATTTTTAACGTAATTTGTGCTTTTCTGGACTCATAAATAGAGCTCGAAATAGAGTTTTTACTGTGTGCGCTATCGGCAAAAGAAACAGTTTGGACTAGATGGAAATTTTGAAGGGAGTGGATACTGTGCCAGCTGTCTTACTTTTCTCTGTCGCGTAGTTCTTCCTTCTTTTCGTAACTGGTTCAACATATGTTTCACCTAATTGTCTGTAATATAATATGCAGTAAACGTGCGAATGCCGCTAACGTTTTATATCATTTTGCGCACGGCGCGCGGCGTTTGCACAACACGCGTTGCGTATGGAGACTGAAGAAGGTGGTCGCGCGCGGACAGAGGCGAGATTATTGTTGCCGCGTTCAGGTATGGATGTAGGTATGATAGGGTTTAGGTATGTCAGGAAGATGAGGATAGGTACAAATGGGAAGTTTCTGTCATCTGCGCCAATAACCTGAATAGCGGTTTAATTATTTTTATGGTTTATATAATATATGGTTTCAGTTGAACGTGGAATAATAGTTTGAACCTAGTTCAATTGAACTGTGATTCATCCACGATTCATGGATTTTTTTATTAATATCACAGCCGAGTAGGTTTCTAGATATTCATTAATTGATCAATTTGATATCTTCATTAATTAATGAAGATCATCATGGAATAAATTCATTTGAAAATTAAACCTTCGAATGCATTATTCTGTATAAGTCTGGGAAACAACAACTAAAACATAAAATTATAAATGACAACTTTGTACTTAGAATATATTAAAATATTTCTACTATTAAACAATTTTTAGTGTAAAACTCCGCTTCGTAACACAAGTGGGTCAATTACACGTCAAAACATCCAGCCGTGTCACACATGGTCTCAGATTTTGTTGATATTTTAGTGTAAAATTCCGCTTCGTAACACAAGTGGGTCAATTACACGTCAAAACATCCAGCCGTGTCACCCATGGTCTCAGATTTTGTTGATATTTTAGTGTAAAATTCCGCTTCGTAACACAAATGGGTCAATTACACGTCAAAACATCCAGCCGTGTCACCCATGGTCTCAGATTTTGTTGATATTTTAGTGTAAAATTCCGCTTCGTAACACAAGTGGGTCAATCACACGTCGAAACATCCAGCCGTGTCACACATGGTCTCAGATTTTGTTGATATTTTAGTGTAAAATTCCGCTTCGTAACACAAGTGGGTCAATTAAACGTCAAAACATCCAGCCGTGTCACCCATGGTCTCAGATTTTGTTGATATTTTAGTGTAAAATTCCGCTTCGTAACACAAGTGGGTCAATTACACGTCAAAACATCCAGCCGTGTCACCCATGGTCTCAGATTTTGTTGATATTTTAGTGTAAAACTCCGCTTCGTAAACAAGTGGGTCAATTACACGTCAAAACATCCAGCCGTGTCACCCATGGTCTCAGATTTTGTTGATATTTTAGTGTAAAATTCCGCTTCGTAACATAAGTGGGTCAATTACACGTCAAAACATCCAGCCGTGTCACCCATGGTCTCAGATTTTGTTGATATTTTAGTGTAAAATTCCGCTTCGTAACACAAGTGGGTCAATTACACGTCAAAACATCCAGCCGTGTCACCCATGGTCTCAGATTTTGTTGATATTTTAGTGTAAAATTCCGCTTCGTAACATAAGTGGGTCAATTACACGTCAAAACATCCAGCCGTGTCACCCATGGTCTCAGATTTTGTTGATATTTTAGTGTAAAACTCCGCTTCGTAACACAAGTGGGTCAATTACACGTCAAAACATCCAGCCGTGTCACCCATGGTCTCAGATTTTGTTGATATCTTAGTGTAAAATTCCGCTTCGTAACACAAGTGGGTCAATTACACGTCAAAACATCCAGCCGTGTCACCCATGGTCTCAGATTTTGTTGATATTTTTTAATTTGTTCATTTTACATCCTTATTATTTAAGAATGCAAAATATTATTTTGATATCTTGTATACTTTTTGAGATATGATTTTTTAAAAATTGTTGAAACCCGAGGACTATTTCCGAGGCCTTATATTTTTGTGACACTGTAATATAAAAAACATCATAACTTTTTCAATTTTTAATGAATATAAATGAATTTATTTTTTAAATATTCTCATAAATAAATACAGATTTAGACAAAAAATATAAGTATTCATTCAAATCTTGTACATTTTACATAAAAAAATGTCTTAAACTTGTGTTTTCCGATTATTTTTATGCATAAAATATTACTTTCAACAATTCAAATATCTCCAATGAGACACCAAAAATATCAAAGCCACTATTCAAAATACTATACATATAGTTTATAAATAAATGATAAAAATAATGCCTTTTTGAGTGACAGTGTTAAAATTGTGATTTTGGATGTGAAAAGGGGTAAAAAATTGATATGGGTCCAGCGTCAAGATCGTACTACTCTGAAATGCCAAAATAAAATATATTAATTTGTCTTACGCCCATCACATAAAATGCATGAAAACTTTTCATAATACAGAAAAAAACGAGTGAGTTGTGGCCAACGCTAAATTCCTCACTAACAAATCACTCTTTAAAGTATTCAAATTTTGTATGGAAAATTTTCAGAACTTTCATGAAATGAGATTTTTAAATTATTTTTTATTTAAATATTTTATTATGAAACCTTGATAATTCTTCAATGCCATTTTATGAATATGATGTGCCTTTTTACCAATTTGAAAATATTTTTTTTTAAATTTTAAGTTTCCTGAGCTTGGGGTTACTTTGAAATATTTGACAGTTAAAAAAAATTTGAAGCACTATTTAGATATCCTTCAAAATCTAATGGGGTCCAAGCGAGTATTAGATATACATATTTGCAAAATTTGAAAAGAATCGAATGAGTACTTTAGTCTGTAATCGATAAAGTAAAATAATGATGATACTTTCAGAATACAATCTCAGCATGATACTAGTTGATAGTCTGCAATAAAAAAAAATAGCCTTAAAAATTGCGAAATCATAACCCTTGGGTTAGTGAGGAGTAAAATTAAAAGTAGGTACACGATCATGTATGATACAATGCATGAATATTAATGTGGCGATGGATACGTGTCGTGATAGAAGAATTTGGCGTTAGGTTGTTTCTGCCTACCCCCTGAGGAACGTAGCGTGGTGGTAATTATGCAATATATTCTATTATTTATGAATTACTACCATTTCAGTGTTTAATATCTTGAACACGAACTCTACCATAATTTGTTTACGTAGGTACATCGAGTAGGTATAATATGATTATTCAATTATCGATCTATTAATCACAATTGTATTGAATTTGGTATGTGTACTCTGGCCAAATGTATGTAAACAGTGTTCCTAAAATAGCCGAGTGTTGTTCTCTAGTATTAGTACACAAACACACCTCAATTAACATCGTCGTCATTCGTCACGTGTACAGGAACAAACAATGTGGTCTCATATGCGCGATATACCTACATGACACTAAAACCAACAAATCAATAACTTTTTGAACTAAAATAGGAACGTTCTAATAATTTAGAATTATGGATGGAATTTCCCTAAAAACCGAAATTGGTTTAGGCAAAATTTATATTGATTTACCTGGACTTGGGGTCACTTTGAAATATTTGACAGTTAAACAAATTGATAAGCACTGATAATAATAATAAATTTGGATTATTTTTATAGCGCCGTTTTTGTGATAACCTCACCTCAAGGGCGCTTTGAATATATTAGGGGTTATTGTAAGACTCGCGGAAGAAGTGAGTTTTTAGGTGTTTCCTGAATAGTGCTAAGTTGTCGATTTGCCTCAGTTCAGGTGGTAGTTTATTCCACGAGGCTGGTCCGGCCACAGAAAAAGCACGATCACCGAAGGATGAAGTGTTGACTCTATTTATTTCAGTCAACTTGCCAATCACGGATGTGGTGGCTGACCGAAGTGTTTGTTGTCGCTCGTTTACGGTGAGAGGGATGCAGAAGTATGAAAGATACGTGGGAGCCATGCCATGGATCGCTTTGAAAGTCAACAAACATAATTTGTACTTGATTCTCTCTGGCACTTTAAGCCAGTGAAGATTTCGTAGATGGTGGGATATGTGTGAGAATTTCGCGGCTCCGGTGATTAGCCTAGCAGCAGCGTTGAAGACGGATTGAAGTTTGTTTAGCTCCAGCTTTGGAAGGTTTGAAGTGTTGCGTTTGCATACCATTGCAGTAGTCCAGGCGGGAAATAACGAATGCGTTTACTAGAGATTTCGTTGCTTCCGTAGGTATATTTCGTCTGATAGATTTTATTCGTTGTAAGTGGTAGAAAGCAGAGGATGTTGTGCTGTTTATCTGTTTTTTGAGACTTAGACTGGAGTCAATATGTAGGTACTCCCAGAAGTTTAACGGCGGACTTAGGAATAATGTCGGTGTCTGCAACAGAGACAGAGGTGTTGTCTATGTAATGCTGCCGGCGGTGTGTGGCCGTCCAGAGAAATTCTGATATCCTTCAAAATCTAATGTGGTCTAAACGAGTATAAGACCTATACAAATTTGAAAAGAATCGATTGAGTACTTTAGTCTATAATCATCATCAAAAGTCTCAATCCTGTGGATTGGTTTGCAGAAGAAGTCTACATCTCGCTTTCCACTTCTCTCTATCCTGTGCAATCCTCTTCAGCTCAACATAATATGTGGCGCAGTTCATGTCCTCGCACACCTGGGCCAAATATTCCCGTCGGGGGCGCCCCCTGTGGTTTGTCCCTAATAATTGTCTGTGTTAGTCTATAATAAATAAGGAATAATAAAATGTAAATATTAATGATGCTAGTTGATAATCTGCATTAAAAAAAATAACCTTAGTAAGTTCTTGTGGATAATTTACGTAGTAGAATTCCATTTTAAATTATATTAAAATAAAACAATTTGTTTTAGATTCTACGTGTATTTATAAGTTCGTCGATAGCTATTTCGCCTTGCTAGGGCATCTTCAAGACTATGACGGCGTGGAGTTTCTGTCGGGTTATATAGGTAGAGGGTTGAGCTTACAATTTTTTGATTGGTCAGTATCTATAAACAGAGTATTAAACAATGGCAAGCTCGCTGCATATAACTCAATGCTATATAGGTTAATTAACATCCCACTTGATAAACACAAGTTTGATACAGAATACAAAACGATAGAGACAATCGGAATAAACAATGGTTTTTCAAAAAATATCATCAAAAACCTATTTAATAAACAAATGAACAAGCACACACTACGACAATTTTATCCAAAACATCAACCCTCTAAAACCAATTTTAAATGTATCCACTACGCAGGCAATATTTCATTAAAACTAGGGAAAAAACTTAGAAACTATGGAATTAACGTAACCTACAGAACTAACAATAATATCGGAATGACAATAAAAAATTCTAAAGACAAAATCGATAACATTAAAAAAAGCGGTGTGTACAAAATAACCTGCGATGACTGTGATGCCATTTACATAGGCCAAACTGGTAGAAGTATAGAAGAAAGGTTCAACGAACACAAAAAGTCATGGCATAATAACAAAACCGATTCGCAATTTGCTAAACACCTAATTGAAAACAACCACAAAATCGACTCGAACAATAAACCACTACCACTACACTTTTCAAAAAAGGGCTTAAGACTGAATATTCTTGAACAGTTAGAAATTTCAAAACATAATAAAAATTATAACATAATCAATGAACAAATTAATATCTACAAATCTCCACTAATTGAAGTCATCCCATCTAGAAATTAACAATCTATAGATTTGATTCTGCCAAAATAATTCATTGTTTCAGATCCATAATCCTGCCACCGAGACGTCACCAAAATAATCTACATATCCAACCTTCACCACACTTCTTCCCTGGAACCTCTCAAAATTCAAATATTTTAACATCAAAAGAATAGCCATTATATAAATAAATAAATACATAAGAAATACATCAATAAAACAATATAACTACCTCTATCTAGCTGTACCGCAAAATACATATTATATTGTAATATCCACAAATAAACAAACATTATACCTAGAAAATAACCCACTAATAAAATAAAATTCTTAGAACTATATCAATAAACAAATATAACTACCTGTATACAAACATATTTAGGGATTGGTCAGTCAATTGTCAAGTCTAACTATAGTCTCCACCCACTGCCATTGTTTAATACTCTGTTTATAGATACTGACCAATCAAAAAATTGTAAGCTCAACCCTCTACCTATATAACCCGACAGAAACTCCACGCCGTCATAGTCTTGAAGATGCCCTAGCAAGGCGAAATAGCTATCGACGAACTTATAAATACACGTAGAATCTAAAACAAATTGTTTTATTTTAATATAATAACCTTAGTAATTGCGAATTCAAAACTCTCCACTTGTGAGGAGTAAAATTTGTGAGGGTAGTGACGTAAACTCGAGAAAACTCATGTTTTCGATGCGCTTAGTTATTTTGATTAAATTTACGGAGTTAAAAAAATAAAATAAAACGGAGGTAACCTGCTTGTTTTTTGTTGTTTTTATTTGTCGAAAAAAATACACTTAATTGTGTTTTCTGAAATACACTATTTACGAAAAAAATAATTACATTTTATGTGTAAATAAGACTACGCGTGATACGGTTGTGAAAATCGTTATATATACCTAATAGAATTATTTTTATAACGTCAATGATTATCTATGTATGTCTGTCTGTGAATGAACGTTATTAAGTTTACCGTAGCGTGAACACGGTACAGTAGGTAGTGTGTTGCCATTAGAGAAAACGCAGTTTTCGTCGGAAAATTATGCAACTAAAATATATAATTATTCTACTTGTTATGATAACAATTGTTAACTTTTATATTTCATTATCATTTGGATAAATGTTATATTTATAATTTTTATATATCTTATAGGTGCTATGTGAAATAATAATTAACACATTATACTAATTTTTTTTGTTAATAGTAACAAAATTTCATGTTAAAAGTAACCGAACTATACCTAGTGACTAAAAACATTTGGTATTGTGCACGCAGCCAAACAGTGAAGTCATAAATTCTTTTTCAGTGTTTGAATCCCTCTCCCATCCTTTTCCTCCCTTTATGCCACCCCAGGCAAACATACAATAATTGTTAAAATTAATGAACAAATATATACTTATCAAAGTATTTTTCCACAAAAATTGATTATAATGACCGAACGTTTTCGCCGTGATGGCTCTACATTATCAAGGTCGAAAATGAAAATCAAGGTCTAAATGAGTTTCATTTTAAAACTTGATTATGCCGAGCCACCTCGGTGAAAGCGTTAGGTCATTATAATATAATTTTTGAGGAAAGTAAATATTAAACTTATTTATTAATATTAAAAATAAGAACACATTTTTAATCCACAATGAGTACAATTTAATGAGCCTTCAGAGGCTTTAGTATAAATTGTGCCTCTGAAGATGCTAGTTTTATCTAGAGAAAGCGCTTAGGCTCATTAAATTGTACTCATTGTGGATTAAAACTGTGTTTTTATTTAGGTTAAGTACAACAAATACCTAGAATATACCATACATTAAAACAACTTTTGGACAACGTAGCGTACGATACTTTTCAACAAAACTCTTCAATAGTTTACCAACAAATATTAAAAACATTAAACATTAGCTGTGAGGCACCGGCTTAGAATAGTGCTTCCACTCTTTTCTATTATTGTTTTCGAGTGTCCCGTAAGAGCCGGGTAATCGAAAATACATCAGGCAACAATAACATCTGACATAGTTCAGCAATGAGGTTCACCACCCATTCTGAATGTAGTGCCTTTTTAGGTGAGACGAGACTGGTGTGTGGGCATACACAGATGTGTTGTGCTCCCTTTTATAAGGCAATGCACACCCCCACACCTTTCGCTGGTTACCCCACATTGTGGGATATGCCGTGATGGTATGAAAAATGCAAAAGAATTTAAAAAACTATCACTAAGATGGGTTTGTGAAATAGATGAAAAAATTCTGAAAGAAATAATTCTACCAAATAAAATGTAAAATGCACTATTACAAACAACAGAATAGACAATTGAAAAAAGTGAAAAATAAGTTCTTTTGTTGTTTTTTTTTAATTAATCAATTTTTTCAACAAATAATTTTTTTTTAAATTTTTGTTGTGTGTTAATGACTCATAATGAAATATTGTGTTTGGAAAGAGAGAAAGAAGGATGCATACGCTTGAATGCGTAGCGTATGTATGTACATGTACTTATATTATATGTAAATGTATCTATAAATAAACAACATTATAGACAATAACATAAAACTAGCTCACCTTAGCACAGGCTATGCCTAGTGAGGGGGCTAGTAACAAAGATACAAACAAAAAGAGATAGCTTTAACTATGTAAGCAATGGTGAAATAGTGAAATGATATTTATTGAAATGAAATAACTTATATTTACTTTGTATGTTTACTATGTATGAATAAGCTTATATTACCTTCAATTATTTTGTATCTTATATCTACTCTGTGTTATTGGATAGAAACAAATAAAAATTAAATAAAATAAATTATTTTTATAAATAAATTTAGAGGAAAGTAACCAAATATGGAATACCATTTTGTTTTTACGCATAAAAAAAAACAAATATGAAAAATCAAAAACTTTTAATCGTAATTACAATCAGTCATATATTTGCACTTCAAGTAGTAACAGTCTTGTATTATATTTATTAATTATAATTAATATAAATTCTCAAAAACAAAATCAACATAAAGGTATCTAATTATGGAATAGGTACCCAAATATGGAATACTACAAAAACTATACAAAATCAACATAAAGGTATCTAATTATGGAATAGGTACCCAAATATGGAATACTACAAAAACTATACAAAATCAACATAAAGGTATCTAATTATGGAATAGGTACCCAAATATGGAATACTACAAAAACTATACAAAATCAACATAAAGGTATCTAATTATGGAATAGGTACCCAAATATGGAATACTACAAAAACTATACAAAATCAACATAAAGGTATCTAATTATGGAATAGGTACCCAAATATGGAATACTACAAAAACTATACAAAATCAACATAAAGGTATCTAATTATGGAATAGGTACCCAAATATGGAATACTACAAAAACTATACAAAATCAAACTTAACTTCTATGAGATACTTTAGGAACTTTGGTCAAATATAAAAATAAACTGAAACTACTTGCAATAATCGTAAATCCAGGTGTCGAACTCTGCACCAGCGCAATCATTATGTGCCCAGAGTCCGCACATGAGGCTTTTGATCCAGGTTTCTCCTCGAGTATCTTCAGAAAACAACCTATAACAGAACATACACTCCGCATCTTCTGAGTCAGGAGTTTCATGTCCTATTAAGGTATCGGGCTCACTGTCTGTGTCAAACTGTATCATTTCGTCATCATCTGAATCAGATGGATTATTCTTATCGTTGGTTTTTTCTTTTGGTAGTTTGCCTTTCTTTTCGTTTTGTTTTTTATTCTTTGCCTTTGTCAATTTACATTCTTTTTCACCTTTTTTCTTACGTTTATCTATGATATCATTTTTGTAAGGTGATGACGTAATTATTGCTGCAACAGATGCCTTTCTTCTCCTATTAAATATTTTTCTTTTTTTTATCTGGTACTGAGCTGAAAATATAGGGAAACACCAAATATGGAATAGTCCATATTTGGACCCCACGGACTGTCCATATTTGGCATTTTTAACTCATTTAAACTTTTTTGCATATTTTTAAACTAGACAAAATAAGACAATAAAAAACCTCTAAAACTTTTAAACAAACATTTATTCAATGCATAGATGTAATAAACGATATACTATTTACCATTACATTACGTAAAATAATTAATTTTTTACATATCATAAAAAGTTTTCTGACAGCGACAAAACAAAAACGTCTTATAGCGGATACACCACTCGCTCGACTGACAAGATGAAACCTGTACATGCGTATAGTGATTGAAAGATATAAGATGATCGCTGTTATTTGCATCTAGGTGTATTCATCTTGGAGAAATGCCGGTATTCCATATTAGGATACTATTCCATATTTGGTTACTTTCCTCTAATATTTACTTTATAATTATGAACTTCCCTCTTTTTGTCCCTCAGATAAATAAATGAATGAATAAATATCCTCGTAGGATGAAATTAATAGCTGTCGACATAAATTCAAATATATGTACCCATAATAGGATCTGAAACAAAGTGTTCTGATTCATTTATATTTGCGTCAAAGAAGGATCAACAAAAATATATGCGGCTGTTTGTGGTGGTAGTGTTCGAACCGTGAAATGAATCAAAAACCCACACCACCCGTAGGGAAGAGCAGCAGACAAGTAAACAGACAGGGTCATGTATCTTTCTGGATTCTGTAATATGTATGTTGTGGACCGAGGGATCAATTCCGACAGTACGTCCAATTCAGTAACTTTTTGAACTAAAATAGGAACGTTACTAAAATTTTCTTATTTTGCTTCTTCCGATTCCATTCCTCATAGCAATGATAAGTTTATTTATTTGTTGGCATAGTGGTAGTCTGTTTGGTTTCTGTGCTGGTTTCCTGGGTTTGATTCCCAGCAGAGGAGAAACATATCGAAAACCATTTATCATGCGAATCTTGTGCCCCTGGACTACGTTCACAATGAACACCGAGTGCCCTTAGTGACGCTCTAAGCCGTTCATAATGACCGAAAGACACTCTGTGGCGTTCAGATTGAACGTCGAGTGTACGCACCAAACGCTAGGTAAAATTGTCGGGTGAAAAACACTCTGACAACTATAGTATCTGTTGACTTCTATGTATATGTCTGTGGTATCTATTATGTCAGTTGACATTATTTATGATGACATTATGCATTCACAAAGAGGTTAGTTTATAAAAATTTCATACAACGATTTCCAATAAAAGGTCAGAGATCATTATTTACACCACTACCTAATTGTTGTCTTTCGATGAAAAAATAATATCGCGTAAGTCTCCAGAATGTGGTAACTTGTTATTGGGTGTTAAATTAATATTTGACATAGTACCTGTTAGATGCCCGAGAAGTTATGTAAAATAAAATTAAATAACTTAAAAAAAAAATACTTAGTAAAAATTACTAAAATAATTTGCTATGAACACTTCCTTGCACCCTGCGCAAGTGGCGAGTTTATTGCCGTATGGCAATTTATTCCAACTAACCTGTGTTTCCAGCCCAGAGAAACAATATTTGCGTGAGAAATAAATTTCTCCTCTGCTGGGAAGCGAACCCAGGACGCCCGCACAGAAACCGAACGCCTTACCAACATACATGCATACCATCACGCCATATCCCTTACGGGGTAAGCAGAGAGGACCGAGCGCCATACTCCTCTATTTTTGCACACATTCCTAGCTTCTTACATCCATGCATCGTCTCATACATGCTCGTCGATTTTTCAAGCTTCTTATATTTCCTTCTTTCAAAATATTATTCGCATGGTCATGCCATCCCTTTCTGGGGCGGCCCCTGCTATTGACTCCATCTCTTACACCCATGTATATTTTTTTGGTCAGGCGTTCATCAAAAAAAGACATGTATGATAAATGACATTTGACAGTCGCACATAATCATTTACTTTGGCGCGTCACAGAGAGACAGAGATCGATTTCTTATGGGACGAAGTCTTCCGACGATTGTTCGGCGGAGTATTTATTCTTGTTCTATGTGGTCTCCTAACGTTAAATATTAATATAACACTAAATTTCGAATGCTGGTGGTCTCGTAAGAAGGCACCTGAACAAAAACTCCACACCAACGAGATAAAGATGCTCAGGTGATCTATGGAGGTGTGACCAAGTTGAAAAATTAGCATATCTGGCCCGGCTTTGAGGTTATGTGAGGCTAGTGATCGTCACATTAGTAACACAACACTTACTGTCTCGTCCGATCTTGACTGGGCACAATGAATACTACCCTATTCATGTGTTCATCTCTAGGTTCGTGACATATATGTTTGAAAGAGGGATCTATCCTCTGCAAAATAACGATTATATTATTTTATGTATGTAATTATACGTACATAGTACAAGAGGAAGCTAACAAAACCTTCCTGGAACTACATCAAAGGGACCACGAGGAAAATTAGACTGCCAATTATTACAAACAAAACAATGAACTGTACACAGACAACTATGAATTTCCATTTTAACTATAATTATAATAATTCATGACGTTACATCTATCTTTCGCAGAGTTGTTGTTTTTGTTTTAGGCTTTAACGTAGTCATTAAACACATCCATAACAAATAGTGTCATGGATGCCGGAATCATCCGCGATTCTTGGCGTATTTTATGTATGTTTGCTTAAATTGCATTCATGAGCTGTTTGTCTCGTGCGCTGATGTATCATAGATTATATCAATTAAATAGCGCATAGTAATACTATGCAATAAAAATACTCTAAAAAGAATATGCAGTTGTTCATTTCAGCACTCACAAACATCCATGCGCATGTTCGTCATAAATGATTGGCTAATTAATGCACGCCTCGTTCCTCAATTGATCATTTGTATTAATCGCTCATAAAGCGCTTGAGGTCGACACAGCATTCCATCAGTAATAGTTTCCCGTTGTTTCCTACATTACCATAGATTCGCTTAGAATGTTTTTGTTGTTCCACGGCGATCTCTTCCATCTGTGTTTTTCTATCCTTAGTGGATGTAGTTTTTAATTCTTCCATGCTATGAGTTTTCAGTGTAATGAAATTCCTAGACTTTTAGTATAAAGACAATACAAATATATTATTCACATCAATCTTGAACATCGTTTATTATTCGTTTAATTACGGGATGGAATATTTCCATCAATATTAGGAAAAATTTAATCAAGACTATTGTCTGGAGTGTACTGCTATATGGCTGTGAAACATGGACCATCAGCCAACGCGAAACAGGACGTCTGTCTGCGTTTGAGATGTGGTGCTACAGACGCATGGCTAAAGTTCACTGGTCAGAACACATCAGCAACGACGAGGTACTAAGTAGGGTTGGAGAGACAAGGCAAATTATGAAAAGAATTGCCCAACAGAGAACAACTTGGATAGGCCACAACATCCGGAACCCAGGCCAGCTTTTTACCATCGTCGAAGGAATGATTGATGGGGGTAATTGTAGGGTCGCCCCAGAAACAACTATATAGACCAGATAGTCGGTGACGTGCGCTGTAGCAGTTACAGGGAGATGAAGAGACTGGCGGACGATAGAGTTAAGTGGAGGGATCAAGTGTTTGGTGCAGACCAATCCTAGGATTGTGACCCAGAAGAAGAATTACGGGCTGTCTACGATCTGCTAAAATAACTGTAAATACAAATCTCCGTGTAAATACACCGAACCGCTGAAGTTATTGGCTCTATTTCTCAAGAAAATTGATCAAGACTTTTCAATTCACTGATACTTTCCTCCCAAGGTTAGCAGCAGTATCAGTTTAAGGGTTCTCGTAAAGTATGGCCAACACAGTGAAAGAGCCTTAAATCAAAATACTGCTAAGAAGTTAAATCTCCTTCACACTTAACAAAATCACTGTTCAGTTTATCTTACTAGCGTTCATATCATCCGTTAACTCATTCTTTATATATTATTAGGTATCTGTATTTGTCGCCCAATGCCACCAATTAATTGTTATAAAATTAACATTCGTTGTCGCAATATTATAGTCGTCATATTATTTGCAAATGACTCATGGTATATAATCGACTTGTTTAATAATACAATCGTTCCTTGAAGTCTTCATTGGTGACATATTGTTTTTTTCTTGGTACTGATTAGTTTATCGCGTTCGGGTCTGCCTTGTCGAGGCTCTTGGTATAAGATGTCTCTTTGTTTATCACAACAGCGTCCACCCTATCATACCTCCTACTAAGAAAATCCACTTGTGTGGCACGAAGTGGAATTATTGTAAATTGTAAGTTAGCTCGCTTTTCTTTTATCTGAGACAGCAACACGATATTTTATCTGCCAACATTTGTCCAAAAATAAAGTACGGACACAGATATGCCGATTGTCAAAAAGGTTGTTATAGGGCCGGTATTACAGTCTCAGTTTAAGAGCTAAGCTGAAGTTTTACAAAAAATTTAGCGTATTATTATGTCCGTTTAGGCCTAATCTTCCCTCAAATACATCACTAAAACGACAAATATTTAACTCAACGTTACTGGCGGATTAATTACTTAACGGTGAGTCAACAACTGTCATTTCTCGACTCGTTGCTAGGCAACGCGTGTAGTTTCAGTGTTCTATCACTAGAGGCGTTAGTTGTATCGACGTTGGCGCCACACAACAAAACAAAGTGACAGCCATATTGAAACGAACGTGGCCATTTAAAAGCATTATTTTGGTGAAAAAAAAAATTTACCATGTTGGATAATAAAACAATAGTAGTTCAAGTCGTAGCGTCCCGTTTTGTAGTTGGTATCATTTGAGGTTATTAAAATTTGACAGATAATAACCACAGAAAATGTAAAATATGTCTGTAATTGAAGATTTAGTAACTGTAATACGGAAATGGATTCACAATCTCCCCTCAACTTTAATGTTGAGTTTAACAAACTCAATGAGTTGAGGGCCAACTGTAATATCGGGTCATAATCTCAAAACTGTCATCTATGAGACAGGGAAAAGATATTCACCGACGGTTACCCAAAACGCTTATAAACGTCTTTATAAGATTTTACTATTACTCTGTGACACATTTTTACAAATTATTAATAAATAAAAATATACAATATGTTTGTATAAACCACGTTTGAGTATTTACAGTCTATAAATACTCAAACGTGGTTATACAAACATATTGTATATACTAAGTTTAGTTTGTCGATTTTTGATAGAACTCCATTGTACGTTGATATGTTATAAAATATAAAAATACTTGGTTAAAGTTCTATTATATTTATTGGATTATTGACGCGTTTCGTGCAAAGCACATCGTCAGAATAATGCTCTACAAGACTGAGACTAGTGGTTATATACAAAATTTACATGACAGGTGTATAAAAATGTTGGTTTTTGAACGGTTGAAAAGAAGTTATATAATGCAAATGAATCTATATATAGATTCATTAGTATCAGGCAGACACTATGCAGAGGAGATTTTTCACCCATAGCTTTCGACCCCATACTTTATTTTGCTCTAAGTATATTAGTGCAATTTTTTATATTATGTTTTTTTGTAAATGTTTTTTTTATTTCCATTGCTGTTTGTGATATTATCACTTTTTATATACGATTGATGTTGGCATCAACTACACAGTGTCACTGTCTCGAGATGCATTGGTCCCGGCACAGGTTTTTTGCCTAGTGGGGCATCGCAGATTTAATAATTATTGTAATGCCATCAATGTTTGTATGAATAAATAAATAATCTCAAAGATAGCAGTAGTTAAACTAGTGATGAAGTTTACGCCAGCCGTCTAGTATTAAGTTACCACTTATTAATACATTTAAAAAATCTTTATATACACATATGTATGTACATAATGTATTGATCAAATATATGAATCTAATCGTATCAACACGTTGGAACCTATCATTTGACCCCAGTCACCCACGCTGTCTGCCGTTCTTCGTCGGATTTTTGCTACACACACACAGTTGGGTGTCAATGATGTCATATGATGGACGCCCAATTCAAGTGTCTTATTGTATCACCAATATTTATGACCGATTAAAGGCTCCCGCTAATTTACTGCCTAACAATTGTTCCTGGAACTGACAAGAGTCAACGATCTCCTCTCCTCGGACAGATGGGTCGTTTCGTATATCCGTTACAAGGACGTTACAACTAGATGACGATTCTATTCACTGCGTCGTAATAAATGTTATATCTTTCTTTTCCTGCTCTCCTGATATTTTTATATTATATTTTATTTTTGTTTGGCATTGGCATATGCTTCAAAATTTGAATACTAGATAATATATAAAATGACTTGTTAGCGTTGGCCACAAGAGAAACACGCGGGAGATCCATTCAACAGCTGAACTCGGCAAAGGAAGTGAAGTTCGGCACATATCGAACGCAAAATACTCCATAGATCTGCCCCCATTTGTTCTGATGTTCTTTTGGGTAGTATGAATGAGGAACGCCTGACGAAGAAAATATACATTGCGGACAGGAATGGAATGAGAGGATGGTACGTCAATGTGAACGGTATTTCGAAAGACGGAAATGTCAAAAGCATGAACAACAGACGAACATGTATAAGATGATGTATGTATGTCGACGAGGCGATGAATGTGTGTTAAGATAGAAATAAGTGGCGTTCGGTTCTCTCTGCCTACCCCGCGAGGGACATTGCTTGATGATATTTATATATATATATATATATGGAATATTTATCCTTGAACACCTGATCCCGATTTCCTCTCCTGTCCTTACCATATCCTTTTTCTTGCTATGAATTATAATTTTTTTTTTGTTTTAATAGTATTTAAGTGTTATACGTATTTTCTTTGATTTCTTTTACTCTTTTTATTTGCTGTTGTACATACACAATGTTGTCATACTTTGTAATCTGGTTGGTTGGAAGAAATTGCCTAATGGCAATAAGCCCGCCAGTGTACAATTATATTTGTTTATATTATGTACAAAAAGATGTATAAATAAATAAATAAATAAATATGTATGTTCTGATGTTCTTTTTAAAATTTTACTAATGAATGCTTTTATTTTTGTTCACAGGTAATCAATCAAATGAATCAATCATTCGTCTAGCACATCGGTTAACAATCGTACCCAGATTTTGATCGTAGCAATATCATATATGATGGGTAAGTCCGTTCTTAAACGTTAAAATTGTCCTTAGCTGATCTTCTTTCTAAAACGATGAAAGAAAAAAAACTTTTAAACCTTGACAATGCCAAGTCACATTGGCGAAGACGTTCGGTCGGTCTTATATTTAGTATTTGTGTTTGCTCTGTCCGCCCATAATTTATAATATTTATGTATGTATAGTTATAGTCTTTGCTACGTAATATTTACTTAAGAAGGAATATTTATCCCTAAACACCAGAGGGGCAAGTCTGGTCCAACCGGCGAAATCAAAACCCTAGTGATTACCCATATCATGGATATAATTATCATATGGAGTTCTATACTATGCTAGGATATTAAAGGAATCCATATGATATTTGTATCCATGATATGGGTAAACATGGAGGGTTTTGATTTCGACGGTTAACCAGACTTGCCCCCCCTGATCTCGATTTCCTCTTCTTGTTCTTTGCCAATTCTTTTTTTTTTTGCTATGATGTATATTTTTTTGTTCTTTTTTAGCTTTTAATTTTTTGTTGATGTACATATATGCTGACTGCCGTGGCACAGTTGGTAAGCCGTTCGGTTTCTGTGCGGGCGTCCTGGGTTCGATCCCCAGCAGAGGAGAAATTTATTTAAATTCATTTCTCACGCAAATATTGCTTCTCCGGGCTGGAAACACTGGTTAGTTGGAAGAAATTGCCATACCGGCAATAAACTCGCCGCTTGCGCAGGGTGCAAGGAAGTGTTCATTATTAATATTATTATTATATAAATATTATTTTGTAATAGTTGTAGAACAGGATTACTTAGAAGAGAAGTCTAGAGGTCAAGATTTTTCGAGAATATTCTGTTTTCATAATATTTTTGACGTGATTGAAGTTGCAAGCAAAATGAAGATAAACTTTTCCGGTAACACATAATATCTACGAAGGCGTTGTGTATTCCGCGTTTTATTGATCTTGGCGTATCTTGTTCCATGAATGATGGATTCATTTCATCTTTGTTACATACAACCTCTCCGTTCACAACTGGGGAGTTTTTGGGTTGAAGTCAAACTGAACGTCTCCCTAGGGATGGAAGCGCTTCTTTTTCGTGTGTACCATTAGTTTGTTATAAATCAAAGTCTTTGTACGGGCGGAGAAAGATGAGTTTTATAGTACATATTTGAGGTATCCGGCATATGTTTTTTAATGAGGGTCGTCGGTAACCCACGCGTCCCTTGGCTCTCTCAATTTCAGTTTTCTCGTATAGTTTTCGCCAAATATTTTGAACCTGGCTTCCGGTTGCGCAGGGCGCAAATTCGTTTATTTTTGCTTCGTTGGTATACTTGCAAATCGCCCCCCTTCCCGACGAAACGGCTCAAGATATTTGACAACAACTTTAGTTTGTTAAATTCAGTGGAATTCTATTGTGAATTCAATACGCAAAGCACACTTTGTCTGTTAGTTACGGAAAAGATTTCATGTTTAATATATCATTAAGCTCGATTCTTAACACGCACTAAAATATTAGTTACTATAATCACTATAGAATAAAATATATGCATTGGAGACCATGGCCCTTACAAAAAGAAATGTAGAAAAACTCAAATGCACACAGCGATCCATGCAAAGATCCATGCTTGGTATAAGCCTAAGAGACAGAATAAGAAATGAGGAAATTAGGAAAAGGACCAGAGTAGCGGACGTCATGGATCACGTAGCTACATTGAAATGGCAATGGGCGGGACATATTGCTAGACAGGAACCCGCAAGATGGACTCCTAAAATATTGAGATGGAGACCTTGGGAAAGTAAGAGAGGCGTCGGAAGACCTCAAAAAAGATGGTCTGACGACATAGCCGCTGTGGGGGGTAGAAATTGGCTGCAAGCAGCAAACGATAGAAGGAAGTGGAAGAATATGGAAGAGGCCTATATCCAGCAGTGGAAGACAGAGGGCTGAAGAAGAAGAAGATAGAATAAAATGTAGTCACCAGAAATGTCACTTTTAACTATATCCATTTAAGAACAAATTAATGATGTTCTTATTTGCACTTATTTGGTTTTATGGAGATAAATTAAATTTTTTAGTGCGTGATACAGTTCGAAAAAGGTATGAATTAAAATTAATTTACGATTTTGACAGCCTCTCATTATGTTAGACTCATAGATTTTCATATAATATACTCGATGTAGTATTCCGTGCAAAAAGTGAGTCATGGTATATCGTGCGTTTGACGTTTTGGTTGGCAACATATTGCAGTTTTCCTTACATTTCAACACATCCTAGATAACTATTCTCTAAATCTTTATAAACAAAGTGTTTTTTTTTCACAAATAAATCCGAAAACAAGTCACATTAGTCGTTATTCTCTATAGAAAAACGATGAGGTCTGCCAACCAAAACGTCAAAAATCCCCCAGAAAAATGCCTCACTTCTATTCATACAAAATTTGCTAACTACGGCATCTAAATATTATAATAAAAATCTATGGTTAGACTAATTTCTTTTACTCAAACTGTGTGACATTCAATGTTTGGACATTCTTCTATTCTGGTTTCAATCCTGGGATTGGTTTGCAGCAATTTCTCTAACATATGATGAGCAGCGCACATCTACCAGCAGGTCCTCCAGATACTCTCGGCGTGGGCGTCCCCTAGAGCTTATCCCCTTGGTCATACCCTCCATTATGGCGTGCAAGAGGCCCTCTTGTCGTATTACATGGCAGATCCATCTTGCACGCCTTTCGGACAATGTTCTGAGCAGGTAGGTAGGTACCTTCCTCCTTCGATTCTTTGGATAGCCTCCTCATTCGTTATGTGGTCTCTCCAGGAAATTCCTAATAGTCTTTTATAGGACCACGTCTCAAAAGCCGCCAGTCTCATTTTATCTCTTTCGGATAGGCACCATGTCTCGCAGCCGTACATCAAGATACTCCATACATAGGTCTTGAGGAGTATTCTTAGTTTTAGGTCTATATTGTTCGACTCAGTTATTTTGTATATTTTATTAAATGCGAGTCTTGCTTGATGTATACGGCTGTCCACCTCGCTCTTAGACCGACCGTCCCATGTTATTTTGCTCCCGAGGTAGACAAACTCATTGGTGTTCTTTAGATATTGTGAAGAACAACACATGTAATCATGCATTTTTTAAGAGTATTCTCTTGTATCAATGTTTGTCTTGAATTTGAGATTTATATGACCATGTAATAAGATTAAATACGTATCAGACTTTACCTGGTTCTTGACGGACATGACTTTTAGTTTGGGTGTTATGTAAAGGTGAGGTTTCCTACGGATATAATATGTATCTGAGTATCTCCACCTTCCTTCCTTCGGCGGCAGCGGCACCAAAGAAAAGATTTATCATTCATTTCGTCCCGTCCGTTCGTGTAAATATTTATACCGTATTCCCAATTCGCATCCTCCACTTCGCCCGTCCTGGTCGCATAGCAACGCGAAGATTTACCCACACACACACACACATATGAATCTTATTCTTTATAGAAACATCGTGTGTGTGTGTGTGTGTCTGCGAAATTCCTGTAATACGTCAAGCGAACCGTAAAATTGCACCTCGCAGAGTAGATGTTGTCAGTCAATTTTATGTACTACAGATAGGCTGTATCTATCGACATGGATTCGCAGTAGGATAAGATAAATGATGCGTGTAATGCTCTAGGCGAAGTATTTATTACACTTCATTGTCCGGTGATGAACTCAGTGTGGGTATTGCTCAATATGTTTACCTTTGATATCTTCCAATGTTAGTCGTCTCGGATAACTGGTGATGATCAAGTATTTGGTAATATTAAGTCGTTACAAAAATGCATTCATGGATTCAATAACATCTTTTTACTTATGACTCTTTTTACAATTTTTTACTTATGGATGGTATCATGCTACTAACAATTGTAATTCTTTGAACTCTTCGCTTGCATATCCTTGGACCACTTCATATATTACTTTTGTAATTTCAAGAAATGTCCATACACTCGTGGTACCGCAGATGTATCAATGATTTATTCAGGATCCACTGAATTGTAAAGCATGTAGTTCAGTAGCTTCCTGTTCCTTAGAATTTTATAAGATTGGTACATATTTATTTCCCTTGAATTTTCTCAGATGTTTAGAAATGCCGTATTTTCTTAGATATGTTATTCTATACTACTACGTAATAATCCCACAGGAGACAGCCCAGAATCACGGATCATTACTGAGATCTAGTAAGAGGCTCAACCCCAAATAAACTATAATCTGGGATAGAGTGGTAAGAGATGAAGACTATTATTTAATAGCGGAGAATTATAATTTGCAATATTAGTTTTTTTTCCACGTAACGTATTTTATTCTCATTTTCAATTAAGTGGAGTTTATTTCCAGTAGGCACAATGATTAAACAATTTGTTTTTTTTTCGACTGTGAACACCAAAGTACAAGATAGTGTTAATTTTTCTTTCAAATTTATTATAAAGTGGTTTAGAGCACAATTTATAAATTCATTATCTATCATTTTGTATTTTTGTTTGTAGCCTGTCACTTTTTGCTCCATTGTTCTTTTCGCCACACAATAAGTACCTACCTACTTAATGCTGCATGCTAAATCGCTACATGTACATATTAACTCGTTTGTCACAAGACCGTCCATAATGTCTTTTAGTGCTGATTATTTACAAATATTATAATATAATTTCAACAAAATATCTGATTCAAAATACAAAAATACTGATCTTTTTCTTCCCCTGATGATTCTGGTAGACCCTCGCTGCTCCTCTGGAACTCCAAGAAAAGTTGACTGCTACAGACCTCCTTCCAAGCTTCCAGCAACTGGCTGCTACACCTGCACCTTGGACCCGTACCTGGATCCTTGCCCTTGGTCCTCTGCTCCTGGTTTTCTCCTTGTCTGGATACTCTCCTGGATTCCTTGCAGATCCTCCCAAATGAGTACTTGCCAAAGTACCCAATCCAAACTGGAACGAACGTAGACCTCTTCTACTTGTCTCCTGTTTGATCTCTGTGATGTAAATCACAGATGAAAATAGCTCTCTGTCCTGGACAACTGTCTATTTTCTTCCACTTCAGTCCTCCTCGAAGAATGAAGATTTTAACAAAGAACCCTTGGGATGAAGTTCTTAAAGTCCGACTGCGCCATGAAATATTCTCTGCTTTACTATTTCGAGAATATTTGAATTGGAGAAGAATAGTATTTTTAACTCAAATAAAACTCTCTTAGTTTTAATACATGTATTCTACATACATAATCAATAAGAATATACAGAATATTTTTATATCAATTGTTTACAGTAAGGCAGTCTAAACCAGAATAAACTTTATACAATTTTCCATTTTTCACAACAATTCTTTATTGTTGTGACTGATTCATATTATTGTTTTTTATTTGCCAATAAATAAACTTTCTAGAATATTCCAATTATAATTTCTAATTATTAAATAAATTACAAATACATGAGAGACATCTATGTATCAAAATGGTAAGTTATTTTTCATAAAACAATATAACACAAACCATAGTAAATACTTATACAAATCTCCCATAGATGTCACTCAACTCAAAATATTATAATTATTACAATATTTTACATTATTATATATTTATTATTGCTGTATTTTTCCGTTCGGCATTCATTTTAGCGATTTTTGCGTTGGCACTTTCGACTCTATCTATTGCGTTTTTAATGTCGGTATTTTTGTTTGCTTCAATAATGTATCAGACACTAAAAGAATAACACTAGAAGATACTTAGCGAAGCTTAGCAAAAAAAGCTAATAAACGGATTTGTTGTGTCAGGGCTAGATTAATGTAATGCTTTATATATGGTTTGAATCAATATTTGCTGCTTGAAAATCTCAATAACTATTGCCTTTTGTTTATTTCATCTGAGACAGCTATCTTCTGAAGCATACCCAAAACCTTAAAAAACGCATGTTTCAAGGCTGTTATGCTTGTTTTCAATCAATATAATATTATTATGCCGATAGCTTATCTTAAAATCTGTTGGTTTCTTTCATCGGAGACAGTTAAATGGTGTTCGCTCAAAGCTGCCTTAAAACTAAACAAAAACGCTAATTAACTTATTTGTACTGTCAAAGTTGGATTATTACAATGCCCAAATGTCAACATGATTTATTGAAAATGTTTGAACTCTGTTTTTTTTCGTTTTATTTCCAAATAAAAATGAATTACATAAGCCATAATTACATGACAATAATAATACAAATAAAATATATATATATCAATATTAGGTAGGTACTTGGATATATTGCCTCACTAGGCAAAAGCCTGTTTCGAGGCAATACCTATTCAAAATGAGTAGCTGTGCAAGTATTTAGTCAGTCAAAATTAAGTCCGTACGTATTGTTTGTACATGTGTTGGTTGATATTAAGACATGAGTGTGATCCGTCATTTAAAAACATTAGTAAGATCCCTCTCACACTCTTTTCTGCCCCTGTCCATTGTTACTGCCACTTTGTTACTAATTTGTTTATATTGCTATTGTTTGGTATATCCGCGGCGCTAAGTAAATATAATGTCTCTGTGCAAAAGTAGTATGTACAGTTGTTGGATGTAGGATGTAGCAAGGTTCTGCTTCTTGTGTTTAACGTCAGTGTGTGTTGTGGTAAGTATTTTGATGGATCGTTACTACGATAAAATATGTACGTTACTTAATGTATCTTAAAGAAGTTCACTAGTTAAAGTAGACATGTCTTCAAAGCCTCACATTGAGTTCAAAATATTATGTTCAATAAACGTCTCAAAAGATGCGCCACCAGAAAGAAATCAGATTGTCTGAATCACATTTTTGTCATATTGATTTGATACGTAATTTGCTCTGGATATATAAACCAAACATAAACCAGTGTACCAATATCGTCATTGGAATCAATTTCAACGATGCTCTCTGAGTTGTTGTCCAGTTCGCAGAACGACCCCGTCCATCTTTTTATAGTCGGTCGCTTCCTCCCAATATGGGTGCATATTACGGGTACTTACATATATCGCCACGGGCAGGCAATGTTTAAATAATTTAACAACGAGTAAACATTACGCTCTTTATATGTCCACCTAATTCTGTGTCGTTGTATATGTATGGTGACCGTGCGAATAAAAACCAACCAATAAACTGTAAGAATTGACCGACTCTGACAATTTATCAATTGAAATCCCTCTTCGTAGTCCACAGCCGTGCATCAACATAGATGTATGTACATATATCTGTCTAGCTATCATTGGTAAACGGGTGACCAGGATTTGCATAAAAAGAAATGGAAATAGACTATTTTGCAAATAATTCGAATCGATCTACTCTCGTTCGTTTTGTATTATCTGCTACATAGTTGTTTCCGTTAGGCTGAGACCTTCCGTTAGACATAATAGGACAACAAACAATAAACATACTTGTACAAGCAAAGAGGAAAGGAAGAAGGGAATTGTAGGACGCAGGAGGAATATCATTTGAGAATTATTTCATTAATGTCCTTGTTTTTTTCTTTAATATTTGTAAGTAAAGGTAGCGAAGTGATTATTGTATTCTCCTCTAGGACTATCCAAAACCAAAAAATTATAAGACCTAACATCATCACTTAGAAGATGTAGAATATTAGTATATAAAGAATTGTGTCCGTATTGTAATTTGCCACCTCGACGTTGTTTCTACTCCGTGCTGGCATGCGGGCTAACTTTAACTAGTTCAGGACAGTGTCTCGACTTCCTAGCCGGCTAAAGGTCCGATATAGTTGTAACACATTGTTACGTGCCTGAAATTTCAAATAGCCTCTTCGCCATTATTTGTTTCTTTGGTGACCCCTAACTCCGGTATGTACCTGACGCCTTTGTTCGTCTCTTTGTAGTGTGGATTGTTTATGCTACATGAATATATTTTGTTTTAATATAATATACTTATTATACAATCGCACACCATATTCGTTGTATGTATTATTTTCCTCAATGTCGTTATAGCGATGAGTTCATTACTTTGCATAATCTTTATTGATATAAAGTTATTATATTTGTTTAGTATGCTCTCTTCAGTAGCTTTTGAGGTTTGATTAATCTTTATCCTAACAAAATTTTCAACATAATCATTGCATTGTTATCTATTTGGTACAATTATTTTATAAATTGATTCTATATGTTTCATTTCTTCGTTACCTTTTTCTGACAAGTTTTGAATATGTCTTCGTAGGACAAATAAACATGTAGACTAATAAAAAAAGGTTTTCTATACCTACTGTCAATTTGAAAATTTCACCGAGTGTTATAATGTATTTATTTGTCTGAATACGAAGCAGGAGTATTATGTCAATTATTAAGCAATATTTATTTTAATCTGCATAAATATTAAGCTCCTTCATTTGAAGTTGTTTCTGTCAAATCAAGAACTGATTCTTCGATCTGTTAACGTAACACAATTGCCTCTGCCATTCACTCGAGTGAAGTTCTTCTCTACAAGTACATTCATCATCATAGACTGTGGAATTATTTATTTTTTATTTGTTTAGAAACTTAACAGCTATACATTTATAATACTTAATTGTAAATAAGAATACAAAAGAAATAGCCAATTATAAAGTTTCACATATTTAAATTATTATACATTATTAATGTTGGGTAGTCATTGTAAGATGGTGAGTGTATGTGGGGGAAAGGGAAGGGTAATGGATATAGGAAAGCGTTGATAAGGAAGGGATGAATGTTTAAGGAAAGTAGGTTTGATTTTTAACCAGTAATATTACCAATAACTGCGCGTAATTGGCGTTTCATCGATGTCTGTGTGGAGTTAAATATATCAGGTTGGGGGTCAAGCAGTGGCGGCTCTTCCTAAAGGGCTCTCGGGCTCAGCCCTCCCAAACACTTTGTTCAAAAAATTCCAAAAAATGTAATTAATTAAATCATGAGAATACATTATTTTTCTAATCAATATTTGCCGTCTTGCGCCTGTAGTATATTAAGCGAAAGTATTTAACATACCTGCATTGTAAAGCAAGCAAGATTCTATGAAATATTTCATTCCTCGGGCACAGTCGACTTGTGCCCGGAGAACCCATACAATTCACGCGACCGCCCGCTGCCGCCGCAACTCGTCGTACACGCAGAATGTATGCCGATTTCGAGCAAAACGGGGCAGTGCCCGCGAAGGATTATAGTGTATTTTCATTCATTCAATTTTTGTTGTGCATTGCGATGGTCGAACTTTACGTAAACAGTTGCAATTTCTTGAGGCTAACATTAATTGATATCGTTATATTACATAGTTTAAACTATAAATCATCCGATGTATATAAGTATTATTATTTAATTAATTGATACCATAATATTGCAAAACATGTGAAAAATCATGAAGCAGTCTTGCGCCTGTTGCCAGAAGTTTTTTTTTCAATTTTGTATGATCAAAATTTATAAGCTGTCACAAATTATTTTATAATTTATCGATGCATTTTATTATAAACGTTATTAAAAACCCTACCAAATACAGCATGAATGATCAGGTTCGCGTTTTAATTTCCGATAGACAAAAGAATTATGGAAAACACTGATAGTTTTAATATACGAAAATAATATTGTGTCACATATCTGCTTTCTGATTTCTGTTATAAGTTAATTTCTATTTTAGTTATAATACTAATTTTGAGCCCTTCTAAGATTTAAGGTCACCAGCCGCCACTGGGATCAAGACTTTAAGCATCTGTTGACATAATTATTCTGTGCGTAATTTGTTCTGCAGTGTTGTGTATAGAAAAGGTGATTTTGGCGTGTTGTTTTCATGGGGCAGTTGAAAGAAATTGTATGGAGTAGGTAAGAGCTGTCTACAAGGTTATTAAGTATTTTATAAAGCAGATAGACATCGGATATCTTTCTTCTTTTCTAAAGTGATATAAACCCATGTAATTTTAAAGATTGGTCATAATCATGGCGGTAAATTTTTTTTCTAAAATTGAGCGTTTTAACAAACCTTCTCTGAATCCTCTCAAGCAATTTATAAGTGCAAGCAATTCTTATTTTTTAGATATTTATAATTAATGCAATGATTCCTGGACGATATTCTTTCTGGGTCTCTCAATTCCCTTCTTTATTTCCTCGTGGAACGTAGAAAATTCAAAACAAGTCCAAAATATTTAAATACAACACGTCTCTATTAGAAAGTCAGACAAAAAACTGTCTCCAAAATCTTTTTTTTTTAATAGGAAAGCATCTCGTATTCAGGCAGTTTCTTCGATTTCTCAAATTAGCCTTAATTTATGCGCAGTCCAAGTTTCTTTTTCTCGGTTCGTGTCTTTGGTCACCTCGTCGTCGGCGACAAAACCGCACTATATGTATCTAATACATATAGTGCGGTTTGTATATACGAATATTTCGGCTAAGTGCCTTCCAATTTGTTGTGTCCTGAGAGGCGTCCGGCCCTCTTCGCTCCTCTTGCGGCTGGCCCCCTTGTCTCTCCAGTTCTGTGCGGGCCGTGATGTTCCGCGACGGCGTCACATCCTTACCTCCTCGATCACACCGTCTCCTGGTAATTATTTTGAGTCGATCCATCTGTGATCCGCTTCAAGGTTGTGTTTGTTATGTAATTGATCGTTCTGATTTACCTTACCTACCTTATCGTCTACTGGTATTGCTTTTGAGTGGATCCTTTTGAGATGATAGATTTTCTGGTAATCTGTTTCAAGTACCTATGTTTTTATTATGTTAATGGAAAAAATAACACAGGCGGTCATTTTTGTTTTGTGATATTGTTAATTTAGAAATTTTATTTGTCTATTCGAATAGCTCCATTGTTTCATTGACTCCTGGTAATTTCCCGATTTATAAATACCTATTTCGTTACTTTGTACAAATCAGACGTCGTTATATTTGTGTTTTTTATAAGATCCACCATTTTTTTGTACCATGTTGAGGTGTTTCGATTTAATTTGTATTTTTTTATTGTATTCCTCCGCCACAACCGTTCATTACTGGAACGCTTCCAATGTTGTGCGCTTTTTGCTGTGTTCAGTTCCATTATACCTACCTAACATTAAACTGACGTCACGGCGAGCTTGTGCTATCGCGATAACGATGTTTTGCCGCTTAATGTTGTTGATAAACCTCCTCGATATGCTGTTTTCCCGGTATCGACCTGTGCTTTATTTTGCTCTTTTGGCTAGTACCTACCTATTGCAAAAAGTTTCCTAGTAAATGTTATGCAATCATGTACATTTGTGACTTACATATTACAAAACACTTTTTCATATCATAAAACAAATCACACCCTTTTTTTATTTTTAAATAACGATATATCCTACGAATTTTAAATGGATCCTGCTGAATGTCTTTTGATTATTGATTTTTTATTCACCCATGTTTACCTACACTCATTTAATTAACTTCCCGCCAGATGGATTGGTCACGTGCTGAGGCACGAGGGTTTCCTGCACGTGATGGTAGAGGGGACTAACGCCAAGGAATACATTTGAAATGAGATCGCTAAGAAGAATCTGTAGTATGACAGGGTCAGAAATGAGGACACAAGAAAAGAATGTAAGATAAAGAAAATAAACACATTGAGATAGTTTGGCCACATGAGGAGAATGAATGAGGAACCCCCGACGAAGAAAATATACATTGCGGACAGAAATGGAATGAGAGGTCGGGGCCGTCCAAGGAAGGGATGGACGTCCAAGTGAACGGTATTTTGAAAGACGGAAATGTCGGAAGGGTGAACATTTATGAATGTCGACGAGGCGATGAATGTGTGTCAAGATAGAAATAAGAGGCGTTCGGTTCTCTCTGTCTACCCCGCGAGGGACATGGCGTGATGGTATGTATGTATAAAATATAATTATATCCATGATATGGGTAAACATGGATTGTTTTGATTCCGCCGGTTGATCAGGGGGGCAAGTCTGGTTCGATCGGCGAAATCAAAACCCCAGTGATTACCCATATCATGGATATAATTATCATATGGAGTTCTATGTCATCTAAAGATATTGTAGAACTCCATATAATAATTATATCCATGATATGGGTAATCACTGGGGTTTTGATTTCGCCGATTGAACCAGACTTGCCCCCCAGATTTGCCCCCCCCCCCAGTTCTAGCTTTGAAAATTAAAAAAAAGTAGTCTTTTGTAAACCAACCGCGGTTTTTTTTACATTTTTATACATGTTATGTTGCTGTTTAGTACTGTGTATGTGTGTGTGTGTGTTAGCGGTGAAGTAATTGCGCCAAAATTAACTTATCAATCCACTTAGCGACGACCATGATGACGCAACGTAATGATGTCCAACTTGACTTTGCTAACCATAATAATACGTAATAATGTTGCCACAAGGAGCGTGCTTGATCCATATCTCAATCTTTTATGTTTAGCTCGTTTATAAATCAAATTGCTGGAGATTCGATTGGTGGTGGATATGTACCTATAATAAAGGATGTATGGGCGTAAGAAAATAGATATTTCTGAGTGAAAATATTATCTTAGAACAAATGTCAATTCATTTTATGACTCTTCTGAAATGTGAGTTAACATAGAATTTTGATCGTTTTTGAGAAGAATAAAAGCAATATTTCTATTATTTTGTGCACAAAAATGCCTTTTTTTGTGTTTTTTTATAATTCGTGACGATTTGTAAGTAAAAAAAAAAGCATTTCACTGTCTGCAAGTAAAACTTTTTTTTAAATATTCTTGTTTCTTCTTCTTTTGTTTCAATCCTGAAGATTGGTTGGCAGCATTAAATTGATGCATCTCCTCCTCCAATCCGCTCGGTCTTCAGCGACTCTTTTTATCTCCGTGTAAGAGGTACACTGCATGTCGCGGCACACCTGTTCTAAATACTCCCGGCGGGGACGCCCTCTGCCAGATGTACCCTCAACCATTCCCTCCAAGATGATATGTAGGAGATCCTCGTGTCGCAACACATGGCCTATCCAATTAGTACGCCTTTTTGATATGGTGTTTGACAGGTTCCTGGCTTCCTCAATTCTACTGAGAACCTCATCCTTTGTTATATGGTCCTTCCAAGATATGCCAAGCATTCGGCGATAGGTCCACATTTCGATCCACATCTCGAAGGCCTTTTCCCTTCTTGCTATAAATTAAATAATTTAGATATCTGTGATGGCTTTGACATGCCTCTTTTCCAATATTAGAAAAATTCCATACAAAAAGGTCCTTGCAAACTTCGACTGTGATTCTGATACATTTTTGTTTTGGTAATGTCTGCGTTTCTACTTAGCAGGGCAGTATTATGTATGTCCTTTTCACTGATAGTTATGAAATTATTATTTCCTTAAAAACATGCTGTAAATTCAGTAGCTCTATATTGATAGATAACAGTTGTAGCTATTTGTCTCGGTGCTGTGTGCTAATTGAAAATTTGCGTGACTCTTGTTTGTAGTCGGTCGGACATTAACGTCAAGTATTAAAAATGCAAACATGCCTATGTTGTTATCTTCTTCTTCGCGTTTTATGTACATCAGATGCTATAATGGATATTACTTTACTTTATTGTTTTGTCATAATCATTGGTCGTCAACTGGAGCAACGAAAATTCGTTCCCTAATTTATACTTATTTACAGTTCAAAAAATTCCTGGACCAAAGATGCATCTTTGGTCCCTTTTTCACCCATTCACAATAGAATCACTCGTTTTACTCAACACCCATTCACAGAAAACCTTCAACATACATGAACCAGTCGCTTCTTCAACTCCTTTATTTACCCAGCACCCCAACTGTGGAACAATCTTCAGAATACTATAGTTTCTACCTAATTACAGCCCGCGTCGTTTTAAGATCCGAATTGATATTTATTGTCTTAAACAGATTGCAAGCCCTGAGAGTTTTGATATAGCTTTATTTATAATATTATATCTCTTATTCTGGGTAGCAATCCTAAGATTGGTTTACACCAAGCCCTCCATTTTTGTTGTCCGCCAGCCTCTTCATTTCTTGGTAGCTACCACAGCACACGTCACTGATCACCTGGACTATAATATAACTGTCTCTAGGGTGACCTCTATATATAGTGTATGGGGATGGTCTTTAAGTAAATTCAAATGAGTTTAATTTTTACTTACAGTTTTATTCTTCTTATTTTGTATCTCAAATGACGGCGACGCGGAGAGCTTCGTTTTTGCTAGCGTCTTCAATGGCAGGGTCGACAGACACGAATAAAAAGGAGCTGCGTGGGAGGTTTATCGATGGTCACATTTCGATCGGCGTATGCGCGCGCAACTGTGTCGATGGAATAGTTTCCGTTGCCACAAGTGTATTCTTGTTCATGGTTACAATCCTAGGATTGATTGGCACTAAGCATTCCATCTCTCCACATGGGTATCTCTGTTGTCCGCCAGCATTTTCATTTCTTGGTAGCTGCCACAGCACACATCACTGATCACCTGGATCATATAAGTGTCTCTATATATAGTGTATTCTTCTTCATGGTTACAATCCTAGGATTGGTTTGCACCGCACACTCCATCTCTCCACATATCTCTGTTGTCCGCCAGCCTCTTCATCTCTTGGTAGCTGCTACAGCGCACATCACTGATCACCTGGTCCATATAACTGTCTCTAGGGCGACCTCTATATATAGTGTATTCTTCATGGTTACAATCCTAGGATTGGTTTGCACCGCACACTCCATCTCTCCACATATCTTTGTTGTCCGCCAACCTCTTCATCTCTTGATAGCAGCCACAGCGCACATTACTGATCACCTGGTCCATGTTACTGTCTAAGAGCGGCCTCCGTAGTCCGTCATTTCCGAAAAAGATACAGTTTTTAATGTGTATCAATAAGGTCCTTATCAGCCAATGCGATCTATCTGTAAGAGAGAAATCTTTATGAAAAAAAAACCAGAAAGTGTATAACTAAATTAATGTAACTAGAATTATTAATAACTAAGATATATCTAAAGGCGTACAGGTTTCCAACCCCATGTTTATTAACTATGTTATGTCTGTGATTATTAAATCAAGAAAATTTATCGGGCTGTGCGGATTGCAAATTTATTCATTGTCATAATAATAATATTATTTTGATAGGATAGGATCGGATCGTAAGTAATTCGGGTAATTTGAGTCTCTCCTCTACTCGACTCGTCTTACCTCTGCGCCATCGCATCGCCGCGCCGTGCCTCTACGACATCGGCCTGGCTCCAGTGGCGTAGCCAATGACATTTTTTATGTAGACACGTTATATGAGAACATAACGCTCTACCAGAATTGTTACGGTTTAAGGAATTCTTACAACTTTACCAAGGTCTTTGCATCGAAGAGATACATAGACAACACCTCTGTCCCTGTCACAGTCACCGACATTATTCCCATGTCCGCCGTTAAACTTCTGGAAGTCCATATTGCCTCCAGTCTGAGTCTCAAAAAACAAATTAACAGCACAACATCCTCTGCTTTCTACCACTTACGACGAATAAAATCTATCAGATGAAATATGTATACACACGGAAGCAACGAAATCTCTTGTAAACGCATTCGTTATTTCCCGCCTGGACTACTGTAATGGTATCTACGCAAACATCCTAAAGTTTGAGCTAAACAAACTTCAATCCGTCTTCAACGCTGCTGCTAGGCTAATCACCGGAGCCGCGAAATTCTCACACATATCCAAACATCTACGAAATCTTCACTGGCTAAAAGTGCCAGAGAGAATCAAGTGCAAATTATGTTTGTTGACTTTCAAATCGATCCACGGCATGGCTCCCACGTATCTTTCATACTTCTGCATCCCTCTCACCGTAAACGATCGACAACAAACACTTCGGTCAGCCACCACATCCATGATTGGCAAGTTTACTGAAATAAATAGAGACGACACTACACCCTTCTGTGGCTGGACCAGCCTCGTGGAACAAACTACCACCTGAACTGAAGCAAATCGACAACTTAGCACTATTCAGGAAACACCTGAAAACTCACTATTTCCGCGAGTCTTACAAAAACCTGTAATATATTCAAAGCGCCCTTGGGGTGAGGTTATCACAAAAATGGCGCTATAAAAATCATCCCAATTTATTATAAGAAAGATCACAGAGTGACAAAATACATTTGTGAGAAATACAGCAGTAAATATTCAGACACACACTGCAGACATATGACCAAATGTCTGTGAAAGAGACAAACTTATAGCTGCTCCGGGGATGTACAGGATTTAAATTTCTACAATGTTCCCAACTTAGTGGGGTAGGGTACTGCAAAAAAAATTTCGAATGAGTCTGAATCTGTGAAACAATGAATAGGCGATTAGTCTACAGAATGTGGCAACTTGTTATTTGGTGCGTGTTAAATTAATATTTGGCATAGTATATTAATTTATGTTGTTGCACGAGAAACAACACAATTACAATTATTCGATTTTAGAAATAAACAACAATTATTATAAGTTGTCTTTTTTCATACTTAAATATTTACGAAAGCACTTATTATTTTTTCCAAGTTATAGGTATTTTTGAAATACATTTATATTGTATAGGTATGCTCTGTTTTAACATTCAGTTAATCTTAATATATAAAAATCTCGTGTCAGGATGTTCGTACACGCTTGTCTCCGAAATCGCCTAACCGATTTCGATGAAATTTTGTATTGTTTATGGTTGGTTCCCGATTGAAAGTTGTATAGTTTTGGACCCAATAGGTGGCGCGCTGTCATCGAAATATCACTTTTTTTAATATTCTTATCCAAAAATCCATACAACCACAAATTTTGACTCTCCTACACACCCCTCCCCCAAGAATTTTTTAAAGGAAAAAAAAGGTCGTAATTCATTTTTAACTTGTGTAAGATTTCAATGGATGGCGGTGTGAAAAATCTATGGACTATTGTATTACGCATGTATAGAACATGCCACATTAAAATGTACGAAAAATACATACATACAATACATACATACAAAATTTTAAGCAACCGCCAATATGGATTTCGTGGAAATCGATCTTGTGGCGATCTACTCGCGTATGTGACATCCGTTTGGGGTCGAGTTATGGAACGCTTTGGAGAAGCTCAAACTGTCGCCCTTGACATCTCTAAAGCTTTCGACCGGGTTTGGCACCGAGGTCTCTTATTGAAACTCCCTTCTTATGGACTACCCCAGTCTCTGTGTACTTGGATTGCGATTTTTTTAAAAGATCGCGAAGTCATAACTGTAGTGGACGGTTGCTCTTCTTCTCCCCATTCCATTAATGCGGGAGTCCCTCAAGGGTCCATTCTATCTCCAACCCTATTCCTCCTACATATTAACGACTTGCTCTTACGCGCTCCCATCCACTGTTACGCTGATGACAGCACAGTCCATGACAATTTCTCTTTTGACAAACCTCCTAAACAGAGTGAAATATCAGAAGCCCGGAAAGACCTTCATCAAAAAATAAATAGCTACCTCCACTCAATCAATACCTGGGGTGAAAGTAATCTTGTTTCATTTAACGTCTCAAAAACCCAAGCCTGTCTAATTTCTGCGAAGAGAAACCCCAATGAATTGCAAGTGTCTTTCAACGGAAGCACCCTACCTAACAGCAGCTCTATCGACCTGCTTGGAGTATCTATAACGAACCAATTACACTACAAGGGCTCCATCGAAGCTAAGGTAAAACTCGCCTCCAAAAAACTGAGCGTACTATATAGAGCGCGCAGATATTTTACTAAGACCCAGATCTGTATACTCTACAAAGCGCAAATACGTCCAATTATTGTATATGGCTGTCACCTCTGGAGTGGCGCCCCCCAATACCTACTGAATACCCTCGACGCTGTCCAAAGGCGTGCTATACGTCTGATTGATGATCCATCACTGACTGATGGATTGCAATCACTAGAACACAGACGCAGAGTCGGTATTTTAAGTTTATTCTATAGATACTACCACGGGAATTGCTCAGAAGAACTTGCATCTTTGGTCCCTCCTCCACCCACTCGCAACAGAGTCACTCGCTTCACTCAATCGCAGCATCCATTCACAGTGGACCTTCAACATATACGAACAAGTCGCTTCTCGAACTCCTTTATTAATACATCAGCCCGACTGTGGAACGATCTTCCGAATTCTGTGTTTCCATCTTCGTACAACCCGGGTCTTTTTAAAATCCGAATTAATAAACTCTTTTCTAGATTGCAAACCCCTCCCAACGCTACGTAGTGCGCTTCTTCGGAAGAGTAAAATGGACCCAAATCCTAATAGCTGGCGTCCCCTACGTAGACATGTTAAAAAAAAAAACATCACGCTATATCCCTTACGGGGTAAGCAGAGAGAACCGAGGGCCATCCTCCTCTATTTTTGCACACATTCCTAGCTTCCTTTACATCCATGCATCGTCCATCGTAAATAAAGAGTTCTATATACAATGCGATCTGTTGCAGGACAGCGTCTGCCCGGTTCTATGTACTAGTATTTTTATATAAATATTTTGCCCCTTGTTAATAGGCTGGGCCCTCATGATCCTGCTGTTTGTTAACTGTTGTTTAGATATGTACGCCACTGCCCAGCTCGGCGGACTACCTATAACAATGTCACATCGTAAATAATTATACCGATCGTAATAATAATATTACCGATTGAGTTATAATAAGACAAATGCCGATCCGAATCTCGCATTGAGTCACGAGATGTTTGTTACAGTTACAATCGATTCATTAGGTACGAGGTTTACGTAATATCGATACGAATTTTGGTAGTCTGTTTATTGTTTTTTGTTTTGAAGGTATAGTTACTGACAAGTTGCATATATCACATGATACTTAACTGTCGATAGCGAATAGTACCTATGTTATATGTACCAAACTATAAACCCTTTTTTTCCAAAGTTTTGAATATTTCGAGATATTTTGATTTCTATAGACTAGTTACATGTAACACATGAGATCCAACTGTCGATAGCGATAGTATGTATAGTTGAAGAATAAGTACCAAACTATAAACCCATAAATACAAATTATTTAATATTTTAAGATATTTGGTTTTCTATACAACACATGTACCTAGGTATGTATGTCAAGATAGAATAGTATGGAGGTCAGTCCTTTAATCTTACCCAGAATATGAAAACAGCATGATGGTATGTATGTATGTTTGGAGATTAGTATCAAGTCTTCTTAGATATTGTGTGTAGACGACCGCCATACAAATTGTACATATGAAGCAATGTCGTCACTATATTCAATTTTTATAAAAATTGTTAATTTTTAAAACTAAAATTTCTTAAGTTGATAACCCCTGAAACAAAAATTCACAATTCTGAGTTTAAAAGTTTTGTAAGCCTATAACTGTTTATATATTCTGAAAATTTGAGCTCTGTAAATTGAGCGGATCAAAAGTTATAAGGGACACACACACACACACACACACACAGACACACAAAACTCACATAAAATGTTCTACTCTGAATTCTGAGTAAATCGATGTATGGGAATATATATGCTGCGAGGTCTCTAGTTGGTGTTATTAGCATGCATAAAGACCACTACGCCATACAAAATGTTCCTTCGTACACGCATCTTGAATTTATTCTGCCTCTTCCTTCAATAGAATTTCATTCTCTTGAACGAATCGACAGTTGGAAAACATGCATGTCAGGATAGTGGTCAGTCATTTTTCTTACACCGATTATGTAAACTGCTTGATGGTAGGTATGTGTGTATGTAGCTTAAGGCCCGAATTATAGATTCGTTCTCCAGCTTGATACTGGTGTTGAGAACACATTCTCAACCAAAATGGTATTAAAGAAACAAAAGTCACTGAGCTTGGTTGTATACTGCCATACACATTGATATTCTGTTGTGTATACTGCTATACAAATTGTACAAAACAATTTTTACAAAAAAAGTTTTAAATGTACTACTATAATGTTTATAAATTGAATTTTTTTTTTATATACGCAAACATTGTATTTTTTCTCTGTCGGGAGTCAATGATATTTTATGACAAATTTTTAACATCTGATGAGCCCAAAAAACATATAAATTGCCACCCTGCGCAAGTGGCGAGTTTATTGCCTTACGGAAATTTCTTCCAACTAACCAGTGTTTCCAGCCCAGAGAAGCAATATTTGCGTGAGAAATAAATTTAAATAAATTTCTCCTCTGCTGGGAATCGAACCCAGGACACCCGCACAGAAACCGAACGGCCAAGTTATTATGATAATTAACCACCACCTGCGCGCGGCGCGAAATTCAATTACATTTGTTTTCTATTTTGATGGGTCACGCTTCCGAAGGTCGTATCGATTCACCCACCTTCCGAAGGAACTCTACAGACAGTCTGTTGTTTGTTATCTCCAAAGATGTTTTTCCGATGTCGCTTTTGATAAAACCTCACGATGGGCTGGGGGCGCGATCGACATCCGCGGGGGATGAGAACGAGGCTTCGCCGGGATTTTTTTTTTTATTTATCACCCCCCTTCGGTTTTTTCTTCGATGTAATGTATTGACACAACCACCCAGAGGTAAAAAAAATTTAGAAAATACTTATATCGAAATGAATACACAGAGGGTGCTCATATTAAAATTAAAAAAAATAACAAGGAAATCTGACATTTGTGAACTTTTTTTTTTATAATTTAAAGTTTTTTTTCGTTAGCACGGTGGAAAATCTTCTTTATCGTTTAGTAGCCCTGTTGGTCTGTAATTCTAAAACTATTTCTCCCGATATGACGAAGTCCGACTATCCTTCCATCTCTTGGTGGTAGACCGCGACCAGAAGGGATTTCATTTGCTGCTATATACTCAAGTCTATCACTGTCCATTCTGGCTACGTGGTCCCTCCAATGTCTTCTTCTGGGTGTTTTTCTTATTTCAACATTGCGAACTAGAACGTTCGAAACTTCAGCCACATTGCCTTCGGAGAGTTTTTCCAGTGATTGACCTTAGAACCTTCATTTACATTCTCCTTGGAGCCCCTTAGTTCGTACAGTGTCAGTTGTTCTGGATTCATAATATTTTTACAATTTTTAAACATTTATTTGTCAGCGCGTATAGATTCCACTATACTTCAAAAAAGATACAAATTTGTGATCTGCGCTCCCATGGGACTGTTTCAAATTGTTTTCATTTTATTTAATGTAGCTTCTCTGGCAACTAACAGGTAGTACAATGTCAAATAATTATTTAACACGCACCCAATAACAAGCAAGTAGTCACATTCTGGAGACTTACGATATTAATCGTCTCACAAATCAAGACTGAAAACTGAAAACACAATTAAAAACTGTGTTTCCTCCGGGAATCGAACCCGGGACCCTTGGATAAGCTATCTAACCAACTGAGCCACGATGGCCGACGTTTTTCGATAAACTTACCATGTCGACAGATCACTCGACGAGTTTCGTCGAGCGATTTCTCACGTTCTGGACAATTGATTTTTGTTTAAATACCACATCGTACGTTCTGAATATAGTACCTTTTTAGGTGAGACGAGACTGGTATGTGGGTATACACACGTGTGTCGTGCTTCCTTTTATAAGGTAATGCACAGCCGCACACCTGTGGCTGGTTTCCCCAGATTGTCGAATAAGCCGTGACGGTCTGTCTGTCTACTTAATATAAAATTATTCATAGATTTTCGACCTCTCTGAATGTCGTTTTACAGAGCTGGAGTCCTGTGTTCGACTTCGATATATTCGTAATTATTTCGTACTCAGTTACTCAGTTTTTATTTGGGCTTTAAATGCTTATTAGTTTGAAATTGTTGCTGTTTGTCGATAAATTCGCACGTGGTACAAGGAAATGTTCATTATTGTGTAATAGAGGGTTTAGTGTTGGCCACATGGTGTAATGTATTATTAACGGCGCCCCAAAGGTACCCACTGAATACGTCCGGAGTATGTTTAATATTGTATGTGTGTACTTTGCGTATCTTTTCGCAATAACCTTTGATGAAGAAAATTTGATATCGCCCGAAAAATATATGTTATGTAGATTTGTATACTTTTCTGCGAATATCACAGAAATAAGAAACTCATTAGGGCATGTGGGTTTATATTATATGAACGATTTATTTTTAGTAGTTCAAATGGAAAACCGCCATTTCCCAATAGATTCTGAAAAAAATAGAAACTTTTTTTTTAATTTTGTCAATACTGACGGTGTTGAATATGTAGAATTCCATAATAATGGGTATTTTAAATCAAACAAATGATTTGGTCTACATATATATTTTTTCCTGAATCCAGGACGACCGTTTCAGCTTATTAGGCCCTTATCAACTGGTAAACATAGAAACTCTGCTTTTTCTTATATACTAAAATTCGGTACATTTTTGCAATTATGAATTGTTGATAAGGGCCTAATAAGCTGAAACGGTCGTCCTGGATTCAGGAAAAAATATATATGTAGACCAAATCATTTGTTTGATTTAAAATACCCATTAAAATAGAAACTGTTTAAATACCGATATATTATCCAAACTTTTGTTATCACTGCCTAACTCAAGTATCTATTATGGCTGTACGGTTTGGTTGTGTCCTAATCCCGTCCACTCCTGGACGAAGGCCTCTTTCATCTCCTTCCACGCCATTCTTTCTTGTGCTCTAGACATCCAATTGACGGCTCTGCCATCCCTTCATCTCATTGACGGTCTCCTAACATCTCTGTTTCATTCGCGTCTCACGTAGTTTATTATAATCATGCAAAACGCTTTGAATCACACTTTTTTTTCAAAGAATTTCGATATAGTATTTTATATATATTAAAATTACATTCAAATTTATTGTAACTATGCCGTATTGTGTTTGCGATGCTCTTTGAGTAACACGTAAAAATATTTGATCTGATATGGGAACCATGTGATTCATATTAATTACACCAACATAGTTAACTAGTCTCTTTCTATGGCTCTGAAATAAAAAGGCGGACATTGGGACCTGGTTGATCTTTTTGTGTGAGCCCATATGTTTGTTGAGGTAATGATTGTGAGTGCAGAAAGTTGAGATTGTGTACATTAGTGTGGAACGGGAACAATCACCTGGTTCATAATTGCATACAATTGTCAATAAAAATTGTAAACTGCTAGCCCTAGAACAGGATTTTCTAGTTGGGCAGCAGTAATCTACTTATTGTTGTCATTATAAGTATGGTGTGATAAAAGGTAAATAAAATAAATAAATAGTGCTTTTGACAAGTGCTTTAGAAAATGGCTTATCCTCACTACACTGCCTGTGTAGCACTGCAAGAAACTGCAGTTGCTCGGAGGTAGGGGGGGCGGGGGTTGTTTGGATTATAGATTTATCAAACTGACATAAGATGTCACATTATGTCTAGGTATGCCTGATGGTGCTTAAGGTCCTGAATGACTTGACTCCACACTACATCTAGGAACTGTGTCAAAAAATATAACATGAGGAAGATATTTTACATTGAGATCATCTGGATCACATAAAACATAATTAGGCGGCCTACGATACTCGCAGTTTCAGGGTGAACGAGCCTTTAAAATGGAATAATTTGCCCCATTGACATACGCGGAGCTCAGGGAATTGACACCTTCGGTAGACTACTTATGACTGGTATGTTTCTGTGAGCCAAAAAATAAGCAAAAGCGCCCTTGGAGTGCTTGTTTTTTTTTTTCACTAAACGGCGCTTTATAAATTATGATTATTATTATTGAGGTGTTCGGAGTAGCTCTACCGCATTATCATTATTTTTTCAGTGGTCAAGTATGCAGGATCAGAATCGTCGCGGTTGTAAAGTTGAGCATCTGTCGACAACTCCACATCGTCAAGTTTGTGAATATTTATCGGCTTAGAAACCTTTTACGATACCAGCCGAAGTATTAATATTGTAACTGATTGACAGTTCCACACCAGAATGCAGCGGTTACGCTATGTTTTCAAGTGATGGCTTTGGACTCGAGCCAACCAACTCGAATGGTTTGCATAATTCATTATAACATTGTTCCAACCAACGCAGCTAATATGCTGTAAATATTCTTAGTTTAAACAAACTATTTTTATAGGAAATTGTATTTTGTTACGCGACGTCCTACGTAGGCGATTCAAAGCGAATGCGGCGCGGCGCGGCGCGAAAATAACAAACAGTCGGTAACTATGGAAGTGTCCTACGATACCGACCGCGAGTATTTTTCGATGTGGCGCGGCGCGATGCGAAGCGAACGCGATCAGTTGGTTTGATATTTTCGCGCGAACTGATAGCGGCGCCATTGTTTTTTGACATGACAGAAACAGAAATTTTAATTTCTGTCCATGAACGTCCCATATTATGGAACAACAGATTATTATCGAACGGCGAATTTTAGGATTTTGCAAAAATAAATGGGACTACAAGTAAACACATTTATTTATTATTGTTTCCCGGAAAGATGTAATTTCAGTCTCATTTATTAATTCAAGATCACGTAATTCTTCATACAAATTGTGATATCCCCCATAAATATGCCTCTCTAATAATAATAATAATAATAATTGTTTATTTACTTTTTAAAAACATATTAGTTTCACTTCTCTGCCGTACATACTTCTTGAGTATTTTATATACGTACATCCATGACAGTAGCTGGCGGCAGAGGGAACGATTCGCGCACACGTAGGACAGAGCCGCCGCGTCGCACCGCATCGCATGAATTCGCTTGTATCCGCACCGCATCGCTTCGCAATCGCGTTCGCTTTGAATCGCCTACGTAGGACGTAGCGTTAACAAATTTTATCATTTTTTTTATTTATTTATTTAGAGGACAACATACAGCATATAATAAATTATATAACATAAAATGATTTGATTAATAATAAAGCCAATTACAGGTTGTCGCTGAAGTTATTGTAGTATATTAAGATACTTTGATGTGTACCTTGTATATTATTTCTTATGTTACAAATAAAAAAAAAAATAAAAAAATTAGGAATAGTTACATATTATGGTGAGATATGGTGTGAATGATGTGTGAAATTGTGTGAATCATTTCAATAGAGGCGAAGTTGGAATATGTACTATCAACCAGGAACTCCTACAGGGCTAACGACCTGTCATCGGCTGGTTTACATAATCACTTTATACGCTTGCGCAACGTTCACCAATTATGCCTTCTTATTGAGTTCCCTTATCAATGCAATTTTTGAAAGTATACTTTAATAATGAGAAACTGATCGTTTGGAAATAAGCTGTAAAACCACCATCGCCATCTACGAAGTAACAAAAAAACCTTTTTGTAACGCCATCTATTGAGAATTTTTTTGTAAACAATTAAAGCAATTTCTTATACATGAGGTTACAATGCTCTCGAACAAATATCACCCTTGAACTGCACCAGAAATATTATTTCATTTTTAGCTTGTTTTACCTACTTGTACCAATTTGTATGTGAATCGAATATTCCTAATTTCGATTCCAAAATGTCTAGCACAAGTGAAAGTTTAAATGAAGATGTTGAAAGGGCAGAACAATTTGAACACTGCGTTAGTGAATATGAGAGCAAGAGCAGAAGTGATATTGCGGTTCCTGTTAATTGGAGGATGCGTATAATTAGTGAAAATGAAGATGACCTCGAAAATGAGATGCAATTTTCATGCCTTTCATCGAATACTTAATTTTTGTAACTTCCGTATGATTCAAAGTGAGGATTTTTTCCGCGGGACTTCTAACAACAAGGTGGTTTGAATATTTTTTTAAAAGTTGCATAAATTGTCAAAAAAATATCAACGACTTCCGGCAGGGAAAAAATCCAATGTTTGCGTTTATGCAACTATAAAAAAAATATTCGATTTAGGAAATTCTACGTTTCGTGTATGAATCACGGTACCCCGTTGCGATTTAGCTCCCTTTGCAAACCTTTGCTCATTGGTTCCCGCTAAAAATCCAATGTTTTCGGTCATCAAAATATTTGATATTATTTTAATTTTTTCACCTGCTTGTAAATGTTTTTGCTACAACTTTGGTATATTTACACCAGTTTGTATCGGACGCCGCGCCGTCTATTTATAATAATTGGCAATGTAGCGCTGTTTTATTTTCGGTTCTATGATCTTCTGTCGCTGCTATTTCTGTATTGACGCTCTTCGTTTTATTATTATTTACTATCAATAGATCCTCATCTTCTACTACTACTACTACAACTATGTATATTCCATTCCTCTCTCCCTCCCTCCTTCTATCTCTCACGCTGTCTTCTGCAGACGTAGGTGTTACTAAACGCATTGCGGCTGACGTCAGAACTATGATGGATGTCTAGTGAGAGTTTACTATTTCCGAAGCTGATGGCTTTATTACTGCACACTTGGCTTCAAGAGCAAAACAAGAATATTTTAGTTTTAAATCAATAAACAATTTATTCATTTATACAATTTATGTAAATGTGAACAAAGGTGTTAAAAATAATAAATAATAATTTATTCTGCGCTGTTTATTGATTCGGGATCATTCCAAGAGCGCTTATATTCTGTCTTATGTTACTCTACGAAACAAAGCTGTTTTTAGTCCTTTAGAGAAAGTGCTCTTGCTTTGTGCAATGCGGTCATCTGGAGGCAATCTATTCTTCTTTATAGGACCACTCACACTAAAGCCTCGATCATAGTAAGCAGCTTTGTTGGCTCTGTCCAACTCCTTCAAGGAGTTGTTACTCTGTGATCCAGAAGACCTGAGTGTGAAATGTTTCAGATAACTCTTCATTAAATACCATCTGTAGTCTATCGAGCTGATACAACGGTCGATTCTCTCTACCTACCCCAAATGTGAAATTGAAATGAACGAATGAATACTATATTTCCAATGGTATAAAAATTACAAAATTATAATTTCTATTTAATTCTAACCTTATTGCAAGTTTTTTTTACTGCTTCGGTAGACATAGTCTGTTCTGAGGCAGTACTCGTTTAAAATTGCTATGGCTACTCTGCGCGATCATACGATTGATTTTTCTTCACATATTCCATCAACACAGGACAACGACAACCAGGAAGAAAAACTGTAAACTTCTATCTCAAGAAATCTTTGAGTACCGAGGGAGATCCTTCTCTACCAATCTGCTTCAGCCAACGAGTTACGAGGTCTCTGAAATATTTCCCGTCATGCGATATGTTTCGTTCAACATCCGTCATTTCTCTATTATACAGCCTTGGTGCTAAGAAACAACATTGAAATGATGTACTGAAAAATGAAATAAATATCGTAGTTGCGCGTCATTCAGTGATTCAGCATTTAGTATATTTGGTTTTAAATTGCCTTTATTACTGAAATATTAATGATTATGATCTGTAACTAAGCTCATAGCTATGCGATAAATATATTATAATATAGTTATTACATGCACAGCTGTCATTAGTCAAACAGGAAAATGCGACACTTGCCAATCAATATTCTGTTTCCTATCGTATTCAGGATGCACGATCCGACCTTGTCATTCATATCCTACCAACTGTAGGTTTTATTATTATTAATGCCATGTTTGTTTTATTCCCGGAACTATTGTTTTGGGCGTAGTTCCTTTCTCGCGTCATCCTTAAATAAATGACGCAAAACCTCTTATTTCTCGTCATTTTCCACATTACCGAGGACGGTGGCTGCATTCAATATTCAATCCATCTTTGTGTGTTCTGTGATCCTCCACGCTAATCTGTTCTGAGCAGAACTTGGAGCACCAGTCATCGAAGAATACCAAACATTAACACATATATAAGGCGCATACCCCATTTAATTCTTACCGCACTTTAGTTGCACGCAAGATGTTGTAGTGTTCGAACGTATTGTCATAGTCAAAATACCATCTTGTATGATGAAAACATGTAAAAGTTACACTAGAACTGTGAAGGAAGAACCAGGTGGCAAGTCCGGTCAAGCAGTGAAATCAAAACCCTTTTGATGATTGAAATATATATCCTTGATATGGGTAATCGTGAGGGTTTTGATTTTATCGTATGACGGGACTTGCTCCCTGGTATCAACCATCAACACTTTATTAGCAAATGAATATTCCTTACAACTAACGCCGTTTTATGGTAAAATACAATTCCAAGAGCGATTTTACTTATTTGTTGGCTCAGCGAATCAGAGAAGTCTAAATTTACTGAAAGCTCCAAAACTCCGCTCTCCACGCACTTCAGAAGATAATTTATTCCATTTGATAGGTCCATTTACACTGAAACCCCGATCAAAGTAAGCCGCTTTATTGGCTCTGTCCAATTCCTAGTGCTAGTGCGTCTCCTGAAAATGATAATAACAATAATTAAAACATCTTTGCGCCCTGTTAACGTGACGAGTTTATTGCAGAATGGTAATTACTCACTTGTTTCCAGCCCAGAGAAGAAAATTTTACGTGTGATAAATATACCTAATATACCTAATTTCAAATATTTGTTTCCAGTCCCAGTTTATTAATAATGGCATTTCTTTTGAAACCGTTTAGCGATATCTCGTGTCGTCTGTCACTCTTGCTTGGGGTCTTAGGACGTTCTTTAGTCATCTAATTTTATTATATATTCATTTCCTTCTGTCGCATTTCGTTGTCTTTCAGTGACACGTTCACGTTGTCTGTGGTTTTGCGATATCGAGCTATTTTTTTTGGGTTCATTGACCTTGCCTTTGTCTCCAGACTGTGATGTCTCCGACCGTCTAAATAGTTGATACAGTCGCGGACTTTCCACGTATCCTTGTTATAAAATCGATTCCTTTCTCGGTTCCGTTTGAATTGCATCCGACGTAGATTACCGGCTGCAATATGCAATGCTGACTGAAATAGTCTTTAAAGTTCTTCAATCTAGTCTAGATGACTTAACATACCTTATTTGCAGAATGTTGAAATTGGATAAGCGGAGATAATCGAATCATGAAAACTTTCCAGAAAATTCTAGTGCCAAGAAAGGCAAATTTAACATTTAATTTTGTGCATTCATATAGATGCATTTTGTGGGCTCATTGCTCATATGTTATTTTTTCCAATCATCATTTTTTTTTCATATTTAGAAATAAAGGCGAAAACAACAGGCATAGTTTTATATTTTTTTTTGTTATTTTTTCCCTTATAGTTTTCAAACGAACACGCAATTTCTTTTATATAAATTAGGAGATCTGTAAAAAAGTCAACATAATTATATTACCATATTATGGTGGTGCTATCGAAACGCTATTATAACATGCAGCAGCTCTGTTTAGAGGAGACACACATTCCAGTTACATATTTTTAAGTCAACAGTTCCTTTTTTTAGTTATTTTAGTCTTTACATTAAATGACAAATAGTTATTATATAGAATCCCTGAACTTGTTTCCTGCAAGAGTGACTAGATCATTGCCAAACGGCAATTTATTCCAACAAACCAGTGTTTCCAGCGGCCTTTTTCTTGAAATTAGATTCCAAATCCAATTTCAATCTATGCTTAGAACCTACCTACCTAGCGTATTATTCTCATATAGAACGTACCTATCTACCTACCACCTTATTCTTTGTTATAAACGTCTTAGCGAAAATTCTAAATTGGGTTTGACTTTGAAATTGAAGGGTAAGGCCGCATCCCAGATAAGCAATCATTGCTTTTAATTATTTTGTTGTCTGCAGGGAATCGAACCTAGAACACCGTCACAAGTTTCAAACAATTAACCATTATGCTACATCTGTCGTTAACGTTTTTCCAGTGTAGAGTTATTTCTACCGGTTCCGTTATGGACAAAGCGTGATGGCGTCTGCTGGTTTGAATTATGGGCCAATTTTCATTTTCGAATTTTACGTTTGTTTGCTTCCTCGTCCAAGATCATAATTTCAACGTCGTAATTTCGCTCCGTTTTTCGTTTATTAGTTTACTAAAATGTCTCCGAGCTTAATTAAGTTTCGCATGCGGCTTTGGCATTTTCACGACTCTGTCCGATGCGGGCTGAAGGCAGTCAGCCGAGAGTAACAGCCGTTTGGAGTGTTCCGCTAGTGCTGTAGTCACTATAAGTCTTGGCAGAGTTTTCTCAAAGTGGAACAATCAAGGAACCCCGGAGAAACGATTTTTTTCCTTGGAGATAGTAACTAGGTATATTTTGCGTTTATAAAAATGTATATTTTGAACAAATCTCTCAGATTGTCTTCTAGGTTCTGCTTGCATTGTTAAAAAGAACGTGCCATCAGGAAGACATTAGTTAATTATAATTTTATATATGTAAAGCGTGGTTTTAATTTTAAACAGACAATTTTGATATGGAATAACTTACCCCCTTAACTTACGTGGATCCCAAATTCTTGACCTTCGGTATAAAACTTTTCTTTTTGTATAGCTAACAACTAACTAAATAAGATTTAAAATTATTAGATGATTTCAGTGCACTTGATTTTGTACGTACTAGTAAACGGTGCTATGTACGTTATTGTTTTTATATTCATCATCATCATCAATTTCGCTACAGTCCATCATGAGCCTTGGCCTCAAGAACTTTCAGCAATTCCACCCGGTCCATCGTCCGCACCTTCCAATTAGTTACACTAATTGCTTTCAATTACCTTTCTACACCAACCATCCACCTTAATTTGGGTCTTCCCACGTTTCGCCTCCCATCTGGTCGTGTGTTGAGAACCTTATTCGGGAATCGATTCTCCTCCATGCGCTGGAGTTCTTCCAACCATCTAATGCGATAACTTTTTATGTACTTTACTATTTTGGATTCATTGTACATACGTTCTAGCTCATGATTATATATTATCCTCCATGTTCTATTTTCACAGACAGGCCCGAAGATTTTTCTCTACACTTTCCTTTCAAAGACCAGAAGCTTGTTTGTTTTTTATATTATTACCCTGTATTAAATGGTTTTTCTCTTTTCGTTTGTTCACTCTCAAAAATCCTCTCGATGTAGGCCTTAAAAATATACGTTTATCGGCCTGTAATATTTCGTTTGGTTGTCATTCGATCAGTTCAGGAAATTTCAATATAAGCAGACACGAGAGTGTATGGAGCAAAGTAGTGTTGGAACCTATGGTTGAGACTTTTTTTTTTGCCCATCAGCTGTTCAGCGCCCACTATTCTCGTGTGGCGTAAGTCCCCCCACCGCTTTCTCGAGTGTTCAAAACTTTTCGCCAATCTCGTCCGGTATAAAGTTGGTTTACTGTCATAGAGACACCTTTGGATTAATGGCGAGGCGATCGAGCGACTGTCGAAACAGGAAGGGTTTTAGGACGTCGTTCTTGTGGTCCGACCTTTCACGAACCTTACACCCCGTAAAGATAAACTCTTTTGTAATGTTTTCGTTTTACGAAATACCAACTATCAAATGGATCGTCAAAGTCTCTTACTCAGCTGATCTTTTTAGTGTATTATTATTCCATAGGCGACTCTGTTCACAGGCCTTACTATTTGCATATTGACTATAATCTAACACTTACTAGTTTATTTAAACGTCGGATTATACTCATGTCACAAATAGCAACTAAGACCGTTTAAAAAAAATTTTCGTCCTACGGAAGTGGCGAGTTTTTTGCCCTTAGGAAGTTTCTTCCTCACGGCAATAAACTCGCTCTTAGTTTCTTGGTTTTCAGTTTTTCTTTCGGCTTAGTTAATAATATGATAGTATGATATTTAAAAAAGTAAGTTGATATATCTACTAATAAATGCAGTTGAGATGAGATCGCTTATAAGAATTTGTAACAGAACGATGTATGACAGAGTTCGAAATGAAGATACAAGGAAATAATGTAAGATGAAGAAAGATGTAATTAACAGAATGAAAGTTAACACATTGAGATGGTTTGGCAACTTGGAGAGATTGAATGAAGAACGACTGACGAAGAAAATATACAAAGCTGACAGGAATGGAATAAGAGGTCGGGGGCGCCCAAGAAAAGGATGGCACGACCATGTAAACGATTTTCTGAAAGATGGAAATGTTAGAAGCGTGAACAACAGACGAACGTGTATAAGACGATGTATGAATGTTGATGAGGCGATGAATGTGTGTCAAGATAGAAAAATGTGGCGTTCGGTTCTCTCTGCCTACCCCGTGAGAGACATGGCGTGATGGTATGTATGTATGTATGTATATTCAATTTCCTTGAATAATTGGTATTCTATAATCCGGATGATCTATGTTAGGTATCTTTTTTATTCCAAGTGCTGCAATAGTACTACAATTATCAAAGCATATATGTATCTGTACCAGGGTTGCTGCCAATATCTGCATCAGCATCCGCAGTACATTAACATATTTTAAAATAGCATAAGCATCCACATTGATTGATGCTAATTATTTATGCTGATGTTCGAGTTGTGACACGACCTTAGATGGGGCGGGGCTTATGGCACGTGTTATTTTCACTTGCGAGTTTTTACTAAACATTTTATATTATTAAATCGAAAAATTATTAAAATTTAATCATTTGTCTCAGTAACTGAAAAATCGTGAATCTTTTGGAAATAAATTCATCTTTTTCCCAATTTTTTAAGAAAATAAATCAAATCAGCACCAACTGATGTGAATAAAAAATTGCATCAGCAACAACCCTAATCGAAACTTAGAAGTAATAATGAGAATTTAGTAGGGTAAAGATTTTTTCGTATTTTTCTTTAATAATTAGTAGTTTTTCTGTAAAAATAGGTGAGCTTTAAGTGTATTTTATTTAATTAAAACTATGAAAAAAAAAATTATTTTTAATTTTACGTTCTACTTAAATTTTTCGCAAACGCGACTCCCATTCACCGGTATCGCTCTATGATGAGCATCGTCAGAATGGTGAACAATAATGTTGAAGACCATCTATATATAGATTCACAAAGAGGATAACAACAATAGATATGGAAGGGGGCAATTCTAAGAAAAATTAAATACCCGAAAGACATTAAGGTAAATATGTATGCAAGTATAATAAAAATAAAATTGAAGTGAAGGAATGAATATACAAATATTGTATTAAAAGGACAGCAATTATATTGAACAATGGCCAACAGGACAATGTATTTTATTTCATTTTTCCACGTTTTGTTAACATACATAATATCTTATGAATTCTGTACAGAAACAATGAATCAAATCTTGATGTCTTTTCTTTTGATAGATGTCAATTTTATTTGGTACGTGCTTTACCCGTTATGCAGCAGTGTCAGAATGTTCTGAAGGTCTGCGACACGTTGGTAAAATGATGACAGTCTTTATTTGTGATCTATCGTACTTTTATTTAAACGTATTGCATTGAAAATATAATATTTCTTTGAAGAAACGAATCTCTTTGTTCTTTGTATGTATATTTTGTTGTTGTTAAAACAACTTTTGTTTATGTTTGTTTTGATATCATTATTATATTTTTTTTATCGAAATTTTTTTTGTATAACATATTGAAACGTGTTTATGGAGAAACACGATTTTCTTCGTATATATTTTGATAGCTCATTAGCATTGTAAAATTGGTTTTATTTCGTTTGTTGAACTCATCATTAAATTCATATCCCTTTGCAATATAATATGATTATTTTCGTTACAATAAGTGATTTTGGGAACTAAACGGTTACAGTAACGAGATGAAAAATCTGAAATTGAAAATATATGTATCACAAAAGTGATTGAAGCACCGAGAAAATTTGTTACAGTATCATTATGTTACTTTGAGACAAATAAAAAAAAATTACTTTATTTTATTTTGTATTATTTCTCAAGCAAATAGCAGGTACTATGTCAAATATTAATTTAACAGGCACCCAATAACAAACAAGTTGCCATATTCTGTAGAGTTACGATATTAATCGTCTCACAGAACCAGATTGAAAACACAATTAAAAACTGCGTCTCCACCGGGAATCGACTGCTGATCTCCTGCTGGGACCTTAGGATCTGCAGCCTGTTACCTAACCTTCTGAGCCACTAAGACCAACTTTTCTTTTTCCCTCTACAATCATCAATCAACGTGCCAAACTTGTACGTTTATAAAAAAAATTGGTCTCTGTTAAAAATAATTTTGTACTTTTACAGGCGGGAGGAAGGGAGGGGGTGCTGTAATCAATTACGACTGTATCTCGATTGCGTTTAGGGCATTTTTTGCCGAAAAAATGTGGAAGGAAAACAGAGCGATAAATATGAGTTTCAAGGTCGCCCCGTCCCCGGTGGCGTCCAACGTGGGGCACGCTCCCTACGTCACAGCGGCGTGACGTTGCTGCCTGTCCAGCGTCAAACGTCGGCTGATCGGCAAACATCGAGATGTTGAGATTAGCGAAGGGTATTTATAATTTTTCGCTACCGGCGGCACGCGTGCTTTTCGCAACTTGTAGCATTTAATTACTTACATATTAATAACACGATTATTACTTCGGGGGTTAAAAAGCCAAGGCCAAGAGATTTGATGATAAGAAACTCATCATCATCGCCTATAAAGCCTACATACATACCAGTATGCCATGTCCCTCAAGGGGAAACAGAGAACCTAAAGCCACATATTTTCTATATAGACCCAGATTAATTTTGACTGTCATTTTTTTTTATATGGAAGACTGCATTTAATCAGATTGGTTATAGTTTGCCTTGAACATCATTTAAATATTAAATCGAAACACTTAATATTAAATTTTGAACGAGTTTTTTTTTTCATACCCCGGAGGAGCGCCTGTATATATTTCTTTGTAAATAATATGGTTTACTCTGTCAACATTCAGCAGTGGGTCGTTATTATTTATTTTATTGCGAAACGATGAAATTTTGTTATTTTATGCCAATTTAATGTTTTATTATGCAAATTAAGGTCTCATGCGTTTGTTTATATGATATTATATATTCCTGTCTGTCTTTTTTTTTGCATAGCTTGCTTGTGTTATTAACAAATTGATTCGAGGCACAAGATCATGGTAACATTCACTTTCACAAGATCATATAACATTCATCATCATCGGCTCCATATACCAAGGTGGAACTTCTATAAGAAGTCTTCGCCATTCCGATCTGTCAGCCGTGGTCATGTCTCCAATTGACCACGCTCAAAGAGTCCAGGTCTCCCTGGATACAGTCCATCCATCTCAGATTCCATTTCCTCCTACGCCTCACACACACACTGGTCTGTGGTGAAGGACTCTTCATAATTGGAATAGGATTCTTTGGCTGATGTACGCTATATATAATATGTTATTTTTATATTTAAAAAATATACATGAGACAATATTTAGCCTTTTTTAAATACTTTTTGTAGCCAGATTTTTTTTATACTTAATTGCGTATACTCTCTCATTTTTTACTCTCACACATTTTTTTAAAGAATTTTAAATGGGTCGATGGCAGAGCGGTTAGCGCGCTGGGTTAGCAATCCAGTGGTCGCGAGTTCGAATCCTGTCACGACCGATTTCGTTCACCTATAGCACAAGCATTTATGCTTATTGTAGGGAACGTAGGAAGATGTATATGTACTTGTTTAACAAGGACATATTCTTCTTCTTCTTTTTCTTTGCCTTATCCCACTTTAGGTAGGGTCGGTTCTCTTAATCCTTTGGCGCCACGATGATCTGTCCTGTATTGTCGGGTTTGGGATGTGGGCTTTATCCATGAGCTTCCTCATATTGCCCCACCACGTGGATATTGGACGTCCCTTTCCTTTTCTGCTTTCTGGGAGTGCTAGAGCAGAGCAGCACCACATGGTCGTTTTGCCTCCTCATTACATGTCCATACCATCTGAGTCGGCTTTCTGTAAGTTTTTGAAAAAATGAATATGTCCTTGTAACAAGTACATATACATCCTCACATATTCCCTAAACTTAACAATCATGCTTGTGCTATAGGTGAATGAAATCGGTCGTGGCAGCATTCGAACTCGCGACCATTGCTCAGCGCGCCAACCGCTATGTCACCACCCATCTTTTATTGCAATATTTATTTATTTATTTATTTAGGGACAAATACAGTCTTAAAATACTAAAATAGAATAATACACTATAAAATAAAAACAAACAGACCAATTACATATGTCCACAGATATTAAATATAAAACATTTTTAAATATCATAAATTTAAATATAACTAAGATGTATGTTTGCCTGTGACGGGAAAGGAAGGGAAGAGAGAAAAAAAAAGGATGGGAAAAGGATTGTGACAGTTAAATTGTTATATTTTTGTTACAAACAACAACAAAAAATGTAAATAAAAGTTAATATTAGAAAAAACAAAAATAATTAACAAAAAAGAAAAAAAAATTAAACATACGAGTTCATGCTATGCACTTATAGAGAGAATTTTTGTATGCGTTATTACTAGCGGTGAGTATAATATCAGAATGTGTGATACTGGCCGATATTAGGTACCTATAGTACGCGACCACTGCATTACTAGCGCCCAGCGCGCCAACCGCTATGTCACCACCAATCTTTTATTGCCTTATTTTAATATTAGGTATAGTACGTACCCAAGAGGTACATGTCTTATTTATATTTATTTTCTTTTAATAATTGTATGCATGTACCTACTGTGTGCTTTGTGTAATAAAATAAAAATACATATTCGATTTACATATACATTGGTACAAGTAAGTCAAGCCAAAAATGAACTTAGATTCTGACGCGGTTGAGGGGTAACATCTATGCGAAAGCTTTGTCACCTAATGTATGAGGACTGCTGCTTTCATTGTTTACAAACCAATTTCTCGATAGATGGCGTTACAAAAAAAATCATCGTCACGTCATAATGGCGTTGGTGTTTCCGCTTATTCTCCAGTGAAAAGATTTCGATGGACAACAGGACTATCAAAAATTGTATTGATATGAAACTCAATAATAAGGCATAAAAGGTGAACGTTTCGCAAGTGCGTAAAGTTATCACGTAAACCAGCCGATGACAGGTCGTGAGCCCTTGAGTTCCCGGTTATCCTTTAATATTTTAACTTCGTCTCTATTGAAAAATTTGTCATAAAACTTTTTGTAGCCTCAACTGGATCATATCGTGATGGGTTTTTTCGGAAACTCCATCTTGTTTTACTCGTCGCGACCTGCACGACATTCGCATCATCTCGTCAATGCGAATATTCAAAATGATGCGAATCATTCGAATATACCTGCAGTTTGAACGTTTCTTTGTTTACATCCAAGGATTTATTCATTATCTATTGAATATTCATGAAGTATCTGGATACGGTACTGTATATGATTGTACATATTTATGTATGTTATGGATGTACAAATGAGATATTCTTTAATTGGCAGTCTGCAAGATATGAACGTGGGCTGCATCACGACAATCGTAATAATAGTACCTACATATTCATAAATTGCCGATATGTTCGGGCAGGTAAAGTATATCTCTCGTCTCATTGCTGCTGCAAGGTCACTCTGACGCGCCATTTTTCAATAACACACTGGTGACCCTATTATTCATATTTAGCAATTTCCAGATTGTTTAATGCAAAGTTAAAATCAATCAAACTTAATTAAAAGAAAAATAATTTAGATAATTTGGTTATTAATAAAGAAAAATATATCTTTACTTTTTGATAATGTTCTGTATAAATTCTTGTAGAAAAAATAATGGCATACCCAGATTTTCAACGTATATCATATATTTTTAATGAAATAAAAGGCATAGATCAACATTTTTTTTTTTAATTAAAGAAGACAAAAATATATAGAAAAATATGATGTGACGTTGCATTAATGCTTCAGGTTTAGTAAATAAACCTAAAAAACATTTATTTTCCATTCAGCGCCATTGCGAAATAAAAGTTTTTTTGGTTTATTAACTTAACCCGATGCATTAATGCAACGTTCAAATTGAATAAATAGGTACGTTGGCAGCAATCACCCTCTTGAACACTGTACCTTCCTTACCTTTTGTTTTCTCAAGAAACAAAAACATAGAAAATAAAATAATAAATTAAATTAATTTAGTCCGGATAATAAGATTTCTAGTGTTCTATTAAATTCTTTGCCATTAATTCTTGTCAATACTTACTTATTGATAGTTCATAACAAACTGCTTCTTGTTAGTTATCATAAGTGCAAATGTAATGACAAAATCACTTATGTCCGATTTATAGCGATTGATGCAATAAAACTTTACATATTATGCTACAAACAATGTTGGATAGGTACTTATCGATTCATTGTTTATTGTTTTACAAACTGTTCTATGTGTGAGTAAAAAGTCCAGAATACTAGTTGCATGTAACACATGAGATCCAACTGTCGATAGCGATAGTATGTATAGTTGAAGAATAAGTACCAAACTATAAACCCATAAATACAAATTATTTAATATTTTAAGATATTTGGTTTTCTATACAACACATGTACCTAGGTATGTATGTATGTCAAGATAGGATAGTATGGAGGTCAGTCCTTTGATCCTACCCAGAATGTGAAAACAGCATGATGGTATGTATGTATGTATGTTTGGAGATTAGTATCAAATTATTAAGTCTTCTTAGATATTGTGAGTAGGCTACTTCCATACAAATTGTATGAAACAATGTCGTCACTAAATTCAATTTTTATAAAAATTGTTGAAAAACATTTGCAATGTGCTAATACAATTTTAATATTTTTTGTAGAAAATTAAATTTTCTAGTTGGGGTGTTTCGGCTTTTTTCGATATTTAAAAAAAAAATTGGAAATATAGGCAGTTAAACTCATAAAATTATCATAAAAAAAAATATTTTTCTTAATAAAAAATGTTTGAGAAACCCTGGAATTTAAAAAAAAAAACTAATTTGAGATTTTGTATTTGTCTATGTTTATACCAATTTTCAGCGTTCTAGCTTTTACAGTTTCTGAGATATATGGAAAAATTAATCAAAATTTCAAAAGTTGATAACCTCTGACTGAAACAAAAATTCACAATTCTAAGTATAAAAGTTTTGTGGGCTTGTAATTTTTTATATATTTTAAAATTTTGGGCTCTGTAAATTAAGCGGATCAAAAGTTATAAGGGGGGACAGACAGACACACACACAGACACACGAAATGTTCTACTCCGAATTCTGAGTTAATCCGTGTATGGAACATATATGCTGCGAAGCCTCTAAGTTGGTATTTTTTGACTTCAAAGTTGGAAAAGCCGTGAAAAAAGTAGACCTCTGCATACAATTCTCGCGTATCCTGGCTTGAAACATTGTCGATATGTTAAGAGAACAAAGTTCTCCTGAACAAATCGACAGTTGGAATACTCGAAATATATGCACCCAATTATATACAAATTAATAATACACGATGAACAAAGTGTTTACGGTATCGGCCTAGACAGCAGAGTGACGCGCTGTTCATTCAATATATTTTTTTTTATATAGGTATATGTATTATAAATATATTTGATATATGTATTATGAATATATGTATGTTAAATTAAATAAATAAACAAAATTTATAATACTCGTAAGATAATTTTATGTTAAAAACAATACTGTTGGTCGAATGAAATTGGCGTTTGACAATAAACTTTCTGTTTGTAATAAAGAACAAGGAAGTGTTTTTTTATTGTTTTTATTTATGATATGAAGATGAAAATCGTACCGTTTTGATAATCCCGCGTAGGTAATATTATATAAATTGAAACGGTTTCTAATTTGAAAAACCCGCGTAGGTATTCCCAAAGGTGATGGGCGAGGGAGGGGGTTGTGTTAGAGTGGGGTAGGGATGTGTGTGATGGTATCGTATCCTCTATAAACAAACTCTCCTCCTGTGTATTTTCAACCGATTTAATATATTACGCGGGGCGGACCGTAACATACATAAAACCAACATATATATGTATATATTACATAATACTACACACACTCGCATAGGTAGGTACTTGTATTTCTTTGATAAACTTTAATAGTGATGTTCCGAATATTCCTATAACTTTGTACCACGCCATGTCCCTAACGGTGTTATAGTTCCTATCAAATGATCAAACGATTACATCTATCTCGGAAGCATGTTTCAACGGAATGGCAGGCCTGGTAGGGATATCGAAAGGGGAGTTATGGCAGGAAACTGCAGTGAACGGATCACTTAGACCAGTTATAAATGATCACAACATATCATAGAATGCCAATGTTGCCATTCATAACGCTATCTTAGTGCCAACCTTGACGTATGCAAGTGAAACCTGGATATGTCAAAAGTCGCACGAAAGCAGAATAAATGCAGTTGAAATGAGATCGCTAAGAGGAATTTTTAATAGAACGATGTATGACAGTGTAAGATATGAGGACACAAGGCATGAATGTAAGATGAAGAAAGGTGTAATTAATAGAATGAAAGTTAACACATTGAGATGATTAGGCCAAATGGGAAGAATGAACGAAGAACGCCTGACGAAGAAAATATACAAAGCTGACAGGAATGTAATAAGATTTTGGGAGACGCCCAAGAAAAGGATGGCACGACCGTGTGAACGATATTATGAAAGACGGAAATGTACGAAGTGATGACATGTTTGAGATTATTCACGAATGTCGACGAGGCGATCGATGAATGTGTGTCAAGATAGAAAAATGTAACGTTCGGTTCTCTGTCTACATCGCGAGGAACATGGCGTGATGGTTTTTTTTGCAAGAATCTAATAATAATATCGTGAAGCAATGATCTACCATTGCATTGATTCACTCTGACAACAGACGTAATACTGTATCTGATATGATGCTTCTCCACAATATTATTAATAATAAAATTGATTCTCCTGCTCTCTTAAATTATATATCTTTCAACATACATACCTACCTGTAGACACTAGACACACCAACTATGCTCAACATACAACATTCTACAGTATCTGATATGATGCTTCTCCACAATATTATTAATAATAAAATTGATTCTCCTGCTCTCTTAAATTATATATCTTTCAACATACATCCCTACCTACACCTGTAGACACTAGACACACCAACTATGCTCAACATACAACATTCTACAGTATCTGATATGATGCTTCTCCACAATATTATTAATAATAAAATTGATTCTCCTGCTCTCTTAAATTATATATCTTTCAACATACATCCCTACCTACACCTGTAGACACTAGACACACCAACTATGCTCAACATACAACATTCTACAGTATCTGATATGATGCTTCTCCACAATATTATTAATAATAAAATTGATTCTCCTGCTCTCTTAAATTATATATCTTTCAACATACATACCTACACCTGTAGACACTAGACACACCAACTATGCTCAACATACAACATTCTACAGTATCTGATATGATGCTTCTCCACAATATTATTAATAATAAAATTGATTCTCCTGCTCTCTTAAATTATATATCTTTCAACATACATCCCTACCTACACCTGTAGACACTAGACACACCAACTATGCTCAACATACAACATTCTACAGTATCTGATATGATGCTTCTCCACAATATTATTAATAATAAAATTGATTCTCCTGCTCTCTTAAATTATATATCTTTCAACATACATACCTACCTACACCTGTAGACACTAGACACACCAACTATGCTCAACATACAACATTCTACAGTATCTGATATGATGCTTCTCCACAATATTATTAATAATAAAATTGATTCTCCTGCTCTCTTAAATTATATATCTTTCAACATACATACCTACCTGTAGACACTAGACACACCAACTATGCTCAACATACAACATTCTACAGTATCTGATATGATGCTTCTCCACAATATTATTAATAATAAAATTGATTCTCCTGCTCTCTTAAATTATATATCTTTCAACATACATACCTACCTGTAGACACTAGACACACCAACTATGCTCAACATACAACATTCTACAGTATCTGATATGATGCTTCTCCACAATATTATTAATAATAAAATTGATTCTCCTGCTCTCTTAAATTATATATCTTTCAACATACATACCTACCTGTAGACACTAGACACACCAACTATGCTCAACATACAACATTCTACAGTATCTGATATGATGCTTCTCCACAATATTATTAATAATAAAATTGATTCTCCTGCTCTCTTAAATTATATATCTTTCAACATACATACCTACCTGTAGACACTAGACACACCAACTATGCTCAACATACAACATTCTACAGTATCTGATATGATGCTTCTCCACAATATTATTAATAATAAAATTGATTCTCCTGCTCTCTTAAATTATATATCTTTCAACATACATACCTACCTGTAGACACTAGACACACCAACTATGCTCAACATACAACATTCTACAGTATCTGATATGATGCTTCTCCACAATATTATTAATAATAAAATTGATTCTCCTGCTCTCTTAAATTATATATCTTTCAACATACATACCTACCTGTAGACACTAGACACACCAACTATGCTCAACATACAACATTCTACAGTATCTGATATGATGCTTCTCCACAATATTATTAATAATAAAATTGATTCTCCTGCTCTCTTAAATTATATATCTTTCAACATACATACCTACCTGTAGACACTAGACACACCAACTATGCTCAACATACAACATTCTACAGTATCTGATATGATGCTTCTCCACAATATTATTAATAATAAAATTGATTCTCCTGCTCTCTTAAATTATATATCTTTCAACATACATACCTACCTGTAGACACTAGACACACCAACTATGCTCAACATACAACATTCTACAGTATCTGATATGATGCTTCTCCACAATATTATTAATAATAAAATTGATTCTCCTGCTCTCTTAAATTATATATCTTTCAACATACATACCTACCTGTAGACACTAGACACACCAACTATGCTCAACATACAACATTCTACAGTATCTGATATGATGCTTCTCCACAATATTATTAATAATAAAATTGATTCTCCTGCTCTCTTAAATTATATATCTTTCAACATACATACCTACCTGTAGACACTAGACACACCAACTATGCTCAACATACAACATTCTACAGTATCTGATATGATGCTTCTCCACAATATTATTAATAATAAAATTGATTCTCCTGCTCTCTTAAATTATATATCTTTCAACATACATACCTACCTGTAGACACTAGACACACCAACTATGCTCAACATACAACATTCTACAGTATCTGATATGATGCTTCTCCACAATATTATTAATAATAAAATTGATTCTCCTGCTCTCTTAAATTATATATCTTTCAACATACATACCTACCTGTAGACACTAGACACACCAACTATGCTCAACATACAACATTCTACAGTATCTGATATGATGCTTCTCCACAATATTATTAATAATAAAATTGATTCTCCTGCTCTCTTAAATTATATATCTTTCAACATACATACCTACCTGTAGACACTAGACACACCAACTATGCTCAACATACAACATTCTACAGTATCTGATATGATGCTTCTCCACAATATTATTAATAATAAAATTGATTCTCCTGCTCTCTTAAATTATATATCTTTCAACATACATACCTACCTGTAGACACTAGACACACCAACTATGCTCAACATACAACATTCTACAGTATCTGATATGATGCTTCTCCACAATATTATTAATAATAAAATTGATTCTCCTGCTCTCTTAAATTATATATCTTTCAACATACATACCTACCTGTAGACACTAGACACACCAACTATGCTCAACATACAACATTCTACAGTATCTGATATGATGCTTCTCCACAATATTATTAATAATAAAATTGATTCTCCTGCTCTCTTAAATTATATATCTTTCAACATACATACCTACCTGTAGACACTAGACACACCAACTATGCTCAACATACAACATTCTACAGTATCTGATATGATGCTTCTCCACAATATTATTAATAATAAAATTGATTCTCCTGCTCTCTTAAATTATATATCTTTCAACATACATACCTACCTGTAGACACTAGACACACCAACTATGCTCAACATACAACATTCTACAGTATCTGATATGATGCTTCTCCACAATATTATTAATAATAAAATTGATTCTCCTGCTCTCTTAAATTATATATCTTTCAACATACATACCTACCTGTAGACACTAGACACACCAACTATGCTCAACATACAACATTCTACAGTATCTGATATGATGCTTCTCCACAATATTATTAATAATAAAATTGATTCTCCTGCTCTCTTAAATTATATATCTTTCAACATACATACCTACCTGTAGACACTAGACACACCAACTATGCTCAACATACAACATTCTACAGTATCTGATATGATGCTTCTCCACAATATTATTAATAATAAAATTGATTCTCCTGCTCTCTTAAATTATATATCTTTCAACATACATACCTACCTGTAGACACTAGACACACCAACTATGCTCAACATACAACATTCTACAGTATCTGATATGATGCTTCTCCACAATATTATTAATAATAAAATTGATTCTCCTGCTCTCTTAAATTATATATCTTTCAACATACATACCTACCTGTAGACACTAGACACACCAACTATGCTCAACATACAACATTCTACAGTATCTGATATGATGCTTCTCCACAATATTATTAATAATAAAATTGATTCTCCTGCTCTCTTAAATTATATATCTTTCAACATACATACCTACCTGTAGACACTAGACACACCAACTATGCTCAACATACAACATTCTACAGTATCTGATATGATGCTTCTCCACAATATTATTAATAATAAAATTGATTCTCCTGCTCTCTTAAATTATATATCTTTCAACATACATACCTACCTGTAGACACTAGACACACCAACTATGCTCAACATACAACATTCTACAGTATCTGATATGATGCTTCTCCACAATATTATTAATAATAAAATTGATTCTCCTGCTCTCTTAAATTATATATCTTTCAACATACATACCTACCTGTAGACACTAGACACACCAACTATGCTCAACATACAACATTCTACAGTATCTGATATGATGCTTCTCCACAATATTATTAATAATAAAATTGATTCTCCTGCTCTCTTAAATTATATATCTTTCAACATACATACCTACCTGTAGACACTAGACACACCAACTATGCTCAACATACAACATTCTACAGTATCTGATATGATGCTTCTCCACAATATTATTAATAATAAAATTGATTCTCCTGCTCTCTTAAATTATATATCTTTCAACATACATACCTACCTGTAGACACTAGACACACCAACTATGCTCAACATACAACATTCTACAGTATCTGATATGATGCTTCTCCACAATATTATTAATAATAAAATTGATTCTCCTGCTCTCTTAAATTATATATCTTTCAACATACATACCTACCTGTAGACACTAGACACACCAACTATGCTCAACATACAACATTCTACAGTATCTGATATGATGCTTCTCCACAATATTATTAATAATAAAATTGATTCTCCTGCTCTCTTAAATTATATATCTTTCAACATACATACCTACCTGTAGACACTAGACACACCAACTATGCTCAACATACAACATTCTACAGTATCTGATATGATGCTTCTCCACAATATTATTAATAATAAAATTGATTCTCCTGCTCTCTTAAATTATATATCTTTCAACATACATACCTACCTGTAGACACTAGACACACCAACTATGCTCAACATACAACATTCTACAGTATCTGATATGATGCTTCTCCACAATATTATTAATAATAAAATTGATTCTCCTGCTCTCTTAAATTATATATCTTTCAACATACATACCTACCTGTAGACACTAGACACACCAACTATGCTCAACATACAACATTCTACAGTATCTGATATGATGCTTCTCCACAATATTATTAATAATAAAATTGATTCTCCTGCTCTCTTAAATTATATATCTTTCAACATACATACCTACCTGTAGACACTAGACACACCAACTATGCTCAACATACAACATTCTACAGTATCTGATATGATGCTTCTCCACAATATTATTAATAATAAAATTGATTCTCCTGCTCTCTTAAATTATATATCTTTCAACATACATACCTACCTACCTGTAGACACTAGACACACCAACTATGCTCAACATACAACATTCTACAGTATCTGATATGATGCTTCTCCACAATATTATTAATAATAAAATTGATTCTCCTGCTCTCTTAAATTATATATCTTTCAACATACATACCTACCTGTAGACACTAGACACACCAACTATGCTCAACATACAACATTCTACAGTATCTGATATGATGCTTCTCCACAATATTATTAATAATAAAATTGATTCTCCTGCTCTCTTAAATTATATATCTTTCAACATACATACCTACCTGTAGACACTAGACACACCAACTATGCTCAACATACAACATTCTACAGTATCTGATATGATGCTTCTCCACAATATTATTAATAATAAAATTGATTCTCCTGCTCTCTTAAATTATATATCTTTCAACATACATACCTACCTGTAGACACTAGACACACCAACTATGCTCAACATACAACATTCTACAGTATCTGATATGATGCTTCTCCACAATATTATTAATAATAAAATTGATTCTCCTGCTCTCTTAAATTATATATCTTTCAACATACATACCTACCTGTAGACACTAGACACACCAACTATGCTCAACATACAACATTCTACAGTATCTGATATGATGCTTCTCCACAATATTATTAATAATAAAATTGATTCTCCTGCTCTCTTAAATTATATATCTTTCAACATACATACCTACCTGTAGACACTAGACACACCAACTATGCTCAACATACAACATTCTACAGTATCTGATATGATGCTTCTCCACAATATTATTAATAATAAAATTGATTCTCCTGCTCTCTTAAATTATATATCTTTCAACATACATACCTACCTGTAGACACTAGACACACCAGTATCTGATATGATGCTTCTCCACAATATTATTAATAATAAAATTGATTCTCCTGCTCTCTTAAATTATATATCTTTCAACATACATACCTACCTACCTGTAGACACTAGACACACCAACTATGCTCAACATACAACATTCTACAGTATCTGATATGATGCTTCTCCACAATATTATTAATAATAAAATTGATTCTCCTGCTCTCTTAAATTATATATCTTTCAACATACATACCTACCTGTAGACACTAGACACACCAACTATGCTCAACATACAACATTCTACAGTATCTGATATGATGCTTCTCCACAATATTATTAATAATAAAATTGATTCTCCTGCTCTCTTAAATTATATATCTTTCAACATACATACCTACCTACCTGTAGACACTAGACACACCAACTATGCTCAACATACAACATTCTACAGTATCTGATATGATGCTTCTCCACAATATTATTAATAATAAAATTGATTCTCCTGCTCTCTTAAATTATATATCTTTCAACATACATACCTACCTGTAGACACTAGACACACCAACTATGCTCAACATACAACATTCTACAGTATCTGATATGATGCTTCTCCACAATATTATTAATAATAAAATTGATTCTCCTGCTCTCTTAAATTATATATCTTTCAACATACATACCTACCTACCTGTAGACACTAGACACACCAACTATGCTCAACATACAACATTCTACAGTATCTGATATGATGCTTCTCCACAATATTATTAATAATAAAATTGATTCTCCTGCTCTCTTAAATTATATATCTTTCAACATACATACCTACCTACCTGTAGACACTAGACACACCAACTATGCTCAACATACAACATTCTACAGTATCTGATATGATGCTTCTCCACAATATTATTAATAATAAAATTGATTCTCCTGCTCTCTTAAATTATATATCTTTCAACATACATACCTACCTACACCTGTAGACACTAGACACACCAACTATGCTCAACATACAACATTCTACAGTATCTGATATGATGCTTCTCCACAATATTATTAATAATAAAATTGATTCTCCTGCTCTCTTAAATTATATATCTTTCAACATACATACCTACCTACCTGTAGACACTAGACACACCAACTATGCTCAACATACAACATTCTACAGTATCTGATATGATGCTTCTCCACAATATTATTAATAATAAAATTGATTCTCCTGCTCTCTTAAATTATATATCTTTCAACATACATACCTACCTACACCTGTAGACACTAGACACACCAACTATGCTCAACATACAACATTCTACAGTATCTGATATGATGCTTCTCCACAATATTATTAATAATAAAATTGATTCTCCTGCTCTCTTAAATTATATATCTTTCAACATACATACCTACCTACCTGTAGACACTAGACACACCAACTATGCTCAACATACAACATTCTACAGTATCTGATATGATGCTTCTCCACAATATTATTAATAATAAAATTGATTCTCCTGCTCTCTTAAATTATATATCTTTCAACATACATACCTACCTACCTGTAGACACTAGACACACCAACTATGCTCAACATACAACATTCTACAGTATCTGATATGATGCTTCTCCACAATATTATTAATAATAAAATTGATTCTCCTGCTCTCTTAAATTATATATCTTTCAACATACATACCTACCTACCTGTAGACACTAGACACACCAACTATGCTCAACATACAACATTCTACAGTATCTGATATGATGCTTCTCCACAATATTATTAATAATAAAATTGATTCTCCTGCTCTCTTAAATTATATATCTTTCAACATACATACCTACCTACCTGTAGACACTAGACACACCAACTATGCTCAACATACAACATTCTACAGTATCTGATATGATGCTTCTCCACAATATTATTAATAATAAAATTGATTCTCCTGCTCTCTTAAATTATATATCTTTCAACATACATACCTACCTGTAGACACTAGACACACCAACTATGCTCAACATACAACATTCTACAGTATCTGATATGATGCTTCTCCACAATATTATTAATAATAAAATTGATTCTCCTGCTCTCTTAAATTATATATCTTTCAACATACATACCTACCTACCTGTAGACACTAGACACACCAACTATGCTCAACATACAACATTCTACAGTATCTGATATGATGCTTCTCCACAATATTATTAATAATAAAATTGATTCTCCTGCTCTCTTAAATTATATATCTTTCAACATACATACCTACCTGTAGACACTAGACACACCAACTATGCTCAACATACAACATTCTACAGTATCTGATATGATGCTTCTCCACAATATTATTAATAATAAAATTGATTCTCCTGCTCTCTTAAATTATATATCTTTCAACATACATACCTACCTACCTGTAGACACTAGACACACCAACTATGCTCAACATACAACATTCTACAGTATCTGATATGATGCTTCTCCACAATATTATTAATAATAAAATTGATTCTCCTGCTCTCTTAAATTATATATCTTTCAACATACATACCTACCTGTAGACACTAGACACACCAACTATGCTCAACATACAACATTCTACAGTATCTGATATGATGCTTCTCCACAATATTATTAATAATAAAATTGATTCTCCTGCTCTCTTAAATTATATATCTTTCAACATACATACCTACCTGTAGACACTAGACACACCAACTATTCTCAACATACAACATTCTACAGTATCTGATATGATGCTTCTCCACAATATTATTAATAATAAAATTGATTCTCCTGCTCTCTTAAATTATATATCTTTCAACATACATACCTACCTGTAGACACTAGACACACCAACTATGCTCAACATACAACATTCTACAGTATCTGATATGATGCTTCTCCACAATATTATTAATAATAAAATTGATTCTCCTGCTCTCTTAAATTATATATCTTTCAACATACATACCTACCTACACCTGTAGACACTAGACACACCAACTATGCTCAACATACAACATTCTACAGTATCTGATATGATGCTTCTCCACAATATTATTAATAATAAAATTGATTCTCCTGCTCTCTTAAATTATATATCTTTCAACATACATACCTACCTGTAGACACTAGACACACCAACTATGCTCAACATACAACATTCTACAGTATCTGATATGATGCTTCTCCACAATATTATTAATAATAAAATTGATTCTCCTGCTCTCTTAAATTATATATCTTTCAACATACATACCTACCTACACCTGTAGACACTAGACACACCAACTATGCTCAACATACAACATTCTACAGTATCTGATATGATGCTTCTCCACAATATTATTAATAATAAAATTGATTCTCCTGCTCTCTTAAATTATATATCTTTCAACATACATACCTACCTGTAGACACTAGACACACCAACTATGCTCAACATACAACATTCTACAGTATCTGATATGATGCTTCTCCACAATATTATTAATAATAAAATTGATTCTCCTGCTCTCTTAAATTATATATCTTTCAACATACATACCTACCTGTAGACACTAGACACACCAACTATGCTCAACATACAACATTCTACAGTATCTGATATGATGCTTCTCCACAATATTATTAATAATAAAATTGATTCTCCTGCTCTCTTAAATTATATATCTTTCAACATACATACCTACCTGTAGACACTAGACACACCAACTATGCTCAACATACAACATTCTACAGTATCTGATATGATGCTTCTCCACAATATTATTAATAATAAAATTGATTCTCCTGCTCTCTTAAATTATATATCTTTCAACATACATACCTACCTGTAGACACTAGACACACCAACTATGCTCAACATACAACATTCTACAGTATCTGATATGATGCTTCTCCACAATATTATTAATAATAAAATTGATTCTCCTGCTCTCTTAAATTATATATCTTTCAACATCCCTACCTACACCTGTAGACACTAGACACACCAACTATGCTCAACATACAACATTCTACAGTATCTGTAATACATACATACATACCTACACCTGTAGACACTAGACAAACCAACTATGCTCAACATACAACAATGTACAGAATCTGTAATACATACATACATACCTACCTGTAGACACTAGACACACCAACTATGCTCAACATACAACAATCTACACCATAATCTGTAATACATACATACATACCTACCTGTAGACACTAGACACACCAACTATGCTCAACATACAACAATGTACAGAATCTGTAATACATACATACATACCTACCTGTAGACACTAGACACACCAACTATGCTCAACATACAACAATCTACACCATAATCTGTAATACATACATACATACCTACCTGTAGACACTAGACACACCAACTATGCTCAACATACAACAATGTACAGAATCTGTAATACATACATACATACCTGTAGACACTAGACACACCAACTATGCTCAACATACAACAATCTACACCATAATCTGTAATACATACATACATACCTACCTGTAGACACTAGACACACCAACTATGCTCAACATACAACAATGTACAGAATCTGTAATACATACATACATACCTGTAGACACTAGACACACCAACTATGCTCAACATACAACAATCTACACCATAATCTGTAATACATACATACATACCTACCTGTAGACACTAGACACACCAACTATGCTCAACATACAACAATGTACAGAATCTGTAATACATACATACATACCTACCTGTAGACACTAGACACACCAACTATGCTCAACATACAACAATCTACACCATAATCTGTAATACATACATACATACCTACCTGTAGACACTAGACACACCAACTATGCTCAACATACAACAATGTACAGAATCTGTAATACATACATACATACCTACCTGTAGACACTAGACACACCAACTATGCTCAACATACAACAATCTACACCATAATCTGTAATACATACATACATACCTACCTGTAGACACTAGACACACCAACTATGCTCAACATACAACAATGTACAGAATCTGTAATACATACATACATACCTGTAGACACTAGACACACCAACTATGCTCAACATACAACAATCTACACCATAATCTGTAATACATACATACATACCTACCTGTAGACACTAGACACACCAACTATGCTCAACATACAACAATGTACAGAATCTGTAATACATACATACATACCTGTAGACATTAGACACACCAACTATGCTCAACATACAACAATGTACAGAATCTGTAATACATACATACATACAATAGGCATTTCCAAGAGATCGACATATTCTTACTTAGCGCCACCACATTTAAACAAATATATCAAATCGAATATTTTTATTATTGCATATGCGCAAACATTGGATTTTTTTTCCTGTCGGGAGTCAAAGATATTTTTTAACAGATTTTTAATTATCTCAATAGAGACGAAGTTGGAATATTTATTGTAGGAGAACCGGGAAATCAAGGCACCTACAGGGCTTACGACCTGTCATCGGCTGGTTTACAATAGATGGCGTTCCAACAAAATAAATAAAAATAATAAGATTGTTGTTCATAATTTCACCCATAGATGGCTGTAGTAAAAATTCCTTATTTTCAAGCGAAAAGAATTTCAGTATTACAATATATAGAACTTTCAAAATTGAATTGATAGGGATCTCATTAAAAGGCATAATTGGTGAACGTTGCGCAAGCGCATAAAGTGATCACGTAAACCAGCCGATGACAGGTCGTAAGCCCTGTAGGTGCCTTGATTTCCCGGTTCTCCTACAATAAATATTCCAACTTCGTCTCTATTGAGATAATTAAAAATCTGTTAAAAAATATATCAAACTTAAAATTTCATCCTCATAATCAAATTTAACACTTAATATACTGCACACATTTACATATATATGCAATTTCACACATCATTCACACAATATCTCACCATAATATGTAACCATTCCTAATGTATCTTAATATACTACAATAACTTCAGCGACAACCTATAATTGGCTTTAATATTTACTCAAATCATATTTATTTTATATAATTTATTATATGTACACTGTATGTTGTCCTCTAAATATATAAATAATTATTATTCTTCTCGTTAGTATTGGTAAATTGAGATAAAATTAGGAGAGTATTATGAACATTCCTATTAGCATACCTATGTACTTCACTACCGTTTCGGCTATCCTACCCCCATTTATTATTTTCCTCTTAGTTTGTTCTCCCTTAGGGAGTATGGAGGGAGTACGAATTATATTATATTGTTTTAACGCAAGCTACATAGTTGTGTGTTAAGGTGTTGTCGGGATATTTTTCGGTCCATTTCCCTAAAATCTAACATCTAGGGTTTTTCAGTTACCGTTTTTTTTTACTATCCCGGGACCGGTAGATATTAAAAAAATCTCGGATTTTTCCGGTATCTACTAATCTACGAAAAATGCGTTATTGCCTTTAATGGAAGCGCCGCGGACGTATGGAAGGACGGAATATAAAAACGAGTGGGTTGTGGCCAACGCCATTCTCCTCACTACCAAGTCACTCCACAAAATATTCAAATTTTGTATAGAAAATTTTTATGAAATGATTTCTATATTTTATTATAAAAACTTGATATTTCGTCAATGCTATTTTATGAAGGTGATGTGTCTTTTAACCAATTAAAAAAAATAGAAATTTCAAATTTTAAGTTTCCTGAGCTTGGTGTCACTTTGAAATATTTTATTGTTAATAAAAATTGAGAAGCACTATTCAAATATTTTTCAAAATCTAATGGGGTCTAAGTGAGTATTAGATATACATATTTGCAAAATTTGAAAAGAATCGAATGAGTACTTTAGTCTATAATTGATAAAGTAAAAAATGAACACGCCGTACATAGCACACACACACACAGATACATTGCGATAAAACTTTCAGCATACAATCTCAGCTTGATAGGTACTTGTTGATTATCTGCAATAAAAAATAGCCTTATAAATTGCGAAATCATCCACACACCATCACGCCGTATCCCTTCTTGAGGTAGGCAGAGAGAACCGAACGCCAGACTCCTCTATCTTGTTATCATGTTTTGTCATGCATCGTGTCATAATACATGCTCTCCTATTATGCGAAATCATAACTCTCCACTATATCCCTTTGGGGTAGTGAGGAGTAAAAAAACTAATTTGCTGGCAAAATTGTCAATTTTTATATATTTAGAGACAAATAATTATAGAGGCAGTACACGTCTTGCGGTACTTCCTTGTTATATTTATAAATGCAGGAACTGTGTTGGTATAAATATGTATGTAGGTAGGTAGGTAAGTATATGAGGGGATGCGCAGTGCACTGATCAATATAACCCAACCCCCAATGTCTGACCTCGTTCTTGGCCTTTTCTCACGGGTTCTATGCCAACCAACACCAGTTATATACCTACCTACACTACATTACATTATCGCTATTGTCAAACAAAAAAGAAGAAACTCGGATAGAATTAAAGATTTTTATTATAATAACCTACTCCGTGCAAAAAGTGAGTCATGTAATGTCGCGCGTTCAACTTTTAGGCTGCCAACATATTGCAGTTTTCATTACATTTCAACACATCCTAGATAACTGTTCTCTAAATCGTATTTATTTATATAATTTATGTACGTGTGTACAAAGGCAGGTTTATTGCCATAAGGCTATTTCTTCCAACCAATCCGAGCAACGTGAAGTCTCTAAGTTAAATTGGTACAATACTTATTTAGTGAGAAATAAATTGATAAAAAAAAATTAAATACAGGAGTAGGAAAAAAAATACAAAGAGAAAAAAAATAAAAAAGAATAATAAAATAACACCTCACATAGCAATGAGGAAATCTTAATAATTAAAATGTTTTTTTAGACAAATAAATCCGAAAACAATTCACATTAGTCGTTATTCTCTATAGAAAAACGATGTGGTCTGGAACCAAATCGTCGAAAATCCCCCAGAAAAATGCCTCACTTTGATTCATACAAGGTATAATAAAAACCTATGGATATACCTTGTGATCATTAACCATAGAAATAAGACTGATGTCCCCCCACCAACCTCCAACTCCACAGTTTTCTTTTAAGCACATTACCCCGTATTCATTAACTATTGTAACTAAAATAGGAACATTCTAAAATTGTACATTTTAGATTTATGGTCGTATTTCAGCGTTATAAATATAAATTTTGACTAAATTGAATAGGAATGTACCTATATAGGCCGGAACGTTCTTAAAAAGTTACTGAATCTGACATATTATGAATAATTATGAAAATTTCATAATTTTCATAATTATTCAAAGTACGTCTAATTCGGGAACTTTTAAAGAACAATCCGTTCCTATTCCATTTAGTCCAAGTTGAATTTTATAACGCTGAAATAAGACCGTAAATCTAAAATGTACAATTTTATAATGTTCCTATTTTAGTTACTGAATAGGGAGTATTGAATAAAATGATTTCAATATGAATTTCCTAGTTGGGCAGCAGTAATCTACTTATTGTTGTCATTATAAATATGGTTTGGTAAAAGGTAAATAAATAAATAAATATAAAAAAATCCGTCAAGACGTGATTTGAACCCGCGGTCTTTGGATTACCAGTCCAGCGCTCTACAATCTGACAAATAATTGGACATATTGAAAAATGTATAAACGCTTCTCTATATAACAAAATATTGACCATTATTAATGCAAAATAACCCTCGATTCGACTTGTATCGCGCAAATCACCGGTAAATCGGTATTATTTTTCCAAGCTGTGCCGGTTTTTACCGGTAATGCCGTTTTCCGGTAAATTCGCACGCCCTATAAGTGTTGGCCACTCTGCATAACATTATATGAATAATCAAAATTTAGCTTTTTAACGATTGTATGAAGGTTAGTTGCGTTATTTTATAGGAAATTGTTCCTAACCTATACATACTATCGTGACCAGGGCCGGATTTATGTAGGTGAAAATAGACCCGCGTAGAGTGATCGAATGTTCTTTTTGTTGATTTTTTATTGACGTTAATTTTTATCACACAAGTTGTGACTTGTGAAATGTACACAGATGATAAACAAATTCTGCATTTAGGTATTAAAATAAGTGAATAATATATTAGACGGCGAAGAATAGTGCTTTCACTTTTTTCTGCTATCATCATTTGGGGTGTCTCGTAAGTGCCGGGTAATAGAAAATACAACAGGCAACAATAACATTTCACATAATAAAATTGATGGATTTGACGGTAACTTTGTGGTAGTCCATGATTACAATAATAATGATGTAAATATGTACTTTGCTAAATACCACTTATTGAGTATAATTAAACACTACTAGTTTCGGGAGAGCACTCCTCCCATCGACGGGTGTATTATAACTAAATAATATTATTTACATACTACTGTGTCTACTATGTGTGTTGTGTTGATTGGTGGGGTGTAGGTGGGGTATTCGTTATTGTGATTGGTTGGAGAGAAGAATGAGGTACGGATAACGGGAAAATTGTCAATAATGGCGAAGAATTGGGGAATTTGGTGTTATTGATAAGTGGTTTACCTAAATTGATGTTTCTGTGAATTTCTATTGTTTCTAAACTATTCATCAAATGACCTTTGTGTGTGACTTGGTGTAAGAGTTTAACTGTGTGGCTATGGAATGAGTGGTTGGTATCTATTATATGATTTGCGAATTCCGAGAAGTTGCTATTCATAATACATCGTCTATGTTCTTTAATCCTCGTATTAATGTTTCTAGAGGTTTGGCCAATGTACAATGAATCGCAGTCTCCACATGATATTTCATAAATTCCGCTTTTTTCTTTAAAATCTATTTTTGTTTTAGAATTGCAAAGTAATTTACCGAGGTTATTATTTGTATAAAAGGCTGGTTTAATTGTTGTAGGCATATGTTTCGTTATTTTTATGGATAATTTATCTATGTACAGAATTTTTCTCCATTTTTGATTTTCATTATTGTTTATTGGTGGATAAATAAATTTATCAATAATTAATTTAAATTCTTTCCTATTGATTATTTTGTCTATCAACTGTTGTTCGTATCCGTTATTGAATGCTATCTGTTTAATTGTAATAAGTTCTTTTTCATAGTTTTTCTGTGAGAGAGGGGTCTTTAACAGTCTATCAATTAATGAATAAAAACATGCGAGTTTATGTGTAATTGGGTGGTGTGAAGATGCAGGAATAATCATGTCAGTGTGCGTAGGCTTTCTATATATGCTAAAATCAAGTCTGTTATTAATTATTTTTATCGAGAGGTCTAGAAAATTCAAACATTTATCAACTTCTTTTTCTACTGTAAATTTGATTTTATGATGTTGTGAATTAATTAATGAGAGGAATCTGTCTAATTGTCTATCTGTCCCTATAAAAATACAGAAAATATCATCTACGTAGCGGAACCACTCTAGAACACATTTGAGTAGGGGGTGGTCAGAATCAAACAGGTCTGTTTCGAGTTTGTTCATGAATATGTCAGCCAGGATCGGACTGGCTGGCATACCCATCGGTAAGCCGTCTTTTTGGAAATAAATATTATTATTAAATTCAAAATAATTTTGATTCGTGCAGACATTGAAGATTCTGACCAACTCCTGTACAATATCATCTCCTAACTGAGAATTAACTAAGGTTTCTTTCAGAATGTTACAGCAGTCTTTAATTGGTACTTTAATCAATTATTTAAATTTAAATTAAACACAAACTATACTTTGTACTATATACAAAGTATAGTTTGTGTTTAATTTAAATTTAAATAATTGATTAAATATGAATTTCCACAAAGTTGAAGCCTCCACATTTGATTATTTAATTGGTACATTTGTGAAAAGGTTAGTGACATCGAAAGATATTAATCTAGCGTTGTTAGGAATAAACTTATTAATTAACTTATTAGTCAGTTCAAGGCTGTTCTTAATTGTATACTTCGGTGTGGAAAGTTCATGTAAAATAATCTTGTCGTTTAGTAATTTGCACAGGTTGTAGTTTGGAGCAGTGAAGTAGGAGACAACAGGTCTTACCGGAATGTTTGTCTTGTGTAGTTTAGGAAGACCGTATAGCTGGGGTGGTCTTGAGTTCCTTTGTATCAGGTAGTTGGTATAGGATCCGCAAAGGTTTTTACAATACTTTATTGTATTCTTCACTGCTTCTAGATATTTGCTGGTAGGGTCGCTTGTTACTAGCACGAAATTGTCATTATTTAAGAAATCATTTACTTTATTCACATAGTCCACAGTGTTAAGGATCACAATACTATTTCCTTTATCAGCTCTCGTTAGTGTCAAGTTATTCGACTGTAATGCCGATTTAATGCTGTTCATTGTGATGGCTTCCTTGTTATGGAAATTTTTAAAGGCATGGGTGTTTTCTTTTAATGTTTCTGCACATTTATATTTATGTATAATTGGATCTTTGGTCAGTGCAGTGTCGATATCTGCTGCGAGTTGAATGAGTGATTTTTCGCTTTGTGGTTGGATATTGTATTTAAGACCTTTATTTAACAATTCGTATTGTTCTGTATTAAACGAGTGGTTTGAAAGATTCACTATGCGTTCACTGAATTTATGGTGGGTTTTATTAGTATTCAGGTTCGGTGTGCCCGAGTTATTTAATGGTAGCTTCGATTTTAAGTTTTTTAATTTTTTATCCACGGTATTTTTCATTTTAAACACTTCTAAGCTAACTAAATAACGCACTTTGTCATCTAGTAGGTCCCATTCTATCGGGTGTAGTAAATTAGAGAGATCAGTGTGTAAATATTTTAAATATGTTTTAACCGTGTCCCTGATGTTAAAAAACTTTTTTAATTCTTCTTTTATCCATGTTAGTTGGGCAACTTTCAACGCTTTTTCAGATGATTTAGATTTTGATTTAATTTTAACACTGACGTATTTTGGAATCACTTTCAATTTAAGGCACTGTTGGTTAAAATATATTTTGATAGACACAGTTCTGTATTTTAACATTAATTTTTTATATATGATCGTCTTTTTTGCCGTGCTGGCTTCTTTAATAAGATTGATGGATTTGACGGTAACTTTGTGGTAGTCCATGATTACAATAATAATGATGTAAATATGTACTTTGCTAAATACCACTTATTGAGTATAATTAAACACTACTAGTTTCGGGAGAGCACTCCTCCCATCGACGGGTGTATTATAACTAAATAATATTATTTACATACTACTGTGTCTACTATGTGTGTTGTGTTGATTGGTGGGGTGTAGGTGGGGTATTCGTTATTGTGATTGGTTGGAGAGAAGAATGAGGTACGGATAACGGGAAAATTGTCAATAATGGCGAAGAATTGGGGAATTTGGTGTTATTGATAAGTGGTTTACCTAAATTGATGTTTCTGTGAATTTCTATTGTTTCTAAACTATTCATCAAATGACCTTTGTGTGTGACTTGGTGTAAGAGTTTAACTGTGTGGCTATGGAATGAGTGGTTGGTATCTATTATATGATTTGCGAATTCCGAGAAGTTGCTATTCATAATACATCGTCTATGTTCTTTAATCCTCGTATTAATGTTTCTAGAGGTTTGGCCAATGTACAATGAATCGCAGTCTCCACATGATATTTCATAAATTCCGCTTTTTTCTTTAAAATCTAAATCGGAATTCGCAAATCATATAATAGATACCAACCACTCATTCCATAGCCACACAGTTAAACTCTTACACCAAGTCACACACAAAGGTCATTTGATGAATAGTTTAGAAACAATAGAAATTCACAGAAACATCAATTTAGGTAAACCACTTATCAATAACACCAAATTCCCCAATTCTTCGCCATTATTGACAATTTTCCCGTTATCCGTACCTCATTCTTCTCTCCAACCAATCACAATAACGAATACCCCACCTACACCCCACCAATCAACACAACACACATAGTAGACACAGTAGTATGTAAATAATATTATTTAGTTATAATACACCCGTCGATGGGAGGAGTGCTCTCCCGAAACTAGTAGTGTTTAATTATACTCAATAAGTGGTATTTAGCAAAGTACATATTTACATCATTATTATTGTAAACATTTCACATAGTTCAGCAATGAGGTTCACCATCAAACCCTCTATATCTTGAAGCCCTATTCTGCGACCTGTTTAGCTAGAGCCTAAATCCTGCTCTGCATATCACTGCTTAATATCATCGGTTCGATTTGCAAACGTAAAATTAAACTTCACACACACTAAAACTGTCACTCCATTAAGTTTAGTTATATGTAGGTATATCTTTAGCCATTTGCTTCAATAATTTATTGATTTATTTTGTGCCTTTCATGTTTTTCGAATCGGTTTTATGGGTTTTTATTCTCTACCACTATGTTATAGTAGAGTGAAGATTTATTATTTTTACATCCTTATAATTAATAATAATAATAATAATAATATTTATTAAAAATAAAAAACACAAACAACAAATACAATAATAACAGTATAAACAAAAAATAGGAAAAAAAAATAACATCAATTAGGAATTTTCCCCGAAAATAAGAAAGCCTTGTGCTTCGGGGAGGAGTACAGAAGATGACACCACAAAAATCACAAAAACAACAAAAAAAAGAAAAAAAACATATACATATTTGATATAAAGAGAGAAAAAAATACACACATACATATATACATGCATATACACACACATATACATACATACACATATACATATATACACACACACATACATACATACACATACATACACACACATACATACACACACATATATATAACACACATACATACACACACACACACATAGATATATACACATACACATACAAAAATAGTACAGTTAACGATACACAACCATGCCTATACAATGCACTCAATCATTCAAGAATATTGAGTGTCTGTCTGTATCGGAATAGGCGTGATGACAGTAAGAAAAAATCATTGAAATTATGATTTTATTAGATAAAATATGTTATAAAGATTTGAAAAAATATATTTATTTTCATTTTAAAAGAGCGAATAATATTAATATTATTAAAATAAAAATACAAAATATGTTTGTCCGCCATTTTATGTGAAACACCAATCAGAGCGCATGACGTCACCATATTGTCACTGTCAATTGTGTTTGTTACTGTCAACTGTTGTGTTGTTCGAAATGGCTATTTTTTTTCATAACAAGCTATATGGAATATGCTGCTTATTTTTAACATGCTATTTTTATTTATTGATTTATTTGGTTTATTTGGGACAATAAACCAAATAATATCGCTATCCGCTCTATTGAATCGTTGACGCATCTGTTATAACACGCACCGAGTATTGTAACGTGGTGGAGAATATTTAACGTTTCAGAAATAAATAACTTGGTGGCTTTCATTGCTTGATTATAAAATAAAATGATGTAATTATATTGTTTGTGGGAGTTGTATAGTGTTACATGAGGTTGAAATGGAAATACACAATGTATTATGATGAATCTAATATACATATGGGATAACTGTTATGATTCATATACATATTATGATTAATATATATTAAAATATGTAATAGGTGTGATGACTGTAAGAAAAAAATCATTGAAATTATGATTTTAAAAAATAAAATAGGTTATAAAGATTTAAAAAATGTTTTTTTTTTAATTTATAGGAGTGAATAATAATAATATTATAAATATAAAAATACAAAATGTGTTAGTCCGCCATTTTATGAGAAAAAACAATCAGAGCGCACGACGTCATAGTATGGTCGCGTCGATTCTTCTGATAGTCTTCAATACAATATACGCATTAATTGTCGGTCTGGACTATGTTTATTTTGGTGTTATCGATATATTAATATTTTAATTAGATACTTAAAACTAAAACAAATTAAATATAAATGGAACAAGTATTCATCAAAGCAAATAGTTTCAATTTACCTAGATACTCGCCTACCTATCGGGGGACACTATGGGCCGGTATTACAGTGTCAGTTTAAGAGCTAAACTCAAGTTTTACAAAAATATAGCGTATTACAGTGTCCGTTTAGACCTAATCTTCCCTCAAATACGTCACTAAAACGACAAATATTTAACTCAACGTTTCTGGCAGATTAAGTCAGGGCCTACCAGCCACCATACATTGAAATCGGTCCAATTCTGTTGTGAAGGACGTGATGGTATGTGTGTGTGTCTATGTATGTGTGTATTATAATATCAGAAAGCTTTTGGACGGTTTAAAAGATGTCTCTGTTTAGAAATCAGAAAATTTTGCCATAAGTAAAAAAAAAAACATCGATCTTTCAAGTATATTTTAAATTTTTCATGAGCGAATACATTTTAACTACTTAATTTATTAATATAATTGTTATTTCTTATTTTTAGCATATGTCGCGTTTGCTAAAAATATTGAGATGAATTGATTTACTGAAATAACTGAAAGTGATGTTGGAAATTTGTTTTATTCTGGCAATAATATATTCTTCACGTGTTGGTGATGTGTTCTGTCATCTGTCATTGTGCGTCATTGTGTTTTCCGTGAAACGCGGTCCAAAACTATTATTTCTTATTTCGCATTTCATATTTAAAAGCTTTGTAAACAACTTAAATATTTTAAAATGCCACGTCGATGTTGTGTCACTTCATGTGGTTCGAAGGAATCAATCAAATCAATACAACGGCAATTTTGTTTTCCGTCAATACGAGATCGTTGTAGATTGATAAAGTGGATTTCCGCGCGTGGAAATATTCATCTTCTCCGCAAAGATTTTAGCAAATTTCATTTAAATAAGACAATATGATATTGTGGTATGATTTGGCATATTATATTATTTTATAAATGTCGAGTAATTCGTTATAATAAACACCATTGTTCGTTACAATTGTCTTTTCTTGTTTACCTAAGAATTTTTGTATGTGAATTTTACTTCCTTCTTGCAGTGTTTCTCATAATGGTTGAATAATATAAGCATATTATACAATTTCAACCATTATAAGAAATAAATGCAGAGGCAATATTCAAATAAATAAATAAAGTCGAATTTAGCCCCCCCCCTATAGGCCTAGCTCCGCCTATGCCTCGCCTCTTAATGAGCTTTTGTACGGTTTAACAGATGGCAGTAAGCAGTATTGTTATGTTGCCAACTTCAAGTTGGTTCAGAAGTTGGTACAATTTCAATATACGGTGGCTTGCGTTCTTTAGTTAGTGTGTTCTATGGATTAAGTACTTAACTGTGAGTCAACTGTCATTTGCTAGGCAACTCGTGTAGTTTCAGTTTCTATCACTAGAGGCGTTAGGCAACGTGTGTAGTTTCAGTGTTGTATCGAAGGTGGCGCCACACAACAAAACAAACTGACAGCCGTATTGAAACGAACACGGGCATTTAAAAGCATTATTTTGGTGAAAAAAATTAAATTTACCATGTTGGATAATAAAACAATGGTATTTAAAGTCGTAGCGTCCCGTTTTGTATTTCGTATTATTTGAGGTTATTTAAATTTGACAGATAATAACCACAGAAAAAGTGAAATATGTCTATAATTGAAGATTTAGTAACTGACATGTCATATTGCACTGTAATACGGAAATGGATTCAATCTCCCCTTAACATTAATCTTGAGTTTGGCAAACTCAATGAGTTGAGGGCCGACTGTAATATCGGGCCTATGTTAATTGTATTTTGTATGTAACTTAGTTTTTATTGAATAAATAATTTTGTCACGCGATGGTGAGCTGACGAACGTTCGACATGTTATGATGCTGGTCACTGCCAAACTAAACTAGCAAGCTATATTTTTTTCATGCAATGAAGCGATTTGCGAAACGACGGCGATTACGCGAAGCATGCGTTTTAAAACATCGTTACAATTTTAGCAACATACGAATTATTACATAGCGCTCGTTATTTGTATTGTGTTCATAACAAGCTATATTTATCTGCTATCGTTATTTTTAGCAATAGCAGCCATAGTAGTTATTTTTCTGCCTGTCTTAACTACTCTTAACTAGAATGGAACTTTTGATGGTCGGATATTTCTTTGCGTCGAACAAAGACTTTAGTTCATCAGAATTTCGAAACGTAAAAACTTAATAATAAGTACATATAAGTACTTTATTTATCTGTAATTTAAATACAACTTACATCTCGAAAATCGATAAAATATGCTCCTTCTTCTCTCTAAATTATGTGTTCATAAGCTAAAAACATACGCGGGAAACTTATGATGGCCTATTTTGACGTTTGGACATTAATGAAGTTCTTTATATGCTTATTGCCTAAATAATGGTAAATATTATATTATTGAGAGCTAAAAGTGGGGGAACAAATACTGTACTTCATTGTAAACGCGTACTTAATAAAATTCACTTGTGTCTCGCCGTGCGAAATTTAATCACTTATTTCTCTTTTTTTTCGCGTGGGACGAAAACAAATACCTCAGTAGGTGTTTTTTTCGTCGTGTTTGTACATTTAGGGACCGCACAACACTTATGCACTTTTGAATTGATTATAAATACACAAATCGTCTTAGAACACATATATTACATATAGTAGTGATATGCAGTTTACGATACCATGACGTCACCGTCAGGGTCGGCAGCCGCCATGATACTACAAGCTTTTTTTGGCGTAAATGTCAAATTTGATTTTAAAATGGCGATTTTTGCTACTAAACCTTTATTTTATGTAGAAATGTATATATATTTGAAAACAGTGAATGCGTAAAAACATCGTGAGATAGTTTTTCAAAATTAGTCATCATGCCTATTGTGCAATCGATTTTTTACTGATTTCCCGACCTTTAAGAGCACTGAAACTTTCATAATTTGTGTATGATAAAAGCAGTTCTGAGAGCAATTTTGAAGAAGCCATTTAGATATCGGAGTGATTTGTTATTCGGGGAATTCGGTGTTTTGGATGAGCGACTACTCTATATGTAAAGGTTAATTATTTATGTGCACAAGGGTTTAAATTTAGAATTTTCAGTGAGAAACAGTATAAGTACATGGAACAAGATGTGGAAGCAGAGGATTGTTAAATATAAGGAAAGTCCGTAAGACGTACGCCCAAAAACACTACTCCTTTCTTGGTCCGAAAATTTACAATACCTTGCCTAGCGTTTGCCACACAATGAGTGTGAATGTTCTGAAAAAGTTTGTAAATAGGTGGTTGCTGGGTACCTGTAGGTCGATCGCAATCGGAATATAAGTAAACAAACATACTTATTTAGGTAATGTTTTAGTTCTGCTGTCTTGCCTGCTGTCATTCTTTTCCATAATGCTTTATTTTTCATTTTGTTAATGCAAATTTTTTTTTTCTTCTTGTTCTTATACTGATGTTTATGTTCATTTTTAATTCAATTGATTGAAATTTCTATCGCATGATGTAAAAGCGTAGTGAAAATACATTGAAATATTCCTTACTTAAAACATGAATTATTCCTAGTTAGATGGACATAGGTAAAGTGATGGAATGATGCCAATGAGGGAGCACCCATGGTTTATTATTATTATTTTTTGTTTATCATGTTTTTTGTTTGTATGTTATATAAATACTGAGTGGTCTCTGTGGTATATTGTTTCTGTAAGTTTTATTTTCTTATGTTAAATAAATATTATTATTATTATTCCCGATGACAATGCATGTTGAAACTATTTCCAGCTTGATTCTTTAGATGAGGATGCTATTGGGGTTGTTATTTAATTGATTATATAATATATCAGAAGGTTGCGATTTTAAGTGCGTGTTCAAATTACTTCCCAATAACATACATCACTATATAAGATATTGCAATTTGATAATCAGTTAATCAATCAGAAATAGAAATAGTAATTGAGTGATGAAGGGTTTCAAAATAAAAGATAACTTACATGATTTACATATATTTTCGGTTTAAATAAGTTACAATACTAGGTATACTTGATAGATAAATTTACAGATGTTCGCGATGTTTGGGTCGATATTAATATTACAATTATTACTAAAGAGTTAACACTGTAGTCGCCTCGTCGCCTCGGTTGATATGCGAATGGGTAACCGCGCTGCATATTCGGTTCAGAATCTGATGTCCTTCGGTCATCTTCGTTAATATGAATGAGATGCGAGACGAGACCATCAGACAAATGACGTATTCATTGACCAAATTGGTTGTGTCGTATAGCATCGCCACAATTCATTTGATATTTTGATAAAATTGTACAACTTTGTGTTTCATACAAAGTAAATAATAATGCTGTACTTATTGCATTAAATGTCTAAAGTGAGTATTTTTATGAATTTATTTTGACAGTAACAACGTGAAGAAAACTTTTTAAGGGGTGTCCTCATTTTTTATTTAAATTATTATAACACCTATTCTGAATTTGGCCTCTTTAGGTGAGACGAGACTGGTGTGTAGGTATACACTATACACGCCGGTGTCGTGTTTCATTTTATCATATACTGCACACCCGCACGCCCGCGCCGTCGCGCGTCGTAGTTTACAACTTGATTAATTTAATATTTGATAAAATTTTAAAAATTATTGAAGACGCAAAAAAAAAAAAATCATGTTTGGTCACCCGGGAGGTAAACGGAAGATGGGGAGACCAAGACTGAGATGGGAGGACGACATACGGAGAGATGCAGAAAAGCTCCTGCAGGTCCCTAACTGGAGAACGGCGGCTGAGGATAGAAGAGGTTGGAGGCGCGTGTTGAAGGAGGCCAAGGCTCGATTTGGGCTGTAGCGCCATCGAAGAAGAAGAAGACGCGAATATGTAATATAAAGTAAAAATGAAAAGTAGAAGTGGACTGTATTTTGCAGGTGTGACTGTGTGTTGCAACTACCGCAAGGCAAAGGAAGGATATATAATGGAAAACTCACTTGATTCTTGGTCCTCTCCCTTGAAGGATGATCACAACTTGTCACTATTCACTTGAATCTCACACGCGCGCGGTGATAACATTTATGATGCGTTAAGTGATTTTTGAGGAGCGGAAAACAGAAGAGATGTGGGTGGTGTCGACAGGACGCGGTTTAAAAGGAGACTGATTTTTGGGTGTAGGGCGGACAGCGGTTGCAACAATATTATATGTCATTTGGTATAAGAAAATACGACAATTATAATGACATATTGGCGTCAACAATTATATTCCATACAAAATATACGATAATGTGCTATACTTATTGCATTAAACCAGGAGTATTTCTACGTGATGATAATTTTAATTTATTTTTCGTAGGTATATTTTATCGGACAACTAACTACATAGTTCTATGTCAAATATTAAAATATTTAACACGCACCCAATAACAGTTTTTATAAATAAATAAATATATATGGTAGAATAACTTTGTATAAATTTTTATTTATTTAGGTATAATTTAAAAATGTGCCTTAAAGTAGTAGCATCGAGGGAGATCGCGATCCACTTCCACGCCGGCGACGCTATAGAGCCCATTGGCCCTGTTCGCCACCGGACGCAGCCGCAACATCGGACAAACACAAAATATCCACCATCCATCGGGTTCAACCACTGCCCCCGAGAATCCAACCACACACGTCAGGGCCTCCGATTGGTCTCGAAATCGGCCGCTAAGAACACTCCGTTTCAAGTTTTATAGTAGTAGCAACATCATATGAATTTTTATTTAATTTTATTTATCAACTAGCTGAGAAGCATCGCAGCCAGCTTTACCGCCGCGCGTTAAACGACCGCCTCCGGTGGTTCATGGGCGTTTGCTAGTGAATCCTCTATCTAAATGAAGCGAAACTTTTTATATAGGTACTTAATAATATATCTTTATTCCAACTTACCAGTGTTTCCAGTCCAGCAATACTAGACAGCGTGTCATTTAGCACAAGAAAAGATAACTCAATGTATGAAAGTAACAGTTGCCAGTCACGTGACAAACATACATTGAGTTATCTTTTCTTGAGCTAAATGACACGTTGTCTAGGGGGGCAGAGTAGCAATATTTGTATGAAAAATATATTTATATTTCTCCTCTAATGGAGATCGAACCCAGGACACCCGCAGAGAAGCCAAACGGCTTACCAACTGTACTACGGCGGTCAGCACAGATTAACATTTTTTTTTTGATAATTCATCGATGGATGTCGAAAAAGCAACCATTTTTATTGATTTATTATTGCGTTTTCTATTTTTTTTTTGTATATTCTAGGCGTTTCTTGGTAAATTAACTATTTTTTCCGTAATATGTATAACATTATTTATATATTGAAAAAAAAATATCTGCCGTGGATCGAACCCAGGACGCTCGCATCGGCCCAAACATATAGCATATGGCGCAAGGCGATTTGCGCCATATGTGTTTGAAAGTTAAAGTTCGCCGATAGATGTCGTAAAACATCCATTTCTATGGATTTCTTCATACATTTATCTTTATTTAATTTATTTATTTTTATTTTTCAGGCGTTTCCGGGAAAGATGACTATTTTTCCGTAATGTGTATAATAGCTATCTATTAACAAAAAATCAATACAATTGACGTTAAAGACTATTTGTAGGCAATTACCTAAAATTTATGTAAATAATAAAAATATTCACCAAGAAATGAAAGTTTATTGACAATATTGAAAGAAAAGACTTTTATACTTACACATTTAATTTCATAGGCCAAAATTAGATTCTGATAGAAAATGAAATGAAAAGAGGAAACAAATACATATTCTTAAAAACACGGAAAATTAAATCTGCATTCGGACAAAGACATCTTGTTTTTCTAGGTCCTAAAATCTACAATTCACTACCTACTAATCTAAAAACACTCAAATCTGAATTGTTAAAAAAAAACCAAGATATGGCTCCTGTCTGCAGGCCGTGAACTGTCAGAAAGAGTGGTCACTCACTGCTTGCTTTGTTGATATTAGCTCTGTTCTTGACTGTGTATTCTTATTTTTATTTTATATTTTTGTTTTTTATTTTTCTTAAACTCATCTCTAAGGAATATGTAACTGTTTATTATCATTATTATTACCTTTTTTATTTTTATAAAAGAAAAGAAAGGACAAAGAAAAGAAAGATTTTTTTTCTTCTTTTTTTTTGAAACTCCTATTATAAGGAATATGTTTATATTGTAATATTATACCTGCCCATACATATATTCAGATTTGATAAAGTCTTTCTATCTTCTGTTTTTTTTTATTTTATTTTGTATATTGTGAAAAAATACTTTTATTTTAAATTTTTTTAATACTTTCTTTTCTATTCTTTCTGTTTTCTATATTCTTTGTTTTTTGTGATTGTTGTAAAAATACGGCTCTCATATAATTGTATGTACGCAAATATGGCCATCTTAAAACAGGAATTTCTTAGTTAGATGACCATAGCATATATTATGATGTATTGTATATTTATAAAATTAAAAAAAAATATTTGGATAACAAAGTAAATCGATGTTTTATAATAAATCGAATATGTAAATGACAGCTAAAAGATTGGCGCAATCCATGAAATAATCATCACAAAAATGATGGTCTGACAATACTCGTTTGTACATAGTTAGGGAATTTGATAAGATGTCAGTTGTAATCTATTGAATCTTCTTATTGGAGAATTAATTAAATAAGTAGCTAGTACAGCAATACGTGCAACATAGATAGATACAGCATTTTATTATAAATCCACCGTGGTCTGCTAATTGCTGTCAGTCCTCCCGTACTGTGATAACTCGGGAGAAGATTTGAAGTATTACCAATGTCCGTTTTAATGGGGCTCTACCCTCGTCAAATAGAATCGATTGGATCCTACGATTTTCAATCCATCACGTGCTGCTTTTAATTTACTTCATCTGGCTCTAGCTACATTGTATAATGTCGAACTCCATGGCACTCTGGTGAGTCATATTAAGTACTTCCGAGTCGACGTCCAGATTTGATTCTCAGTCGATAATCGCTGATTTACATCAAGGAGGAGGCTATTTATTTATTATTTATTTTATTTACCTTTTATCACACCATATTTATAATGACAACAATAAGTAGATTACTGCTGCCCAACTAGGAAATCATACTATTCTAGGGCTAGCAGTTTACAATTTTTATTGACAATTATATGCAATTATGAATCAGGTGATTGTTCCCGTTCCACACTAAATATGTACCTACACAATTTCAACTTTCTGCACTCACAATCATTACCTCAATAAACATATGGGCTCATACACGCTCTTCTATTATTTTTAGTTTAACGTCTCCATCGTTTCAAAATTCCATTTATGTGATTGTGCCAAATTTCCCTTAGCCGACCTTTACTTTTCGTTCCTGTATTATCAGCCTTATATACTTTTTTGTCAGCAATCATCACTCATTCTTTCTTTGTGGCCTAACCTAAAGGCCCCCATTCACGATCGTGCCATCCTTCCAAATGGCTTGCTATCACTCCAAAATGCGCTCGTGAATGTCAAAACCCGCGCAGCCCAATTGGCCTGACACACCAAAATGGAATTCCAAACGATCGAATCTCCATAGTACCGCGACAAACCTCGCGGCGCGTCCTGCCGGTACGGCATGCTCGTGAGTGTGAAAACCAGCGGTACATTGCGCCATCTCACCGCGCCGAGCTGTTTGACACTCTCGTGAATGCGAAAATACAACATTTTCTCTTTGTTTTTTTTTCTTTTTATGTATAAACAAACCGCTATATAGCAGTTGTATAAAACTCATCATCAGAATTATAAATCATTTTTACTTGAAAATTAAAAAAAAAAATAAAACTTATTAATGCGAAAGCGCCGACCACTTGCGTATACTAATTTTGATGGCTCGATGGCGCGCCCGTGAGTGTGATGATAATTTTACAATGCTCCAAATGGAGCCGGTCCATATGGAGCGACGCCGAATGGCACGATCGTGAATGGGCTGCTTAAGGGTATTTTTTTATAATACGAGATCTCTCTCAATCATACATTCTTGTCCTCATTTCTTATTCTATCATACATCATTATATTATAGAACTATTTAATTATATAGGCGAAAAACACACTAGAAATAGTTTTTTTTTATTTAGAAAAAATCACGTAATATATCAATAGAAATGTTCCTCATAAGACGAAACGATCGTCCTATTTAGATTTATAAAAAATCGTGGAGTCTCGTTTAATTTTTAACTATTGTTTTATTCTTTCGTGTCGATATTAAAATAAACTCAACACTTTTATATTAAAATAAACTCAATTTTCAACGCCTTTTATAATTAATCGCACCTGTATTCGCGTGTCCGGCTCGAAGGACCACTTAGTATGAACATTGATTGGAGTTTTTTTTTCCAACTAATCGCTTCCGTTGTAGAACTGTACCGTATATATTTACTATCATACCGTTCGTATATTTTTTTTGTGTTCGAAGTACATTTCTAATTGGAAAATATGTCGGAGTACCTACCTCGTTGATGTTTTTACATTTTAAAATGTAAAAGTTAATTGAATTCAATGTATCCCGTGGAAACAGTTGTACAATTTACAATTGATGATTTATTATTACTTATGAATTTAAAGTTGTTTCGTTCACAGATTCGAAATTTGTAGTGGATATTGAAAAATTATAATAATATCTATATAATAATTCGTGAAGCCAAAACTTTGAAACCCTTTTAAAGCAAACTGCGCGCACGGAGGAGTTTGAGATTTGGCATAGCTAAAGTTTTTATGGGAAGGAGTGCAGATAGCACGAAGGCCGTTTTTGACTGTCCTCCCTTTTCGTAAAATTGTCGACCTCAATACAGGACAGCCCTAGTGAGGGCGATTGTAATTGTATATAATTGTGTATGGTGATCTGCTGACCGTACCGCACTAGCTATGCCCATTCATTCTACTGAAGTACAATATTAGCAAGATCATACCACACGATAATAATAATAATAAATGGATAATTTCTATAGCGCCATTTTTGTGTATCCACCTCAAGGGCGCTTAACAATAATACCTGGAAAAAATAATAATAAACAAGGAGATAATATATTACGATATATTATTTATTTTATTTATTTTAAAACTTTCTGAGCACAAGTGCACAATGGCGGGCTTATTGCCAAATGGCAATATCTTCCAACCAACCATATACATTTAGTGAAAAACTATTACAATTATGGTATGTAGCAAAATTTTTATACAATACAAGCAAGAGCTATAAAGAAAATAAAACAAACAAAATGAAAAAAAAACAATAAAGAAACGGAGGTGACAGGAGAGGGGGGGGGGGGGACAAGGATAGGATAAGGAGACAAATTTAGGTGTTATGTGATATTATATACTACCCATCCCAACGCCACGTATTGCGCTTCTTCGGAAGAGTGTGATGGCCCCAAATCCTAATAGCTGGTGTCCCCTACGTAGACAGGTTAGAGAAATATTAAATACCTATCAAATAATTAAAATAAAACAGTTATTTTTATAAGAAATAATAAAAAAAAATAAAAGAAACAAAAACTAAATCACAAAGATACTATCAAACGATTCAAATTCACCCCAAAAAAACAAATCCAATGATAGCATGTTAAAGATGACAAACACAAGAAATTAAATTAAATACAAAAACAATAAAAATAAATAAATTAATAAATATTATGTACCTACTGTTGTTTGCAAATTAATTAAATAAATAAAGCCTTAGATGGGTCGATGGCAGAGCGGTTAGCGCGCTGGGCTAGTAATCCAGTGGTCGCGAGTTCGAATCCTGCCTCACCAATTTCGTTCACCTATAGCACAAGTATTTATTTGCTTATTTTAGGGAACGTAGGAAGATGTATATGTATATATACATTCACACATCACCTACACTCGAAGATTGCAAGACCTCTAAAAGATAATATTTCGATTGCAATCGTGGGTAACCAAACCAACATACATATAATGTGTTATTGCATTTTTCCCATAATATAATGTATAGGACGTAGCATTGATCGTATTACCACACATACTATTATAAATAATTAACATTGCTCAATCATAATTTTATATAATAAATATATAAATAATCTCAGCATTGACTTAATTTAATATATTTTAAAAATACATAAGCTACAATAATGTTATTAAAATGAAGATTGTACGTGTGGCGTTGTTGAAATTATTGCATAATGCCATAGTTTAAAAATGGAACCCTAATAATTTCTTTACATTACGTACGTACCCTCGAACATCTAGGTGAATTTGATTGTGATATTCATTTGAAAATGGAATACTTAATTTCGTTATACATGTACTTCGAACATCAAGGTTAAGTTGATTATGATTAGGTAGGTTTCTTTATAAATTTGAAAATGGACTACTTTATTTCGTTATGTATGTTCTTCGGACATATTATACGTGAAGTTGATTATTGTGAATATGTAGGTATATTAATTTGAAAATTGAGCACTTAATTTCGTTATGTATTTCGGACATACGTGAAGTTGATAATTGTGAATATGTGGGTATATTGATTTGAAAATGGAACACTTAATTTCGTATGTATGTACTTCGGACATACGTGAAGTTGCTAATTGTAAATATGTTGATATATTAATTTGAATATGGAGCATTTAATTTCGTTATGTATGTATTTCGGACATACGTGAAGTTGATAATTGTGAATATGTACGTATATTAATTTGAAAATGGAGCACTTAATTTCGTTATGTATGTACTTCGGAAATACGTGAAGTTGATAATTGTGAATATGTAGGTATATTAATTTGAAAATGGAGCACTTTATTTCGTTATGTATGTATTTCGGACATACGTGAAGTTGATAATTGTGAATATGTGGGTATATTGATTTGAAAATGGAACACTTAATTTCGTTATGTATGTACTTCGAACATACGTGAAGTTGATAATTGTAAATATGTAGATATATTAATTTGCAAATAGAGCATTTAATTTCGTTATGTATGTATTTCGGACATACGTGAAGTTGATAATTGTGAATATGTAGGTTATATTAATTTGAAAATGGAACACTTAATTTCGTTATGTATGTACTTCGGACATACGTGAAGTTGATAATTGCGAATATGTAGGTATATTAATTTGAAAATGGAACACCTAATTTCGTTATGTATGTACTTCGGACATACGTGAAGTTGATAATTTAATTGTGAATATCTACGTATATTAATTTGAAAATGGAACCCTTAATTTCGTTATGCATACTTCGAACATCAAGGTGAAGTTGAGTGTGATTAGGCAGGTATTTATGTGAATTTAAAAATGGAACACTTAATTTCGTTATGTATGTACTTCGGACATCTACGTGTACTTAATAATTCTGAATATGTAGGTATATGTTAATTTAAAAATGGAACACCTAATTTCATTATGTATGTACTTCGAACGTCTATATACTTGAAGTTGAGTGTGATTAGGTAGGTGTATTAATTTTCATATGAAACAGAAATAATTTCGTTACCTACCTATATTTTCAAACATCTACGTGAAGTTTATTATAATTTGTAATTAGGTATTAGGTCGGTATATAAAGTAATTTTGTAACTTACTCAGACAGTTTATGTTAGTAGGTACCTAAATGTTTTAATTGCAACCTATACAAATATGGACGACCGTAATTCGATGTAAGTCTATGTTGAATGATTGGTAGGGGAACAAAAAATGATTGAGATCCACCATAAACTGTTTATGTTGCAAAACTCAATCGATTGTGCATTGTTAACAGTTTTTGGTATTACGTATTAATTACTTCGTAGGATTTTGCACCGCCTCTAATGTCTCTTCTTCGCTTTGCCACGCATTAAAATTAGTCAACAAACGTTCGTTCATTCGTTCGTCTTCTCCAGACCTTTAATTCTTGACTATTCTCGGTTCTGCATCGTTTGTCTCACCGCAGTCCGCTGTGCTCTGTGTGTCGACACATTTTATTATTCTATGTATGTATTTCGACATGATAATATAATTAACGTCTTATTATAATTATCTGAAGTTCCAGTTTGCGGAATTTCGCAATGAGTACCGCCTGCCTACCTCTCTGTATCTTGTTCGATAACGTTTATGTAATGTAATGCTTCCAGTTGTTGTGTGCGTCTGTCTGAGTGTTCTGTGATACGCTCTTCGAGTTCGGCGAGCTGACCGAAGCGAATGTGCGTCGTTCGAGTGCTGTGCGGAAAACGAAAAAAACGCCCAGATGCGTCAGAACTCGGCCGACTGGCCAGTGAGATAACCGCCGAACGCTCGATACCGAGTCCCGAGGGAAATACACCGAGTGTCGTGAGTCGGGCTCGCGGAGTTCCCAACGAGTCGTAGGATGTACGAGGTGTCGTGTGTCGCCGGAAACAAAGTGGACGCGGCATACGCTGTCAAAAGCATGGGGGGACACGCGTCTACCCAGAAGGACCACCCTTCGAACAACCACCACTACAAACAGAAGTACTACACGCAGCAGCCGCAGAACTACCAGACGAAACAGCAGCAGAAGGAGCGGTACCACTCGACGGCGAGGAGGAGGGAACACAACGACCAGCCGGTGTACGTCGACGACGAGGCGAAGAACGGAAAGATCGAGAAGGATCACGGGGTGAGGTCGCACGTGATGAGGCTGTTGCGTAGGTCGAAGAGCCACTCGAACGCGCACCAGCACATGGTGGGCGTGGCTCAGCAGCAGCAGGAAGAGCAGAGGCAGCAGAGGATAGTGCCGAGGGAGCAGGAGAGCAGGAAGGCCTCGAGGAGGCGGGAGTCAGACAGGAGGGTGATGGTCACTATTGTGGACGGACTGCCGGTCGTGGTGACTCCGTCCGGCGGCCAGCAACACAGACAAAAGGTAAAATGCACGTTATTTTATCATATTTTGCTATCGCTGGTACTGTCGATTAGACTTGCAAATTTTCAGAAACTCTTCTGACTACTATTTAATCTGTATGTTCTCCTGATGATTCACTTGTTATTTGATCACTATTCTAATTATGTCAATTATTAGATTTGTTATTTTTATTAACTAGGTACCATCTCGTGTTTTAAAATTTTAATAACCGTCAGAAAAATTTTGCACAGCTATTATTATGTTGATAATATGTTCTCCTGATGATGTGGATTCTCTCATATTTACAGCATCATTTAGATAACATGAGTTTTCTATAATGTAATTTAAATATTCAACATCGTTAGATATGATTTATCTACCCTTTTAAAGATGTTAATAACCTTAGTCTGATATTTATTCACTTAGAAATTATTTTCATCCGCATCTTTCGTGTTCAAATTCCTCAAATAAGATGTCACATTATATTCCTAGAATTCGCTTTATTTGTATAGATTGTCCTATGTTTGACTCAATGTTGTCAGCCTTTATGGCTCAGTTGTTTGGGTATCTGATTACTGATGAAAGGCCCCGGGTTTGATTCCCGGTGGAGACACAGTTTTTAATTGTGTTTTTAGTCTGGATCTATGAGACGATTAATATCGTAAGTCTCCAAAATGTGACAACTTGTTATTGGGTGCGTGTTAAATAATTATTTGACATAGTACCTGTTAGTTGCCCGAGAAGCTACATAAATAAATAAATAAAATGTTTAAGCAAGAATTTCTCGTAATTTTGTATAGTGTCACTATGAAAATAAAGGTGCGATGTGTGAGATTTATGAATTTACGTTGAAAAATCAATCTTGACTCGCATAAAATACCATCACGGTATATCTCACAATGTGGGATAACCAGGAGAGGTGTGCGGGTGAACTTATAAAATAAAGCACGACACATACGTGTATATCCACACCTCAACATCGTCTCGGTGGTAAACTTCATTGTTGATCTATGTGATATGCTATTTTTCCTATTGTATTTTCGACAAAGGAAATTATCGAGATATTATTTATATAAATTTGAAGTACCTATCCATTGAAGCATTTGTAGTGTATTACAAAAAAAAAAAATATTGTAAAATTCAGTTTATTACAGCATTTATATATCCAGATACAATATAATAAAAAAAAATACAGACAAAATATATCGTTGGCAATGGTTTTTCTTCGATTACTTTACCGTTAGTTTTGTTTTCTTTAATTTGTTCTTTCTTTTTCTTTTAAACGTATTCACGACTCTGTTTATTCTGCCCGAGGTGGACCATTAAAAAATAACATATCTTGCAGAGTTCCCCCCCCCCCCCCTCCCGCCCACACAGCCAACTTAAGTTTCGAAAAAAAATATTATTGATTCGTTTGTGAGGGTAGGGTAGGTAGAGCTCGCCATAAGAAAGAATGCGGGACATCGTCTGTGCATACACCAATTTTTGTAGAGGGATCTACTCTCAATTTGAATTAACCAATTAATTTCAAATCACATTAATAACATAATTAAAAACGATTTTTTATTTTATAGGTTACATATTATAGCAAGATTTTTTTTTCATTTTTCATTAGAACAATATTCAATATTTCTAATATTTTGTGTACATAAATGCTTATACTGTGTTTCTTTTTTATAATTCGTGACGATTTATAAGTAAAACGAATGAGTTGTGGCCAACGCTATGCTCTATTTATACTATCAAGTCATACCACGAAGTATTCAAATTTAGTATGGAAAATATTCAACATTTTTATGAAATGAGTTTGTCAAATTATTTTTGATTTAAATATTTTATTATGTAAACTTGATAATTCTTCAATGCCATTTTATGAAAGAGATGTGCCTTTTTACCAATTTGAAAATATTCTTCTTCTTCTTTCTCAGCCATCTCTCCACTGCTGGATGTAGGCCTCTTTTAAAAGCTTCCACTCGTCTTTTTTCTGAGCTTTTCGAACCCATCCGCTTCCAGCGACAGGGACATTATCATCGGTCCACCTTTTCTGGGGACGCCTATTCCCCTTTTCATATCCCATGGTCATGTATTACAGTGACACTGTGGACTCATTCAAGCACATCACCTTTATGCTGCCTGCTTGTCACATCAATAATAATAATAATAATAATTGCTCCGTCGAAATGTGTCAAGGCCTTGCCGATAACAACTGTACGGATTGATTGTCAGCCCTGTGGATTCCTGAACATTCAACAAAATGTACCATCTGAGTCATCCTGTTCTCCATGCCTGTCTCTTTATTATATCGTTTTTTCTGTGGGAATTCCAGGTCACTACCCCTTTGAATCAATATTTAATAACAATCCTCGCTGATAGTATCTACCCCTCTTAATAATTTGTTCTGTATGTCTGTGTGTTTTATTGGCGTCGTTGGTGCCGCGGTTGATGTAATATTTCTGATTATTGATTATTCAAGTCATACTTAATTGCCAATTAAGTCTGAATTTAATTAATAATTATATTAATTTTGTATTTACATACATTCTTGACACTTTGAGCACAAAAGTTTGTCAAAACAAACGCATTTAAAACCTAACTTTACAGTAGGTAGGTATAGAAGGAATGATTTTGTACCTTTGTATTTTATTTATACGTACTTAACCTAACCTAACATAATCTATTATTTATTTATTTATACACACACTGATAGACATTAAAATAATTATTGAATCTGCAATGCCCCACTATTTAAATAAACCTTTGCCGGGGTCAATGCATCTCGAGACAGTGATACTGTATTACTTGATGTCAACATTAATCGTAGGTACATAAAAAGTTATAATATTACAAATAATAATGAAAAAAAAAATAAAACATCCAAAAAGAAAAACATTATATTAAAAATGCACTAATATAGGTAGTTAGAGTAAAATAATGTATGGGGTAATATTTATTTATTTTATTTATACAATCTCGATATTCAAAAATTGAATATAGATTGAGCTATCGAAAAACATCTTGAAAGATCACGTGGGCTATTTTGCTTGCTTGGAAGTTTCGCAAACCGCCCCTCTCCCATCCGAAATATTATGTCAAGAAATATGTCGATAACTATACGTACAAGTATACTGAAAGTTTACTTCCATATTATCTGTGATACGTACAGTTACCTGCAAACAAAATGTCACGTGAGGTGCGCGGTGCGCAAATTTGTGTATTTTTTTAAATAGTTGGTATATTATGTGCAAACCGCCCCCCTACAAATTCTCAAGCTGTTTGCAGGAAATTGTATGTTGCTTTAGAAAGTGTTCAACCGTTTTTTGAAGGAATATACATAAGTCCATGAAACATTTCCAACGTTATGTTTTGCCTAACATTAAATATGAAAAAAAAAATCGCGGGAAATTTGCAAAAAAAAATAAATCCAGATTACGAAATTACTTACTTTATCGTGTCAAATTACATTTTATTTGCGCGTATTACTGGGTCACTTGATTCGCTTTTATCATAGTTTTAATTTATATGTCCTCTCTTTAGTAATTATTTAATTAATTATCCAATCCATTGTAGTTGTCGCGCGTGCAACATGCAATTTTCATCAAACAGACGAATGAACTCTGCTTTTCACGCGTCACTCCTGCTACCTAGCGATTATTTTTCGAAACTTTGCGCGGTCTCTGCTTTATCGGCACGCTGCCATTACTGGCCGCGGTGGTTCGCGTCTCGGGTGAGTTGTAAACGATTCGCCGACAGATTGTGTCGCGTGTACTATCCCTCAGATTCGATTCAATGAACGATATTATGATGTATTAATAATTGTATGCATGTATGTGTGTTCGTTCATCCGCGTTCTCTTTCTCCCCCATGTACATAATTATTATAATATTGTTCATTTAGCTATTGGTATTATGAACGCTTACTGATCAAACTACTGACATTGAACGATTGAACGGTTTTGCCCCGTGAGCTATTTACAGAACATTATTATTATTTCATACCTAAGTAGCTATAATATTGTTTCCTTTTACATGGTTCTGTTCTAATTTGGATTTGTCTCTCTTGTCGGTGTTAAGAACACGCGTCCATTTTATCTCATGTGAAAAATACTCTGAAATGGCCCATTATTAAGTTGTTTCAGAATTAAAATAAAAAAATCTGAAGAAGGATAAGTACTCAGTATACTGCAAAAATAACAGATATCCGTATAAAAAATAAGTTTTTTTTCGACTGACTGACATAGTAAAATAATTTTCATAATACTTAATAAATTTTCAGTACGAAATTTGAGTACCTACCTACTTTGTGGAATGATTTGGCAGTGAGGATTATAACATTAGCCATTACCCACTCGTTTTACTTAAAAATCGTCACAAAATTTAAAGAAAGAAAACACTTTATAGGCAATTCCTTAAAGGAGTTGGGCAGAGTCAACAAAGCGGCTTACCATGATCGATGCTTTAGTGTGAGTGGTCCTATTAAGTGGAATTCACTGCCTCTAGATGTCCGCAATGCTCAAAGGAAGAGCACTTTCATTAAAGGACTAAAAACAGCTTTGTTTCAGAGAGCAACACAACATTAAACTATCAGCGCCCTTGGTATGATCTCGAATAATTAAACGGCGCTATACAAATAACTTATTATTATTATTATTTTATTTATTATTGTACACATAATATTGGAATTATCGATTTTTCCCACGAAAAATGATCAAAATTTCTTACTTTATGTTACCAATAAGGTAATTTTCGTTTTTTTTGTAATTACTTTGTGGAGGAATATAGCGATAGTCACATCCCACACGTTTTTGTATATTTTAAAGACTGTATTTGTGAGTCAAATAAATAAATACTTATTGTACTAACTAACGTTTGATTACTTAGCATTTCCATACGTCCTTGCGCGAGTGTTTGTACCATCAGTCTGTTTAACCTGGTAATAAATAATATGTTAAGATCGTAAAGACTTATTGGATCATAAATATTGTCGAGGTCTTTTTAGACTAGAACTTTGAATACACCACAGCTCAAATGACCAAAATCGGATGAGCTGTCAAAATTAAAAATAAACGCGAAAATTTTCAACATAAAAAAAATAATACCTTATTAGTATTGAAACCTAATTAGTATCTATATCTGATTAGTATGAATGGTGACACCTGGAAGATTAGATAAAATAATGAGCTGTATGCCTTCTACAAGACTCTCAGGCTCTCTGTGCATGTCAGATTGATGATGGGCCAGACATGTACTGTACAGAGAATGCCATTACAGCGAATACCATCCAGGTGGAAGAAGAAAGGTTGGAAGACCGCGGCTGCGATGTGAGGACGAAGTTGGAAGGGATGCTTCCCAAATATTGCAAGTGCCGGGCAGTTGGTTAGTTGCTGCGGACGATGGAAGAAGCTGGAGGCGAAGACTGACGGAGGCCGAGCCTCGATATGGACTGTAGCGCTATTGAAGAAGAATAATTGGTATTAAAAATCTAGCAACTTCGTCAATAATGTGTTAAAAAATAAAATTGACATGAAAAATGCGAATGCATTCCTAACCTCAAATGACAAAGATGTTGTTATAATTTTTCCTGCAACCAATTTCCCTTCGATTTATATTAATAACTCGCTCACGCGAGTTGCTAGTATCATTAAAGACTAACTAAACCTTACCAAAAATTATATGGGATGCAATAAAATGCGACAATGAAATAATAGTATGATGTGTACGTAAACCTACGTTCCCCTATAATTTTTGGCTTAGGTTCAGTTAGCCTTAAATTATAATAATAACGACTCGCTTAAGCGAGTTGCTTTTTAAATTTAATGGAAATTGATTGCACCAAAAATATATTCAACACTTTGTCATTTGAGGTTAGATCACATTTTTCAAACAAATTATATTTCTCAATATAGGTACCTATATTTCCTCTCAGAACACGGGTTGCCTCTTGGTTCAAATACTGAAAGTACGCTCAGTATTCCAGTACACAATGCTTACTTTTTCACCGCATCTTTCTCCACAAGTACAAGCAGCTAGTCTTTGGAATCACATACCAACGCAAATTCGAGCTTCATTAACACTTCCCGCTTTCAAAAGAAATCTGAGGAATCATATCCTTACACACAATACTTCAATTTGTCTCCTTATCATATCCTTGTCCCCTTCTCTCATGTCCCCTCCGTTTATTTTTATTGTTTTTGTTTTATATGTATTTATATCTTCGTTATTATTTTATTCATATAAATTGTTGGTACGTACTACCACCGAATGAATTTGGTTGCTTGGAAGATATTGCCATTTGGCCATAAGCCCGCCATTGTGTACGTGTGCTTAAAACGATCCAAATAATTAAAATGTGTTTGTTCAATAATTTAAATATTTTATTATGAAAACGTGGTATTTCTTCAATGTCATTTTATGATAGTGATGTGCCTTTTTACCAATTTGAAAATAAAAAAAATCAAATTTTAAGTTTCCTGAGCTTGGGGTCACTTTGAAATTTTTGACAATCAAAAAAAATGAGAAGCATTATTCAGATGTTCTTCAAAATCTAATGGGGTCTAAGCGAGTATTAGATATACATATTTGTAAAATTTGAAAAGAATCGAATGAGTACTTTAGTCTATAATCGATAAAGTAAAATAAACACGCCGTACATATCACACAGTACATAGCACGCACACAGATACATTGTGATGAAACTTTCAGAATACAATACCCCCTATTCAGTAACTATTGTAACTAAAATAAGAACATTCTAAAATTGTAGATTTTAGATTTACGGTCTTATTTTAGCGTTATAAAATATCAACTTGGACTAAATGGAATAGGAACGTACCTATACTGGCCGGAACGTTCTAAAAAAGTTACTGAATTAGATGTATTTTGAATAATTATAAAAATTATGAAAATTTCGTAATTTTTCATAATACGTTTGATTCAGTAACTTTTTAATAAAGTTCCGGCCAATATAGTTACGTTCCTATTCCATTAATCCAAGTTGATATTTTATAACGCTGAAATAAGACCGTAAATCTACAATTTTAGAACGTTCCTAGGTTGCGGCTCTAAGGGCCTAGGCAGTAAAGGCGGGGGTGGGCGGCCGACGCTGTTGTGCCCTCGTCAATTCTGTACTTAGAGAAGAGCAGGACGGACGCCTCTAGTCTCGCTCGGCAGTGACTCGTCAACTGTGGCGAATGTTGTTTGGTCCGGGCACACCGCCGGCGCAGACGTCGGGTCAGACATCCTGTGTTGACATCTGTGACGTCAAATCTAACAGGTGATGATTGCGTCGGATGCCCCCGGTGTTAGCCCGCCAAGCTTTCGGACGCCAACACGAGGACCGAGGGGTGCGGGGGCAAGCCCTTCCGTTCGATCGGTTGTGCTAGGGGCTTGCCCCGGCTGCCGATCTTGAGCGGTTGCCCCGCCGTTTGAGGTTGGATTCTCGGGGGCAGTGGTTGAACCCGATGGATGGTGGATATTTTGTGTTTGTCCGATGTTGCGGCTGCGTCCGGTGGTGAACAGGGCCAATGGGCTCTATAGCGTCGCCGGCGTTGAAGTGGATCGCGATCTCCCTCGTTCCTATTTTAGTTACAATAGATACTGAATAGGGGGTATTCTCAGAATGATACTAGTTGATAATAAACATACATCGCCAAAAATGGCCGATCTTCCTGCTTGTAGAATTTCAGAGGCTAAAGCATTTCTCCATTGTGGAGTAGACTTCATGGGTCCGATGCGTATCACGCTTTCGCGTCGTCGTGGACAACATTCGCAGAAGGCATACCTTTGCCTTTTCATATGTTTAGTAACTAAAGCTGTACATATCGAATTAGTTTCGGACTTGTCTTCCGACGCATTTTTATCCGCTTTCAAACGTTTCATTTCGCGTCGAGGTCTAGTATCCTGCCTTTATTCCGACAACGGAACAAATTTTGTAGGGGCAAAGGCCCAGCTTGATGAGATGTATACATTCTTAGTCAATTCCGAGTTTCAAACTGCTTTGCATAACGAATTGACTAGCCGCCGCATAGAATGGAAAATGATACCACCTAGAGCTCCGCACTTTGGTGGGTTGTGGGAATCTAACATAAAAAGTATTAAAACTCATTTCTTTCGCGTCATTGGTAGTCAACTTTTATCTTACGAGGAAATGTTGACCGTGATTGCTCAAATTGAGTGTTTATTGAATTCCCGACCTCTCTGCATATTATCTGCTGATCCGCATCCAGAAGTTTTAACACCGGCACATTTCTTAATGTCCACCCCTCTGCAATATTTACCCGCATCAGATTTATCGAACGCAAGCTTAAGTCTTACCAATCGTAAAAAAATGCTTGATAATCTGGTTCATTCATACTGGAAAAAATGGCGCTTAGAGTATTTACACACGCTGCAAGCCAGACAAAAATGGTGTGATCCTGCGACTCCAATAGTAGTAGGTACAATCGTCTTGGTAGCCCAAGACAACGCACCACCTCTCCATTGGCCATTGGGAGTCATTACTCAGGCATATCCTGGTACTGATGGAACAGTTAGAGTGGCTCTGGTGAAAACCAAATCTGGCATTTTTAAGCGTCCGATTGTTAAACTTTGTCCTTTACCTACTCAATAACAATCGTTTACATTATCAATCATTCTGTATTTTTATATATAAGTATATACATATATTTTCGCTGTAGTCATTTTCCGCTACATATTTTCTTATAAGTCGTTTTTCTTTATAATAATATATTCGCTCGCTATGAATTCCCGCTAAGTTTTTACGCTATATATATTCGCTCGCTATGAATTCCCGCTTAGTTTTTACGCTATGAGTTTGAGGAGTTTGTTACTCATTCTTTCGCAATTTTAATGTAATAATAAGTTAATGGTCCTTCGAGTTTCCTTTTGAAACAATTTGTCGCGATTTAATTGCCAATTTATTGTCTATATCTATAGTAACATGCTCTTGGTATAAGTTTAAATTTTATAAACTCATATTAATTTTATTGTTTTTTCATGTAATAAAGGAGTATCAATTTCTTTTATTTATTTTTTATACTTAAACAAATAATTTCTTTCGGCACCTATTGGGACTTCTTTATGTTCTTTGAAAGTACCATTCAGGTACTTCCAAGGCCGGGAGAATGTTCGCGCCACAAAATTTAAAATTTGTATATAACTGCATTTGACTTATTTGAGGGCCTCTGTCATTCGAATAAGTAATGCACCAACTCGGCCAATAGGATGGCCGGATGTTTTATCGCGATCGCAGTTCAGTTGTCAATTTGATGACCATCCGCAACGTGTGTTCGCCCGCTCGCACTGTAAAAAGAAGATTTTTCACTTATCAATTCAATCACGCATCTAAGTTTTCGCAATCATCTCGCCGCTATAATTTTGGACCAATTGTGACATCTTCAGCTGCCCACACTGCAGAGAACGCCCTTCCAGCCCCCTGGTCTAAAGGTAGGTGCATTATTTTGTTTTGGTGCCACTGGAGGTGTTCAGATCGTTAAATGCAGTAATAATCATTCATGCCACCTCGCATTCTCTACCCTCTACAAATAGAATCAATTTAAAACCGAACCAGCGCCGCTCTCGCATCAACAGCAATATAAAATAGCCTTAAAATTGCGAAATCATAACTGTATCCCCTTGGGTTAGTGAGGAGTAAAAAAATGTGTTTTTTTTTAATCGAGCAAGATTGATCGAAGGAGAGGCGATGCAAGTACCTAATGTGGTACTAAGATGGGACATTGTTCCAATATTTTCTTGTGGGTTCCTTTTGTTTTCACGCCGTTGTTCAGAATTTTAATATGGCCGCGAGATGATGTGGTGTTTACTTCGTCGTCCATATTCACATATTACAATATTGTTCCTATTCTGTCGTCTGCTATTGTCTCCCATATGTGGAACACACACACCACTCTTTTTTAGCATCAGTTCGACATATGGCGTGTGCGGTGGAATAGCGTCTCCAAAACAGTAGGTAGGTACCGTTTGTTCATTTTTTTTTCTTTTTCTTTTAATAGCTCTACGTTCAGTCTGGCACGGAGCGATTTCGTCCATTTTTGTCGTCGGGTTTTCCATCTTGATTTTGCGTCAGTTTTACGCACCCAAAAACATCGAAAAACGTTTTATATAGGTACTTAGCAATGCTCGAAACTTCAAAATTATCTACATATACCATTACGCCTAAGGCCTGTAAATCGAATATTCGAATTATTCAAATAATAATATACCTACCTACGTAAAATTCGAATATTTTAAAAACATGTTGAATTGACGTAAACACAATTAAAAACTGTATTTCCACCGGAAATCGAAACCGGGACCTTTGGATCAGCATTCAGATACCTAAACAACCGAGCCACATAGGTCGACAATATGAAAATATATGAAAAAGACAACTATGTGAGATAATATGAAAAATGATCTCAGTTAATCGAGCTAAGCTAAACTAAGGCTGTGTTTCTCGAACAAATATTAAAGTAAAAGCATTGTTAAAATACTTTTACTTTAATATTTGTTCAAAGCTTTTGGTTGTTCATTGATATCTAATGCCGTAGAACGACGAATTTTGAATAACTTTACTAAATCAAAGTATTTTAACTATGCTATTACTGATACTTTTGTTGTAACAACTCAACCTAACTTTGCTTTTGGTCTGCAACCCGCTTAAGACCTGACCTGGGCAGATCACATAGTTTACAAAAGAGTTTTTTCACCACTTAAAACCCTATTTTATTAACTTACTTATAATGTTCGAATATCAATGGCAACTAGTTTGAATACCTTATTTTGACGATTATTTGCAATACCTAATAGCGCCATATTCCCAATCATCTCATACATGTTCTTGGACATACCTCTTTCTGGATATCGTTGACAGGATCTTCAAAGACTCATTCGTCGGAACCATTTCAAGGGCGATGATAGTTTGGTCTCGAGTTTCTCTATGAAACAGAGCTGTTGGTAAATCGTTTGAATTCTGTGCTGACGCGTCCTGATTTTGATTTCCAGCAGCGAAGATGTTTCGTCCATTTAACCTATGTAGTAAATGCGGTTTTTTTGTCTTTGTAACAAGTACATATACATCCTTATGAACGAAATCTGTCGTGTCAGGATTTGAACTCGCGATCACTGGATTACTAACCCAGCGCGCTAACCGCTCTGCCATCACACATCTATTTGTCTGTATCTGATGGTTTTTATAACAATCACGAGTTTCCATCGCGTTTGGATAGATTTCGATATCCTCGTGATCCGGGGACGCACGTGGGTGCGCGTGAAAGCGAACGCTTTCGTGGGCGCAGAGGATGACGGCCGGACGCGATCTCACCAATACGCCGTGTAAATGTCGTGTTTTGATGATTATGTAACACTAACAAATGTGACGCAAGGGTCCTCTCCAGGGGTCAGCGAACAACGCCTTAGTGGGAATCTGTTTCACTAAAACCAGATTTCAACGGATCGCATTACGTATTTAAGCATTCGACATACATACCATCACGCCATGCACCTCACGGGACAGGCAGAGAGAACCGAACGCCACGTTTTATCTATCTTTACATAAATACCTCGTCTCTTTACCATTCATTCATCCTTTTATACAAATTCGTCAGCTGTTCAAACATCTTGAATTTACCACTCAAAATGGCGTTTTGGTATCCATTTCTGGTGTAATGTGTAATATGATCTGTGTAATATGTGTGTATGTTTTTTTTTTGTTTCTATTTATATTATACTATGTACCGAAAATTTGTTTAATAAATAAAATAAATAAAATTTCTTGGATGACCATCTCTTCTTTCGTTTCTGTCGACATTTATATTTCCTTCCTCTGGTGTTCTTTAGATATTCATTCTTGCGGCCAACCATCTCAATGTGTTCACTTTCATTCTATGTATATTGACAAATTACTTCTCTATGTCCTCATTTTAAACCCTGTCGTATATCGTTCCATCGTAAGACAATACCCAGGTGCAGAGACAATGCCTAGGTGACGTAGTACAGGACAGAAGGGCCTATAATTTAAGGACGAAGAGAGCCGATCCTAACTGCCGGCACAGACAAAGAGTTGGGATATAGACAGAAAGAAGAAGTATATTATAGAAGTGTTTTGTGCTGCGATTAGAAAATCGTATTATTCTCCGTAGTATTGGTACTTGAACAAGATGGAACAAGTCAGTTGGCAAAACAGTTCCACGGGCATTTGTTAATAAATTGATAACTATTCAATGATCCGATCATTTTGTGACGGATCTCGGTTGTTCTGTAATTAGGAGATCATAAATTTCTTATGAACTCGTTATTATTGAAGTAATAATCGATCGATTAGCACACAATATGTCAGGGGGAGTACTGGTACTTGAGTAAGATGGATAAAGAGACAAGGTTGCTAGTGTTGCTAGCAATGACGCACCATCTGAACCAGCTGGTACAACAATGGCACGTCTCGAACGATGCGAAGGTCGAATGTCAATACCTTCATCAAAACATAATATGTATTATAACCATTTATTTGTTAACTTTACTTTATTGCTTTGTTGTTCAAAGAAACAGACACTGAATCCACTGTCGGCATTGAGGATTGGTAAATAACTAGCGTTTAAACATAATTATGATACATTTGCAAAATGAGGTATATTAGTTATGGAATTAGAAGTAAATTCATTAGTAAAACAATCCAAGGACAAAAATACTATACACACCTAGCACCAAAACTACATAACAAGCTAAAACAAGACATACCAGAAATTTTAACTCTTTCCGTAACTAAAGCAAAAAAAAGAAAAGCTGTGAAGAGAGCGAAAGTTAACTACACATAATGAACTGATCAAATATCTTTTACAATTTATACAACCTTCTATCAGGAATAGATTAAAAGAAACTTTATTCAAACTAAAAGGAATTAAACACTAAACAACTATAAGTATTTTTTTATTATATTATTAAATTGCTATAACCACTTGAATTGAGTTTAACGCGACTAGTTTCGGGAGAAACTGACCTCCCATCGACAGGCGAAGAAATTCATAAAAATATAAATACAGGCAAATCATTAATTAATACAATAATATTTCCAAATTCTTCCCCTTTACTAACAATGTTCCCTATAACTCCACCCCCAACGAAAATAACCAATAATAACTCACACACCCCCCCCCCCCCTGCTCCACACTCGAATTTAGGTACCTAATACAAACGTCCAACATTAGTTAGTTGTAATTCGCCTGTCGATGGGAGGTCAGTTTCTCCCGAAACTAGTCGCGTTAAACTCAATTCAAGTGGTTATAGCAATTTAATATTATAATAAAATTGAATTATCGAATACCACAAGGTAACCGTCGAAACAATGAATATTTTTTAACTATAAGTATAATGACATTGGCCTAGTGGAGTGTAGTATACAGAATTATCTACAAAACCAACAAAGTTATAGGGTGTAAATAGAATGATTTATTCAATACAATTTATAAAAATATTTGGATACAACTAATGAGAAAATATAAATAACATACATTTTTATATGACGCAGATGTCTTATCAGCATTTCATATATTTACATGTTTTTCAAATTGTCGTATCTTACCAATGTTTTTGTACTCTACTGGATTTTGTAATAAATAAATAAATAAAAAATAAATTCAATCGTAGGTTTCAATATACGAGTATTTTGTTGACACTCACTAATATCAGTCACTTGCTGGTCATCTTCAATGTCTCTAGAGTTTGTTCAATGCTTTGAATAACATGGCTCCTCAACACATTCAAGAACTGTGTCAGAAAAGATGATCTTAAGCGACCGATACTCGTCCTCTATAGCCTTACAACCCTTGACGGGTCTTAGCTGCCTCCAAGATCAGTTGCCATCCTCTTCTATCCAGAGCGGCAGTTCTCCAGTTCACACCGAGCACTCTGCAATCGGTTGTGACTCCATCCAGCCAGCGAAGCTACGGCCTTCCCACCCGTTTTCTTCCCACTGGATTAACAGTCATATATCTCTCTTTGCCGGCTCCCCGTCTCCCGTTCGCTGTACGTGACCGAGCCATCTAAGTCGTGTGATCTTGACAACACTTACTGCACTTATGTATATATCACCATACAGCTGATAGAGCGACCGATACATACTAGTGTAATGAAACTGAGAAATATTCTTAAGAAGTAATTTTTTGAAGTTGGAATATTATAGGAAAACTAGAAACTCAAAGCATCTACAGGGCAGGGGTGACTGCGCGAAAGCTTTGTCACCTAATGTAGGTATGTATAAGGACTGTTGCTTTCATTGTTTTATTTTTATTTGTAACATAAGAAATAATATACAGGTACACATCAAAGTTTAACAATACAATATTTTTACAAAAATAGATACTTAAGAACTAGATGCGGAATGTAAACTGCTTCACTAGGTTAAAAACCTGTTCTGAAGCAGCTTATAATTATATAGGTATATTGTTTAGGTGTGCGTGTGTGTCATTGTATGTTAACGTAGAGTTGTTTATTTATCACTGTCTTGTCTGTTTTTTTACTCACTTCTTTAATCCACTTTTAAAGCTGTTTAAATTTGTAGTTTTCTTCAATTCAATTGGATGCAAATTGAAAATTTTTACTCCAAGGAAATGAAAATTTCTTTGTCCATAAGTCGACTTGGTTCTCGGTATCTGTATATTTGATTGTCTAGTCTGTCTAGTCTGACGTGCAGTTTGGGTCGATTGGAAGTCATTAAGGTGTCAATAGATATAAATGCAAATGTTTTTAGCATATAACTGTGGTATGTCTAGGATGTCAAGTTTTTTTGAATAGTTCGGCTGAGGGTGTGCGAATAGGTACGTTAAATATTATTTTCAAAACGGATTTTTGGGCTTTAACTATTGGATCTATATTTGTTCTGTAAGTGCCACCCCACCCTCTAATACCATATTCTACTATTGATTGGTAAAGTGAATAAGTACATTAATTTAATGACAGATTTTGGTAAAACATTTCTGATGGAGCGAAAAATGATTTTTTTTTGAAATTACAAACCAATTTTGAAATTACAAGTTTACAAACCAATTTCTTAATAGATGGTGTTACAAACAAGTTTCTTCGTTTCTTCATAGATGGCGATGGTGTTTTCAGCTTATTTTCAAACGAACAGATTTTCATGACTAAAATATATAGAACTTACAAAAATTGTATTGATAGGGAACTCAATAAGAAGGCATAATTGGTTATAAGAAGGCATAAGTGATCACGTAAGCTAGGTAATGACAGGTCGTAAGCTTTGTGGTTGCCTTGAGTTCCTAGTTCTCCTATAATATATTCCTATTCCAACTTAAAATTAATATTGACTTCCGATTGGGAAACAAAATCCATTGTTTGCGTATATGCAACTATAACAATACATATTCGATAACAAATAATTCTTGAACGATATTTCTTATTTGTCTTTATGGCTGTTTTCAGTTTGACTATTGTCATCGTATAAGTATAATATGGTTTTCAAAAATATCTCAAAAATGATGCAGCCAGCTGTCCACACTGTTATTATTTGCGAGTCCACCTGTTAAAAAAGGGTTTCTTTCGAGTGTTAAGGATCCTACCTATATCTGGCGGCTCGAAGATAGTCAATGGGCGGTGTGTTCTTGAGGGCGAATAACAGCCGTATTTACAAGCAATTGTCTTATTTTACCTGCTGCGTTACACAAAAAAACTAGTAAGAGTGTCGGTGCTCTCGAAACAAAGTGCAGTCATAAATAAAAGGTTTCCGTCTCGTATTGTGCATCTCAAACAATGACCGTCTAAAGATAGGATCGAGAGAAAGCGATCATCGGACAAGATTGAATATTAATAATAATAATTGAAACCGGAAATAGCAAGAGTTCTTTTTAAAGAAAAAAGCGAATAGGTAGGTTAAGTTAATTCTAGATTCTAAAGTATCATTAAGTATTACCTATACTTATGTGGAAGCAGGGGATTGTTAAATATAGGGAAAGTCCGTAAGACGTACGCCCAAAAACACTACTCCTTTCTTGGTCCGAAAATTTACAATACACCTTACCTAGCGTTTGCCACACAATGAGTGTGAATGTTCTGAAAAAGTTTGTAAATAGGTGGTTGCTGAGTACCTATAGGTCTATCGCAATCGGAATATAAGTTAACAAACATACTTACTTAGGTAATGTTTTAGTTATGCTGTCTTGCCTGCTGTCATTCTTTTCCATAATGCTTTATTTTTTGTTTATACTCTTGTATTTATATTTTGTTAAGGCTTTTATGCTTTATTTTACATTTTGTTAATGCAAAAAGTGTTTTTCTTCTTATTTCTTATATTGATGTTTATGTTCTTTTTTAATTCAATCGATTGAAATTTCTATCGCATGATGTAAAAGCGTAGTGAAAATACATTGAAATTGTCCTGTCTTAAAACAGGAATTATTCCTAGTTAGATAGACATAGGTAAAATGATGGAATGATGCCAATCAGGGAACACCCATGGTTTTTTATTATTATTATTGTTTTTATGTTTATCATGTTTTTTGTTTTGTATTTTTTTTGTTTGTTTTTATATAAATACTGAGTGGTCTCTGTGGTGTATTGTTTCTGTAAGTTTTCTCTTCTTATGTTAAATAAATATATTATTATTATTATTATGTATAAACATGTACCGTATTATTCATAATAACTAACTAAATATGTTTGGTTTGTAACAGTGTCTAACAATATTACTAAAAATCTCTATTCATAATAACTTAATAACATATTATATAAGGCAATAATGCCATATAACGGCTACATTACGCCTATATAAAATAAAACGGTCCCAGGTTGTTTTATCACCAATATATGTACATTATAGTGACCCATCATTTCCGATTATTCCCGAATGGTGCCGATGTTCGCATTATATGTCAATCATTATTGACGTTTGTGAAACGACGCGAATATTTGTGATTCTTCTTTAAAAATAATAAAAATGCACAATATTCACAAATTAATAAAATAAAACATTATAAATACGATCAAACGTATTGTTTCACGTCTTAACGTGATGTAAACAAATGACAAAAAAATAGTTGTCATAACCACTGACAGATCATTTGAGATTGGCTAAGTTTTTCGCATGGAATATGCAAATGATTTTGATAAACAATATAAATAGATGAAAAGTTCGTTATTACTGGATATAAGATAAAATGCCTTCAATTGTAAAGTCGTACATTATAAAATGTGGTCCTTCAAACCGGATTCCAACTTAAGAGAAATTCCGCAACTTGCTCACATCATTACGTCCGAATAATTCTTAGACTGGACAAGAATCTACCGTGTACATCCCATGGTAGTTCGCGAAATATCTCAAAAGACGCGTGAGTCATGTCTAAACACTATTTCGACAGGATAGGCGGAGGTATGCAAAGTCATGGCTTGAGGGCAACAGGCCGAAGCCAAGTCGAACCACGGGCATTGGATAGTCTGCCCCCGAAGCGGTTATCGAACAACTCGGGCGCAAAGCGACGCGGTCATTAGCATCACGCCATCTTTCTAAATGGGATAGGAAGAGAGAATCGAGCCATATGAGCATACAGATATTTTTTTATTCATTTACTTGTATAATTGTTTTTTTATCATTTTCATTTTTATTTCTTCGAGAAGTAATATAAAATAAAATAAATGACAAACATAATACTATATATTATGTACCTACCATATATAATGTAAGTGTATATGTGTTTTATGGTATTATGTAGATATGTGTTATATTTTATGTAGGTATGTATGAATGTGTTAGTGGTATTTATTTATTTAATATTGCTTCTCGGGCAACTAACAGGTAGGTACTATTTCAAATATTAATTTAACACGCACCCAATAACAAGTTGCCACATTCTGGAGACTTACTATATTAATCGTCTCATAGATCCATATTGAAAACACAATTAAAAACTGTGTCTCCACCGGGAATCGCACCCGGGACCTTTGGATCAGCAGTCAGACCCAATCAACTGAGCCACGAACCTACTATTTATCGAATTGTTGTAAAGTGTATGTTTTGTAATCTGCTTGTGATATATTTATTATATCGAAATTATCTATTGCAGTAGGAGTAACTCCGTATAGTATAATTGTTTTGTGAGTAGTTTGTGTAACATCGGTCGACATAGAACAAAAACTGAGATCTGAAATTGCGTAATATTCTCTTACAGCTAGTAGCAAATTTTTTTTTTTTTATAAAAAAATGAATATGTCCTTGTTAAACAAGTACATATACATCTTCCTACGTTCCCTAAAATAAGCAAATAAATGCTTGTGCTATAGGTGAACGAAATCGGTCGAGGCAGGATTCGAATTAACTTGATTACAAACGTGGGGTGCGCAGGGCGTATTTTTTTTTGCTTGGTTGGTATCATATGTGCAAACCGCTACCTCCAAGACGAAAATTCTCAAGTTATTTGCCGGAAACTATAAGTATGAATCATCCTGAATTTTTTTTTCATCTGTCTTGTCATATATTGTTATGGTATGATACTATCGTGACCGCTTCGCATAATACTATGATGGATGGTACACCTCCACGGCGGGGTGTAGAAAGTGAATCGGTGCCACGTCGCAGAACTGGTCCGACAGTTTCTAGCCGCCGCACGTTTCCCTATATGGAGACGGTATCCACCTTCGGGTGAGTGGCGACAGCCGCCGGGCAAGGCGGCCTCACCTCGCGCGGACAGCCTCCGTCGGCAGCGTAAGATACGCGAATCAGGGCTGGCGCATCGCAAACTATATCTTATTTTTGTTTAGGAAACAAATAACGTATACAGAGTTTATGGTTAAAACTATTATGATTCTTTCTTTTGTGACATCGATCTCTTCAACTCACAATCATATTTAACAAGCAGGGAACTTAACCCTGCGCAACATTAATTTACCTTAAGAATAGCAAATTTTATATTTTAACCCTATTTTATAATTATTGTGATATATGCGGCCAAAAGCTAAATAAATCTCATAAATTTTAACATTTTGGCTACGTACCCTCGTCACCCTGTGTGATCTCACGCAGGCTTCCCATAACCCCACATTTCCTTCAAATTCCTTCTCCTACAGCACGATTTTTTATTATTTATTTATTTATTATATATACGCCCTTAATAGGGCATTTACAAAAAAAATACAGGATAAATAGAACAATGTAGGCACAACAAAATAACAATAAGTGTAAATACATCGATTATATAGGTACATAATAAAAAAACGTAAGTAGTTAAAGGAAGAACAATATAAAACAACATAATACAACATAATAAAAGAAAATAGAGGTAAATGATAAAAAAAATATTAAGCAATGTTTCTTATCAATTTATGTTTAACCATTAATATTTATCAAATATTTTTGGCTAATTTATTGTATAACTGTATGTTTGTATTATCCTAAACTGATTTTTTTTGTTTATAGCAACAAAATTTCATGTTAAAATTAACCGAACTATAGTTAGGTACTACAAAACATTCGGTTTTGTGCAATAAATGTTTTGTGCACACAGCCAAACCGTACAGTTATAAATAGATATACCTGTATTACAGATAACAAAGGTTTGGCTAAAACACAAATAGCCAGTTCGGATGTCATAATATTTTTTCAGTGTATGTTTGTTTTCAATAAATAAATTTAAAATGTTATTAACAGTTGTCTTGTTTCCCTTTGTTCACAGGTAGGAAATGGTCAAATTCAAATTGTGTGACGTCAATGTTTTACGGCGGCCGTGTTGAGTCGTTCGATGCTTGGTGCAATGGTGAGCGTTCTCCGTGTGGTAAGTAGATTTTGTGAAGTCCATCCATCGCCGTGTCGCGTCCCACATTATTATAATAAATTGTAGCTTATGAGACTTACGACGGGTGCGAGTGGCTTCGAAAGAGTCGGCATATTTACACCCTCTTCATTGACTTCACTCGAGATGTCTGTACTGGAATTTCGCTGTCGATTTTTAACTAACTTCCCGAGCTACTAGTCAGAGCTCTGTAGGCCGTACTCTTGAAACTTGAACACGATCCTGATATCAAATTTTTATTTTGAACTTGCCTGCCTACCTGTCGCCTGCGTATATTCAAATTATCGACTGTTACGATTAAGAGCATGTCCAGATAAGGCGTTTTGCGCGCGAGCCTACTCGCGCTTTTTTTTTTATATTGCGTCCAGATACCGCGTTTTACGCGCGTTCTACGCTGGGAGGGATTAGACTGCCAGTTATAAACTCCCTTGGCAAGATAAAATGATTTAGTTGATTTATTTAGTAGGTACCTATTGTGATGGTGATTTACTACAAAATAATTGGAAATGTATTCACTACACTATGTACGTAGTCTTAATGAATAATATTATTAAATAAACTATTCTTTACTTACGTATGTAAAGTTTTTTTCTCCTTCTTCGAACTCACCAGCTTCGCAAAAATGTCGACTAATTCTTCCCAGTTCCTACGTTTTTTTAGTTTATTAATTCCATATGGCTACTCTTTTTTCAACTTTGTCAATAAAAAGTTCCGTATCAAAGTTATCACGCTCCATTTCAAACCAAATACGTCCACTCGTCACGGATTCGCGCGTAATACTGGACGCAGCAATGGCGCCCCAGTATCTCGACTCGCGCGGCGCTCGCGCGTATAACGGGCGAGTCGAGAGTCGCGCTCATTGCACGCGTTTTACGCGCGAGTGAGGTAACGCGCGGCAGCATCTGGACGGGTTGATGTAGCTCTAGTATCTCGGGAACTCGCGAGAGCTTACGCCTTATCTGGACAGGCTCTTAATCATACCAACCTACGGCATTATTCTCCGTTACAAAGGTAGGTTCTTAGCGAATCGGATAGGATTTGCAGTGGAGAGTAAGGCCGCTGTTGATACTTTAAGAATATGTATGTGTATCCCCGATGACAATCCATGTTAAAACTGTTTTAGCCTGTTTTTCCAGCGTGATATTTTTGATAAGATTTTATATTTTGTGTTTTATAAAGTAAACGAAACTGATGCAACAGTAATGTTTTACTGTTTTTACATATTTTCAGTGTAAAACAATTAATATCATGATTTCTAAACATGATTTTTATTTATTTAATTTTATTTGCCTTAAATTTGGACAAAATACAGCGATAAGACATAAACAATACAATAACAACATCAGGTATTAAGGCCTATTAGGTACATTTTGTCGTTGTGATTTATGAAACACAAATATTACAAGTTTACAAACAATCTAAAACATAAAATTATTGTATACAAAACTATGTAAATAATCAATAATCAACATAAAACGTAGATACACTTATGTATACGTAAGTACAAGTACAACACCGTCATAGTTTCCCCGATTTAACTGTCTAAATTTAAATTTAGAAAAATGTAATAAATTTAATAAAAATAATATTTTAAGAATACAATTGCTTAGTTAAGTAATTTAATGTATGCTAGTGAGAAATCGATAGCAAATTTAATATGTAAAGAAAGCTTAGAAAAGGGCTCATTTTTTTAAAATTACTTGCTATTTTTTTTTTCTTTTTTGACTATGTACGATTTGTATACAACGCCTTGTTTGGATCCATGGAGAGGATATTGTAATGAACATCCACAAGCTTGATGGCATATTTATTTATTTATTTTATTATACACAGGACAGCCCACAGTACATGCATACAATTATTAATAGGAAATAAGCAAAAATACAAATATATGACATGTACCTCTTACGTATTATACCTAATATCAGAATAAGACAATATAAAGTGTGAATTTGTGTGAGTTTGCGCATGACATAGAGTAACAATATGTATGTGTGTGTGTGTGTGAAAAAGATATCTAGAAACAGTGTGAGTGTATATATCGCCTGTACTTGTATGTTATTTTTAAATATAGAAAAAGGAAGATTTTTTCAAATATCTACCAGGGCGTGCGGTGAAAAAATCACCATGTTTCATTGTAATCAGATGGACTAAAACCTGCAATATTTATCTAAATAAAGGGGATGCGCACTGGTAAACGCAACCACCACTAGGTGCCAGACTTACCATTTTTATACCTATATTCAATAAGGGAGGAAATATAAAAAAAAAACAACCATTAATAATCTAATTTTTTTTGACGTTGCTATCTCTTAGACTGTGTGGGCCTTACTTACTATTTGTAATTTAGGTTTAAGCTGATACCCAGGTTTTTGTATGGCCAAAACTGACTTAGCATTGGATTAAACTCGTATTATAAATAGTAAGTAAGGCCCTGTATGTCTAGTGACTGAAAATATGATATACGAAAATCGTCTAATACACTATGGAGTTTCGTAAGGGTATTAAAGGTAACTATCTGAAAAACTGCCCAAGCATTGGATTATATGCAATCAAGTTACAAATAGTAGATTTATATTAATATAATTAGATTCATATTTAAATAACGTTATTTTTTCATTCATTACCGTCGTCAAATACTAAATCGGGGCGAACTCATTTCGACGGACACCATATGGTAAAAGTTTCGCTCTGAGGCGGTTGGGGAGAGTGAGTAGTTTCTTCATGGTCTGTGTCATTTGGCAGCCCTGCCTCTAGGCGGATGGAATCATTCATTCCAGTCAGTTCTGTTCGGCCCGCGTCGGCTGCCGGTCGCGTCCCAAGCGTGTCTTTCGTCTCTACTGTTCTAACGTCCAACAGGTGTGCTCTTTTGTGTGTGTGAGTGTTGTATTTTATCTTACGTGTGCCGAGCGGCGTTGGTGCATTCGTCGTCATTGTTACATCGTCCAACGGTACTTCCACGCTCGTCTTTTTTATCAATTGTATTTTTATCCTCGTTAGTTGTCTTCTTCAGTGTCGAAATTATTGGTCCTTCGAGCCGGAAGTGCCATTATTATTGTGTGCGATCAATCAGTTGTTTTTTTTTGTTTGTGTGCGTGAGCAGTGTACGTTCCTACACGATCTGTGTTCGTATTTGTGTTTTCATCTGACGCACCACATTCTGCAGATTGTTTTCCCGTGTGTGTTTTGTCCGTTGCTGATTTTTCTGCAAGGTTTGTGGTTCTACGAGGTTGTTGTTATCCGATATCAAATATTGAATAACCGACTCCACTGGATAAATAACGAAGAATTGTCGATCACTTTGGATTGCTTAGAGTGCGAGAGATTTTACAGTGCTTCGGAGTTGTATGGTTTTTATCATGAACCAAAATCTTTTTGTGCCCTTGTTTATCTAAGTTTGAATCGGTTATTTTACACTGTTGTTGCTTAAAAGAATTGAAGAGATAAAACGCTCGCCCATACGCGTATATCTATGTATTATTAATTGGTGTTGTCACGAGGTCATAATGATCAACCAGCGAAGGAGTTTTCGAGTTCTTTTAAAAATCCATACTAAGGTCGTGTCAATAGAAATTTACATAATATTGAATTACATTTTTCCCCTTAGTGCTTTTGTCCCCTTTCTAACGGGGTACGCTTTGACCATATTGAATTACATATTACATTTTAATTAACTTCACCTGTCTCTCCGTACAGGAATTTTGCAGTCGTTTTTACTCCTCACTACCCCAAGAGTATATTTTTTATTTTTTTATTTATTTACATATTTCAATACAGTACATTTCATAAAAAGTAAAAGTATATATTTATTTATTTTATTAGTATATAGTAGGGATTTATGAATTCGCTATTTTTTTAGGTTATTTTTTTATTGCAGTTTATCAACCAGTATCATGCTGAGATTGTATTCTGAAAGTTTCATCACAATGTATCTGTGTGTGCTGTATACTATGTATGGCGTATTGTGGGATGTGAGAGAGGATGGGGAAGGAATGTCGATTAAGAGAGATATAGCAGCTTTTATCTTTTTTGAAAAGTTAAATCGATTGAGACGTCGTAATATCATCACTTAAGGTGTTCCATAGTCTTGCTGATTGTACTTCAAAAGAGGAACTGAGAAATTAAGTAGAAGTAATGGGAATGGCTAGTGTGGTAGATCAGCGCATCGAAGAGGCAGACCGTGATTTGACAAGAAAATAACATTTTTCTTAAGATATTGTGGTGAATTAGTGTTATTAATTATACAGCAGTAAAAGTAATCAATACCTAAATGGGTTATTAAAATTAACGAAATCAGCAGGGCATGTCTTGTTCCATGGTAACCCGTATCGTTGTGGCAACCCACGTTATAAACATAATATGTATGTAGCAAGAGTATTCTGTAGATATAAAACATCTAAAAATCGAATGTCTATATGGAGGGTTTTCATTCCGCCGTTTGACCGGACTTGCCCCCAAAAGATAAGTATTTTACTAATGTCATAAATCATCTGACTCAGTGATGATATAAAAAATGAGTTAGTTTTGTTCCTTCACTGTTTTACCGAGCCAAGTGTTAGCTAGATTTGTGCCTCAGCTGTTGTATGATACTATTACTCTGTATTTTTTGTTGCTCAGTTTCGCATATTTGTCGTGTGTGGTGCTATCAAATTAGCAGTATTTGTTATATGTGCCGAGTACATTTAACAAACGCGATATGTATGTAACTTGGCAAATATTGATAAGATAGTCAGTTTATGTTTCGGTAATGAGACACAATTTGTAGGCACTAGGCACGATGGATAATTGGAATTATATAAACATTTTATTTGAACGCTGATGTTTTGAATAAATTAAGAAATGTAACTATTTGTCTGTCTCCAAACCTTTTCTCTATTCTGACTACGTGCATTCCCATCTTTCAAAGTTATATTTATATGACTGTGCAAGCTTTCTCTCAGCCGAACCTTCCATCTTCTTCTTCGATGGCCCATGTCGAGCTTTCGCCTCCATCAACGCTCGCCTCCAACTCCAGTACTCCTCTAATTCTGTGTTCGTACCTGAGTTGCGTCATTCCCGTCGTAACCTTGGCCTGCTCACCTTTCCTTTTTAGGTACCCAATCTACTTAGTCTAACATAATCATATAGCCTGGGAGCTTTGTAGATATTATATAGCTCTTAGTTGTATGGTATTCTTCAGGCTTCGCCATCATTCACGGGGCTCAGGATCCTACCTAGCTCTCTTCTCTCGAAGGCATCTAGCATTCCTGCATATTTAGCAGTCAGTTTCCATGCTTCATGCATCCATATGCTACCACTGTTATAATTATTGTTTTGTACATGGTAATTTTGGTTTTTCTATGGACACTTCTGGACATCAGCACCGGAAGTAAGGAGAAGAATGCTTTGTTCCCTGTTGTAATTTTTCTCTTAATTATATGGTCCTCATTTTCTTTTAATATGGCCAAACCCAAGTAGGTATTCATCCACTGCCTCATGAACCTTTTCATATTATTCCTGAACCTTTCATATTATTAAACATTTTTAGCTTTAAATACTTGCTTCGTCAGACGCTTATCGTTCTTTCTATTTTCCAAAAAGTACGGTATTTATTTTTATTCTACTCACAATATCTCACGTTTCACGAAAAAGTTTTTGTATCCCCGATCTGACACAATGTCACCAGACATGGGAAAAGGACAGGAACCCATGGTGCTAGGAATTACTTTTATTATAACCTGCCTCCTTCTTAACTTACATTATCGTCTGATATCTTCATTTATAGATGAGAATGTGTGATTGAAATATTATATCTTAAGATAAAATTAAATTCTTTGAGATCGTCCAACAATGCAAGAACACAAGGCCAATAAGAGAGGAACGAGAAGTAGATGGCGACATGGAAACTTTTGGCACGATTATATAAATGTAATTTTGAAAAGCGTGTTGGGGACGATGCATTTACGTTAATGAAGCGCGAAATTTATGTCTACATACATAAATCTGACGTTCGGTTCTCTCTGCCTATGACAAATAGGGAAACGGCGTGGTGGTGTAACTTTTCTGAGAGCATAAATTGTAGCGTATTCTACCCAACTGATGATAATTCCATATCAAATGAACTACTTTTTCGTGCGTATCCGACCGGACGATATACCATGCTAGTCTCCCGCCTTGATTCGATGATTCATCGTCACTTCCACCTCTGCAGTCATAACTATCATAATGTACATGCAACAGACAACGGCAATCAACGACCGTGTATGTACAACAGCCCGAAGGTCTTCGGATCATAATAATTTGCAAACATTTTTATGAGGTTGTTTGAAAAATTTTCTTAATGTGGCTGTAATCAAGTACAACAGTATCTGATCCTGGCTGTATTTATATTATACGTTTTTCTCTTGTATATAATGACATGCAGTATTAAATTATGTTAGCTTAAACAAATAATAGCGTAAAATAAATTTATAACAGACTGGAATAGAAATCAAAAATTTTCTTAAAAATAAGTTTAAAGTGTCTTGCTGTTTTTAGGGATTGCAATCCAGCAGGATTTTTGCGGATTTTTTTAAATATTGCTGTTTTTTTAAATGAATTAATTGCGGCTCGGCAGCATTGGACCCAAAGCATCCTGTTGGATCCAGCTGGATTGCTGGGTGCGGGATCCAGCAATTGCAATCTTTAATTGTTTTCATGTAGTTCAGATCTTATGGTTATTTTTGTTATAGTCTTCGTTTGCTTATGGACCCATTTGTTAATGATTTAGTCTTTCAATTATTAGTTACAGTTATCTATATAAATATTTTACCCTCGGTTGTTTTTATGATTTTTATTGAATATGTACGAGTAGCATTTTCTTGTCTTGTTTAAGCTGCAAATAAATTATTTTCTGGCCTTGTTTTGTTTAACATAGTCAGCGGCTAGTTGTTGATTTTACTTATTCGTACCATTCCTATATTGGTTTTCTTTTTTATCGGAGTCGTCGAGTTGTACCGATCTAATGACATATACTGAATTGCTTCTTTTTTCGAAAAAAAACTGTCACATGATGTCCGTCACAAGGTCTTTTATATGCACGTCATTTGATAGATATGTTTTTGATGCTGCATGTAATTTCGTTCATTTGAAAACAAATTCAATATACTTGTCTAAGATAATTGTGACTTTGGATTTGACTCATTCAATAGATGGCACGTTGTTTCGTTTATTGACGTAATCTGTCATTAAAATTTATTATGCTAGGTTTATAATAATAATCAATTCCTTGCACCAGACTCAAGTGGTTAGATTATAGTGAAATGGCTCCTATGAAAAAGAAATAAATTTCCAAAACCAGAACTCCGTGCAAAACATCTAAAATAAAGATTTTATAGTCATGGAATCAACCCTTCACAGTTTGTTTACAAATCTTGTATTCGTGTTTTTATTTTGCAATATTTTTACAAAACAAAATATTTATTGAATCACATTTTCTTACTTACATTGTTTATGTTCGTTTTGCCTCTTATTTTCTTTTAGGTTACTCACAAGTAATTGAAAGAACGTCTCCAGCTCTTAAAACTGGGACAGTTATGGGGTAACGCGGGGAAATGTACTCCGACCATTGTTATTATTGATGTACACTAATGTACATACAATATATACACGTAATTAATGAGTTTTCCACTGTTGGTTTTAAAAGTCACATGCCTTTTTCATGTGCAATCGTTTATTTTACGTAAAAATATAAAAACAATATAATATCTGTGTATGATTCTGGGTTAAATTAATCTAATCTAAGAATATTTTGCCTCGTTCAAGGTTGTTATATTGCAATTTTAAAGGTATGAAGCTTTTTTAATGATTCACGCTTCGCAAGAATTGTTCAAAAATGAATACTGTATTTATTTCCATAAATTGATTATGTTTACGTGTTATGTACGCTTATTGTTTATCATTTTCGTTTCAATTACTTTGTTTAACTCGCTGTCGGTTTTCTTAGAATAATATTTGAGCATGGCTGGTCGTTGATTCTCATGTCACGTGCGTGTTAAAAATCCTGGAAATAAATCTAAAGCTAATAAATGCTGTTTTAACTTCAGTTCTCACGAAAATCTTTAAGGATAGTGCTGTGATAAATGCTGTTTTAACTTCAGTTCTCACGAAAATCTTTAAGGATAGTGAATTCATTATACGTTAAAAATAACTTTAAACGAATTACACTTTATCCTTAAATTTTATCTCGTTTAAAAAACTTATTTCTTACAAGTCCACGAACTATTTTGGAATAACATATTTCTTCGTCTGATTAATCATATATTGAAGCAATGCATATTTATGTAGGTAGTGTACATATTTTAATTATTATTTAGACACGGTTTCATGTGTACCTAAAGCTATCCCTTAGTCTTTGTTGAGGTGTAAATCCCTTAGTCTTTGATCGAAACAACATAATGAACTCGCAAGCATTCATATGGGTTCAGACGAGTATGTGTATTTGAGATAACGAATGTCCCTTTTGATCTATTAACTCCATGATTGTCTAATATCCATGTTTCTCATCATGTCACGTTATATTGTTTTGCCTCTTATGACTAACGCCGAATAAAACGCGAAAAAGATTAACTTACAAATTACTACAAAGCCTTAATCCGTGCATAGATACAATTGCGAGTTCTTGATGAATTTCTGAAGTTTTAGATTCCTTTATCGACTTCGATTGAGTTCCAGATTTCTACCTTATGCTGTTGCAAATTCGACATTTCTGGGTTATTTAAAATGAGTAGTGAATTCCGGTCATCATTGTTATCACAGTCAGTTATCTATGTAACATTAAAATACATTTTATCCGCTGTTGTTATGTGATTATCCTAGTTTCGTTCGTTTTGTGCAAAAGCATGCAACATTATTTTAAGTGCTCAATTTTCATACCTGAGTTAGTCATCTGTAGTCGGTTGAAATAGTACACATCGAGACTGTCATTAAAATCGTATCATGTGTGTTGCTCCGGAACCACCACAGGACAGTTATGAGTAATGGCAATCTATTTGCAGACTTGGTTTTGTTTTGTTCTGTCGCCTAGGCTATCTCAGTGTCTTCTAGTTGGTTTTCCGAGTTATTATCACTGAAAGCATCGGTTTCATCCAATGGTGTATTTTCTACATTCGTTTCAAAAATATTGTTTAAAAAACTTTTGCACTTTGCTCGATGAGGGATGTAGGATTGCGATCGGAGCGCGGTGGATGGTCCGTTGTGGACCCAGCTAATTAAATCCGTTTAAGTTCACACATTACTCGACAAGTTGATAAAAATAATATACCAATGTTTTATTCTTTCATTTATTTGGAACTTTCATTCCATATATTTTTTACACTGACGAGCTTATTTCCAAATCAATCAGAACTAGTGTTAAATTAATATACAATACAGTGGCAATAAGGTAATCGCCAGGCAAAAATAAATGAGTAAAAGCTGTAAAAGAAAATATAGTGCGCAATGATAGGAAAACAAAAAGGATAAGCAGAGTAATTTAGATTCAGATATTATCAGTTAGATAGTTTAGTCTCACTGATCAATTCTACAATTTGTTCCCATTGTTTCTTTTAAAAGGATTATCGATTTAGTGTCTCAACATTATCCAAAGCTCTTTCGACTTCAAAATTTGCAACATTTTCGTTTTGCAGGTGCAATGTCGACACTTGACTAGTTGCAATTTCTGGTGCTGCCGAGTCGTTGCCTCCTCATCGGTTAGCATTGACAGCTTCTATGTGGAATAAAACATCACCTACCTCTATTTTATTAGTATCTATCGGTGTGTTGGTTGTGTACGGGTTGCTACATGTAGACGGCCGCTATGAGCCGCTATCTATTTACGTACGTTTATTGGTGTGTTATCTTCACGGCAATATTGTACTAACGTTCTCTTATCACGTTTTGTATTTATAACTCGGCCTGCTTCGTCGTTTGTTTTTACATCCACGTTTACTATTTATTCGTTGGCCGTTGTGTTTTTGAAATTGATTCAAATTTCAATAATTGCATTTTTTCACGCAGGTGTCGTGCTTCCTTTTATAAGGTAATGCATAATCCGCGCACCTGTCGCTGATTACCCCACATCGTGGGATTTACCTTGATGGTATGATTAAATATCAGGCTTCACGTGCATGGTTGGTTAGTTGTAAGAGATTGCATTTTTTTGTTCTATTGCTACCCACATGGTTCCGTGACAGAGCCGATAGTGAACAAGACTTTAGATCAAATCCTTGCACGACCGATTTTTTTGGTCTGCGGACAGAAACTGAATCATACATTTTGATAGTGGTGGAAGAACGGTTAGCGCACTGGGTTAATAATCCAGTGATCTCGAGTTCGAATCCCGCTACGACCGATTTTAACGTTTAGCGTCAGATTTCATTATCATTACGTGCAATAATTCAGGGCTCTTTACATTTGCATTGAAGTCTTGTTTATTTTCAACGATTTCATCTGTCGAAACTTTCAAAATGATCCGACGCGACGTTTTGAAAAATTAACTTACTAAATATTGATGACTCCAATTCACTTTTTTAATCTGTGTACAATAGTTAAGTTTATAATAATAATATATTTAATTTTCCATAATAAAATACATACAGGAACTTATAGTTGTTGAGCATGTAATTTATAATTTAAATTATATAAAATAAAATAGTTGTTGGGAATTACCATGTTTTTTAGTTCCTCCAATAAATCTTTGTCTATCTAACAAGGAGTAATTCCTGTTTTAAGTAAGGACAATTTTATCACAATTTTAATAACAAGTCCACTTCAAGCTACATGATTGTAATGTTGAAATAAAAAATAAGGATTATACTCATAGTAAGTAATGAAAAAAGTATCCCAATTTGAAAACAATCAATAAACAAATAAATAATTTAACACGTCATAGCAACGAAAAAAATATATGTAAGGCAACAAAAATATATAATATCTAAAAATATATTGTTTAGATACTTTTTAAAAATGCCAATAAGTATAACCTGCATGTCTTCTGTGAAATATTATAATAATATGTACACCGCTAGTCTTAGAACAGGTATACCTAGTTGGGCAGCACTTATCTATTTTTAATGAAGCATTTTTGAATGGTGTGATAAAAAATAAATTTTTTTCTAGAATGTTTTTAATTGAAATGGGGTCCATAAGATTGTATTTAAGGATTGTCAATTTTTCAGCAAAAAACTGTACAGGGATTTGCGCAAGTGGAAATATCTTCCTGTGTTTTTCTCTTTTCAATTGTACTGGATGTTTGCTGTTCATAATTTCCGATTGGGAATTTGGAATCCCCCGACTATCCACTGTGTGTCTATTCCAACACTTCATTTGTCCCGCTTCCGTTCGCGTGAAGACTTTTTGATTGAAACGAGTCTCTCCATTCGCTTCGAAACGTTTGCCGCCGCCGTCCATCTTCGATCGCAGAGTGATGTGACGTCAGGCTTATCGTCTCTCGTTGAGGTTATCGCAAGGTTCCCCTCCCTACTATCGCGCCTGTTTATTGATTTGAAATAATTGCGAAGAAACAGTTCAATATATTATTTTTATTGTGTACAGCTAAACTTTGCTTTACGAACATGATACATTTCCAGAACCTTTTATTGGGAAACAACTTTTCCCGTATATTTTTGATGGAGAGTCGTGATTTCACAATTTAACCATATTATTGACGTCAATTCCTGTTTAGAAATTCCTCAACACCGGCATAGAATAGTCTTTCCACTCCTTTCGTCGTTTTCGGGTGTCCCATAAGAGCCTGATATCGATAACACAACAGGTAGAGGTTCACCGTCCATTCTGAATGTAGTGTTCTTTTAGATAAGACTGATGTCTTTGGATACACGCACGTGTCATGTTTCCTTCCAAGGTTCTGGTTCCGCTTTGTGGGATATACCATGATAGTATGAACGAATTGAAGGATTCCTCAAAAGATAGATCATGTAGATAGTGCACATTATGATGAAGATTCGTCGTGTTTCTGTGTGTTGATTTGATTTGGAATATGAGATATTATTTGTGTCCTCTTCAAAGCCTGAACTATAAGTTCTACCGACATAATTTTGTGATCGTAGGTGTAAAGTTCATTAACTTAGAGCTGGTTAGTTTTACATTGAAAATCGTCCACATTTCTTTACTATGATTTCATCTGCCAAATCTTTCAGAGTGATTTCACGTTCTCGTAAATTGATTTTTTTGTTTAATAAATCTATGTATGTATTACTGTAGTAATGTGCTACATGAAAATGCAAAAGTTGTCTAAGTGTACATTTATCTGCTGGAGATTTAGCCTACAACCTACTTGTTTTTATTTATTTTGCTCGATATGCGAATTGCTCGTTGAGTGAGGTTTCACTATGTTTATATCAAGCAGCACAAATAAAATGCGATAGTTATACATACCTACATAATATGTATATTGTTGTAACGAGTAGTTATATAATATTATCTATCTAGTATATGTGGTCTCTGATAACTCTATAAAATGCTCAAGTTTCTTATTTTAATATATTATTGAGTACTGTTATGTTTTCATCGGATCATTTCTTGTTAATGTTTCAGAATGGCCACACTATAACAGGACACCTGTTTTCGTTGTTTTTACAATTAAATATTACGTAGTTAGTTAAAATTGCTTATATTTATTTGTTGGTTTCTTCATTTTCAGCAAAATCGTTTATTTTTATTTGGCACTTCATAATATTTGTAGCTGCAATCCCCCATTAGGTAGATAACCTTTGCCTGGGCTAAATCATATTGAAATAATGACACTGTTTATAGTTAATAAATACTATAAGACAAAAAAGAAAACAGTGTCTTGCATTTTTGTGCAAACTTCGAAGGATACTTTCATGTTATCTTACATTATCTAGTTTGGCTTCTTGTGTCTTCTTATTACTCTTCTACTCCTTAGCCATTTTCGATCCACTGCTGGATTAATGCTTCTTCTAAACCTTTCCATTTGGTATTGTCTTCATCTGTTTGCTTTTATCTACGACCCGCGTGCCGGACAATTGTTCGGATAACTACTTGTGTCAATGGGATATATATTCCCATAGCTCTTTCTTATGCCATTGATGGATATATTATTGTGGCTTGTGCCAGAAATCGTGATTTATTTATTTTATGTACAAAGACGGCCTTATTACCACGAGACAATATCTTCCAATTAACCTCAAGTGTTGTGGAGTGTCAAGTAAATAAATATTCATAATAAAAGAAAACTTACTCTACTGCGTTAGGTTGATATTAATATGCATCTCGTTTCCACAGACCATATCTTGAGTACTTGCATTCTTGCAACTGGTTTATCGAATAATATCTTATTAGCAGCCGGATGGTCTGCTCTCGCTCTTAGATTTATTACCACGGCTTCTATCGATACCATTTTAAAAGTGCACGATTTCATATTGCGACTAATATCGAATCGGTCAGCATTCAACTGTCTTTGATGATCGAGTAGTTTCTTTTTGCACCATATGTTTCAATCCATGAGGGCAATAATACAGAATATATACATACCCAGCATTCTCAGAGACAACAATGAGTATAATTTTATTTAGTATTGCTTCTAGGCGACTAACAGGTAACTACTTTCACATGTCAAAATATTAATATAATTCGCATCCAATAACAAGTTGCCATATTCTGGAGACTAATGATGTCTGTCGTCTCACAGATCCAGACTGAAAAGGCAATTGTGAAAATGTGTCTAAACCAGGAATCGTACCCGGGATCTTTCACTCAGGATCCAGATATATCTAGCAAACTGATGCACAAAGATCGATAATAATCATTTCCATTGAGGTTGGGTAGCAAAATTAATTCTATTGTTTATTCTGCCCTAGAAGATGACAAAACGCTATACGAAATTCCAAAGAGCTGGATTTGACGTTAGTACTGAGCGGCGCTCTCCAACATACTTCAAAACCAATGCTAAAAATCCACAAATCCAGCGCTTTGCAATTTCGAAAAGAGTTTTGTCATCATGACTCTAGGGCCTAGGGGACTGTGGGTTGAAACTTCGGTTGAAATACATATTTAATTAAAATTACAATCGATTTTATTCATCAATTATCCAATAGGTACATAACCTTTCGATGATCTGCTGATGGATCATGGATGCCTTCAAAGTCTTAGGTACGGGTAATACTTTAGATCAGATACTTCCTCGAGTATAATCATCGGTTGTAAGTGAGATTATAATTATTACACAAACTGTCCATTCATGTGCAATATTGCCGTGTTTTCAGATAGATAGAACCACGTCCTTGTGCCATAAAACGACTCGTTCAACGCCAGCCATAGACTGACAATGAAATAGCAATAATTAATGCCGCCAGCAGACCAGAACTATCGATTGCGAAACAAGAAATGTTCAAAAAAACAACAAATCGATCGGATGGCTGCGTGGGCAGGAGCCGAATCAATGAACCGCTGACTGACGAAAAGACACTCGTATAGTCGTTATCCCATTGACAAAATTAAATAGTTTATTAGGCCGACCATTTAGTATTATTTGCTTGACTTTTATTCATCGTTGGACGTTGCCGTTTTTGATTATATTTTTTCAAAACACCTAGGGTCATTACTCAGGTCACAAAAATTGACGGTAGTTTATATGATCCTTTTGATTTTTGCAGCATTTAAAACCACTTCGCTAGCACAAAGTTAATTCATAACAGGACCTAAGAGTTTTCTAACACATTATTTGACTTTAGTCTATTGATGTCTAATAGCTTTTGTTTTGGTTGATTCGCGTTTTTTTTTGCTGCCCAATTTGCGGTCGTTTGTCGTTTGATTCCCTCGTTTCTTGAGTTTGTATTTAATTTAATAATACTTGTGTAAGTCATTATTTATCTTTATATGAAAGGTTTTATTTTTATGCATTTGTTTTTATCGTCACGAAAAATTCCTTTCTCAACACGAGTTTCATGTTTTTTGGGGTATGGATCAAAATAATTATGCACTGTTTCTAAATATACATATGTTTTATTTTTAATTAAATATTTTTTTCTGAGAACTTATGTAGGTACCATATGGAGATCCTTTATAGAAATCATCAAATCTGTTGACAAACATGTATACAAGAATTTATTGTATTTCCACAGACAGCCATCTCAGATGATAGCTGTTTAGAAATTTTACGGTTTAGAAAGGAGTAAACGCATAATTTCATTTTTGTTAGTACTGCAAGTTTCTCCTTTGTTTGATGAACATATTAATGTCAATAATCGAACGTTGCTGCCACTTACTGCGTTAATACTCCGTTTATTTAGTATTGCGAAATTGATAATTTTGAAATACATATTCAATCATTTTGACACCCGTCTCGTCTCTATTTGTTTTTGCGGTCAAATGAAGATCTTGTAACACTGACCAAACCTGATTGACCGCTTCTCAATCTGATAATCCTTTATTGTGCACGTTTTTTTTTCATTTTCAATGTCTGCGCGCGTTTTCGGTAGCAATCGCATGTAACGTACTCGCCTTGTCTCGTCAATTTATTTGTAGTGTAGTTTTATTCGGCGAGATCGGTTTTTATCATCTCCTCGTGTTTATGAGCACCTGATACCTGTTCAAGTTTTTGTATCTTTCTCGTATGACTCATCCGGATACGTTGGTCTATTTTGTATTTCATCAACGTTTTCATTATATTTTTGAGTCCCTGACACTTCTTAAAATTTTCGCAATATATCATCTTGTTTAGACGTTGGGAAACTTTTAAAACTCCCTCATATTATAAAGTTTGTCACTAAAGTTTTGGCAAAATGATCTTTCAATTCCTTTTCTATGGGAATATGAGACGATTGTTAATCCAGGGGGGCAAGTCTGGTCAACAAGCGGCATCAAAACCACCCATGTTACCCATATCATGGATATAATTATATGGAGCTTTATAACATCTTAAGATATTATAAAACTCCATAAGATAATTATATAATTAAAATAAATAAAATATTCATGATCTGGGTAAACATGGATATAATTATCTTATGGACTTCTTAATATCAGATACTATAGAACGCCATAAAATATTTATATCTATGATATGGGTATACATGGATGGTTTTGATTCCGCCGGTCGACCAGTCTTGCCCCCCAGGTACGATTGGCAATTTGAAAGCCAACATAACAACGGTCGAAACGAATAGATATCTCAAGTTCTGTTCATTGTTTGGAATTTGTTCATTTTTTAACTCATTCGATTTCGCCACGGGTCAACGTCTGTCCGCCTAATCGGTGGTGTTATTTCTTCACTGTCGTTTTCACGCACGTTGCGAGACTCGCTTCAGAGTGGATTGAATAAATAATAGTGGATTGATCCGTAGGTAATTATCGGGCCTATTGGTAAACCCCGCCTCCGTTCGGTGAGAGCGAGAGCTAGAGGGAGACCTTGGCTGGCTGGAGAGGCGCCCGACTACGCGGCGTAGGCGCCCAAGATCAACCGCTTGGCCGGGCCAGGCAGGGACCCACTGTGCCAGTGTCGAGGCGATAAATTGACTCTGGCACAATATCGATCATATTATGTCATGTCACCTCAGTTAAACCTTCATTGATAATACTGTACTAAAATGTGGAGTAATCAGCGACATATTTGCGGATGTGAATTCCCAAGTGTCTTTCCACCATCTTTTATGGAGTTTTCCATTGCTGGAATCCAAGTACAAATAAGTGTGTTAGTTAACTCAAGTGTAACCTTTCCAGTAAATTTGGTACTAGTTTTTTCTTCTTCTTAGACTGTTTGAAGACCACTATGATCTGTTTGGGCAGTTTGCTGCCTCTTGTGATGTGGACTCCCAGCTGTCTTTCCACCTCTTGTGGGGTCTTTCAGACATTTTTCTTCCCTCTGGATTTTCACGTAGAGCAAGGTTTGGGAGACCATTCTTTCCACATGGTCTCTCCAATGCCTTCTTCTTTGTCTTTAAGAGTGTTTTAGTGCAAACTGTTTCGGATATTATTTCGATGCCACACCTACGTTATTATTGGCCGTTTTTTAATGTTATCAAAACATTGCTTGATTTCTAATGAATATTCGAATCAGGGTTTATTTCTATAATAGAATAATTGAATATTTTCATTGCTGATGATATTGATAACCAATTAACCTTATATTGTATTTTTTCCTGCCCATTTATTAATACACACTCGTGTGGTTTTTTGAAGGTTGCATTATTTACATTATATAAATAATTGTATCATTATTTCTTGCTGTATTAAGTAGCAATTCTCCTTCTCTTAAAAGGTAAGGTTATATGTAGTTGCCTCTTCTTCATCCAAGGCAATCAATTATATATTTTAATTCATTATGTATAAGGCTGAAAGCTGTGTCAATAAAGATTGAGCAAAAGTGTGAGTTTGGCTTAACGCAATAAATATCTCGGATATGTAAATTAAAAAGCGACTACCAAATAGAATTTAAAAAAAAACCAGTGAAATTATACATACGCCAAAACAGCTATCCTAAAATTATATCAATATGATTAACAATCAACAAAAAATAAGAGAAAAAAGAAAAACACTTTGAAACAGAATAAAAAAAGATAAAACAAAATAAGATACAGTACCTACTACAGAAACAAAAAAACAATATAGTAATGTTGATTTGATTAGTGATGAAGGAGTAGGGAGGACATCGGGAAATGAAGGTCGTTTGCCGCATTTGGCTAATATTCAATCAACCAGCCAATAAATATTTGCCAGTGAATTATTTTAATTGAATACTCGGTTAAATTCTGGATCACAAAGTGTTGAAACAGCATTTAGAATATAATATCTAAGTTTATCAAGTGAAAAATCCCGAAAAAAATCGATATAAAGTTTACTTTGGGTTTCCATAAGAAAAAAAAATGTAGAAAAATGATCGCGTTGGGTTTTATCTCTCCACTAGATATTTTAGAATATGCTGAAAATAGCTTATTTTGACTATTTTATTCAATAATACTTCCATAAAATCATAGATCTCCATTGTTCCATAGAAGTAGAAACTTTTCTTCTACTTATTATTTTTTCAACAGTAAAGCGCTGTTTTTTAATATTTTTTGTCCGTCTGCCTCGAAGGACATTTTTTTGTTGTGTTTTTTTTTCTCTTTTGCAATCTCGTTTCGTAACAATCGCTCGTAGTTTATCCGCCATTTTATGTCGCTGTCAGCGTGGGATGTGAAATGGCTCGCGAAACGATTTCAACCTCTTCCAAATTCGATGTCGTTCCTCTATGATTTACATCGCTTTTTGGACGTTTGAGGCGAGCCTGTTGCGTTTTTTAGGTCGGGATCGTCGAGTTACTCGACTAACTTGTATGTTTTTTTATTGTTTTATTGCATAACGTTGTTTTGGAGAAATCTGTCTGCAAATAATGGCGTCAAACAGACTGGCGGTGATACTGATCAGGTGACAAATTGTCTAATGATAATGGAACAGCTACCGTCATATTAAGATATTTAGTCTAAAAAAATAGAGAATTGATGTTATAACTCGAATGAATGGCACACTGCGATAGTTAATGTCCTTCAATTCCCCCCTTCCTTACCTTACCATATTGCTATGATCCTATTCTTTGCCCTTTATCCTTTGTCCCATTTACTTGTGGTCGGCTCTCCTAGTCCTCATCCGCCAAGTCCTTCTGTGCTTCGCGTTCTTCGAACGAAGCCTTGCTTTCTTGAGAACATTGGTGATTTTTGACATCCAAGTGTTCAATAGTCTACCTGTCCTTCTGGACCCTACCTTTTCAAATGTCCATCGTTCTTTTATCACATTATCCTGCGTCAGTCTCATAATGTATCCATACCAACTCAGTCTGTTTTCAGTTAGTTTTTCTCTGATTTGGGACGACTTGGGACTTGAGACTGCCACGGATATGGACGTCCTTCACCCTGTCCAACATTGTAACACCACCAGCCAATTTGAGCATTCTCATTTCATTGGAATGAAGAGTCTGGACATGTTTGTTATTCAATGCTCAACACTCAGATGAGTAGCTATGATTAGTATTATAGCATCTTTTCTATCATCAATATTTTTTTCCTAAAGTACTAAATGTTATCGTACCGAATTTACTTTGAGGCTTTATGGCAATAATCCGCCTTTGTGCACTTGCTGACTGCTGATCCAAAGGTTCCAGGTTCAATTCCCGGTAGAGACACAGTTTTTAACTGTGTTTTCAGTCTAAATCTGTGAGACGATTAATATCGTAAATCTCCAGAATGTGACAACTTGTTATTAGGTACGTGTTAAATTAATATTTGTCACAGTACCTGTTAGTTGCCCGATAAATAAATAAATAAGTCAATAAATAAATAATTGGTCTTATGGAAAGGATGAAATAATGAACCACCGACACAAAAAATGTATATTGGTACATTTTTTATTTGAATTATTTTGCAACATTTGATAGACGAAATTAATCATCTAGAAGAAATGGATCGATGTCTGTGTAAAACTAATCAGCTCTATGTCAATGCACTCTAAACATTCGATATCTATTGAGAAACTTAAGCTGCTGATAATGATGGTGTTTATGGTGATAGAGTATTATTATGTAGATGGTACCAAGGTACGTTTGTTTACTGGTTACCTCAATATTACTGGTGCTGTAGGTCAAACATCTATGGACTTGCTGGTCGTTATGATTATTTGTTGTATGATGTCATAATCCTGGTAGGAGCCTATTCTTTTTGCATAATATAAAATACCGGTTTCTTCAGCGTTCATCATGATTCAGCATCACAATCTTTTTGACAATATCTCAGGAGATTGAATCATCTTGGTTGAATTAAGTTTTGCGTGTTTTTTAATCATCTATTTTGATCGAGTTATTTAAAATGAAATTGTCGTGCCAACTTTTGCCTTATGCATGTGAGATTGAACGTGGCAGAACTCGCACGAATGCAGAATATACCCAGTTTACTAAAAATCGACGTATGACAGGGTAAGAAATGAATACACTAGGATATAATATAAGATGTAATAAAGTTAGCACATTTAGATGCTTTGGTAACATGAAAGTAATATATGAAGAACGCCAAATGAAAAAAATATACAAAGAAGACAGAAATAGAACGAGAGGTCGGGGTCGTCCATGAATAGGATGACACATTACCATGTGAACAGTATTTTTTAAACAGGGAAATGTACGAAATTTGAACAGGAAGTGGACATGTATGAAACTAAATCAATTTAGATGAGCCGATGGATTCTTGTAAAAATAGAAAAATTTACCATTAGTTTTTTTGCTCACGTAGAAATGTTCCCTATATTATAAAAACCCATTTTTTTTTTCATTATATATTTTCTTACAAATTTACTTATTTTTTCACAAACCCGAATGAGACGATAAATCTTTTAATCCACAAACCTCGTCATATTAGATGTTTTCGTTCCATTCATGCTGGGCACTTGGCCGTATGCGAAACTCTGAATTGCATCAGAACTGGTTGTCATAACTTAACATAATATAATAGTTGTACCTGGAGGTGTTCCTTTGTGTCCCAAGGACACCACATCATCCGCATTGTCTGCATCTGTGTGTGTGTGTGTGTGTGTGTAGTTAGTTCATAATGGCTTCCCGAGTCCCTCGCCTATCCATTTAAGGGAAGGCATCGTCCATATTACCAACAGGCCCCGCACGGTGCCCTCTCGCAGGTCGTGCTAACAAACCGGTCCGGTCAAGTCCTCCGTTGCTGTTACGAAATAACTCTTTACTACTACAACTGTATTTAGCTATGCAGACGCAACAATGCCACTAGTACATACGAATCCAACAAAACGATCAAAGTTTTGGCTTACCTTAATCCTCGGAGAAGATAAAAAATATATGTGTAGTAAAATATACTAATTCACGGGACTATTGAGGAATTTCCTAATATGACGCAGAAATAATACATTTTTCTTTCTTTTTCTTCATAAGCCTATTCCCGTCCACTCCTGGACTAAGGACTCTTCCATGCCGTCCCGACATATGCAGTCTCCAACTAGGACGTGCCAGCAAATAATTTGATATCATCCCTCAGTCTCAACTGTGGTCTTCATTCAAACCATCCTTTGTCGGATGTTTTGTATTTTTCTACATATTGTATGGTCTCAATAGCTATTACGCCCTACCAGGACATTATGAAGATTTCTCTGTGGTTGCTACGAATCAACTCTTGCTACTGCAATTATATGATTTGGAACAACAAAAGTTGGCGCTTGTGCATTTGTCTCGTTTGAGTGGAGATTTTTTGCAAACTTATCACGGTTCACAGATCTCATTACATTACACGTACCCAGAAGTGAACCTTGGGGCTCTCCGGTCGATCTAACCACAACCCAAAGGGTAGGTATATATCTATCTCTCTCTTTCTCTCCCTGATCTTGTTAACGTGAAACGTAAAACTAATTACATTGTGGTAGGCTACGTATATTACACCACTCCTTTGAAACTGAGAAGGAGGCGGCCCGCTGTTATGGATAACCTAATAATGAATACTGATAAAAGGATCTATGCCTCTGTGTGATACTACATACATATATATTATTTTGTCCCGAGAAAACATAGCTTCAAAATAGTGCCATTTTTAACCATTGACAAAAGTGGAATTTACTTGCATACCATCTCGCCATTTCTCTATTTGGTGTAGGCAGAGATGACCGAACGCCAAATTCCTCTCCTTTTTTAATTGTTGAAAGTAAGTACATACACACCCTCACAGAAAATTTGTTATGTTTTGATAGACTATATGAATGTAACACTTGAGATCCAACTGTCGATGGCGTTAGTATGTATAGTTGAAAAATACGTACGAAACAACAAACCCTTGAATCCAATTTATTGATTATTTTAAGATATTTTGTTTTCTATGCAAAACATGCATGTCAGGATAGAATAGTGTGGAGGCCAGTCCCTTTTCTACCCCGAATATTTAAACAGCTTGATGGTATATATGTATGTATGAAGATTAAGTAGATATTTTGTATGAATCGATGTCGGCACTAAATTCTATTTTTTACTAAAATTGTTTAGAACAGTTTGAGATGTACTACTATAATCTATAATGCATGAATATATTTTTTATTAATTAAAAAATAAAAATGTAGACCTGGGAGGCAAGTCTGGTCAAACCCTTGTGATCATCCATATCGTGGATATAATTATCATATGGAGTTCTATGACATCTAAAGATATTATAGAACTCCATATAATAATATCCATGATATGGGTAATCGTGTGAGTTTTGATTTCTCCGGTTGGACAAGACTTACCTCCCCTGGCCATAGTAAATCTCGCGGACCTTGGCTTGAAACTATGTCGATATGTTAAGTGAAATAAATTATCTTTAACAAATCGACAGTTGGATAGCAATGTACCAATTTAAGAACCACCTTTTATGGTCCCTCCCTATACTTGGATTAAGCCCCGTAAAGTTTTGGGAAAAATAATAAAAATATCTTCCATCTAAAAACTAGACACTTCCTAATATAATGTTTAGCCATTTCGGATCCTAACCTAAACCTTGACTGAAAAGTTTTAATGGATTCGATTGGATGTTTTTCCACATCTCGAGTAAAGCCGTGATTATCTGGATTATGGAACAACATAAAAACCTTTTGGTCAGTATTTAGAAATCATGTTATGGGTGATGATTTTCTGCAACCTTTACATTCAAAACTTTTTCGTATATTGTGATTTAAAGATTATTATCGTGTACTTAAGGATACATAATATATATCGTCCTTCGTGGTTTAGTTAGATAGATACCTGATTGCTTAGCCAGAGTTCTTGGGTCCAATTCCCAGTGGAGACACTTGAGTTTTTTTTACTGTTTTTCCGGTCTGAATTTATAAGACTTAATATGGTAAGTCTCCAGAATGTGGCATCTTGTTATTAGGTGCGTGTTGAATTAATATTTGACTTAGTATACATGTAAGCTCCTTAGAAGCAATACTTAAATTCTCATACTTTCTCTAAAATAACCAAATATAAAAGCAGGCATTTTGATTCACTGAATTCATGCTCTACCACGGGCCCATTTGAGTATTCTTCTTTTTTTTTTTTTTACTATTTTGGCTTTATTCTTGTGAGATTACTCATATCATCCCACCGCGTGGATAGTAAAATTCCTTTTCCTTATGTGATATTACTTGAGTTTTTACTTTTATCGACACCGGTGATCATTATTATGATGACATGTTTTCTTCATTATTCCAATATACAATTCTATACAGTAATACAGTCATCAGGCGATCAGCCGAACGGAGAGGTCTTTCACTAATGATTGTGGTATGACATTGTGTTCTGTTACAATAATTAATCCAATCTGTACCTAGTTAATGAGCTCTTCGATCGTATGTTATCCTGATACTTTTTACTCTCCATTACTATGGAACAATTGAGGTTAATAATTTCACTGTAAGCATATTTTTCACATTATTTCTTAACAGGTATCATGTAGCGAGCGCATACCGAGTTTCGTCAAAACGGACGAACATGAGACGATGCATGAATGTAGAATTATGTATCGTTCGGTTCTATCTACCTACCTCGTTAAGAACATGACGAGATGGTTTGTAGAGTGCGTTTCATTAAAAAGTGCAATTCTTGGTAATGCTGGTACAACTGACTGTTAAGTAAACTGAATTATGTTGCCGTGTCCCTAAATCTTTTCTTGGGCGTCCCCGACCTCTTATTCCGTTCCTGTCAGCTTTGTATATTTTCTTTATTCATTCTTCTCAAGTGGCCAAACCATCTCGATGTGTTAACTTTCATTCTGTTATTTATTTTCTCTCATATTTCTTCATCTTACATTCTTTCCTTGTGTCTTCATTTCGTACACTGACATAAATCGTTCTATTACAAATTCTTCTAAGCAATTTCATTTCAACTGCATTTATTCTGCTTTCGTGCCGATAATATCCTAGTTAATGCAAAACAACACCAAATGTAATTATACCAATATTCCGAAAGCGCATTTTTATATATAATATCTCCTTGGTTTTTAATAATTATAATAATAATTATAATTTATAAAGCGCCGTTTAGTGATACAAGATCACTCCAAGGGCGCTGTGGCTTATTTGTTGGCTCTACTAAACAAAGCAGTCTTAAGTAATTTACTGAAGGTGTCAACGCTCTGAGCTCCACGTATATCAGGGGGCAATTTATTCCATTTTAAAGGCCCGTTCACACTGAAACTCCGATCATAGTAAGCCGCTTTATTGACTCTGTCCAACTCTTTTAAAGAGTTGGTACTCTGTGATCCCGATGATCTCAATGAGAGTTGTCTTCCTGATAGGACATTCTTTTGACATAGTTCTTTGTATGTAGTGTGGAGCCAAGTCGTTCAGAGCCTTAAACACCATCAAGCACACCTTATAGTCTACTCGTTCTGGACACTTCAACCAGTGCAGTTCATTTAGAAGAGGTGTTATGTGACATCTTTTGTCAGCTCCATATATCAACCTCGCAGCCGCGTTGAAAACCATCTGCAGTCTATCCAGCTGATACTTGGGCAAACCAGCATATATTGCATTACAGTAATCCAGCCGTGATATAACAAATGCATTGATAAGCGTTTTAGGTAAGCTGCCAAGCTTTATCCCAAGGCTTATTTTCATAGCATTACTTGACGAAGTTATTATGGATTATTTTTAAAATATCCAAATGGTATTGGGCGTATGTTTAATTGTCCAATGGACCCTTTGTGCCGGTTGATTAGTGGTCAATTCTTCCGTAAAAATCCATCCATCCATTATATCCTTACCTCACTCTGCCTTACCGTACCTACCTGCTATCGTCATAAAGAATCTAATCCGTGTATTCTTGGTCCTATTACTTGGAATAGATTGGTCCGGACCTACTTGATCGTTACTTTCAAATGTTCCATCTCGATTGCTCCGAGATTCGTATTCCAAGAATCTTTTATTTATTATTATTTATTTATTTACCTTTTATCACACCATATTTATAATGACAACAATACATAAGTAGATTACTGCTGTCCAACTAGGAAATCCTATTCTAGGGCTAGCAGTTTACAATTATATGCAATTATGAACCAGGTGATTGTTCCCGTTCCACACTAAATATGTACACAATCTCAGCTTTCTGCACTCACAATCATTACCTCAATTAATAGACAGCTAATCATCGAAATCCGTATTGTTATTCTTCTTATTATTATTCGTTCCTTCACTGCTGAGGGTCGTGATTCACGGAACCGCCAATGGACAACGAATCTTCAAAAAAATTATGTTTCATGGCTAGAAAATGATAAGTAAGCGAACCAGTCGCTTCTCGAACTCTTTATTAACACAGAGCCCCCGAGTGTAGAACGTTCTTCCCAATTATGTGTTTCCACCTACTTTCAGCCCGGGTTACATATTTTCTCGTGCAGATTGCAAACCCTCTCCAGTACACTCTTCGGAAGAGTCAAAGTAAGGACCCAAATCCTTAAAGCTGGAGTCCCCTAAGTAACCACGTTGAAGAAAAATATGGAGAGCAGAGGAAATTGGAAGTCTTTATTAAATATATAGACTTAGTATGACGACGCAATAACCGGAATTAAGACTTTTCACAAGTATTCATTTATTTATTTATTCAAATCTCTCTGTACATATAATTAGTACATTGGCGGGCTTATTGCCTGATGGCAATTTCTTCCAACCAACCAGAGTAAATATTAAATATACAGAACAGTGTGTACTGTGGCAATTAGTTATCACATTACAAAATAAATAAAGATAGCAGAAGAAAAGAAGATAGCATATAAGAACAAATCATAGCAATGATAGGAAAACTAAAGGATAAGGAAAGGAAGAGGAGAGGAAGATGTAATCAGGTGTTGTTAGATAATTATTTTGCTTTACCCTTTTCTTGAAGATGTTTAGTGAGATAGACGACGTAATATCAGGACTTAGACTATTCCATAGTCATGGTATTACCGATAGTATCTATCTAAAAACTGTAAAGCATTGGTGGAATTGACCATCCCAGTATATGTTAATCGGATAGTATTATTGAAAATGACCACATCGATGTCTAAGAACTGGAAAGCATTAGAGAAATAGATCATCCAAGTATGTATTTAGTTGCACTTCGCTGTAACCCTACACTAATTGTCAAGCACCGGATAAATTTCACTAAAATTACATTAACAATCGCTTTTTTTAAGTCAAAGAGTATATTGACAGTCAACGGTTAAAGCCTACGTCAGTCAGTCAGTCAGTCCTTCAGCCCCCGCCCCTCCGGGTGTCTGTCAGCGGCGGTGATGGTGGTGGTTCCTCCGCACAGTGGGCGTATCGCGTGCCCGGTGTCACGGACATACCTCGTTACCTGTCTCGATCCGTTTCTACATAACGCCAGCCGCCGAGCGAGATAAACGGCCACCTGTTGTAGGTGCGTGAAATTGATAGGGTTCTAACTGTACACTTGTTATCACACATTTCCCTTATCGTGTTTTTTTATATTATTTTAATTTATTTATTGTGTAAGCAGACAATTAAATTCACCTGTTTCACTAATATACAAAATACAAGTGAGCCCGACATACATTGTCCTGCCCGAAAGTTGGCTTGCCTGCTATTAGGTGGTTTAGCAAATAAAATTGTTGATGAAGGCGATGGATGCGTGTGAAATGTGCAGTTCGGTTTTCTCTGCCTACCCCGTGAGGTACATGGCGTGATTTTTATTTTATTTATTTATTTATTTATTTCGGAAAACATACAAGATACAATGATAAAAGAATATACAACAGTTATAATAAATATGGATAATACATTGCATCTCAATTAATCGTTTTCACATATAGTAATGTATATTTAATCATATTTTTACAGAAAAAATAGTAAAAAAATTAAGGGTGAAAAAAAATATAATAAATTGTTACAGAAAAAAATAATAATAAATTAAAATTAAAGGGTGAAAGTGTAAGTATATTGTGTAAGCGAGACAAATTATTTATTTATTTATTTTCTTTGGGAAGCTACAGCTCATTTACAGTTTAATGATACAAAATAATTTTTACATTGTTTGAGCCAAAAAAAGCATTCCATCAACATAATATAAAAACAAATAACAGTTTACAAGCCAAAAATAATTCATGCACACACATTCATACACACCCTCACACAAATAACATGATGAAAGTAGGTAATAAATTTAGGTATAGGTAGATACTATTTATTGAATAATTGTAAAATGTATGATTTGAAATCTGCTTGTGATTTATGTATTATATCGAATTGTCTAAAGTATGTATTGTAATTGGAGCAACTCCGCCTAATAGAATTGTTTTGTGAATAATTTGTGAAACGACGGTCGACATAGAACAAAAACTGTGACCTGAAATTGCGTGATGGGCAATAAAAATTTAATTTAGATAGTAGATAAGGTGAGTCTACACGGTTGTGGATAATTTTATGCAGGTACATCATGTCTATAATTTTTCGTCTATTTTCTAAATTACAAATATTATGATGTATATAGCAGATTGCCGGTGATGAAGTGTTTTCTATTAAAAAAAACTTTTTTTTTAAATTTTCTTCGTGTCCTCGATTACATTCTACTGGCGAGTTGCTGTGCAAGTTAATTCAGTTAATTGTATTCAATAAAAAAATGAAAGAATTAAAAATATTTTTTTTCGTGTTCAGATTACATCCGACATTAGAACTCTTTCAATATGAAACAGCCTGCGTCCGCGGCCCATGACTCACGCTCACGAGGCGACCGTCAGTTCTTATCCGTCTTCGCCGTCGAAGACTCGCCCTGACTCGCCTGTCGAATCGCTCTCTCGTTATCTTCTCGTGTCGACAGTCGATTCAACTCGACAGTGGAAAATTACACATATTGAATATTCTCCCGTAGTGTTGCTATGATAAAGATGACTAATTGCGTATGTGTTTGTTAGGTTTTCGGTATCGTCGGTTATTGTGACAAGCGCGAATGTCATGTGGATAAAAATATGGACTGTACTGTGACGTGTGAGAGCTATATTTTATTTGTGTGTGCAGTTTTTTGTCGATATTTTTTGTTGTGTCGTTGTGTTTTGTTGCATTTCTTTGTTTTTATTCTCCGCTGCTTTGTAATTGTGGATGTTTCTCTTATTTATTCACATTTCATAGTTTACATTGTTGTTTATTTAAAAACGAACAATAACCCAATCTAATCTTACTTTGACATACATAATATATTTATATTTTTAAAATCTTTAAGCAAAGTACGTAATTGTGTTAAAAGTTCTACAGTAAAATATTCAAGCTTATCTAAAGTAACCCAACTTTAACTAACCAAACATTAATTTATAAACCATTCACTGTACTCCAAGTAGAGAATTGAGGAAGTTCTAAGAATGTTTTATAAATTCGGCTTTTATTCTTTATTCCTTCTACATATTAGGCAAGATATAGTGCTTCTTCTACTGTAAAAATATCTTCTTTTTCATGACTATCTGTCAAATATTTCTAATGTTTCTAAAGGACCATATATACCTCAAGACAAAATAAGTTATGATAGATCAAATGACTTAATCAAACACATTCCTTAATCACGCAGATTAGACTAGTCTTCTCGAGTAGATCGATTATTTAATCAAGGAGATCATTAAGACTAAAATACTTAATCACATTCATTCTAAAATCAGACAATCGAGACTCAATCAATCAGATCATTCTCAACTCGAATAGTTATAACTCATACAAATCAAACGTTTTAAATCTTACAGATTATTTTATCGAGCGGATTAACCAAGACTATCATGACATCAGGGGGGCAAGTCTGGTCAACCGGCGAAATCAAAACCACCCATGTTTACCCATATCGGATATAATTATCTTATGGAGTTCTATAATATCTTAAGATGTTATAGAACTCCATATGATGAGTATATCTGTGATATGGGTAAACATGGATGGTATTGATTTCGCCTGTTGACCAGACTTACCCCCCAGATCTTTCTTAAATATAGGTATATTAGATTTATATTATTAATAAAGGAGTTGAATGCAGAACAATTGAATTAATTATTAAATAATTATTGTTTTTTTTTCTTAAAATAATTTATTACATAATCTGTATCAAACAGATTGTTTGATTGAGCGGATTAACCAAGACGAATTGACAAAATCAGATTATTCTAAAATGCCAGACGTCCACCTAGGCCAACCGACTTTATCAGATAGATCTTGAATCATGTACATGGATGTAATTCTAAACGAAATGCCTTTGAATGTATCTCGATTTTTGAAAAATCTTCAATATCAAATAAATCTCCAAAAGTAGGTTCAGCTCAATGTCATCAATTCCGCTTTTGTTCCCATTGTTCTGCCCTTTTGTGGTACTCACTGCTTCACCGTTTTCTTCGTGCGTAGTTTTCCCTCGACTTTCCCGTGCATTGTTCCGTTGACCATTTCCATCGGCTTGCGAATCTCTTGTCTCGTCTTTAACTGCCGATGATGCATCTTCAATGTTGTAAACAATACACAAGACCTTGTGTGTGTATTCGGGGAAATGGCTGCATTTCCTATCAATTGTTTTCCTCTTGACTTTCTCACGTTCTCCGCCATTGTTAGTCTTTTCTCCTTCATCCTCTCGTTTTGGTTTGATTTATAGAGTCGAGTTTCTCCGCATTGTGCGATTCGATCCGGGCCGTTTATCGCGATAATCGTTTCCGTTTTGTTTTGGTCGCTTTTGTTGCTTTTAAACATTGGTTATTAGCGAAATTTTATATATCTCTTGTTTTGAAGTTGAGCTTCATGCTCTGTTTTGTCTGGTTCGATAGTGTCGCGATATTTTCTTAATTATTTTTTTAAGTTCATTTTGTCTATCCTTCCATTTTTAAATCATAACAATCTTCGCTTTATTCGATAAATGAAATTTTAGTTTTTGAATCGTTTCTCGGTGTATCTCATGGTCTTTTCATTGTGGACCCAACGTCTACTTTTAGGATTTCGATTTTCAACAGATTACCAAAATGAATTGATCATTGAATGTTTAAATCTCCAATTGGATTAATATTAATTTGAAACGCTGTTTAGTATTTTTTCATTCCTCCCCTTTCACAGACTTATATTTTCCTTTGACTTGTGCAAGCATGTTTTAATTTTCGGGTATGTATCATAAAGGTGGGTCGATTGATTCACACTCGTGTTTCGTAAGTCCTCGTATCCTTTTACCTACTGTGATCGTTCAGAACCTGTGACCCTATTACAACCTGACTATGAAACCACCCCAACTCTTTCTTCCATTCAGCGATATTTGGGAACGAGCCTATTGCGTGACCGGACCTAATTACATACATAATAGTATGTATGTGTGTGTGTGTTTGTTGGGCACAGCTGTTTTTTCGTGTGTAAACAAATGCGGTAAAGAAACAGCTGTCGCGACGAATCTATCAATAATAATGATGGGCGGTTGTTTGTTCGATGTATTGGATGCATAATGAAAATGCTTCTTCACTCCGCTGTAACTCGATTATTATCGGAACATGCGCCGTTTTGTCGTAACCTTCGTGTTTTAGTCTTTTTTTCCTACAAATTGCTATAGATTTTGGACGGGCTACCCTAGACATCGCGACTAGTTTTCTTAAGTTCCTCCTTTAAATTTTTTGTCTATGCTCATTGCTTTTTCGAACCCGTGTAATCTGGAACATGTGAACTATTTCCCCTTATTTGTCTGCTTTCTATTGGCGAAACGGTCAGATGCTGCATCTTTTTAGACAGACAGGCTAATAAATTATTAGTTTACCCACAGTGTCCAACATTGTTTGTAAAAGTTCTTTAGTAGATATTGATCGACACCGTAATCACCACCTTTGTTGCTTAACCACATCGACAAACTGCACAGCTATAATTTTGATAATGTCCTCGCAGGACGAAATAGCTATCAACACCATATAATAAATATCACAATCAAATCAAACAAATTGTATTTTCGTTTTCTTGGTGATTAGAACATTTTATTTTTGTCTGTTTACAGCTGCACTTAATGATGATGACGATTAATGATTAAAAACTTTTATTGTGTTAAACAACGCACTTAATATGAAGGTAGCGCCCCAATCATGTTTTATTACTGGTTCAATTTACGATCGCAGTTCGAAGAATAGCTTTATATTTTATAAGGGATAATCGATAGTAACATTATTTACAAGTTTGAAAATTTGTATTAATTTTAACATATCTATGGCCTTATCTTTTGTGTTATCATTTTAGCCTTAATAAATGTTGCAAATATAAATTAAGCATTCTTCACCGTACATTTACTGGCTGTGCCTATAATCTAATATACGGCGGCAGTCACCTTTAAGATTACATTTTAGGTCGGCTGTTTGTTTTATTGGGTGCCAACTGGCGTTATGATGCACTTGTTCAAACATAATCGCCTGGTGGATTCTTTGTTTGCTTCCATACCCATATTGTTTTATTGGCCAATAACGTAATTCTCGGGTCTGGTCTTGTTGTTTCTATAGTTTTTCAGTTTGCTATGTCGTCTCGGGCTGAAATAACCATTTGATAACTTTTCGCGCTCCGTTACAAAATTTGTGTAGTTTTTCATGGTTTGTTTTCGTGCAACGATGATGTTTGAACAAACAATCTGTGTGTTTATCCCATGACGAATTGCAGTGCTCTTTTGTTTTATTTTGAATCAGCAATGTTTTATTTACGACTTATTTTTGAGCACATTCAAGTTGGAAGAATCATGAATCTTCGAAGAAAGATTATAATTTGTCTTCTCGCGTTTGCTTATGATTTTTCACTAGTTCATAATGGCCCAGTCTCCCTAGACCGTTGTCGTTTGTTGGGGGGGGGGGGGGGGGGGGGGGGGGGGGGCAGAAGGGACTAAGCGAAACATCAAGAAAGGTTTGAGATAGAAGTTGCAAGTAATTTTCTTTGCGTATTTTAGAGCAGAATGGGATGTCAAATATCATTCGCTATCAAAATTATTCCATACACACCATGTCCTTTACGAGATATCTTGGCAAGTATTCATTGTATAATCAACATTCATGCATCATCTGTTGTTCGATCTTCTTACCTTTGGATGTCGTCCCGTCCTTGAGCAATTCAGGCCTTTCAATTGTTTATGGTAAATCTGAATGCAGGATACTTATCGTTCACATTATAAATCTGTATTCAGGGTGTCGTTCACATACATGCTCGTTCCATCCTTTTCTTGGGCAACCCAGGGCTTTCACTTGGTGATTCCCACAAATATTCCAAGCATTCCTTTTTTCACTTATTTTTTCTTACCTGCAAACCCAGTCGTTTCTTTATATTTATCCAAAGCTCGATTATTTATTGCTATTTTTTTAAGCACCTGTTGTTTTGTATGAGAGTGGCTCATTATAACTGTCTTTTGTAGTTTCATGTCTGTCCAGTTCAATTGACTGCTGCCCGTTTTACTATTTTATTACTATTATTATTATAATATTCGCATCAATTACAGTCGTGCGAATTTCGAAATCACTTTATTATCTGAAAGATATTCTTTTCATTTCTGGGTGAAAGTTTTTTTTGCCAATTTTACGAGCGGCCATTTCTTATTCTTTTTTGTTCCGTTCTTTACCGTCGATGTAATAATTTGCAAAAATGGACGATGAATCGCGTTTATAAAAGTTTTCTTTTACTTTTTTTAAAGCATCAAGATGTTGACGCATCTGCGCTGCAAAGGTTCGATGCGCGCTCGGCCACGTGTGAAGGTGCTCAACCTCCATAATATAGACATATTTTTAAATTATGCAATTGTTAAGATATTAATTACGAATAATATTGTAAACTGACATTACGTAAAAGAGGCAAACGTTACATTGCCGACGATTGTTTCGGCTGATTAGTCCATTATAAACCTACAACAGTAAAAAAACTTGCACAACATCCCTCTTGTAAACATAAAATATTTGAACTGTAATATCTAATAGCTTGTATTTTAATTTGTGGTGCCTAATAAATAAGAAATTGGATTTAATAAAACCTTTAAATTTATTTCTCCAATATTTCTTCGTTTTGTAATTGAACAATGATCTGTTTAGACGAAAGGAGTTAGTCTTGGTCATGGGATGAGGATGTCCAACTTTCTCTCTTTCTCTGGTGGTCTTCCTAGTGGGCACGTACCCTCTGGAATTACAAGCATTGCAAATTTGGGGAGTCTTTCTGTATTCATCCTCTTCACTCGTTTCTTCCAATAATGTTCCTTGTGTGTTCTAGTTCACGATGTCTTCCCATGTATTCCGGATTCCAATTGTTTTTGCTGCCAATTGTCTTGGTGCCGCCAACATTAAAAAGATATAGTTTATTATTTCATTTTTTCTATTACAGTAATACTACAGTGGTCGTTAGTCAAATGTTACTGGCTCTCGTATTTCGTTCTGCAAAAACTCCAAATAAAAAAGGCGTTTCGTTTCTCTCGCATTGGAGCGCAGAAGGTACAAAAGTCGAATCTATAACTCAATGTCCAAATTCGCGGAGACGAAGTAATGTTGATAATAATATTAATGTAAGTACATAATAATAGATATAATGATGACGATTGTGATATTTGAGAACTAGAAACCGTGACGTGACGGCGGCGTATCATAGCGCGAAGTGAAAATGACACGACGAAGCCAAACTCCGTGTGACTAACGAAACGCGAAAATAATAAATACAAAGAAAAAAAAGTTGACTTTTTTTAACGTGGCTACGTAGAGAACACCAGCCATTGGGATTAGTGTCCATTATACTCTTATAAGAAACGCACTACGTAGCGTTGGGAGGGTTTGCAGAAGGCCCGGGTTGTAAGAAGGTGGAAACAATTCGGAAGATCGTTCCACAGGCGGGCTGCTATGTTGATAAAAGAGTTTGAGAAGCGACTTGTTCGTTTACGTTGAAGGTTTACTGTGAATAGGTGCTGCTAATGTGTAAAATTATTGACTATTGCGAATGGGTGGAAGAGACACAAAAGATTCTGATCTATAGTATATAATCTTAATGATTCATTTAAGATATTATTTGTTTGTTTCAACAAAATATGAAGAAGAAGGAAGTGTGTGTACAAAATTTCAAATTGGTTTAAAATTTGGCTATAAGCATTGTAAATAATTAATATTGGCCAACCCACTGCTTTGCATATAGTGTGTACAAAACGTCTGCAAAACCGGACTACATATGGGAAGTTGTTAAATATTTTTAATATGATAAGGAAAGGATTGTTTTAGAATGTTATACAATTTGTATTTCAATTTCCCATTTAAGAAAGCAGCAAAGCTGCTGATGACAATTATTTCTAAACTAGTTTTTTCGGTGCTGTGTTCCCTCTGCCGCCCCCAAACTGTGCACGGTCCTATCGTATCTGACGATCGTGATTGTTGTATTAATGGTTGGCTTTGAGTTCCGCATCAACTGGTCTTCCGTTCTTCCGCTTATCGTGACCTTCATCTGGTTGTAACAACTCTTGAGATACCGTTCTCTTTGTTATCATTTCCTCTCCGCAACCATCAAATGTAATTATTGCTTGTCCGTTAGCTGAATTATCTTCGTCTCCGTTCACCGAAGCTCGCTCCTCACCTTGAAAGGGAGTCATGTTTGAAACAATAAACTGCAATACATAGATATATTTGATACTCACTATGAATTACTTCTGGTATTGCACTGTTTAGTGGTCTTTATAGAAAACTGGAACTTTATAGAAAAATCACGTGGATACGCAAAAGAGACATTTAGGCTTTTTTTGCTTGGTTGGTTCCCCACTCCCCACTCCCCAACACACCGAAATATTTGTAAGGTAGTCTATACCAAGTTTACACGTTCTGGAGAGTTAGGTTGTTTATTGTGAAATATATTTTTACATTTTATCCGTGTTACAAGTACACTCTTCGGAAAAAATAACACTTTTCTTACATAACCTAAAAATTTAGACCTCTTTACTTTTATTTTTTGTATCAAAACAAAGTCTCCAGAATGTAACAATTTTTTTTTATTTGACATAATAGTACCTGTCAGTTGCATAAGAAGCAATAGGTAATTTCGTAATTGTATTTTTTTTGAAAACTTTCGGTCATAATAAATCCAATTTTGTGGAAACATACTTTTTCTATTTTATTTGTTAATTATAAAATGGATTTCCATTCTGTCAACACAGAAATATTAGAATTATTAAAATAAAATTATGACTTATATCGGTCGACGATCTTTAAAGTAATTAGTTATTTATACCGGAGACAGAAAAGCTGGATTAGTCAAAACCACTGTCGATCGGCCAATCCTGAATCCGCCCTTTGTTAGTTTCTCTGTGAATTCTTTCTTAAATTTCCGTACCTCCGATGACGAACGATGATCGTTTGACCGCGTCGATTACAGTTCAATTAGCGACGGTACCGTATCGCGATTATAGATTAACATAGAGAGATGATGTATTTCACGGCAATTTGGGGCAATCTTGGCCGATGACTTCATACATCATCAGTATCGTCCGATTCGGCAGATTAATCAATTATGTATTGTCTTCATTTAAACGAAACTTGCCTCAATTGAATTATTTCCGATTCTATCATGAATTTTGTCAGAAGACTCCCGTTGAAATATTTGTTTGTTTCTAGAGATCTTATGCACATGGAATATAAACATGACTGAGAATAATGATGTGAAGTCGTCTTAATAATAGAACCATATTAATCCAACTACTTTTGAAAGATATTCCTTCTGCTTCATTCAATGCTATCTTTCCTTTCCTTATTGTTGTGAGCAATCTGTCTAATTAAAGTCTTATCTTTGTCCTTGTCTCATTTTTGCTTTACAGTAAGAAACCAGCCATTATGCTTATATTTTATAATATTCATCGTTTGAACAATAATGCGACAGTTTTACATATAGGTATTTATCTTTTTCGCTTAACTCTTTTGTTATTTTCCATTTGTATTTTTTTATATAATATATTTTCGGTCGGTCGTTTCGTTGCCTTCGCTGATTTACCTTTCTTCAACTTTACAAAACAGACTATCATCTCTAATATACATAATTATCTTCAACAGTCTTTAAGATTAGTGTTTTTTTAAATCGCCCTGTGTTTTGTATTTGTTAGGTATTAGTTTCTTTGATTATACATAAATTAGGAATACCACAGGGATCAGTACTTGGTCCTATGTTTTAATGCTTTACATATCCATGTTGTATATTCAAAATCTGATCACAAAATGAAAGGAATCTCGTTACAGTTTTTAACCGCAAGTCATGTGTGAAAATGTGTTATTTTGAACTACATATATACACTTTCTATAGATCCTGAGACTAAACTCTCTCAACTATGTTGTCGGTTCCTCTTTGTATGACTCAAAATGTCCATTGTGCCTGGCCACAAGGCGAGACGGCTCGGTGGCCAGCCAGTTCAGCGAGCGAACAGTACCGTAATGTTCTCTCGACCAGCGAACCTAGTTTCGTGGCCATCACTCAACCAATCTATTTTACACTGGGGATTTTACTGTAATTTTCATCTTCTTGTCTTGTAATTTCATTGTCAAACGAATATTTTATTTATATTTTAACATCTGCACGTAGTGGATTTTGTCTCACAAACTTCTACCCTAATATACCCTAATATTTTTTTCTTTTACACTTTTAGTTTCAGTTCTTATGATTTATCTTTTTTAATGTACATGAGCTAATAGTAATATTATGTAAACTTTGTTGGCTAATTTTTTGGTTATGTGTACCTACAAGATTTTTTTTTATATAGCTGTATGTTTACCGAAATATATAAAATAAAATAAAAATAAAAATACCCACATATTACGTATCACATCTCGCTATTTTATTTTCAATGTATTAAAACTGCGCTCATAGTAATAATAATAATAATATAAGTAATTATATTATTATATAGCTCCGTTTATTGATCCAGGATCTTTCCAAGGGCTCGTATATTTCGGTCTTATGTTGTTCTACGAAACAAAGCGGTTTTCTGTCCTTTTGAAAGTGTTCTTGTTTTGTGCACTGCGGACATCTGGAGGCAATTCTTTCCACTTTATAGAACCACTCACACTATAGCATCGATCATAGTTGGCTCTGTCCAACTCCTTTGTTACTCTGTGATTCAGAAGACCTGAGTAAGATGCCTCCCAGATAGCTCTTTTCTCTGACACAGCTCTTGAATGTATTGCGGTGCCAGGTTATTCAAAGCATTAAACACCGCTAAAAAATTTTTGTAGGCAATTCGCTCCGAACACTTCAACCAACTTCAATATTCCTGATCTGGATCACAGTTCGTTAAGAACAATATTAATGCCATGTGACACTAACAATATTAAAGCCTAATGTAATTTCGGTTCAATAAGAGATGATCACTTTAAAATAACAGCTCAAAAACTGAATGTACCTGAATTTACACGTGAAAATTAGTGTTACAATTATAAAATGGTTGCATTTACACGTGAGATCCAACTGTCGATGGCGATAGTATGTAAAATTGATCAACCAACTTCAATATTCCTGATCTGGATCACAGTTCGTTAAGAACAATATTAATGCCATGTGACACTAACAATATTAAAGCCTAATGTAATTTCGGTTCAATAAGAGATGATCACTTTAAAATAACAGCTCAAAAACTGAATGTACCTGAATTTACACGTGAAAATTAGTGTTACAATTATAAAATGGTTGCATTTACTCGTGAGATCCAACTGTCGATGGCGATAGTAGGTATGTAAAATTGAAGAATACGTACCAAATTAATTTAAATAAATTTCTCCTCTTCTGGGGATCGAACCCAGGACGCCCGCACAGAAACCAAACGACTTACCAAAGAAAAAAAATGACATTAAAATTATCAAGTTTTCATAATAAAATATTTAATTAAAAAAAAATATTTAACAAACTCATTTCGTGAAAATGCTGTAAAATTTTCAATACAAAATTTGAATTCTTTGTGTAGTGACTTGGTAGCGAGGATTATAGCGTTGGCCACGATCCACTCGAAAGATGATCTCTTTGTTTACATTATGCTTTCGAAGGATCACCTCATTATACCTTCTTGGTTTTCTTCTTTGACTGACATTCTTCGCTTATCGATATATGCGGAGATAATTGTCTGTCTTTTACTTTCAAGAAAATATTGATTTATGATAGCCTCTCTCCAAATAACTATAACTTAACAATAAATGATTATTTCAATCTGTATACATACCTACATATTATTATCGTCATCATCTACAGGATGTCTCAAAATAAAGTTTATATTTTGTGGATCGATTAAAAAAAAAGTAAGCCGTGTATCGAATTATTAATTATTAAAGTACACAATTTGGGAATTTATTTCTTAAAGATAATATCGTCCAAATGTAGAACCTCGCGTTCGCAGCACTCATTTAATACAACAGTAAAATTACTTATGACGGCTCGGCAGGTGGACTCTGTGATGGCTACCATTTCGTGACGGATAGTTTCTTTCAAATGGGCTATGGAAGTCAGTTTATTGACGGAAATTTTAGATTTAAGATAACCCCATAGATAAAGTTTATAGGGGTTAAATCAGGACTGCGTGGAGGCCAATTTATGTCACCTTGCCTGGGAAATTTTCACGAAGAGATGTATTGGACGTGTGTGACGTTGCTCCGTCCTCCTGGAACCATGTTCTTTGGTTATAGCCAGGAAAGTTTTGCAGTTCAGGCACCAAGAAGTCGTCTAACATCTCCACATAACGCTCTGAATACAAATATAAACTTTCTTTTGAGACACCTTGTATAATGTTTATTTTATTATTGCTTGTTATCTCCCCCCCCCCAACCTTCTCACTCCACTCGTGTAGATCCATCTCTGTCACTCCTTTTGTCGCGGGCCAATCAGAGCGTGTCGTATCCGATTCATTTTGTATGGTGACCAGCCTAAAATAATTATTATCATCGTTATTTTATACCATTAAGAGGACATACATATAACGCTAAATCTAGTGACTGAAAACATGATATATTAAAACCGCCTAATACACTATAAAGTTACGTGTTAGTAAGGGTAATTATCGAGTGCGTAAAAAAAGGTTTATACGTGATTTTAATTATAGGTAACCCAAAGTTTGATAATTTTTGCATTTTAAGAACAAACCTTAACCTTATTCCTACCAATCGCAAAATGCCGTCTGTTGAATAAATGGCAGTCATATTGGGACACAAGCTCACTGAAAAAGGGTAGAGTTTACAAAATGACCCGACAAACAATTATCAATAAGCCATGGTTTCATGATAAAGCTTTTGACAAACATTCCATCAGTGTTATGTGTCGTATCCGCATGGGACACCGTTGTACCAGAGAGCATTTAAAAAAAATATATGGATCATTGATAGCAGTCTCTGCGAGTGTATGATTAGTGATGAGACACTGGATCATTTATTTCTTGAATGCCCCATAAACGATAGGTATCCATCCTTTTTTACTGACCTCACATTGTGAAGACAAATGTGAGGACATTGTTGAGCTACAATTCCAGGCAGGTGATTATTTTGATCAAAAAATTCATCAAAATTAATGACATTAAAATCTAACTCTGTAAATAAAATTGAAATTGATTGAAGTAAAATAAGTATACAAAAATAATTTAGGTGTCTCTCTATTTAGACAATTTAATATGTTAACTTATATGGCTGAGAACACTCATTAACGGGTGAAGAGCCAATATAAAAAAAATAACAAACCTTACTTGAAATGAAAAAAGTTTATCGGTCATTCACTTTGATTTTATGCACTCTTTAAGCTTATAAAAGATTTATTTCTCTACGACACATATTTATGGAGTAATTAAAAAAAATGCTTTATAAAAGGATATTTGTTATATTTTTTTAGGGCAATTTAGGCTGAATTTTAAAATTGTGTGACATACATTCACTAGAGAAATGTTGAAAACACTTCTGGTATTTTTTTCTAGAAACACACTGTTTAACATATTTGAGGAATTTGGTTTGAAATTGGGGTGTTTAGGTTTATATGCCCCCTCACAATGGCTATTAGTCGTTGAGGCCGTATCAAAAGTGAAGTTCTATTCCATCAGTATCAATTCAATTGAATTTCATTTAAATTATAAATTACCTATCAATAGTAAATCTTATCGTATCTACAGATATAAGCGTGCGATTGGAAAAAAAATATTGCATTTATTTCCAATCATTTCTTGAAATCTATTCGGCTATCAAAGATGACGCAATTGAATTTTATCAAGCAAATAATTTCCTGTTCCCTGGATTATATGCGTCGTGGTTTTTTTATATAGTTTGAGTAATCAATCAATCAATCTCTTGTATAAATTATACACAATATGCTTACTATTTATTTTTTCAGCCATCACTTGTCTGTCTGTCAAAGTTGGATAAGTTTTGACACAGTGGTCGTTCAGATGGTGATAATGTGCATCCACGCATTACCCCTTTATTCATTGTTAACCATGTTGTGAGTGATATGTACATTCCGATGAATATTGTCTCAACTGGATGGTCTCAGAGCGGTTTGCGCGCTGGATTAGTAATCTAGTGGTTTCTAGTTCGAATCCTGTCACGACCGATTTCGTTCACCGATAGCGCAAGCATTTATGCTTAATTTATAGAACGTATGAGAATATATGTATTTGTACTTGTTGCAAGTAATGGCAGGATGCAACCTGTTTATATACTAGGTCAATACATCTCAATTCTGGGTCAATAAATCTCAACATTACATCAATAACTATCACAACTGGGTCAATACATCTCAACATTACATCAATACATCTCAATACTGGGTCAATACATCTCACTACTGGGTCAATATAACTCAATTTTGGATCATTACATCTCTACATTACATCAATACATCTCACTACTGGGTCAATACATCTCAATTCATCCAGGTCATGAAATCCATAGTCTCAGAATGTTGTGAGACTATGGATTTATATTTACATACATACCATCACGCCATGTCCCTCACGGGGTAGGCAGAGAGAACCGAACGCCACATTTTTCTATCTTGACACGCATTCATCGCCTCCTCAACATTCATACATCGTCTTATATATGTTCGTCTGTTGTTCACGCTTCTTACATTTCCATCTTTCAAAATATCGTTTACATGGTCGTGCCATCCTTTTCTTGGGCGCCCGCGACCTCTTATTCCGTTCCTGTCAGATTTGTATATTTTCTTCGTCAGGCGTTCTTCTTTCATTCTCCCCAAGTGGCCAAACCATCTCAATGTGTTAACTTTCATTCTGTTAATTACATCTTTCTTTATCTTACATTCTTTCCTTGTATCTTCATTCCGAACTCTATCATACATCGTTCTGTTACAAATTCTTCTAAGCGATCTCATTTCAACTGCATTTATTCTGCTTTCGTGCGACTTCTGCCATGTCCAGGTCTCACTTGCATACGTCAATGTTGGCACTACGATTGCGTTATGAATGGCAACTTTAGCGTCTCTTGATATGTTGCGATCATTCATAACTGGTCTAAGTGCTCCATTCACTCTGTTTCCTGCCATAACTCTTCTTTCAATATCCTTATCAGGCCGTCCATTCCGTTGGACATACTACCCAGATAGACATACTCGTCGACTTGTTCAAGCCATTCATTCTCTACTTTTATTTGACACACTGTTCTGCTTTCACTCTTTTCAAAGACCATTACCTTTGATTTGCTGGCATTCATTTTAAGTCCGTTTTCTATGCATCCTTCATATACCATACTTACAAGATACTGTAACTCTTCCATACTTTCGGCTAACAATACTTTGTCGTCTGCATACATCAGATCACGTACTGTTACAGTACTCAGTTTCAGACCCTTACTTTCATACTTAAGGGCTCTTATGCAGAAATCAATGTAGAGATTAAAGAGCCAAGGGGACAACACGCACGCCTGTCTAACGCCATTATTTATAGAGAACCAAGTTGTTGTTGTGTCGTTAACACGAACACATGCTTTGCTGTTCTCATATAATGAAGCGATTGCACGTATCAGCTTACTCTTCACTCCGTACATCGATAGTATATTCCATAGTTTTTCTCTTACGACTTTATCATAGGCCTTTTCAAGGTCTATAAAGGCGCAGAAAAGTTTTTGGTTTTTTCCCAAAACCTTTTCTGTGACCATACGTAAAGAAAAAATTTGGTCTATACATCCTGCCGTCAACAAAAGCCCCTTGAGCATCCCAAATCTTGCTCTCTGTAACCTTTCGTACTCTTTGATCCAGGATCCTTGCATACATCTTACCAACTGAGCTTAGCAAACTTATGGCTCTATAGTTTTTGCAGTCGAGCTTCGATCCTTTACCTTTATACAAAGGTACCACGACTGCATTTCTCCAGTCTGAGGGAGTGTGTCCTTCTTTCCAACATTTGTTGAAAAGAGAGAGACACCACTCCAACGTCTGTTCGCCGCCATATTTTATAAGTTCAGCTGATACACTGTCATACCCGGCAGCTTTCCCCGCTTTCGCGTGTTTTACTGCTTCAAACACTTCTTCTTGCGTTATTTCATCCTTATCATCTTCACTTACTTGCCATGTTCTTTGACTCACGTCCCCTCTTACTCCGCTATCATACAGTTCCTCGAAATATTCTTGCCATCGCTCTTTCACGCCATCTTCGTCTATAATTATTTTTCCATCTTTATCATTTATTCCTTTCGAAGCTTTCACAGTTCCATTTTTTCTTTTCGCTTCGCCTTTCCAGAACATTTTCATGTTTCCATGAAAGTCGTTGGCTATTTTCAGGCTTTCTTTCTCTTTTACACCATCTTTTTCCCTTTTTACTGTGTCTTTGACTACTTTCTTGCATACTTTATAATTCTCTTTTGCTCTTTCTTCATTATTCGATCCTTTCGCGGCTAATAATGCCATCCATGCTTTCTTCTTTTCACCCACAACTATCTTAACACTCTCATTCCACCAAGCATCGCCTTTCTTTCCACCTCTTTTAGCAATACCACAGATATTCTTCGATGTCTTACACACGGTTTCTTTCAGCGTAGTCCATGCTTCCTCAATATTTCTTCTACTGTGTATTGCTTTAAAGAGTTCGTTTCCAGTCTCTTTTGCATACTGATTTCTTACACTCTCATCTTGCAGCCTTTCTACCTTGGTTCGCTTCGGTGGATCACTTCGGTGTGTTTTAGAGCGCCACCCGGTGAACAAATCAATTCTTGATATTAGCAAGTAGTGGTCTGTCTCCAATTCCGCGCCCCTATACACTCTAGTATCCACTGTCGCTTTCCTTAGTGCGGCGTCAACACATACATAGTCAATTATCGACCTTTCATTCCCTCTTTCCCATGTATACTGGTGAATTCTTTTGTGGCTGAATACTGAGTTCGCCACAAACAGATTCCCTTCCGTGCATACTTCCAATAGTCTTTTACCATTGTCATTCACTCTAATATCGCCGTGAGGTCCAAGGACTGACTCAAAATCTTTCCTACGGACACCCACCCATCCATTTAGGTCTCCAGTCAGAATCACTCTTTCATTATCCTTTCTTTCGTTCATTATCTCGGTCACACTGTTCCAGAAATCATCCTTTTCACTCTCACTATCGGAGTTTCCGGGCGCATATCCTATTATTAGGAATACGCTTGTGATTCCGATCTTCAGCCTTACCCACATGAGTCTAGAGTTTTTTAGCTTGTACTCTTTCATACATTTCCCCATTCGTTTCGCTAGAATCACACCAACTCCTTTGCATGCAAATTCGTCACTCTTCACTCCCGACCATAGTTCTATCATACCATCATTCCTAACGTTCATCCCCCTACCTTTCTTTTTTGTCTCACTTACACACAATACATCTATTTCTTAACCTTTTATTACATCGCACAATTCATTCATCTTTCTATCCATTCATCTTTCTATCCATTCCTCCTCTTATATTCCAGACTCCCAATCTGCACTCGGCTCTCCTCTTTTCGCCTACCCCCTGGACCGTAACATGACGAGTGGCGGGCTTCATCGATGTTCTCCCGGCAGAGCCCAGGGGGCTCTGTATGCTTTATATTTACATCCTTATTGATAATCTGAAATTTTATGTTGATATCTTGAATACTTTTGGAAATATGATTTTTCAAAATTTGAAAAAAAAAAATTTATTGTTACCGAGGTTTTGGCCGGAGAAACATGGTTATAGTAAAAAATTAAAACTTGACAATTTTCATCATATCAGAATGATTTTTTTCACTCATATTTTCTAAAAACTCTCTTACGTAACTTTCTATCAAAACAAAATTATAAAATGCAATTTTCAAAAAAAGGGGCCTCCGCTTACCAAAGGTTTTTTTTAACACCTTTAAAACTTCAATCTATTACATCCTGGAAGAAAATTGATGGCTATTTGTCTGCCAATATTTCTAAATGCAATTCATCATAAATTACCTATTTGAAATAATCTCGAGAAAATGATCGATATTTGAGATTTTCAATTTTGTTTACAGTCAGGATCTGTGAGTTCTTAAGTCTCCAGAATGTTGCGACTAGTTATTACCCATTAGTTGCCGGAGAAGCAATACATAATGAAAATGTACATATTTCGAATCCAGTATCATATGAAGGAAAAATATTATAGGATTTATTCCAGGAATTGTCTCCGAAGAATTAATTACCTAAATATTTTACGAGAAACTATAACAATTCCAAGTAGATGTGAATTATGTTTCTATAGATATATGTACCTACCAGTTTCTCTTTACTCAGTCCACAAATAATAATAATGTTGCTTTAGTTCTTGGCGCGTGGAGAAAACCTCAAATGTTTATTTTGTAGATTGAACGGTCCTCTGCAAATATGTATGAGCCCCGCCTGTTTTCTCTCCTCCATTATCATTTCATTGTCCCTCAACGTTCTCTCGTCCCCAGTTCTGAAAGTATACTAATCCGCTGGTGTTATTACAACTGAAAAAGGTTGTTTTGTGGTTGTCCTTCATCTTTTCCTAATTTAATTCAATCTATTGATTCAACCTAATTTAATTCAATATATAGATTTACCTACTACGAAGCGATCTTTCGAATTCTGTCTTTCCCCTTACTTATAACCCGGATCTTTTAATGTCTGAATTAACTTTTTTTTGCAGATTGCAAACTATTCCAAACTCTACTACTTTACGCAAATTATTATAACTGGTTTCCCTTACTTAGCCATGTTAATAAAATATGTATAGAATCATAGTATAATTGTCATTTCAACTCGCCATTTTTCAATTTCTCACTAAAATTCAAATTACACTACCAATCTACCAAAGTTGCCCACAGTCCGTTGTCTGGCATTCGGATTTTGATAAATAAACATTGCCTAAAAACAAATATTGCGTTTATTGTAAAAAACGACGTACGTATGCAGTTGTGTCGACTATTTTTAAAAATCAAATAACATTTATTCTTCCTCTATAATAATAACGAAATAACTAATTTCCTCTATGGTTAATATTCATTCACGGGCATCTCCATCCTATTTAGTTCTCAAAGCATTTCACGCTATTTGTCTTGCTTGAATATTTTTTGCGGCACAAAATCTTTAAAATAATTTTCATCTCTTGAGGTGCTCGTATTATCTCTTTAGTTACGTAAATCTGATAATAATATGGTAGATTTTTAGATTTTATGGGTTTCTTATCGGGTATTGCCGCATATTTTTATTAGAAATTATTTTGGAATATTTCTTCGTCTGTCTTTTTGCTTTGTTAGATTCAATTGTGTATGAATATTTTGTGTCGTTTATTTGATTTTGGGTGTTGGTTGTTATTGTTGTTATCTTGTCGTCATTGTTGTTCTGTGCCCCTCGGCGTTGTTAGCGCTTCGCTTGTCTTCGTCCACTGTCGGCGGTTTTGGTTGCTTCTGTGAGACAACCTTCAGCGATCTCACCGTTTATTCGTCTCCTGTTGCAGATCCGACTACTTCGCTGAGTCAATCCACTCCTTGGACTTCGGTTCTTCTTTTGACTGTGTCCACAAAAGTTGTCAGGCTCTTTAGACTATCATCTTCTGTGTAATTAATTGATTTATTGACGGTTTTTTTATAGTAGTGTGAAACTATTTTAAAAACAATATCAGTTGACACGATTTACTCGCACGCCAGTAATGGGAGACCTGCGGCTGACGTTGCGCTTTATCAGTGTTATTATGTTCGTGACTCATCTATAAACTTGTTTGATATGCATAGGCCGGTGTTTCCGGAAATGCTCACTACTAGTGAAAAGTGTAGCGAGTGTTTCTTTCATCGGTAATAATACAAGACTGCAGTGAATGGATGTCTATCTGCGGTGGCTGCTCCTCAATATCGACACCGTCGTCTGAGCTGTGTAAACGTTTCTTATCGCTTCCTTATCTCGACTCAGATATGGAACGATTAATCATAGCCGCCGATTTCGAGTAATCTCAAAAATTTAGTCGAACGGTTATAGTCCGAGTGTAATGTTCCCGTTTGGAATTTGGCCGACTCCCCTTCGTTTGTGCACCATACCCAGACACGGCGCGATGGTTTAGTGAACGGAGGAGACGAGAGATATGGAGAGGAAGCTGAACAGGGAAGACTTCGGACGCTGGAGCTTCCGGACACCTAACAAGGGAGCACCGCCGTTGTCTCCGCCCAAACCTCCGCAAACAAATGGCGTGGACAGACCCTCGGCCATCTCCCTCGCTATGATGGACAGACCTCCACCGGTCATCGCCGCCGCAGCCGACAAGAGTTCGGCGTGCGTCACCGTCTCGTCCGTCCTCGCTAGCAAACTCTACGAGCAGAAAAACCAGAGACCTTACGAGGCGAACTCCGTCGCATTGACGCCCAAACGGCACGACCTTCTCTCCAAGGCCCCGACGGTCAACAGAACTGTGCCGATACAGCTCAAATCGTTCAACACGCCGGAAATGGCCAACGGGCCGACAAAAACTACCGTTAAAGACAATGTGACCGTGATAAAAATAGAATCTACGAGTGATGCTCTGGATTACCTCCAGAAGCAGATCAACGAAATGGAGAAGGGGATCGCGCTCAAAGACACGGCGGATAGTCCGTCAGCAGAAGACGAGGTCTTCGTCAGGAGCCGGTACGGGGAGCACGAGAACCTCTTCAAGACCGGCAAGAGCGACAGCGGCGAGGACTCGCCGATCGGCGACGGCGGCAGGACGGCCTTCAACCGGGGCGAGGGCACGAGGAACTCGACAGGCGGCGCCCCGCCCATCGGTATGACGGGGGTGCGTGGCAGGGCTACGAGCAACCTGCTCAAGCCAGGGCTGAGCGACGTGGCCGTGGTGGGGATGCCCTCGAAGGAGACAGAGACGGACGGGTGCCGGCCCTCGAAGAATTTCTCCCGGGGCGAAGCCACTAGGAACTCTACGGGGGGCGCGACTACGGCTCCAACCTCACGCCCCCGCGCCCCCTTCCTCTCTCGGAACAACAGCGACGCCCAAGGTCAGCCTAGACCTGCTGTCAAGAGGATGACCCCTATAGTGAGACCGCCTCCGCCCATGCCCAAGGATAAACAGGTAAAATTATTGGACTTATACTTTTTCGAGTGTATGGAAGTGTATAAGTTTGTCATATTCTAAAATTCTATTCAAAAAATCATTTCAAATTCAAGTTATTGTAAATGAAATAAAACAGTTTATCCAACCGTCGATTTGTTCAAGAGAATTTTATTCTCTTAACATATCGACAAAGTATGAAGCCAAGACACGCGAGATTTGCATGCAGGGTCTATATTTTTCACGGTTTTTCCAACTTTGAAGTCAATAAACACTTAGAGGCTTCGCAGCATTTATGTCATATATGTATATGGATTTACTCATAATTCGGAGTAGAACATTTAATGTGAATAAATTTTGGATCCGCTCTATTTACAGAGCCCAAAATTTCAGATTATACAGATAGCTATAGGCTTACAAAACTTTCATACTCAGAAAAATGAGTTTCGTCGTGATGTGTTTGTATGTACGGTGTACGGATTATTTTTTTTGTGTCCTCTCTACAGCCCAAACTATAAGTCCGATCGACTTTATTTACATCATATTATGTGTAAAGTGCACAGACCTAGGGCTAATTAGTTTTCCATAGACAACTTTTAATTTATTCTCTATGATTTCATCATTTACGTTGTTTTTTTTGTGTCCTCTCTCTCTCTACAGCCCAAACTATAAGTCCGATTGACTTCATATTGATATCATATATTATGTAAAGTCCATAAACTTAGAACTGATTAGTTTTCCATAGATATCCGTTAATTTCTTCTCGGTTTCAAAATTTTCAAAATGCTCTCACGGTCTGAAAAATCGAGTTATTTTTATATTGTATGGGAAAATTGAGTGATCAACTTCATATTGATATTGTATGTGTCTCTATAGACAAGTGTATATCTTCCTCAAGGGGTAGGCAGTGAGAACCGATCTCCTCATCAACATTGATACATTGTCTCATACATGCTCATCTTGCTAGTTATGCAATTTTACTTGAAATTTCTCAACAGGTATCATGTAGAAAGTGCATACTATGAGTTTTGTGACAATGTTTTTGTGACAACAATTACTATGGTGTGGAGAGTTTAGTGTTGGCTGCAACCCACACTTTTAATATTGAGCCGTCAATTATTTAACCGTTTCCTAAATATTATTGTCATTAGCTTAGAGCGAGAACTGTTCAAAATTATATCATCCAGTTCAAAATTATATTGTCAGTAAATCGATATAATATTTTAATTGCATATTTTCAGTTCAGGGGTGACATCTGTGCGAGACACTGTCATCTCATTTATAAGGACTGTTGCTTTCATTGTTTACAATTAAACAAACTGATTTCTCAATAGATGGCGTTACAAAAAATGGTTTCTTCGTTATCTCATAGATGGCAATAGTATAATTTCGTATTATTCAGGTGAATTGTTTACACATTATTCAAAATTTTATAAGGGACTCAATAAAGGCATAATTGGTGAGCGTTGCGTAAGTGCATAAAGTGATCACGTAAAACAGCAGATGATAGGTCGTAAGCCCTGTATGTGCCTGAGTTCCTGATTCTTCTATAATATCCCAACTTCGTCTCTATTGAGATGTCAGTGTCAAAATTGTAAACTGCTAGTCCTAGTTGGGCAGCAGTCTGTCTGCTTGCTTACTGTCATAAATAAAATTTATTTTGTTACTAAAATAGAACAGGTTTCAATACAATACGACACTTCAGTAAGTAGGTACATACATATGTATATTTATTTTAAAGATTTGTTGGTATTATCATCTCTTTTGCATCATTGCCTTTTGATAAGCGCTATCGGTATTTTTATAACTTGTCAATGATTTTGCCGCTGATTAGATAACGATAGATACATATATACCGCTAGTGATGTGCTCGTAAATACTTTACTTTTATACAATTTAAATATGGAATACATACAAAATAATCGTGCCGGTATGATCGTTAAGATTTTGTTAAAAAAAACGAACGATCCACTCGTAAATCTTAATTTTTTTCATTATTCAAATATGGAATACAGGGTTATCGTGTCGGTCATAGATTTTTATTATTATATACTAGATGTAGTACTCCGTGCAAAAAGTGAGTCATGGAATTACGCGCGTTTGACGTTTTGGTTGGCAACATATTACAGTTTTCCTTACATTTCAACACATCCTAGATAACTGTTCTCTAAACCTTTTTTTTTGCATAAAAATGAATATGTCCTTTTTAAACAAGTACATATACATCTTCCTACGTTCCCTAAAATAAGCAAATAAATGCTTGTGCTATAGGCGAACGAAATCGGTCGAGGCAGGATTCGAACTCGCGACCACTGGATACTAGCCCAGCGCGCTAACCGCTCTGCCATCGACCCATCTGACCCATCTTTATAATTAAAATGTATTTTAGACAAATAAATTCGAAAACAATTCACATTAGTCGTTATTCTCTATAGAAAAACGATGTAGGTATTCTGCCAACAAAACGTCAAAAATCTCCCGGAAAAATGACTCATTTCCCGGAAAAATGACATCTAGTATATCATAATAAAAATCTATGGTGCCGGTGTACTTGCTTAGATTTCATTCAACCGAACGAATCACTTGTGAACACCATAGATTTTCATATAATATACTAGATGGATTTATTTTTTTTTTTTTTTTTTAAAATGAATATGTCCTTGTTAAACAAGTACATATACATCTTCCTACGTTCCCTAAACTAAGCATAAATGCTTGTCCTATAGGTGAACGAGATCGGTCGAGGCAGGATTCGAACTCGCGACCACTGGATTACTAACCCAGCGCGCTAACCGCTCTGCCATCCACCCATCCCATCCCATCATTTATAGTTTGGTACTTATTGTTCAACTATACATTCTATCGCTATCGACAGTTGGATCTCATGTGTTACATGCCACTAGTTATTATAATATATACTAGATGTCGTAGTTAGCAAATTTTGTGTGAATCGAAGTGAGTCATTTTTCCGGGGTATTTTTGACGTTTTGGTTCCAGACCACATCGTTTTTCTATAGAGAATAACGACTAATGTGAATTGTTTTCGGATTTATTTGTCTAAAAAACACTTTGTTTATTAAGATTTAGAGAACATTTATCTAGGATGTGTTGAAATGTAATAAGGAAAACTGCAATATGTTGCCAACAAAAACGTCAAACGCACGATATTCCATGACTCACTTTTTGCACGGAGTACTACATCTAGTATATTATATGAAAATCTATGTTTCGTTAAAACGAACGATGCACTTGAAAATCTTTGAATTATTCAAATTTGGAATACCTACAGTTTCTGTCGCGTTATCCGATTCAAGTTTCGTCTTATAATTTTTTTATCGTCTCGTTGATGTACTTCATTCTACTAGAGTCTACAATCTGAATCTACCCGTTTGCATTCTGTTTCCGGTTGGCTCTCTGATTGGTTGAGATCTCGTAGTATTAAGTTTGTGTATAATAATAATAGCAACTCGCTCACGCGAGTCGCTATTATTATTATACACAAACTTAAACCTAACCTAAGAATGCAGAAAAGAAACTGAGGGGCTAGACGCTACTCTTCGTTCTTCTGTTCGAACTTCGTTCAAACCAACGAATCACTAGGAAATCCTTGAATTTTGAATTATTCAAATTTGGAATACCTACAGTCGTTGTCGCGTTCTGCGCGATTTAGATTTTCTTCATTTAAATTTCGGGTAGGTAAGTATTCTCAGATCTACATATATCGTGTGAGATTTTAATCTTTCGTTCGATTATTGCGTCATTTATAGTTTATTTTTTTGTCTCCACTATTATATGTAATATAGCTGAGAGATATGATTTCATATATTTTATACGTATTTATCGATTGATTGATATAGGCATAGATTGATTTTACAATTATTTCTGTTGGTATTTTTTTAACTTATTAAACCAAATTGAAAAAGTGCTACCTCAGAACAGACACGTCTAGTGAGGCAGTAAATTCCCAAATAGGTTGTATAATTTATTGTACCTGGTGAAAGTTGATATTTATTTAATATAGTTATTTATGTATTTGTCATAAATATTGTAAAATAAATCACTTATATGATCTTCTTCTTCCTTGCTATATCCTAGCTCTTTCAGTCAGCTCTCCTTGTCCTAAATTATTGGTTCTTATGTCATGTATTACATATGTCACCTAGGCCATGTCTCTGCAGTTGGTTTTGTCTTTTCGCGATCCAGGAATTTTATTTATTTAATTAAATTTATAATACCTACATATATTAAAAAAAAAACAACAAAAAAATATAGAAAAAGATACACAGTAAGTAAAAACATATTTCCTTTTACCAGAGTGCAAGCACTCGTGTGTATAGGAGACATTTGAATACAAACGACACAACATATTATTATATATAATTATTATCTATACAAAAAGAAGTTAATATATTTTAAAAATCAGTCAAATTTAATAAGTTTATTTTATTTTTATTTTGAACTCATTATATTCTTTAGCCAGTCTTAAATCTGTTTCAAGTTGGTTGAACCACACCACCCCATTGTACGTGTAGTTGTATGCGTTAACGGGGTACACAGTTGACCCAATATATTATGTCTATCACTCGCCACACGTACAAAGGCATGGTGCGACCTTCCAATGTCCTTATGTATTTGAAATAGCACATTTATTTTGACATAGACATTTATTTTATAAATACTTTTAAAAGATGACACTTGAAATTCACGAAATAGTTGCAAATTTGGGTAGTCGGATGGTTTTTTATTCATAATTTTTATTATCAACCTTTGTGTAATTTCTAGAGACAAAATGGATGTTTTATATGTCCTCTCCCCATGCAACAATGCCATATTGCATTATAAATTTTAGTACGTGGTTCAAAGTTGAACCCATCTTCATGTTATAATATTTTTTTATTCTATTTTATTTGATTGATTTTTACAAATATTTCCCCTCTGCCCATTAGAGTTTCTTACATTTGTTAAATCGAGGGACACGGCATTTTGGTCTGGCCTCCGTCTCGGCGCTGTGTACTAATAGGTCCCGCTACCCCCTCTCCCTCCCAGTCTCGGCTATTTTAAATTGCCCCTTGTTTTCCCGCCAAAATCACCGCAATCCACCACCTCATCTTCCTACCAGCTCCCAGCCCCTCCCAACCGAGGTGACATTTCCTAATTTTACGCTCATTTTGCGGTTTAAATCCCCGACCTAGTCTCGCAGAGATTATGCGCGTTTTACACTTATAATTGTTGTACCCATATTTGATTCCCTGCTTTGACGTATGCCAGTGAAACATGGAACTGGCAAAAGACGAATGAAAGCAGAATACATCACTAAGAAGATTATGTAATAGAACATAATGAAAAACTAGGACATAAGGATATAATGCAAGATAAAGAAGGATATTTGTTATAAGTAAAATGAAAGTGAATGCCAACTGAATCCGTCAACCTCAAATAAACCCTGAGGGTTTCGATGGTTGACTGTATCTTTGAATTGTAAATGTCATTATATATCAACAAAAAAAAACTAAAAATATTCGATAACTATACTTGTAATGAATCATACTTATCCAAATGTTTGTACAGCGGGCTTAGGAGCGGGTACCCCACATATTTGTCGTGCTGTACTGTACCTACACATCGGGGATATTGTTATATAGCCGCCTCGAATAGTGTATATAGTTCATTCGCCGGGCGGACCAGGGAAGGATGGATAATCCCTTGACCCGGAATCGTAGTCGCCGGTTCACCGCCCGGAGAGTGTAAAGTTCAAGGACGAATTGTGACATGATTATTCCTTACTTTAACATTCCGCCATTTTAGGCAGTGAGATACAAACGCCTCACTTTCCTTTTACTACACACCTACTATTAAATCTGAAATAGTGGTGTCGTGATTTCATTATTTAAATTCCAGAATTCCAATGGTCCAAAGACCTTGGATTTGTATTTGATGCAAAATTAACCTCTGCCCAACATATAACATCATTTATTACCAAATGCGGTCAACTGTTGGGCTTCACAGTGCGCCTCGGAAGATACTTTCAAACCATGAAGCATTGAAAAATATTTTCAACTGTATATTTTCTTACTTACTCAGTCTCTTCTTGAGTCCGGTATTGGACAAAGGCCTCCGCTTTGTACGGTGTGTACCAAATTGGAGTACGGAAGCGCAGTTTGGGCGTCCTACCAAAGAAAATACATATTTTGATATGTTGGAGCAAATTCAGAAGAAGTTCACGAGGTACCTGTACATGCGGATGCATGGAGTATATCCGACATACATGCACCACCCAGAACTTTTGACGTCCTGTGGGGCTACTCATGACACATTCTTAATACGTTATAATCTTGCCTTAATCTTAAAAATGTATAAATCAGTACTCGATCATAATCTTATCTTAATCCTACTGTTCACTGAATCTTTCAAATTTGTTAAGCCCAAAGTTTATTGTTTTCTTTTTATGAAAATTGTAAGCTACATGTCTGTCGATGTACCCTTTTTAATAAAAATAAAATAAACCAGTGTTTCAAGCCCAGAGAAGCAATATTTGCGTTAGAAATTCATTTAAATATTTTTTTCCTCTGCTGGTGATCGGACCCATAACCTGCATCGATACAATTACTAACTTGTAAATAAATAATTTCTAATTATTTTTCGGTAACTTGCAGTGATAAATAATTAGTCGCCTGACGACGTGCCTTCGTCCGCGGTACGTCCCGTCCCTCGGAGGGTGGGAGGATGTTCGCAACGTCCCAACACCACCACCACCCCACCGCATATTTTGTTTCATACTCTTCAACATTATAATATTCATTTTACTTCCCCTCAGGTCTCAGCCGACCCACAACTCCCCTCTTCGTAGACTATGAAATTATTCAGTAAGCTGTTTGGTCAGTAGCGTTCGGAGAGTCGCCACTAGCGGTCGTGTCGATTATAATATATATTTTTTTTCGAAATCATTTTGTGTGTTTTTTCCGTTTTCCCGCCGAAAATCGCGTTGTCAACTGTAGTGTTCGATGTTTGAATTTTTTTAATGCTTTGTTTTCGTTTTTCGAATGTTTTGTGATTTTTTTTCTGTCAATGGTCGTTAAATGAATAATTATAGAGAGACATATACGTACTATCCGGAAATAATTTTTAAATATCGAAGACATTTCGTGTTTATTTTTATTATTTTCCCGCCGAAAATCGTGCTGTCATCTGATTTGTTCGATGTTTGAATTTTTTAATCCTTTGTTTTCGTTTTTCGAATGTTTTGTGATTTTTTTTTCTGTCAATGGTCGTTAAATGAATAATTATAGAGAGACATATACCTACGTACTATCCGGAAATAATTTTTAAATATCGAAGACATTTCGTTTTTATTTTTATTATTTTCCCGCCGAAAATAGTGCTGTCATCTCATTTGTTCGATGTTTGAATTTTTAAATCTCTTTTGATTTTCGAATATTTTGTGATTTTTTTTCAATTAAAGATCGTTGCATGAATTGTTGAAAGGCATATTTAATATCCGGATATAATTTACGAAAATCGAGATGTGCTGTTTTATTTTGTTTCCCGCTGAAATTCGTGTTGTCAACTGCATTGTTCGATATTTAAATCTTTAGACCTTTTCCACCTAAATTTGTAGTGATTTTTGAGGTTAAAATTCCGTTATATGAATTATCAACACGCATAGATGTTATTTATATTTTGGAGAATATACTGGTGTGTGGGGATTCATTCATGTGTCGCGCCTATAATAATAAATAATAAACTGGGATGACTTATAGCACCGTTTTTTGTGATATCCTCAATTCAATAGCTCTTTCAATACATTACAGGTTTTTACTTTTATAAGGCAATGTACACTCGCACACCTGTCGCTGGTAACCCCACATTGTGGGATATGGCGTGATGGTATGAATAAATAAATTCATTTTCTATTCTGAGTTTTAAACTCATTCCTTTACAAAAAGGTACTTTCTGAATTTGAATATTTAATAAATTGACATATCCGACTGTACTTTCTGGTTTCTTAACTATCAAAATTTCAAAAGTGTTTCCTTATCTTTTCTTCTTCTTTCTTTGTGAACAGATCAGTTCTTTGTTTTCATTTTCGTATTCAAATATTATTTTGTTACAAGTCAAATTTTGACTTGTATGAAAGTTTTCGATGATATATTTCCTTCAGTAAAAAGTTTTCATTAAATAAATATATATTTTTTTATTTCATTTTGTATAACTTCTCGGGCAACTAACAGCTGTACTATGTCAAATATTAATTTAACACGCACCCAATAACAAGTTGACACATTCTGGAGACTTACGATATTAATCGTCTCGCAGATCCAGACTGAAAACTTAATTAAAAACTGTGTCATCACCGGGAATCGATCCTGGGACCTTTCGTTCAGGAGTCGGATATCTAACCAACAAAATCACACACGACAATAGTGGTCCCAAAACACGCGTATTACGCAAATCTCATTTATAAATGTCATCCTTTCAATAAGTCTTTTTTTTTTTATTTTCTTTTTAGGTACCATATACTACTGTATCCATTTTACTATTCGAATATTTTTATTATTGCATATGCGCAAACATTGGATTTTTTTCCCTGTCGGGAGTCAAAGATATTTTTTAACAGATTTTTAATTATCTCAATAGAGACAAAGTTGGAATATTTATTGTAGGAGAACCGGGAAATCAAGGCACCTACAGGGCTTACGACCTGTCATCGGCTGGTTTACGTGATCACTTTATGCGCTTGCGCAACGTTCACCAATTATGCCTTTTTAATGAGATCCCTATCAATTCAATTTTTGAAAGTTCTATATATTGTAATACTGAAATTCTTTTCGCTTGAAAATAAGGAATTTTTACTACAGCCATCTATGGGTGAAATTATGAACAACAATCTTATTATTTTTATTTATTTTGTTGTAACGCCATCTATTGAGAGAATTGTTTTTTTTGTAAATAATGAAAGCTACAATTCTTATATCTGAGGTGACAATGCATTTATCGCATAGAAGTCACCCCTGAATTGCGCCAGACTTATAAGGTCATTTTTGTCTTATTTACCTACTTGTACCAATGTGTAAGTAATCGAATAATTTTATTATTGCATATGCGCAAACATTGGATTTTTTTCCCTGTCGGGAGTCAAATATTTTGTAAATAATGAAAGCTACAATTCTGTTGCCAACCAAAGAAAACTGAAATATGTTGCCAACCAAAACGTCAAACGTGCGATATTCTATGGCTCACTTTTTGCACGGAGTACTACATCTAATATATTATAATAAAAATATATGTATGATATAAATGTGAATTTATCGGACTTATAGTTTGGGCTGTTGATAGGACAAAAAAGACACGGTGTACTCCATAAATACAAACACATCACGACGAAATTCATATTGTGCACTCTCTACATGATGCTCGTTGAGAAATTGATATAAAATAAATACGCTTAAAATTGACCAAATCATGACTCCACTATTTCTTAGTAGTGGAGAGTAAAAAAAAAACCACACCATAAAGGGATTTAAATTTTATTGTTTTCATTTTTTTTGTAAACATGCAAAAAAAATGGCGTACAAAATACGTCTCAGGGAAAAAAAATTCGCATAAAAAAACAAAAATAATGATATTATTGAAGCGTGTCAATCCGAACATATTCGATAATAAGAAAAGGGAATGAAGGTGGTTCCATTTACGAAAATATTTACGTTCCAAATTCAAAACAACTCCTACGTTATGTTGTTTGTAAAGTAATATAATACAAGAAATATTTTCTTCGAGCAGAATCACGTTCGTTGTTTGAAAATATTGAAAAATTCGTTATCTTCGTAAAATATGTATACATAATCATTGTATATTTATCATAAAATAACGTCAACAACACTGCTGAAAACAAAACACATATCAATAAAAGGCGGGAAAATTATATAAACAAGATGGACGTCGGTCGGTCTGTGTTGATAAATGCGAAGGAAATTATGAACACTGCAATAAAGTGTTAAAATTGAAATAAAATATATGAAAATAATTCTTTACAGTCTGTTTATGTGACAACTTTATTGCCAAAAGGCAATTTCGTCCAACAAACCTTTGTTTACAGTAAAAAAATGAACGACTGTATAAGAAATATTTTTTAATAAACTTCTCCCCCGTTGGGAGCATAGATTTTCATTATGAAAATCTATGCTCCCAACCTATAGATTTTCATTATGAAAATCTATGCTCCCAACCTATAGATTTTCATTATGAAAATCTATGCTTAGGAGTCGACGCCAGGACGTCCCATAGGTTTTTATTACAATATACTAGATGTCGTAGTTAGAAAATTTTGTGTGAATCGAAGTGAGTCATTTTTCCGAAGGAATTTTTGACGTTTTGGTTCCATACCATATCGTTTTTCCATAGGAAATAACGAGTAATGTGAATTGTTTTCGGATTTATTTGCCTAAAAACATTTTAATTATTAAGGTTTAGAGAACAGTTATCTAGGATGTGTTGAAATGTAAGGAAAACTGTAATATGTTGCCAACCAAAACGTCAAACGCGCGTAATTCCATGACTCACTTTTTGCACGGAGTACTACATCGAGTATATTATAATAAAATTCTATGGGACATCCTCACAGAAGCTAAACATCTTATTCGACTTCCTCTTACGTTATTATAGACGTATTCGAATTTCTAAATTAATTACTTCTTAATGCACAATTGTTTTCTTTATTTTGAACATATTCGAATTTAAAAATATATTTGTATGATTTCATTTAAATTCGTTCTTTTAAAAGAAAAGAACGCGTTCTTATTTTAACTTATATTTTTCGGATTAGGTTTTTAAATTTCATTCCTTTTTTATTATCATTATTATCGACATTATTAATTAAAAAATATATTTGTATGATTTCATTTAAATTCGTTCTTTTAAAAGAAAAGAACGTGTTCTTATTTTAACTTTTATTTTTCGGATTAGGTTTTTAAATTTCATTCCTTTTTTATTATCATTATTACCGACATTATTTATTAAAAAATATATACAGGTATATATTTCAAACACTAATTCGAAATTCACGTATTATTTTTATTTTTGACGCGTTCCTTTTTCGAACTTTTTTCTCGGATTAGTATTTGAAGTTGGAGACACCTCTTCATTATCTAATCGACACATAATATTCCAAATTTAAACGATTTGATTCTAATAATATTTCGAAGTTCGCGCGTTTTATTATCATGGACGCGTTCCATTTTCAAAATAAACTTTGCGTATTAGTAATATAATTATTTTTACGTAGGTACCTAACCTAACATTAACCAAACCAAACCAAACCTACCTTTCAGTTGATTTATTTATTAATTTTAGTCCTCTATATTATTTCGTTGAATATTTCAAAACACGTACGTGCTCCATTCACCCAATATGTTATATACTTGATATGTACATAGGTATGTGTGTTAGTTAGTATTTACTTTACCTTGATTTTATAGAGCTTCCTGTTATTTCACTAAGAACCTAGGTACATACATACTTACAAGCAAAGTATAGTAACTTTTCGATTGTAGCAGAGTTATCTGATCATTTTACAAGTATTTTTCTTTTATATTATTATTTAAATCTGTATATATTTAGGTACACAATATTTCTACTTTAAACAATATATAAATAACAAATCAACAATTTTGATACTTTCTCTCGATATAGTTAAAAACTCATCGAATATATTTTACCTATAATTGCATATAGGCAAACATTGGATTTTTTTCCCTGTCGGGAGTCAAATGAATTTTTTATTGACAATAACATCTCAAATATAAATGAGATCATTAAGAAGGATTTGTAATAGAACGATGTATGACCGGGTAAGAAATGAAGATGAAGAAAGATGTCATTACTAGAATGAAAGTTAACACATTGAGATGTTTTGGTCACATGGGGAGAATGAATGAGGAGTGCCTGACGAAGAAAATATACAGAGCGGAAAGGAATAGAATGATAGGTCGGGGACGCCCAAGAAAGGGATGGCACGACCATGTGAACGAAATTTTGAAAGACGGAAATGTTAGAAGTGTGAGCAATAGACGAACATATGAGAAGATGCATGAATGTGGACGAGGCGAGAGATGCGTGCCAGGATAGAAAAATGTGGCGTTCGGTTCTCTCTGCCTACCCCGCAAGGGACATGGCGTGATGGTATGTATGGTATGTATGTAACATCTCAATAGAGACGAAGTTAGGATATTTTAGAAGAATGAGAAACTCAGGCACCTAAAGGGCTTACGATCTGTCATCGGCTGGTTTACGTGATCACTTTATGCGCTTGCGCAACGTTCACCAATTATGCCTTCTTATTGAGTTCCCTTATCGATGTAATTTTTGAAAGTTCTATATATTTGAATAATGTGTAAACAATTCACCTGAATAATACGAAATAAAAAAAGGTTTCTTCGTTATCTCATAGATGGCATTACTATAATTTCGTATTATTCATGTGAATTGATACATGAAAGTAGTTGGGTCACGGGTTGTAGTCCCCTATGTCCATTAAGTCTGTAACAAAAGAAATTTAAAAAGAAAAGAATTGTATTAAAACGTAAATTTGTATAGATTAATTTGCATTATATAACTCATTTTTCAACCGGTCAAAAACCAACATTTTTATAGACCTGTCATGTAAATTTCGTATATAACCACTAGTCTTGTAGAGTATTATTCTGACGATGTGCCTTGCACGAAACGCGTCGATTATCAAATACATTTCAATAGAACTAATACCAAGTATTTTTATATATTTGTATTATATCTACATACAATAAAGTTCTATCAAGAAATGTCGATCGATAAACTAAACTTACATAGTTATATTTATAGATAATAACTGTGACTAATTATGTAGGAGGAGCTTGTGATTGGTCATTTGAAACTTTTGATATTAGAAAAGCAATACAAATAAATCGATTTATTTACTTTGTCCTGATTGGTTGAGGCTATTCATTTATTGACCAATCCCTATTAAGCTAATAAGTGAAATATTTTTAATTATAGACATCATTTATAGTGGAATTATACAAACTAAAAACTCCGTCAATCATTAAGTAAGTCTTAACTTGATGATTCTCGAAACACAGGACTTAAATCTCAATATTCGCCGTCCGTTGCGGACATTAAAAAAACGGGTCTCAATGTAAAAACTTGCTGCACTGGGAATACGAACGGGAACCATACGGCTGTTAAGGGTAAAAAATGTCTAAATCCTCTCCAACTCCCCGCCTTATCTAAAATATTTTGAATAAAAAAATATATTTATGTATTTAGCTTTCAAACTGCTACCGACGCCGCCACTGGCGTACGTAGGTAGCACATTGGCGGTGCGCTATTATATTTTCAACATTTGTCTATTTAATGTTCGTCACAGAATTTTAAAATTGAGCATAAATTCTGGGCCTAGGTAGCGGCTCATAAGGGCCTAGGCAGTAAAGGCGGGGGTGGGCGGCCGACGCTGTTGTGACCTCGTCAATTCTGTACTTAGAGAAGAGCAGGACGGACGCCTCTAGTCTCGCTCGTCAGTTACTCGTCAAATTGTGGCGAATGTTGTTGTGTGGTTCGGGCACACCGCCGGCGCAGACGTCTGGTCAGACATCCTGTGTTGACAACTAGACGGCAAATCTGACAGGTGATGATTGGGTCGGATGCCCCCGGTGTTAGCCCGCGGAACCTTCGGACGCCAACACGAGGACCGAGGGGTCGGGGTACAAGCCCCTCCGACTTGAATCCGAGTGTTCTTAGCGGCCGATTTCGAGACCAATCGGAGGCCCTGACGTGTGTGGTTGGATTCTCGGGGGCAGTGGTTGAACCCGATGGATGGTGGATATTTTGTGTTTGTCCGATGTTGCGGCTGCGTCCGGTGGCGAACAGGGCCAATGGGCTCTATAGCGTCGCCGGCGTGGCAGTGGATCGCGATCTCCATCGATGAGCATAAATTCGTAGAAAAATATATATTTTATGTGCTTAAAGAGTGCATAAAATCAAACCGATAAAGTTTTTTCATTTCATAAAATAACAAATTTTGGGTTTCCAATAATTTGAATCGCGTATAAACCCTTATAACGTATGCGTTATTTACCCTCACTATAATTTTCGCCAAACATCTTGAACGAGCTTCCGGGAGCGCAAATTTGTGTCTTTGTTTCGTTGGTTTACGTGCAAATCGTCCCGGGGGCAGTGGTTGAACCCGATGGATGGTGGATATTTTGTGTTTGTCCGATGTTGCGGCTGCGTCCGGTGGCGAACAGGGCCAATGGGCTCTATAGCGTCGCCGGCGTGGCAGTGGATCGCGATCTCCATCGATGAGCATAAATTCGTAGAAAAATATATATTTTATGTGCTTAAAGAGTGCATAAAATCAAACCGATAAAGTTTTTTCATTTCATAAAATAACAAATTTTGGGTTTCCAATAATTTGAATCGCGTATAAACCCTTATAACGTATGCGTTATTTACCCTCACTATAATTTTCGCCAAACATCTTGAACGAGCTTCCGGGAGCGCAAATTTGTGTCTTTGTTTCGTTGGTTTACGTGCAAATCGTCCCGGGGGCAGTGGTTGAACCCGATGGATGGTGGATATTTTGTGTTTGTCCGATGTTGCGGCTGCGTCCGGTGGCGAACAGGGCCAATGGGCTCTATAGCGTCGCCGGCGTGGCAGTGGATCGCGATCTCCATCGATGAGCATAAATTCGTAGAAAAATATATATTTTATGTGCTTAAAGAGTGCATAAAATCAAACCGATAAAGTTTTTTCATTTCATAAAATAACAAATTTTGGGTTTCCAATAATTTGAATCGCGTATAAACCCTTATAACGTATGCGTTATTTACCCTCACTATAATTTTCGCCAAACATCTTGAACGAGCTTCCGGGAGCGCAAATTTGTGTCTTTGTTTCGTTGGTTTACGTGAAAATCGTCCCCATTCTCGGCTAAAAGTTCAGGATGTTTGTCTACAACTATATTTATTAGACGATTTTAATATATCATGTCTTCAGTCGCTAGATTTAGCGTTATACGATGTATGACAGGGTCAGAAATGAGGACATAAGGAAAGAATGTATGATAAAGAAAGATCTTATTAATGGAATTAAAGTGAACACATTGAAATGGGGAGAATGAATGAGGAACGCCTGACGATGAAAATATACATTGCGGACAGGAATGGAATGAGAGGTTGGGGCCGCCCAAGGAAGGGATGGCACGTCCATGTGAACGGTATTTTGAAAGACGGAAATGTTAGAAGCGTGAACAACAGACGTACATGTTAGAAGCGTGAACAACAGACGTACATGTATAAGACGATGTATGAATGTCGACGAGGCGATGGATGTGTGTCAAGATAGAAATAAGTGGCGTTCGGTTCTCTCTGCCTACCCCGTGAGGGACATGGCGTGATGGTATGTATGTATGCCCTCTTAAGGTATTGTGGTGGGGGGGGGGGGGTTATAAATAATGTTATAAAGCAACGAAAGTAGTTGAATATTTCAAATAATTTATAAATTCACTCGGGAGGCACGGGGAAAAAATATATACGACATTGTAGTTCCAGTCTGAAGTGAATCTCTCTCTGCCTACCTCCTTTACAGAGGAAATATTTCCTTCGAAATGATATTATTATTATTTTGCTTTTAAAAATGTTTTTACCTTTATTGTATAAAATATGGCGAGTTTTGAGCGTAAATAATGTCGCCATTTTATTATGTAGGTAACTATTATATTTATATTTCTGTATCTTTCTCTTTGCACATAACACCCCCCCCCCCCCCTTACCGTATTGCTCTTCATTCTCATTGCTCTTCATATACCATAAATTACATTATTTTATATAAGTAACATAACAAAAAAAAATTGAGTTGGTTTGGACCACCTCACTAGGCCAGGCCTGTTCCGAGGTGGTAGACTATACATACATACATACCATCACGCCATGTCCCTCGCGGGGTAGGCAGAGAGAACAGAACGCCACACTATTCTATCTTGACATACATTCACCGCCTCGTCAACATTCATGCTACGTCTCATGCATGTTCTTCTATTGTTCAGACTTCTAACATTTCCTTCTTTCAGAATATCGTTCACATGGTCGTGCCATCCATTTCTTGGGCGCCCCCGACCTCTTTTTCCATTCCTGTCAGCCTTATATATTTTTTTCGTCAAGCGTTCTTCATTCATTCTTTCCACGTGACCAAACCATCTAAGTGTGTTAACTTTCATTCTAGTTACTACATCTTTCTTCAGAAAGACTAGACTAGTTACATAATATTAATTACTAAATCATTGTAAGCTGTTATATAGAATGATTGTGTAGTGTAGCCCATGGTCCACTTATTGAGTCCTATGTTAGTAGTTTTGTCGTGTATGTATGTTGTTATGAATTGAGAATTTGCTGACAATAGTTGATTGATAGCTTTTTTTTTTCATTATTTATTTTATTTATTGTTAACAGCTTTGTACATACATATTACAATAGAGATTACAATTAAAATGAGCCAATTATAGACAAACATAATTTCAAATTATAATAACGCTGAAAGGGTACATAAATGAATAAATTGTTTGAAACCGACTCGCCAATGCAGATCCCGTGCAATACGTGAATCAACCTACACAAATATACGCTAATAATAAATTGTTTGAAACCGACTCGCCAATGCAGATCCCGTGCAATACGTGAATCAACCTACACAAATATACGCTAATAATAAATTGTTTGAAACCGACTCGCCAATGCAGATCCCGTGCAATACGTGAATCAACCTACACAAATATACGCTAATAATAAATTGTTTGAAACCGACTCGCCAATGCAGATCCCGTGCAATACGTGAATCAACCTACACAAATATACGCTAATAATAAATTGTTTGAAACCGACTCGCCAATGCAGATCCCGTGCAATACGTGAATCAACCTACACAAATATACGCAAATAATTTCAGTATTTTCAGCTTTGAAAATACTGAAATACTGATAATTTCAGTATTTTCAGCTTTGAAAATACTGAAATACTGATAATTTCAGCTTTGTTATATAACCATGTTTGTATTGTATGTTTAAGTCTTGTATTTTCTAACAAATGCATGTTCTTTATATCTTTTGCAACTAAATTTAGGATATTTGGAGCCAAGTATTGATAATGTCTTTGTCCGTATGTAGTGTTTGTCTTCGGAGTGATTAGTTGATGTATGTGTCTTGTATCGTGAGAATGTTGAGCAGTGATATGGTTTTTCTTATCATTTTTAAAGTGAATAATAATTTGTTAAATATAGAGTTGTGCTGTAGTTAGTACGTTAAAGCCTTTAAATAGTTGAATGGTCGGGAAATGGAAAGGTTTTATTTGAATCGTCGTTTATATTTATTTATCATTTGTTTCGCTGCGAGACGCCGGCTTAGAATAGTGCTTCCACTCTGTATTGTTATCGTCGTTTTCGTGTGTCCCGTAAGAGCCGGGCAATCCAATATACAACATCTCGTATAGTTCGGCAGTGAGGTTCACCATAACCCATTCGGAATTTAGTGCCTCTTTAGGTGTGACGAGGCTGGCGTGTGTCGTGCTTTCCTTAAAAGTTAATGTACACCCGCATACCTGTCGCTGGTCACCTCCAAATATTTTGTTATTTAGAAACTCATTGCTAACCATTTATGGAAACTTTGCTGGTTTTCCTGATTGTTTTCTTTTTTGTATAGACAAGACAATGTATTTTTACCATTGTATGTTTCCTAAATAAATTAATAAAATTTGTTTATTTATTTACCTTTAATCACACCATATTTATAATGACAACAATAAGTAGATTACTGCTGCCCAACTAGGAAATCCTGTTCTAGGGCTAGCAGTTTACAATTTTTATTGACAATTAAGTATATGCAATTATGAACCAGGTGATTGTTCCCGTTCCACACTAAATATGTACATTAGGAAAGTCGCAGTCACCTACCCCACTCCATAGGGAACGTTATAGAACTAAGTGTTCTGTTCATCCCCGGAGCGGCTGCTCGTCGGACAAAACAAGAACTACCACCATGCATATTTCATACCACTGCCACTAAGAGTCCAACCACACTCGTGAAGGCCCGTGAATATGTACAGAATCTCAACTTTCTGCACTCACAATCTTTACCTCAACAAACATATGGGCTCACACAAAACAGATCAACCAGGTCCCAATGTCCGCCATAATACCTGTCATAAATACAATATCTGACGCGATTTTTATTTCAGGACCATAGAAAGAGACTAGGTAAAGTTTGTGTAACAGATCCAACAAATAAGCTGTAGCCCTTTGATTTTTGGGTGTATATGTTTATTGATTATTTATCAGAAGTATAAGATTATATGTGCGTGTTCAAAAAAACATCTACCCCCAAATATGATATTGCAAAAATCAGTCAGTTCAAAATTAGATGTACATTTTGAAATGATGAAGGGTTTCAAATAAAATATTAGTTACTTACATGATCAACATTAGTATATTCTAATGAGCATTAAATAATAATTTAGCTGTTAGTTATGTTAAGGGTCGGTAAGAATAAATAAAACTACGATAACCGCGACACTGCATTCAGTTAGACGGTTGGCGCATGAATGAAAGTGCTCGATTGCTTTGTACGAACGGCGATGATCTGTAGTTCGTCAATCTTCGCAAATCTTCGACAACTGTCGAGGGTATGCAAATTGCAGCTATTGAGGAGCACAGCTACAGAGTGATCTTGGTCAGAGTGAATTGGTTGTTAGATCGGGTTCATTTTTCAGTCTAATCGTTCGCTTCTATTTTCGCTAATTTCTCTCGTCCAGATGACTCAGTAGCTGGTCTGTATCGTTGGTCATTTCCCTCCCCCGGCTCCCGTCCCCACTCCCATCGGCCGAAGTCTCTGTGCGGAATATCCACCCCGAGTCTTGGCCTTTTTTCCCCTCGTCGTCGGCTTATGTAAAACAATAATAATATGGACTATTTTTTGCTGGCATTAAAACTGGAGTAACTACTATAGTTCGCTTTGTTTTTTCATCAAGACTCACTACTCTTCTCGCGTCGGCATCAATTATAATCTTTCCAAAGAAGACTAATACGAATGTTGGCTTTTAGAAAGGGAATAAGTCATCGTCAGGCTGGAGTATTTTCATCTTCTTCTTCCTTTTCATAGATCCAAAGATCTGTTTCTACCGCTATTCTGTCTCCTGCGATGTGGACTGCCAGATGTCTCGCCATCTCTTTGGAGATCTTCCCGGAGGTCTACTTCCAGCTGGGTTCTCTTAGAGAGCTATACGTGGGATTCTATTTCCATCCATTCTGTTAACATGTGAGCTCCAATATCGCCTCCAATATCCGATATCTTCCTCATCTGACGATGTCTTCCGTACTACACTTTTTTTCTTATTTCAGTATTTCGAATTCGGTCTCTTAGAGTGTTTCCGGTTATACATCTCAATGTACTCATCTCTGATGTTTTCAGAAGAGATTTTGTTCTCGTTGTGTCTGCTCTGGTCTCTACTCCTTAGATGGCAATGGATCTTACACATGTTTTATATATCCGGACTTTGCTTTCGATATTCATGTGTTTATTCCTCCATATACTTTCCTTTAGACATCCTGATATTACAGCTGCTTTATTTACTTTACTTGTCTTAATCTGATTTCCTTAAACAATAGACGAAAAATCGTAATTACCCAATGGTATAAGAGAAGCTCATAGCGCTTGATGGTTTTCAAGACGCTTCTGAAGTCCCACTTCTTATCCACATTTTCCTGTTTTTTACATTTTCATTATTATCTGTCCAGTGATTTTCTGGTGCGCCAGTCCAGTCCAGACTGTAACCCAGCGGGAAGCGCTCATGGGGTTCGATGAAATCAATAGGTTGTTTTCTCGCAACGGGGTCTGAGCTGAACCTGGCTTCCTCTGGAGATGTTTTTAGTGGCTCTGCGTGCCTTGGGAAACCTTTGAGGGATTTAAGCCTGGGTTTAATTTCTCAGCGGGTATCATTAGTAGATAGTAATTACTTTCAGTTTCATAGTGATGTGATTGTGTACTATGGTTGTATTTCGGTATAGAATTGTGAACTCTTCTAGTGTCACTCTTGCTACTTTATAATGCAGAGGTTTTAATGAAGTTTTCTTTGTTTCTTCTGTTTTATTATGAAAAGTAATCGTTCATGGCGGTCGTCCCACAGTACTCGTTTAGTTTGAAAACTTTTGCTTCTCAATTTACATAGCGATGTTTCTGTTTGCATGATGTGGGTGTGTATTTTTAACATTTGTCGTGAAATTAAAATCAACAAGGATAATAAATTATATCTCAACAATCGGGGGAAAAAATAGAAATTATTAAATATTTTATTATGACTTGTTATAAATGCTTTTGTTCTAAATTTGTGTCTCTAGACATGTTTTATATTTGGTTTACTGTGAACGTTCTTTAAAACTAGATTTTTTTATATTTGATCCACAAAAGTTATTCATTTCTCTGTTGTTGAAATCGCACCTCTGAAAATATCGTTTTATTAATTTGATCTGTGAAAACTTTCTTTATTTTACTGTGAATTTTGTTGGAATTGCTCCTCTGTAATATCGTTTTATTAATTTGATTCGAAAACTTTTTTTTATTTTACTGTGAATTTTTTTTGGAATTGCTACTCTGAAAATATTATTTCACCGTGAAATACCAAAACGTTGTAAAATTGTCTGTTTACTTGTTACTTTTACTACGGTCTTACAATTAACAAGTTACTTTTAATACGGACTTTCTATCAACTTGTCCGACGCTCGTCCAAATACAAAAACTCGTGTCGGATTATAGTCGAGTTGCAGATGGTAAAACTCTATTAAAATCAAGAATTATTGATTTTATTTCGATTTAATCTTGTCAATAATACGGTGGCCGATTGCAGATTTAAAACAGCATTCATCGTAGCCATGTTGTTTCTTAACATTCCGTTGTCACGGAACAATAATCGAATATTATATTTTATTGACGCGTAATTTTTTACGGTTCTGGGCGGCCAACTGTCGTTGGTTTCTTCGTGGGTGTTGTCTGTGACTTGTTTCAAATTTGGCGCCTCTCCGTCGCAAGGGTAAGGCGGCTACCATGAGGAACAGGAAAGCCTTCCTCCCCGGGGCCGGTCTATTTCTCTTCAGGATGCTGAGGAAGAAGAAGATCAGAATATGGAGAGTGAGTCAATCTAAGCCTGCTGAAGCAGTCCTTATTGTGTTATGTTATGTTAGACATGCGTAGATTGTTATTTTACCTTACCGGGTAGGCACAAAATTTATACCTTATCTTGCCTTGCCGGGTGGGCATAAAACCTTCGTAGAAGCCGGGTCTTTTTAAAATCTTAATTAATATTTACTTGAGCAGATTGCAAACCTTCCCTAATGCTGCGTAGTACGCCTCTTCGGCAAAATAAAGTGGACCCAAATCATAATAGCTGGTGTCCCCTACGTAGCCATGTTAAAAAAATCGTATTGTCATAGCTTGTCGGATAGGCACAAAATTTATTATTGCTTGCGGAGTAAGCTCAAAATATCTTACCATAGTTAGTCGTATGCACAAAAAAATTATTGATACAGCTTGCTGAATATGCATAAAATTTTCTTTTGTAGCTAGCCGGATCGGCATAAAATTTTCTTTTGTAGCTAGCCGGATCGGCATAAAATTTTCTTTTGTAGCTAGCCGGATCGGCATAAAATTTTCTTTTGTAGCTAGCCGGATCGGCATAAAATTTTCTTTTGTAGCTAGTCGGATAGGCATAAAATTTTATTTTATAGCTCGCCGGATAGACATCATTTTATTATGTTAACTTGCCGGGTAGGCACAACACTTGCTACTTGGTTTTTATTAAAGTGATAATAGTATTATATTGCTTACAATATTATAATTTATAAGTGTATTATTATGCTTCATAGTCAATGATGCAATTTTCTTTATTTTTTTATGGTGAACTCGAGCTGCAAGGACGATAATATTTAATTTGCGATTTGTGTCACTGTTATTAACAGTCAGTTTTTTTCTCTTCCAGAGCGCCTCGGAGTCGTCAGCAAATGCCGGAGGTGTTGCCGGCGCCGGGGCAGCGGCGGCGTCTGGCGGCACGGCCGCCGGTGCCGGGCGCCGGCCCCGCCCGAGCGACGAGCCCCACATCGGCAAGTACAAGCTGCTCAAGACGATCGGCAAGGGCAACTTCGCCAAGGTGAAGTTGGCCAAGCACGTGCCGACGGGGAAGGAGGTCGCCATCAAGATCATCGACAAGACACAGCTCAACCCTGGATCGCTGCAGAAGCTCTTCAGAGAGGTTAGTTTATGGCTTTGTTAATTTTCAATGCACACTAGTACAAAATCATATACTTGCACTTGTGCAATACAGGACGTCTTGTTGGCGTCGAAAGATTAGGAGAGCTGACCCTACCTGAAGTGGGACAAGGCAAAGAAAAAGAAGACTTACAAAATCATGGGTTTTTACTGCCCTAGGGATAATGATTTTCTGTGTTTCTATCAACAAAATCATACTCCTGGGATCATTTTCTGTGTTTCTTTCTACTAAATCATACTCCTGGGATAAATTTCTGTGTTTCTTTCTACTAAATCTTACTACTTCTAGGATAATTTTTTTGTGATTATTTCTACAAAATCATACTCCTGGGATAATTTTCTGTGTTTCTTTCTACAAAATCTTACTACTTCTAGGATAATTTTCTGTGCTTCTTTCTAAATAATCATACATCTGGGATAATTTTCTGTGTTTCTTTCTACAAAATCATTCTCCTTTCCTTTTGGGATAAATTTCTGTCTTTGCTTAACATACTTTGATTCTTAAACATCATTCGAGTTACATCAATTTGTTAAACGTAAAAATGTGCGTTGATTCCTAAATCTCATTGTATGTACTCCCATTTTGCACTCCTTACACCGCTTTTGAAATATATAGCAAATTAGTAAAATCTGAAACAAATTGTTGTAAACTCTCTGTCACCAGCAGGGAAATGGCATTATGTAACCCATTTCAATATCCAACTGTAGATACTGTAACAAATGACAATTTAAATGTGACAAGTGTAACGAATTTCACTGTATGTACGTTGGTGACGTCACCAACAATGTCTGCTACATTATTCAACCGATTGACTTAATAACCACCAGACTTTGTGGGTCTTCTCTTTGCTGTATACCAAAAGAGGGTTGTTAGTGATACAATTGCTGCGTTCTATACTAGATCAGTAGATACCTCATTAAGTTATGTTACGCAACTAATACTGGCAAAGGTCAGCCCAAAAAATATTATTATTGAACAAGACAGACAGGCAGCTATTGCTGATGGACCTCTATGGTGTACTGTTCTTTGTATAATATACATCCAATCTATGTATTGTTGAGTTGGTTGAGTGTACCAGCAGATACCACTTCCTCTGCTAAACTGTTACAGACATCCACCTATTGGTTAGGAAGGGCTTTATGTGACGTCCCCTTAGTTGTGATTCATCCTTAAGGTATAACGAGTGAGTTGTGGCCAACACGATACTCCTCATTACCGAGTCACTCCACAATGTATTCATATTTTGTATAGAAAATTTTCAGCATCTTGGTAAAAAATGATTTTTGATTTAAATATTTTATTATGAAAACTTGATAATCCTTTACTACCATTTTATGAAAGTGATGTGCCTTTTGTAGCAATTTCAAAATGAAAATATAAAATATTAAGTTTCCTGAACTTGGGATCACTTTGAAATATATTTTTTTATTTATTTTATAGAACACAACAACAAACAAGAAAAAAATATAGATAATTATTATATAGCCAATTATAGTATTCTAAAATATATTACATACACATTTGTTAACAATTTTTGAAAACAGGATGGGAAGGGAGAGAGGTAGGGAGGGGAGTGGGGGAAGCATCGACCAATTGAAACTCATATTATGATTTATACCTCACGTGTCTCAATGTATGAATAATAATAAATTAAAATGTCCGCAGTGTTCAAAGCAAGAGCACTTTCATTAAAGGATTAAAAACAGCTTTGTTTCAGAGAGCAACACAACATTAAACTATCAGCGCCCTTGGTATGATCTCGAATCATTAAACGGCGCTATACAAATTATTATTAAAGATTTGCACAATAAAACAGAGCATAGATTAAATATCCGACAAATTTACATTTTTTTTTTTAAATATATATATAAACTCGTAGCAAACATATCCAATTCCGGATCACTTAAATAATTTCTGTTGTACCCAGTACAAGCTCTATTAATATAATAGTTGACATACAATGTGGGTTAGTCATCAACAGACTCAGATCCATCCACCGTGGTGAGTATGTAGGAAGGAATATTAAAGTACCATTTCCAGCTTGATCCATTTGATAAAATTGGACAATTTAGTATTTCTGAAATTGAATTGTGACTGCTATAAATACATGTTGCACAATATTCAGGCGTTATTTATATATTATTCTATAGTTTTAGCCAAATATCTTGAACCTGACTTCTGGGTGTGCAGAGCAGCGCATATTTGTGTCTTTTTGCTACGTTGGCATACGTGCAAATTGCCCCTCTTCTCGGCGAAGCAGCTCAAGATATTTAGCGACAACACGATGAACAGAACATATGACAATCAAAATAAATAAATGAATATTTTCAGGTGAGGATAATGAAGATGCTGGACCATCCCAACATAGTGAAGCTGTTCCAGGTCATAGAGACGGAAAGGACACTATATCTTGTCATGGAATACGCTTCCGGTGGAGAGGTACATTATTACTTACATAGATTAAACAAATTATAATTTTTAATTATTGCTTTGCCCTAAGGTGGTTCGGCCACATAGAAAGAATGAGTGATGACCGTCTGACAAAAAAAGTATACAAGGCTGATAAAAGAGGAACGAAAAGTAGAGGTCGGCCAAGAAAAAGTTGGCACGATCACATAAATGGGATTTTGAAACATGGTGATGTTAGAAGTAAGAATAATAGGAGAGCGTGTATGAGACGATGTATGGACGTGAATGAAGCGAGGAATGTATGTCAAGAGAGAGAAGTATGGCGTTCGGTTCTCTCTGCCTACCCCAAATAGGGAAATGGCGTGATGGTATGCTTTGCTTTATTTTTTGTTTACATGGAATAATACTGATTATTATCGCTTCTTCTTTTTTAATTAATATGGTATTTTCTTTTAGTACATCTTTATATTTATTTAATTAACATCTTGTTTTTTAATAATATTACAAATAAATCTACAATAAGCGGTGATAGTCCAGCGATAAGCTTGTCGCCTCACATGCGTGAGGTTGACGGTTCGAATCCGGGCGGGGCACGCACCTCTGGATTTTTAAAAAAATCTATGTGCGGATTTATATCACTAGCTATGTGTAACCATGATCCAATTTGTCTGGTTCCCCTTTCTAAGGGTTACGAAGGTCAGATGGCAGTCGCTTCAATGTAATAACCAGACTCGCCAATTCCAGGATCATGGTCAAAGCGTACCCCGATAGAAACGGGACAAAAGCGCTAAGGGTAAAAAAAAAAAAAAAAATTACAAATAAATCTACAAAATACATAATGATATATGCTATGGTAAAATTGTTGCATTACCTCATCAAAAAGATCAAAACCTTGTGCTTGATGAGGGAATCATTTGATATTAGATAATAGGTACAATTAATACATAGTCATCCAACGGTGAAAATAACAATAGAAAATGGGCAATTCAAAACAATTTTGGTAGTATCAATACATACATCATTACATACACCAGTTTAGATTGTGTAGAGTTCTCTCTTTTCTCCAGAAGAGAGAATATCTTTTGATGATTTAACTCTTGTATTGAAATACACTGTTTAATACAATAAATACTTCAAGTACAATGTCTGTCTACAAAGTGAGGTCTGAAACCAGAATGAGATTTCTTCATTTTTCACTTCATAAATAAATCTCTTTATTGTTTGTTCCCTTTTACAAATTCAAATTAATAATTATTAATTATGAATCATCTTGGATAGCAACTCAATAATATTACAATAAATCAATATTAATAATAGACATCTGTCTGTCACTATAACAACTATTCCTAATGAACCCCTAGTATGGTTCTGAACCATGCTATTTATTTATTCATTCGCCATTCCTACAGATGTCTATTTACTTGTCAAATTGAAATATAATATATATATATACACAATATACCTATTACAGATTGTGAAATGTTTTTTCAGTCTTTGTTTGAACCTTTTAAAATCATTAATCTTTTTTATTTCATCTAGGAGGCAATTGAAATTATTTATTCCCATATAAATGTACATAATTGTTTTGCATTTGTCTAGTATTATATTTATGAATTTTAAAATCGCTTCGGAATCGTTGTGGCATATTTTTTTTCAAACTTTTGCAATGCACTATCTTTACAAATTTGTAAAATTGTCATTTTTTTATAAATATCTACTATTTCTGGAACTTTGAATGTACTAAAAAGTGTTTTTGAGGGATATGTACGTTTTTTCATGTATGTAAACAGTAAAATAAAATTATTATAGTTAGCTCTGACTGTGTATTATGGTCGGTTGGAAGATATTGCCATTTGGCAATAAGCCCGCCATTGTGCACTTGTGATCAGAAAGTTTAAAATAAATAAATAAATGTATTTGTGAGTGTTGTTTTGTGCAGTTAAAACAAGATGTTTAATAATATAGATTCCTTGCCCTATGTGGTTCAGATGTTTAGATATCTGATTCCTGAGTGAATGGTCGCGGGTTTAATTCCCAATGTAGACACAGTTTATAATTGTGTTTTCAGTCTGGATCTGTGAGACGATTAGTATCATAAGTCTCCAGCCAGAATGTGGCAACTTGCTTGTTATTGGGTGCGTGTTAATTAATATTTGACATAGTACCTACCTGTTAGTTGCCCAAGAAACTATATAATAAACTTCTTATTGATTTGAAACAATCGAGCATTTGTCACTCAACACACTCTGTCCATGGTCAGCGAATAGTTAATTATTATTGATTTTAAACATAGCTGCAACCTGGGAAATATACACGGGTAAAACAAATTCTACCTTTATTAAAAAACGAGTGGGTTGTGGCCAACGCTAAACTGTCCACTACACGATGAAGCTTCCCTGCTTATATTACACTCTAATATCAATATAAAATCAAATAACTTAACATTGCCAAACATTAACGGTTGTATGTTTTTCTTTTCATCATCATCATCATTGGCGCTACAGCCCACTGTGAGCCTTGGCCTCCTCCAGAATTTTTCGCCATTTAGACCGGTCCATCGTCTGCATTCTCCAGTTTGTCACGCCAATCCTCTTTAGATCCTCCTGTACGCCGTCCATCCACCGCAGCTTGGGTCTCCCCACACCACGTCTCCCCTCCGGTCGTGTGTCGAGAATCTTCTTTGGGATTCGGCATTCCTCCATTCGCTGAACGTGCCCTAACCATTGAAGCCGATGTATTTTAATATATTTTACTATGTTAGGATCACTGTAAAGGTTCTCCAGCTCATGGTTGTACCTTATCCTCCATATTCCACTCTCACAAAGAGGCCCAAAGATTTTTCTCAAAACCTTCCGTTCAAAAACCAGCAGCGCTTTTTCATCCTTCCTATTAAGAACCCAGCATTCAGCACCATATACAGCACAAGTACTGGTCGCAGCAATGTTTTATACAATAACAACTTGGTATTTCGTGTCAACAATCGGGACTTGAGATGTCGGTGAATACCGAAATAGCATTTATTTGCCACAGCTATTCGTCTTTTAATCTCGACAATAACATCGTTGTTACTGGTTATTATTGAACCTAGGTACTGAAACGACCCCACAGTTTCAATGGTATGATTACCAGCACTAATCAGAGTTTCTTGGGCATTTCTATGGTTGGACATTTTAGCTGCAATCATATATTTTGTCTTAGAAGAGTTCACTTGAAGTCCCATTCTGGCAGAAGCATTTTCCAGGTGTATAAACGCTTGTTTTACATCATTTGGTGTTCTTGCAATTATGTCAACATCATCTGCATATGCAAGTATCTGGCTTGATTTGCGAAAAATTGTACCTGCTGTCTCAATTCTGGCATCTCTGATGGCTTTCTCTAGTACTATATTAAATAATAGTCAAGACAATGCATCACCCTGCCGTAAGCCATTATAGGTTTTAAATATGTCCGAGGTGCTGGTTTGTATTTTGACCCTACAATTTGAACCATGCAATGTTGCTCTCACTAGTCTTACTAGTTTGAATGGTATTCCCATTTCCATCATGGCCTCGTACAATGTCGCTCTATTGACACTATCGTATGCTGCCTTAAAATCTATAAATAAATGGTGGGTCTCTATATTATACTCGAGCGTTTTTTCCAGTATTTGCCAGTATTTGCTTTTAATGTTTTTCTTTTAACGTTGACCAATTTGAATGCAGTTTTTTGAAGATTATCGGTATTGTATAAATAGTTCAAACAAAATTAAAATATCTAAAATTTCCAGGTCGTGAGAGCATCTTAAAAATTGTGAAATCATGACTCTCCACTATTCCATAGTAGTGGAGAGTAAAAATAATATTAAGGATTTTAATTTGCGTTTCAAAATCAAAACCTACACCGGACCGTGCGCATAATTGTTCCTCCTCCCTTTGTCTTTCATAACAGGTGAAGTTGGAAGGGACAAAGGATCGAGGATATCATAAGGCCTTGCCTGTACGAAACAATCTCTTTTCATACTCTTTTTGTCAATTAAAAGTACGATTATTGAACAACGGAATGAATCTAATATATGTAAATTGTATTATGTAATGTTTCAGGTGTTTGACTATTTGGTACTGCACGGTCGTATGAAAGAGAAGGAGGCCCGAGCCAAGTTCAGGCAGATTGTCAGCGCCGTGCAGTACTGTCACCAGAAGCTTATCATACACAGGGATCTCAAGGCGGAGAACCTGCTGCTGGACGGAGAGATGAACATCAAAATAGCAGACTTTGGCTTCTCCAATGAGTACAAACCGGGCAGAAGATTGGACACGTTCTGCGGCAGTCCACCGTACGCAGCGCCAGAACTGTTCCAAGGTATTTTGAGAGATATTCTCTGGTCAATTTATTTGCCAGCATTGATGAATGATTGTATTGCAAATGAAATGTTTTATGATACGAAAACATTGGATTTTTTCCCTGTTTTTTCCCGGGATTCAATGAACTTTATGGCTCAAATTTTAGAATGATTTTCAAGACCGTTCTCCAAATATATCATCTCAAGACCATTTTGAGAAGTAAAATATGTACGCCATCTCATTCGAGAAAGGGTAGCTACTCTAACAAAATGTGGATACAGCCCGTGAATGGCAATAATTTCAGCACTGTTATTTTGGTAAGACTGATTTGGAAAAGGTATTTATAGATATTTTGACAATTTATTGTCTTGGTAATCTTTGAAATCGTAGAGAAACTTGTGCAGCATAATACTATACCTAATTAAATTAGTGAAAATGTCGACCATTTTATTCGGAAGAGGAAAAAGAAATACCTCTTCATTTAGTTGTCATATTATGGGAATGTGTGTAGAAGTCAATAGATCTAGGAAAGGAAGCTCTTTCAAAATATGATACAAGATGATTATCTGCAGAATGTCCTGGAAATTTCATTCACATAATCAATTTATTAATGATTGTTTGAAGGAAGGTTCCATATAAGATGCTCGATCCATTTTAGTACTGCTAACAATGTCAACGTCAAAATAGTAAATATGCAAAGTTCGTCCGTGTCTCTTACGTATATAGCACTGTCTCTTTCCCTCTCTTTGAGACCGTGTACAAGACAGCGGAATAGCTGTCTCAAAGCCATTTTCACTCTATATATATACGTTTCGAGACCGGTCTTGAAATCAAAATCAATGACTTTTGCATCTTTAATACCAATTTGGTCGAGAGTGTGTGGTCAAGACCAGTCTCAAGCTAGAGAATAATAATAATAAACACTTCCTTGCACCCTGCGCAAGTGGCGAGTTTATTGCCGCATGGCAATTTCTTCCAACTAACCAGTGTTCCAGCCCAGAGAAGCAATATTTGCGTAAGAAATGAATTTAAATAAATTTCTCCTCTCCTAGGAATCGAACCCAGGACGCCCGCACAGAAACCGAACGGCTTACCAACTGTGACACGGAGGTCGAGAAAGAATCTGTAATTCGGGCCTCTATCTCAATAGAGACGAAGTTGAAATATATATGTCCTGGGTTCGATTCCCAGCAGAGGAGAAATTTATTTAAATTCATTTCTCACGCAAATATTACTTCTCTGGACTGGAAACATATTGGTTAGTTGGAAGAAATTGCCATACGGCAATAAACTTGCCACTTGCGCAGGGTGCAAGGAAGTGCTAATTATTATTTTTATTATATGTATAGGAGAACCGGGAACATAGGCCGGTTTACATGATTAATTTAAGCATTTATTTTCAAGCGTTGTAAAATTGCCACACAACATACAATATAAATTTCAAAATTAGAATTGAAAAGGGAAGTCAGCAAAAAGGCTTTGGTGAACGTTGCTCAAGTGATTAAAGTGATAACGTAAACCAACCGAAGACAGATTGTAAGCCCTGTAGGTGCCTGATTAGCGAGATTGTACTGTACATCCTTATACATTTCCTAAATTATGCATAGATGCTTGTCTATTTCTTGAATGATTTCAATTTGAAGTAATTTAAAATTGATTAACTCTGATCTGTACACAAAAGTAATATGAATAATCTTTAATTTCAGGCAAAAAATACTTTGGTCCGGAAGTGGACGTGTGGTCGTTGGGCGTCATCCTTTACACCCTGGTCTCTGGATCGTTACCCTTCGATGGCTCCACACTGAGGGAGCTCAGGGAAAGGGTACTCAGAGGAAAATACAGGTAAAACTATATATAATTATAATAATATAACAATTTACTTCCAAGTATTAAAGTACCTACCTTTTGGGATTGATTATTTATTTATTTGTTTTCTTCTTATAGTGTGAAGTCTCTAAATTAAATTTGCTACATTAAAAAAAAATAAAAATGCAAAGTAGAAAGAGAAAATAATATACAATAACACTGATCATAGTGTTGAACTGCGCCACATATTATGTTGAGCTGAAGAGGGCTGCAGTAGATAGAGCGAAGTGGAAATCGAGATGTAGACTTCTTCTGCAAACCATTCCGCAGTATTCAGAGTTGAGAGAGAGGGAGATTGAGATGATGTTACTTCATCACTTGGCCATTCCAATTCATTTTACTAATTGAAATGTACTTTCAAAATATATTTCATACTGCTAATTCTTTTTTTTTCGTCAAAAAGCAATAAAAAATTCAAAAATTAACCTAATAAAGATGGGTAGGTACAAGTACTTGCATTACCTACAGACGGACAGAATTTCGCATCACACACAGAATTTTTTTAATCTCCTTTCAATTTAATATAATAACTGTAAAAAAAAAATCATAAAAAGATAAAAGATAAACAAAAGATCACATATCCTCAATGAAATTGAACATTTCATAATATAAACATAAGATAAATGAAGAATAATGTTACTGTAGTTATCTCCGTATAAAAAAGTACAAGGTGGCATCAATATGTCATGTGATCCTTACGGCATTTTATGTAAATAAGGAATATGTTCCCATTGTGTATTGGTAAGAATCAAATTCAATGCAGAATGTTCAGCACAAAACAACAAAATGAACTGGCGCAGTATCCCTCTTTCTTATGGGCATGTGTATATCTTTGATCCTTACAAAGCGCGGGAGAGTATAAATTTGGCCGGTGATGATCGATGAATTACAATGGTTAGAGTTCTTAATTTTTTAAATAATTTAACAATTGTTTTGTTGATTCACCGATAGATGTCTTGAAATCAAATATATGGGAGTAATATTCATCCAATTTTTGTCTCAATCAAGTATGAATTTACTGACATATGAAGGTTCACAATTGTGTATAGCCATGAGGGCATGTATAGATGACGTCTCAATCAAGTATGAATTTTGAGAAATGAAGGTTCACAATTGTGTATAGCCATGAGGGCATGTATAGGTGACGCTCGTCTAAAAAGGTTAAGTAAATCAAATCACTGAATAAGCTGGTAATAAAAAATTAAGAAAGACAACCACTACAATAACAAAGATGAAGCACATTTTGTTTTGTAACTTTCAAAACCTTTTGTGTTTGTGTTACAGGATACCCTTCTATATGTCGACTGACTGCGAAAACCTGCTAAAGAAGTTCCTAGTTTTGAATCCCGAGAAGCGAGCTTCCTTGGAGGCCATCATGAGAGATCGTTGGATGAACGTAGGCTACGAGGAGGAGGAACTGAGGCCGTACTCCGAGCCACAGCAGGACTTCAAAGATCACAAAAGGATAGGTTGGTCTCACTCACTCTATTATTATTCTTCTTCTGCCAAAGAGTATATATCAAAATAAATATCAACATGTTTTAAATTATCAATATTGTGAAGGTGTTTAATGTGTACAACTCAATTATACTACTAGGTATTTTTTAATAAAACAATAATGATTATGGTTCTACATGTATATTTAATATACACGTAGAACCATAATCATTTTTCTTTGATTAAAAAATACCTAGTATATATCAACGTGTTTTGAATCCAGTTTGTGATTGAGACAATATTTTCAAGAGAATGGAATTTAATTCAACTTCTGGTGATGTGTTGATGTGAAACAATGACAAGATCTAACCAATATCATTAAGTCAAATATCTTCTTTTGTAACATTCCACAAAGAAGTCAAATATATTCTTTTGTAACATTCAACAATGAAGTCAAATATCTTATTTTGTAACATTCCACAAAGAAGTCAAATATCTTCTTTTGTAACATTCCACAAAGAAGTCAAATATCTTCTTTTGTAACATTCCACAAAGAAGTCAAATATCTTCTTTTGTAACATTCCACAAAGAAGTCAAATATCTTCTTTTGTAACATTCCACAAAGAAGTCAAATATCTTCTTTTGTAACATTCCACAAAGAAGTCAAATATCTTCTTTTGTAACATTCCACAATTCAGTCCAATATCTTCTCAGTTAAAGTCATTTAATCAAATTCAATATCTTCTTAAATTACTTCTCCCAATCTATTTTCATTATAATTTTTTTCAAACAGTGAATATCAAATACCATGTCCAATATCTTCTTAAGTAACCTTACACAATCAACATGTCACACATTACAACTAACTTTACGTAATCAAGTCCAATATCTTCTGAAATAACTTCACACAATCAACATGTTATACTTTTGTAAACAACATGGTGGGACATTACAATTAAACTTCACATAATCAAGTCCAATATCTTTTGAAATAACTTGTTATACTTTTTATATTTAATAATGTTGAGATATTAAAACATTGTCTTATTTTCGTCGGACTGGAGCCAAGTTTAAATTCTTTATATAAATTACTAGCAAAATTAATTAAAATAATAATAATTACATATGCAATTCCTTCATTCCTATTTAGACAATATTTAAAAAGATTTACTTATTAAACATAACTTGTAATTTGAAGTATAATTTTATACTAGTATTTTTTTATTATTACACGATGACGCAATTAATGTAACTTTCAACATCAATTTTACGTTACTTGCGTTTTTTGGCACTTTTTCGCCAACCAATCACAATTATTGCGAGACTGTGTTTTTTGTTTTATTTATACACACTCAATATTATGTTGCCGATGTTTAAATATTTGAGTTTTCGCCGCACTGATTATTCATTATTATTATTGATTATATATATATAAATATACAAAAATATATATTTTGTTTGTCTTCTTTTTCTTTTCACCAACCACCGCAACTCGTATCGGACTGTCGATTGATATTAAACAATCGATCGATGTTGCACAGTACAAATGGGTATGTTTAACGACGAAAATACTTTGCATTCATTTCATTTTATGAGTGCCGTACTAGACGACACACGTATGATTGAATCGACGATCGTGTTTCTTATTCGAGATTTCAAATATAATCATTTTATAGATTATTCAATTTAATTGAGTATGTGCCTTGTTTTCTCTTTTGCAGAACATATTCAAATTCATTATTGATTGTAGAATGAGTTTCATTTAAATGTAAATTACTTGCTTGAGTTGGTATGATTGCATTTGGTGTTGTCAAACGTTAAAAATAGAATATTTCCTACAGTTACGCGACGTCTTACGTAGGCGATTCAAAGCGAACGCTATTGCGAAGCGATCCGATGCGGTTACACGCGAGTACCCTACGCGCGTTTGGTAACGTAGGACACTTTCATAGTTACCGACTGTTTGTTATTTTCCCACCGCGCCGCTTCGCATTCGCGTTCAAATCGCCTACGTAAGACGTCACGTTATGAAATTTTTTTCGCATTTGTGAAAGTTATTTCTGAAAAATATGCTCGTCGCTAAAAAAAATTGCTTTGTTTAAAATAATCATAGAAGATATATATCATTCTATCATATTGAATGATTGTTTGTATTCCATGTATATAGAGGAAATAGTATGAGATCAATTCCATGTATTTGAAGGAGAACAACATGAGAATAATTCCATGTACTTACATATATAGAGGAAACAAACAACATGAGAGCAATTCCATATATTTAGAGGAAAACAATCCATGTATTTAAAGGTTAACAACATGTGAGCTATTCCATGCATATAGAAGAAATAGCATAAGAGCAATTCCATATATTTAGAGGAAAACAATCCATGTATTTAAAGGTTAACAACATGTGAGCTATTCCATGCATATAGAAGAAATAGCATAAGAGCAATTCCATATATTTAGAGGAAAACAATCCATGTATTTAAAGGTTAACAACATGTGAGCTATTCCATGCATATAGAAGAAATAGCATAAGAGCAATTCCATATATTTAGAGGAAAACAATCCATGTATTTAAAGGTTAACAACATGTGAGCTATTCCATGCATATAGAAGAAATAGCATAAGAGCAATTCCATATATTTAGAGGAAAACAATCCATGTATTTAAAGGTTAACAACATGTGAGCTATTCCATGCATATAGAAGAAATAGCATAAGAGCAATTCCATATATTTAGAGGAAAACAATCCATGTATTTAAAGGTTAACAACATGTGAGCTATTCTATGCATATAGAAGAAATAGCATAAGAGCAATTCCATATATTTAGAGGAAAACAATCCATGTATTTAAAGGTTAACAACATGTGAGCTATTCTATGCATATAGAAGAAATAGCATAAGAGCAATTCCATATATTTAGAGGAAAACAATCCATGTATTTAAAGGTTAACAACATGTGAGCTATTCTATGCATATAGAAGAAATAGCATAAGAGCAATTCCATATATTTAGAGGAAAACAATCCATGTATTTAAAGGTTAACAACATGTGAGCTATTCCATGCATATAGAAGAAATAGCATAAGAGCAATTCCATATATTTAGAGGAAAACAATCCATGTATTTAAAGGTTAACAACATGTGAGCTATTCCATGCATATAGAAGAAATAGCATAAGAGCAATTCCATATATTTAGAGGAAAACAATCCATGTATTTAAAGGTTAACAACATGTGAGCTATTCCATGCATATAGAAGAAATAGCATAAGAGCAATTCCATATATTTAGAGGAAAACAATCCATGTATTTAAAGGTTAACAACATGTGAGCTATTCCATGCATATAGAAGAAATAGCATAAGAGCAATTCCATGTATTTAGAGAAAAACAATCCATGTATTTAAAGGTTAACAACATGTAAGCGATTCCATGCATATAGAAGAAATAGCATAAGAGCAATTCCATATATTTAGAGGAAAACAATCCATGTATTTAAAGATTAACAACATGTGAGCTATTCTATGCATATAGAAGAAATAGCATAAGAGCAATTCCATATATTTAGAGGAAAACAATCCATGTATTTAAAGGTTAACAACATGTGAGCTATTCTATGCATATAGAAGAAATAGCATAAGAGCAATTCCATATATTTAGAGGAAAACAATCCATGTATTTAAAGGTTAACAACATGTGAGCTATTCTATGCATATAGAAGAAATAGCATAAGAGCAATTCCATATATTTAGAGGAAAACAATCCATGTATTTAAAGGTTAACAACATGTGAGCTATTCTATGCATATAGAAGAAATAGCATAAGAGCAATTCCATATATTTAGAGGAAAACAATCCATGTATTTAAAGGTTAACAACATGTGAGCTATTCTATGCATATAGAAGAAATAGCATAAGAGCAATTCCATATATTTAGAGGAAAACAATCCATGTATTTAAAGGTTAACAACATGTGAGCTATTCTATGCATATAGAAGAAATAGCATAAGAGCAATTCCATATATTTAGAGGAAAACAATCCATGTATTTAAAGGTTAACAACATGTGAGCTATTCTATGCATATAGAAGAAATAGCATAAGAGCAATTCCATATATTTAGAGGAAAACAATCCATGTATTTAAAGGTTAACAACATGTGAGCTATTCTATGCATATAGAAGAAATAGCATAAGAGCAATTCCATATATTTAGAGGAAAACAATCCATGTATTTAAAGGTTAACAACATGTGAGCTATTCTATGCATATAGAAGAAATAGCATAAGAGCAATTCCATATATTTAGAGGAAAACAATCCATGTATTTAAAGGTTAACAACATGTGAGCTATTCTATGCATATAGAAGAAATAGCATAAGAGCAATTCCATATATTTAGAGGAAAACAATCCATGTATTTAAAGGTTAACAACATGTGAGCTATTCCATGCATATAGAAGAAATAGCATAAGAGCAATTCCATATATTTAGAGGAAAACAATCCATGTATTTAAAGGTTAACAACATGTGAGCTATTCCATGCATATAGAAGAAATAGCATAAGAGCAATTCCATATATTTAGAGGAAAACAATCCATGTATTTAAAGGTTAACAACATGTGAGCTATTCCATGCATATAGAAGAAATAGCATAAGAGCAATTCCATATATTTAGAGGAAAACAATCCATGTATTTAAAGGTTAACAACATGTGAGCTATTCCATGCATATAGAAGAAATAGCATAAGAGCAATTCCATATATTTAGAGGAAAACAATCCATGTATTTAAAGGTTAACAACATGTGAGCTATTCCATGCATATAGTTGAAATAGTATAAGAGCAACTCCATGTGTATAGAGGAAATAGCATTCCATATATTTAGAGGAATTAACATGCAATTCATATATGTATATTATGCTATCATATAAATTATAATCTAGTGCTATATACATATACTCTTAGTACAACATCTTTATGAAGATGTAGTTTTTTTTTCACGTGACTGATATTTTTTTTATCTCTGTTGATATATCATATTAATGAGTTTTAATTTTTACACTGTGAAGATCTGAAATTGTGATTCATAAAACAAAATATCAATTTATTTAATAATAACGATGAGGCAGTATTTCCTAGTAATAATAGATAGCTATCAATTGATAATAGATATTTATTATAACAGTGTGAATTTATTTTACTATCTAATCTGGCGACATTACAATGGCATATCATGACATACGTAGTAATAAGGTCATTACAATGTTGAGAACATCGCGGTCATTGTTTTAAATATAATTTAATTAGAAATTATTAAAATTAAGATGAGATATGCAGTGACATAACTGAACAATTCATGTTTCAAAATTACTGTACTTTGTATAGATAATTTTCAAGTTGTAAATGTTTTCTGTTTTTGTTTGTTGCATAGTTTTTGCCATATATTTTCAAAATTTATCAATATCTCAATTTGTATGAAAAATATTGACTACTTCTGTTTCTTAATAAACCAATTCATATTGAGTTTAGTACATTTTAATTAATGATTCGTATAGAGTTCAGTACATTTTAATTAATGATTCATATAGAGTTTAGTTAATTTTAATTATTGATTGGTATAGAGTTTAGTAAATTTTAATTAATGATTCGTATAGAGTTTAGTACATTTTAATTAATGATTCGTATAGAGTTTGGTACATTTTAATTAATGATTCGTATAGAGTTTAGTACATTTTTATTAATGATACATATAGAGTTTAGTACATTTTAATGAATGGATTCGTATAGATTTTAGTACATTTTAATTAATGATTTGTATAGAGTTTAGTACATTTTAATTAATTGTTTCTTATTGAGTTTAGTAAATTTTAATTAATCGATTTGTATAGAGTTTAGTAGTACATTGATGAAATTTTCCTATTTATCAAGTATAAACGTAGATAAATAATGTTGGTTTTAATCTTCGCTCAGATATTTTGATTGCTTTACTGAGTTCCACCTATCGTCGATTCTTTCATAGTGTCGTGACAGTTATTACCTATTTTGTACATTAACTATCATGTAGTGAGATTATTATTGTCGTAAATGTAATGACGCACTGACCAAACTGCTTAACTTGACATTTAGATTAAAAAAAATACATAGTTTATTTACTAGTGTGTTGACTGGCAGAAATTTCCTACGGACAATAGGTCCACCTAATTGTGTAAAAATTTAATTAGTTAAGATATCTGACTCCCGATCCAAAGGTGTCATGTTCAATTCCCGGTGGAGACAGTTTTTCATTGTGTTTTCAGTCTGATTTGTAAGACGATTAACATTCTATGTCTCCATAGTGTGGCAACTTACTAACTGTTATTGGGTGCGTATTAAATTGATATTCAACACCCTTTAATAGACCACAGTGGCACAGTGATAATATATTTTTTTGACTTCTGTGTCGATGCCTCGGGTTCCCAAGCAGAAAAGAAATCCGCACGTTTTGGTCCAAAAATACAGGGATAAAATTACAATTTGAAAATAAAATCCACCGCGTAGAAGCTCAAGGATCGGTGTGGAGTTTATGGCCACCACTAGGTGCCATCATGTCTCCCTGATTTGTGATGTTTTAAAAACTTAATTCTTGAATAAATCAAGTACAGTTTGGTCATTGCGAAAATCAATGTTTTTATTTAAGTACCTATATTAATATCTTATTATTTTTCAAAATTATTTTTTTTTGTGCTTTTGAATTTATGTCTTTATATTGAAATAAATGAATATATATATGTGTAACACAATGAATGAATTGCATGATTTTATTCATATTATTTTATAGTTATATACCTACTATCTTATAATTAATTTTTGCTTTAAATTTGTCTATTATTTTATTGTAAATATTTTTCTAATTTTCTGACTTTCGTTTTTGATGTAATTCCATTGTAAAGGATATTATTAATTACTTAAAGTATCTTTGACCTACGAAAAGGAAAAAATTCAATGTTTGCATATAATATATGCAACTACAAAATATTCCACTTGAAATAAGTATAAAAGGTCAATTTTTAACTTTCTTCCACTTATAAATCAATACACTTGACCACGAAATGGTTAATTCTGTAGATGCTCTTTGTACGAAACATGTCTGTATATTTATAAGTGGAAGAATGTTATTTTAAGTTATTTTAATTGATTATATCATTTATTGTAAAATTCTTGTCAATCTGTCTTTTTTGATTTTTGTGTTAAAGTGCATAAGACTTGCAAAATCCTTTATTATTAAGTTTTAAACGTGATAAGAGATCTTATGTGACAAAATTTTCTGCATCAGAAATAAGTCTTGTTGTATTGAATAGTTAAGTTTATTATGGAAATGATTTTCTTTTTTTTTTCTTTTTTATATCTTCATGTTTAATTTCTTGCAATCTTTCTGTTTCCATACCTCTATTTGATATTTCTCATTTAGTTTTCAAATTTATCCATTCCGGCATGATAATTTAAGTAAATAATGTTTATAGTTATATTTTTGGCATGTTTTTACATTAGAATCATGTACCTCGTTATTTTTTTTGTCAAAATTATCGTGTGTGTGCTATATTAGGGGCAAATAATAATAATAGTATAGAATACTCTTTAGCCTGCAGTAAACGTGACTGCTTTATGTTGACTAATTTGGTCAACATTTTGCTACGAGCATTCAGTAATCATTTGGCCGTATGTGTGATACGTTCTCCTAATAGGTAATTTTTTTAACTGCTTGCAAAATTATTTACGTAGTCATAACGAGTAGTACTATAGGAACAATGTCTACCAGCAGAGTCATACATATATACATATATTGACACGAGCCGGCCAATAAAACGGCTTCACTTTTTCAGCGAGGTATTGTATGGGAATGTGTATTCTATACTATTATTCTATGTATGGGAATGTGTATTCTATACTATTATTCTATGTATGGGAATGTGTATTCTATACTATTATTCTATGTATGGGAATGTGTATTCTATAAGTACTATTATTCTATGTATGGGAATGTGTATTCTATAAGTACTATTATTCTATGTATGGGAATGTGTATTCTATAAGTACTATTATTCTATGTATGGGAATGTGTATTCTATAAGTACTATTATTCTATGTATGGGAATGTGTATTCTATAAGTACTATTATTCTATGTATGGGAATGTGTATTCTATAAGTACTATTATTCTATGTATGGGAATGTGTATTCTATAAGTACTATTATTCTATGTATGGGAATGTGTATTCTATAAGTACTATTATTCTATGTATGGGAATGTGTATTCTATAAGTACTATTATTCTATGATTAGGGCATATAAAATAATATCATGGATTGATGAGGCGATGAATGCGTGTCAAGATAGATCAATGTGGCATTCGATTCTCTCTACCTACCCCGTGAGGTACTAGGCTTGATGGTATGTTTGTTATGAAGTTTTAATTGTGATAAATATATAAATTAAGTTTTTTTTTTTTCAAATCCAGCTACCAGATTCGAAGTTGATTATTCTCACTTCAGATGTTTGATTTTATATTAACACCATAGAAAAGAAATTAGTTAAGTACTATTTTATCTATGGTCTACGCTCGTAAACGCAATGTATTTATTTATGAACTAACTCAAACAATAACTCCTAGTATTTTGATTAGGTTTTAGAAAAGGAAAGAAAATTTTCTTTTTAAAATACATTGCATTTACATTGAGCTTAGACCACAGATAAAATTGTACTTAACATCTACCTTCTTGTATGGTGTTTATACAAGACATGTCCCGTCTATCAGTGGATCAAAACCCTCATTATAACCTTATGGAGTTCTATAATATCTTAACATATTATAGAATTCAATTAGATAATTATATCCATGATTTGTGTTGTCATGAGGGTTTTGATTCTACCGTTTGACGGGACTTGCCCACCAGATGTCAATAATGCATTTACTTAAATAATTTTTTACCATTTAGATAATTATCTCATATGAGTTGTATATGTAATATCAAAAGCACCTCAGTTATTAGTTTCAACCATATTTATATTTCATAATCGAGAAATATTTTTTTACTCTTCAAAATATAAATAATTTTAAGTGTATAAACTATTAATAAATAGTAAAACAATATGCTATTGTAGTGCACACTTTGATGTATGCCAGTGAAACATGGACGTGGCAAAAGACGCATGAAAGTAGAATAAATGCTGTGGGAATGAGATCACTAAGAAGAGTATGTAATAGAACGATATATGATAGAATAAAAAATGAGGACATAAGGAGGGAATGCAAGATGAAGAAGAGTATTATAAATAAAATGAAAGTGAATTCCATGAGGTGGTTTGGACATATTTAAAGAATGAATGATGAACGACTGACCAAAAAAATATACATGGGTGTAAGAGATGGAGTGAATAGCGGGGTCTGCCCCAGAAAGGGATGGCATGACCATGTGAATGATATTTTGAAAGAAGGAAACATAAGAAGCTTGAATAATCGACGAACATGTATGAGACGATGCATGGATGTAAAGAAAGCTAGGAATGTGTGCAAAAACAAAGGAGTATGGCGCTCGGTTCTCTCTGCTTACCCTTTTAGGGATATGGCGTGATGGTATGTATATGTATTTTGTATGATCAAATAATAACAAGAATAATTTATTTCAAATGAATAGATGAAGAGATTACTTTTGATATATAGTTTGATTTTTTTCGAAATTGAACTGATCTGTTTTTGATCCAATACAACTCATTTGGTTTTAATACAAAAACGACCTGCATTTGGTTAATTAGTCTGATGAGGTCAACTTTGAAACCGGTTGCAAAATTAACAAAAACAAATGTGGTCTGCGTGAATTTTTAAAAAAATAATTTAAATATTATAAAATTAATTACAAATTTCTTAATCATACTTTGATAGAATACGATGATGAATGGAGCAAGTATACGGGACTGACGATGAAAAGACGGCACAATTATGTAAATGGTTACTGACGAGAATTGGAATGAAAGAGAGCATTATTTCGTACATTGTGGTTCACTGTGGAACGTATCTCATTATTATTACAGAATGTACGAGTAATGTGGTTTGTCTTTTTACAGAGGCCCTGGTCTGCCTTGGATACAACAGGCAGGACATTGAAAAGTCGTTAGCGGAGGCCAAGTACGACGACGTTTTCGCCACGTACCTTTTATTAGGAAGAAAAAGCACAGACGTAAGTTTATTTTACTATACATAATATTCGCTGTGAGGCCCTGCCTTAAAATAGTGCATCATCTCTAATATCACTTCGTCTTCGGGTGTCTCGTAAGAGCCGGGTAATGAAAAATACAATAGACAACAATAACATCTCATACTTCAGCAGCGAGGTTCGCCGATGAAGTGAGGTGACATTGACAGAGCGGTTAGCACACTGGATTGGTAATCCAGTGGTCGTGAGCTAGAATTCTGCTACGACTGATTTTGTTCACCTATAACACAAGCATTTGTTATTTTTATTGACAAACTTTTATTTTATTTTTTTTAACATCTCAATAGAGACGAAGTAGGGATATTGTAGAAGAACCAGGAACTCTAGGCACCTACAGGGCTTACAATCTGTCATCGGCTGGTTTACGCGATCACTTTATGTGCTTGCGCAACGTTCACCAAATATGCCTTCTTATTGAGTTTTCTTATCATTGCAATTTTTTGTAAGTTCTATATATTTGAATAGTGTGTAACAATTCACCTGAAAATAAGGAATTATACTATTGCCATCTATGAAGTAACGGAAAAGCCTTTTTTGTAACGCCATCTATTGAGAAATTAGTTTATTTGTAAATAATGAAAGCAACAGTCCTTATAAATGAGATGACGGTGTCTCGCACAGATGTCACCCCTGAACTGCATCAGAAATATTATTTAATTTTTGGCTTGTTTACCTACTTGTACCAATGTGTATGTAAATCGAATATTTTTTTATTGATTGCATATACGTAAACATTGGATTTTTTTCCTTTCGGGAGTCAAATGATATATCATCCTTACATTAATATGCTCCATACTTTAGTCTTGACAAGGAGCTTCCTTAGTACATAGACGTATGGAAATCAAATCTTGTATTATTATTTTCAGCCCGAATCTGACGGTTCAAGGTCGGGTTCGTCTCTCTCGTTGAGGAACATAGCTGGTGTACCGCAGCCCAACGCAGCCAATCAACAGAACTCCACTCCAATCGGTGAGTTGCCACATTACAAAAAAAAAACTATATTTCGGTATTGCTGGCAGATCGTATATGTAAACTGTTCATTATATTATTGGACCTCTGCCACATACACGTCATTACAGAACCAGTTATGTTCCCTAATGCATTTATACAATCAAATATCTTGGTCCAACTGTCGATTTGTTCAAGGGAATTTTTTTTCTCTTAACCAGGGGTGCAAGTCTAGTCAACAGGCGGAAACAAAACCAGCCATGGGGGCAAATCTGGTTCAGCGGCGAAATCAAAACCCTAGTGATTACCCATATCATGGATATAATTATTATATGGAGTTCTATAATATCTTTAGATGTCATAGAACTCCATATGATAATTATATCCATGATATGGGTGAATATGGGTGGTTTTAAAAAACACCATCTTAGAGGCTTCGCAGCATATATGATGTATATTATATGGATTAGCTCAGAATTTGGAGTAGAACATTTAGCGTGTGTGTGTCTCCCTCCCTCGTTATAATTTTTGATCTGCTTAATGCACAGAGCCCAAAATTTGAGAAGATATAGAAAATTTTTCAGTTTGTCTAAGTTCATGAGGTGGACGTCCAATATCCACCATTTTTATAGTCCTTCTCCTCTCCTATTTTCTGCGAGTGCTAGAGCAGTTTGCACCACATGATCATCTTGCCTTCTCATTACATATCCATACTGTCTGAGTCTTCCTCTTATAAATATAATCAATATTGCTATTTTCCAGGAGGTACGGGAGCAGCGTCGCCCTCGCACCGCGGCGTCCACCGCTCCATCTCGGCCACGTCGGCCAAGCCGTCGAGACGAGCCTCTTCGGGTGGCGAGGGGCTCAAGGGGGTGGCGGCCACGGGGGCCGCGGGAGGAGCCACACCGGGAGCGGCACAGCCGGCCGTGGCGGGGGGAGCGGCCGCCACACAGGGGGCGGCGCAAGCGCAGCCACAACACGGACAGAACAATTTTAAACGTCAGGTAATATTTAATTTACATAATATATTATGTTCTTTATTGTTATAAATCACTTCAAATAATTTAATTAACATCACAAACAAAATGACAGGGTCAAAAAGACGATGTCATTGATATATTTATATTGAAATGATTTTGCCACTCGGGAAGAATGATTGGAGACAGATCTTTAATGAAATTTTGAACAAATTAAATATTCAAGATGGTCATCATAAAATGCAATTAGCGTGTTCAAAATCTTCACTCATTGTCTCTTTTATTTTTATTGTATCGTTTTGTTCATCACTAATTGTCTCTTTTATTTTTACTGTACCATCTTTGTTCTTCACTAATTGTCTCTTTTTTTTCTTATTGTATCATCTTTGTTCTTCACTAATTGACTCTTATTTTTATTGTATTGTTTTGTTCATCACTAATTATCTCTTTTATTTTTATTGTATCATTTTGTTGTTCTTCACTAATTGTCTCTTTTTTTCTTATTGTATCATCTTTGTTCTTCACTAATTGACTCTTATTTTTATTGTATTGTTTTGTTCATCATTAATTATCTCTGTTATTTTTATTGTATCATTTTGTTGTTCTTCACTAATTGTGTCTTTTTTTCTTATTGTATCATCTTTGTTCTTCACTAATTGTCTCTTTTATTTTTATTGTATTGTTTTGTTCATCACTAATTATCTCTTTTATTTTTATTGTATCATTTTGTTGTTCTTCACTAATTGTGTCTTTTTTTTCTTATTGTATCATCTTTGTTCTTCACTAATTGTCTCTTTTATTTTTATTGTATTGTTTTGTTCATCACTAATTATCTCTTTTATTTTTATTGTATCATTTTGTTGTTCTTCACTAATTGTATCTTTTAATATTTCAGAATACGATCGATCCGGCGGGCATTAAGGAGAACAGGATCGCCCAGACACAAAATTCACAGAACGCTACGAGACCGTCTTCAGCGCAGCCCAAAGTGGAACAAAGTTAGTATATTATATTATTATGTACATTTCATATATACCAACATATTATATACATACATACATCCCAGCACAACTTTTCATATCTCCCAAACACTGATATCATTTTTTTTGTTTTTGTTATTAACTTGTCCACAATTATTGATCAGTGTATCTAAATTTCAACTTTGTGAAAATACATTTTTTTATTTTGCTCTACTTTTGTATATTCAAAATTTGTAGAGCTCGCCAAACAAAATTATGCGGGTGACTTCTACTGATTTGAATCAACCAATAAAATCACTTGAGAATTGACGTTGTGGTAGCGCAGCGCCTAGCGACTGCCCCGTCAGATGGATACATACTCCTCCTAGCGTCCAATCAGCGAGCTTCGATCTTTATGGAATTTGGTACTAAGGGGGTATTTAACTGAACACACAAGCGACGCACTTCAGCGCCAATCTCTCCTATTACATGTTAATTTCGTTTGTTTATTATTTAGTTTAATTTTATTGTCTGAAAATTTGTAACAATAATATCGTATTTAATATTGTGAGTTATCTTTTATTTTTCTATACTCAATTATTTTTTGAACCTGGTATCTTTCATTTTAAGTATCTGAAAGTAGTTTGATCAGTTCAATTTAAATAATGTATTTTTAAATAGATTCTCCGTTTATATGTTACAATGTTGTTTAGCACATTACATGTCACTTTGGTCCTGAACTTTGCAACCATGCCGTATATATAACTGTCACCCGCATTCTTTCACTTGTTTAGCTGTACACATTTTCAGTAATCAATTCTGGAGGGGCAAGCCCGGTCAAACGGTGGAATCAAAATCCTCATAATAACCTATATCGTGGATGTAATTATCTAATGGAGTCCTATGATATTATAGAAATCCATATAGACGGGTCGATAGCAGAGCGGTTAGCGCACTGGATTTGTAATCCAGTGGTCGCGAGTTTGAATCCTGCCGATTTCGTTCACCTATAGCACAAGCATTTATGCTTAATTTAGGGAATGTTGGAAGATGTATATTATGTACTTGTTTAAAAAGTACATATATATCTTAATATGATAATTATATCCACAACATGGGTTATCTTGAGGGTTTTGATTCCACCGTTTGACCTTGGGGGCAAGTCCCGTCAATCAGTGAATTCTAAACTCTCATGATGACTCATATCATGGATATAATTATCTTATGGAGTTGTATAATATATTTTGATATTATAGAACTCCATAAAATATAATTATATCCATAATAATAATAATAATAATTTATATAGTGTCGTTTAATAATTCAAGATCATTTCAATGATCTGGGTAATCGTGAGGGCTATGATTCCACCGTTTGACGGGACTTGCCCCCCAGAAGGAATTTGAAAAAATCATTATTTACTTAAGAGAATGTAAGGGTCATATTTCGAAAGTTATTTGAGAAAAATATAAGAAAAAGTTGAGGTTTTGTAAGTAGTATTCTCTCAGTACGGGGCCTTACATTTTTCTCATATAACTCCCGTAATACGACCCTAAGTCTAGGTATTATATGTAACTGTTACAAAGACATATTCATTTTTTTTTTTAAAAAAGGCTTCCCTTCATCTTCATTGTGTAATGTCATCCTTCTTTATTTTCTTCCATTTGTCATGTTGTCATCTGTTCCTCTGTTAGTGAATAGTACTTTTGTATGCTTTTCAAGGACGAAGGGAATTTATTCCAGTAAGGCGATCGACTGTGAACTATGACAACAAGCAGCCAGGTGTTACGGAGAAACCCAACAACCCCCAGCTGCTTCAGGAGAACTCCAGGTGAGGAACACTAACTATATCTTATTATGTCTGTCAGGCAGTTAAGTGTCATAAAAACTGACAACTGTCTGTCTTCGATAAATGGTCGTAATCACTCTGAGTTTGTCTATTAAATACAGTACAATTTCACTAATCCGATACTTAAGGATCACATATGTTTTATAACATTTTTTTAACATATCAATAGAGACGAAGATGGAATATTGTATGAGATCCAAGAACTCTAGACTGCCAATGTGCATTATATTTGTTTATATCAAGGTGTGCTTGATGGTGTTTAAGGCTCTGAACGACTTGGCTCCACACTACATACAAGAACTATGTCAAAAGAATGTCCTATCAGGAAGACAACTCTCATTGAGATCATCGGGATCACAGAGTACCAACTCTTTAAAAGAGTTGGACAGAGTCAATAAAGCGGCTTACTATGATCGCAGTTTCAGTGTGAACGGGCCTTTAAAATGGAACAAATTGCCCCCTGATATACGTGGAGCTCAGAGTGTTGACACCTTCAGTAAATTACTTAAGACTGCTTAGTTTAGTAGAGCCAACAAATAAGCCACAGCGCCCTTGGAGTGATCTTGTATCACTAAACGGCGCTTTATAAATTCTAATTATTATTATGTACAAAAAGATAAATAAGTAAATATATAACACTGTTATTAAATCATAAATCAGATTTAAGAGGATTTTTACTTATATTACATTCCAGTTATTTTAATTTTCCCTTAATCTGACAAGTTGGATTAGTGATGTTGTTCTGTATAGTGAAACTTAATAATGTAAAACAAATTTACCACTAATTATTACGATGGGTTCTCTTTTTACACGGCCGATATAATCTACGCAACACTGTAAAACATAGTGTACTAAAATGAAGAACAAAACATCCGATTCTATAACTTCTTAAGAACGTTTCAGCTTAAATAGGTGCGTTGCTATTCCACTTTGTCCAAGTTGATATTCTATAATACTGAAACAGGAATGTTCCTATTTAGAAACGTTCTTACTCCAAGTCAGTCACGAATAAGTCCAACTCCCTATTCTATAACCACATTTTAGTCTAATCAACTGTCAAAACGTTCTTAATTTTAGTTCACACCTAATTGGAAGTGTACTAGTTATTTTCACAGCAGTCCGGGATATTTTAATTAAGATGAAAACGGGACGCTACGACTCGAAATACTATTGTTTTACTATCCGACATGGTAAATTTAATTTTTTTCACCAAAATAATGCTTTTAAATGCCCATGTTCGTTTCAATATGGCTGTCAGTTTGTTTTGTTGTGTGGCGCCACCGTCGATACAACTAACGCCTCTAGTGATAGAACACTGAACCTACACTCGTTGCCTAGCAAATGACAGTTGACTCACCGTTAAGTACTTAATCTGCCAGAAATGTTGAGTTAAATATTTGTCGTTTTAGTGACGTATTTGAGGGAAGATTAGGCCTAAACGGACACTGTGATAAGCTATATTTTTGTAAAACTTGAGTTTAAACTGAACTCTTAAACTGAGACTGTAATACCGGCCCATAATGTTTTAATTTTTTTGCATCGTGTTATTTTAAAAGTGTGTAAAAAGGGAGTCCGATGTAATTTTACTTTAAGTTATAAACTGAGGTTATTGGGTATTTTACTTTAAGTTATAAACTGAGGTTATTGGGTATTTTACTTTAAGTTATAAACTGAGGTTATTGGGTATTTTACTTTAAGTTATAAACTGAGGTTATTGGGTATTTTACTTTAAGTTATAAACTGAGGTTATTGGGTATTTTTTTATTACAATATTTAGTTGAGGGTTTTTATTTGGTGGTCGAACTTAACTGTACTAATATTCTGTAAATATATTAACTAACTGATTATGTTAAATTGATTTTATACAATTTATAATATATGAATAGTTGTTGTTTTCTGGTTATGGGTCAAACATGTAGTCTGTATCTTTTTAAGTACAACTTTACACTGAATCTACAGATGCTCGATTTTGTATAATAATAATAAGGGATTTTATATAGCGCCATTTAATGATTCAAAATCATTCCGAGGGCGCTGATATTTTAGTTATGTGCTGCTCTACGAAACAAAGCTAGTTTCAGTCCTTTAGTGAAAGTGACATATGCCCCCCTAGACAACTAGAAAAGAAATAAGAAAAGATAACTCAATGTATGGAAGTGACAGTTATCTTAATGACACCTTGTCTAGGGGGGCTGGAGGCTGTGCATTCCACTTAATTCCACACCAAACAAAGTATCGGTCATAGTATGCCGATTGTCTATTGTCTCTGTCCAACTGCTGTAGGGAGTTGTTACTCTGTGATCCAGAACACCTGACTGAGATGCCTCCCAGAGATCTCCTTTCATAGAAGATGGGTTTACGCTTTAATCAAAATTAATACAGTATTTAGATTAGGTTAAAAAAGAAATGAAAATTCACTTACAACATATCAAAAACAAATACATTTACAAGCGTAAACCACAGATAAAATAGTACTTAACTCGTACCTTCTTCTATGGTGTTTATACAAAGTCGAGCTTCAGATGTCAGTAATGCATTTAAATATTTTTACCATTTAGATAATTTGTTTCAATCAATAAATTAATGTAATTTTAACTATTTGAATTTTTATAAGTTTACTTAAAAATTTATGGAACATTTCTAAAAATATTGTGTTTATATAAAGGAACTTGCTTTTGTCAATTTACAAAAACATTTTTGGTGCGTAAGAAATATCGTTTTAGTCAAAATTTATAAACAGTACCTATTTCGTCATTAAAATATGTTACGTCTGTACGCTTTTGTATTTTGTTTTTTCAATACGGGCTTGGCTTTTTTTACTATACAAATATTGAAAGAAAGTTGAGACAGTTGTAAGTTCTTTTTTATTTAATTTCTATTTATTTGTAATATGTATTATTTAATATGTCATTTATTTAATTATATATATATATATCTCTAACATTCTACTAACAGCATGTGTTTCTCTCTCTTTCCCCCTCGGTCTGTGCTCTCTCTGTGTCCTTGTCGCACCAATTGGAATCGCGGGACGGCTGCATCTTCACTGCACGCACCTCAAAACAATACATATAACCTCGATATGACTATTTAAATAACATCTTAAATTGTGTGAATTTCGGATGTTTTTCAAAAATGATTTATCCCCCACTACAATGGATTGGAAAAAACCATTTCTTATTGTCAAAATGTCACCAAACGATAATTGTATTCCAAATGGAAAATTGTTACTATTACAAAATCTCTAAAATGACAATTGAAATAACAATTACGAATTAAAATGGAAACATGTAATAAATGTTGTAACTGATAAATATGGAAAATTGTGGATGTGTATCTCCAATATGACAATTATAATAATTGCCACAATGAAATAAAATTGTAAATTGTCACTGAAAATTACAATGAATTCAATTGTAACTATAACAATATTCTATAATATGACATTTGTAATAATTACCATGAACTGAAATGGCAAACTGTATCTACACATCAATGAATTTTGATATTCTAATCGTCACTATCATAATTTATCTAAATGGCAAATTATGACTGTATCAATATCTCCACTATGACAATTGTAATAACATTGAAATGGCAAATTGTCACTGCAAACTCGCATATAAAAAAATGCTGAATTGACAAAAAAAACAACGTCACCAAACAGCGCTAGTGGCGGGGACAACATTTCAAAGTCCTCAGCGGCCTCCAACTCCTCCAACTCGACGCCGGCCAATCAGGCAACGCCTACGGGTGGCACCAACGGCGGCTCGGGCGCCGGCAACGGTGGCGGGGTCGGCGCCGCACCCCCCGCAGGCGGCGGCATGAGCAAGGGGCACGTGAAGAGCGCCTCGGTCTCGTCGGCCGGCGGCACCAACGGCCAGAATCAGAGCGCGGTCGCTGGCGACCAGCCCGCGCTGGGCTCCTTGCACAACATGGACCCCCTGAGACAGAGGTAAACACGGCAGAGACGAAAGCGGATGCCGTCTTCACCGACATCACTTGAATTTCAAATAAGGAATCATTTTAGATTTGGATCATGTTGAATAGACAAATTATGTCATATTGAAAAAAATCATTTTGAATTTGGATTATATTTGATAGATGTATCATGTCATATTCATAAAAGAATTGAATCATCTTAAATATATGTGTTGCATCACATTCAAATAATCTTGAATGCATGCATCATGTGTTGTATTTGTAGGTATAAGTACCTACATTAGTACTTGCTCAAACTATAGATAGATATGTATGTGATAGAATGTATGTATAGACTGATAATAGAATCATGTCATATTCCAACATATTGGTCTTGTTATTTAGTTGTGAAGCCCGTCAATTTGTATTGTGTTCCTACACACTCATCCTTCATACTCATATTCAGACAAACTTACTGATACATACCACCATATTCCTACACACTGACCGATGCATCCCGTCATATTCCTACACACTGACCGATGCAACCCGTCATATTCCTACACACTGACCGATGCATCCCGTCATATTCCTACACACTGACAGATGCATCCCGTCATATTCCTACACACTGACCGATGCATCCCGTCATATTCCTACACACTGTCCGATGCATCCCGTCATATTCCTACACACTGACAGATGCATCCCGTCATATTCCTACACACTGACCGATGCATCCCGTCATATTCCTACACACTGACAGATGCATCCCGTCATATTCCTACACACTGACCGATGCATCCCGTCATATTCCTACACACTGACAGATGCATCCCGTCATATTCCTACACACTGACCGATGCATCCCGTCATATTCCTACACACTGACAGATGCATCCCGTCATATTCCTACACACTGACCGATGCATCCCGTCATATTCCTACACACTGTCCGATGCATCCCGTCATATTCCTACACACTGACAGATGCATCCCGTCATATTCCTACACACTGACCGATGCATCCCGTCATATTCCTACACACTGACAGATGCATCCCGTCATATTCCTACACACTGACCGATGCATCCCGTCATATTCCTACACACTGTCCGATGCATCCCGTCATATTCCTACACACTGACAGATGCATCCCGTCATATTCCTACACACTGACCGATGCATCCTGTCATATTCATAGAAACTGACCAATGCATTAATTGATCGATGTATTCTATCACATTTATACAAATTGACAGATGCGTCCTGTCATATTTGTACAAATTGACTGATGCATCCTGTCATATTTGTACAAATTGACTGATGCACCCTGTCATATTTGTACAAATTGACTGATGCACCCTGTCATATTTGTACAAATTAACTGATGCATCCTGTCATATTTGTACAAATTGACTGATGCACCCTGTCATATTTGTTCAAATTAACTGATGCATCCTGTCATATTTGTACAGATTGACTGATGCACCCTGTCATATTTGTACAAATTGACTGATGCACCCTGTCATATTTGTACAAATTGATTGATGCACCCTGTCATATTTGTACAAATTGACTGATGCACCCTGTCATATTTGTACAAATTGACTGATGCACCCTGTCATATTTGTACAAATTAACTGATGCATCCTGTCATATTTGTACAAATTGACTGATGCACCCTGTCATATTTGTTCAAATTAACTGATGCATCCTGTCATATTTGTACAGATTGACTGATGCACCCTGTCATATTTGTACAAATTGACTGATGCACCCTGTCATATTTGTACAAATTGATTGATGCACCCTGTCATATTTGTACAAATTGACTGATGCACCCTGTCATATTTGTACAAATTGACTGATGCATCCTGTCATATTTGTACAGATTGACTGATGCACCCTGTCATATTTGTACAAATTGACTGATGCACCCTGTCATATTTGTACAAATTGATTGATGCACCCTGTCATATTTGTACAAATTGACTGATGCACCCTGTCATATTTGTACAAATTGACTGATGCATCCTGTCATATTTGTACAGATTGACTGATGCACCCTGTCATATTTATACAAATTGACTGATGCATCCTGTCATATTTGTACAAATTGACTGATGCATCCTGTCATATTTGTACAGATTGACTTGACTGATGCACCCTGTCATATTTGTACAAATTAACTGATGCATCCTGTCATATTTGTACAGATTGACTGATGCACCCTGTCATATTTGTACAAATTAACTGATGCATCCTGTCATATTTGTACAGATTGACTGATGCACCCTGTCATATTTGTACAAATTGACTGATGCACCCTGTCATATTTGTACAAATTGACTGATGCACCCTGTCATATTTGTACAAATTGACTGATGCACCCTGTCATATTTGTACAAATTGACTGATGCATCCTGTCAGGGCCGGATAAACGTGTTTTTGCGCCTGTAGCAATATATTTGAATCCGCCCCCCCCCCATTTTTTTTTTAAATTTTTAAAACAATTTAAAATTATGTAAAATTACATCGGGTTTAAAATGACGAATATAATAAGCGGGATTTTTTTGCATACACACCATCATGCCGAGCCTCTATACGGGTACGCAAAGTGAACCGAGCGCCATACCTGCGGATTTTTGATTTATATTATTAATATTTTAGAGTTTTAAGCACCCTTTTTCTGCAACCGCCCTGACTTCTTTTTCCTGATTGTTCTATGATTTATCCGGCCCTGCATCCTGTCATATTTGTACAAATGAATGCATCCTGTCATTTTATTATTGACTAATATCAAGTTAATCCACACAGTTCCCATACATAAATGGATAACAGGAACCATACAAAGTATGACAGATTTTTGTTATTTTCAAGTAATATTGGTGGAAACGGCAGGTAGTTGTCTAGGTCTAGTGCTGCTCATATAACTGTCTCATCATTCATCAATTTTTGCCTTTTTTTTTGCTTTTCACACCAGGGGGCGCAAGTTTGGTCAACCGGCGGAATCAAAACCACACATGCTTACCCATATATGGATATAACTATCTTATGGAGTTCTATAATATCTTAAGATGTTATAGAACTCCTAAAATAATGTTAATTTTTTTACATTCTTATTTATTTATTTAAAGTCAACCCTGACAGAGTTTGCTGGTATGAGTAATAAATTATATCCATGATATGGGTAAACATGGATGGTTGTGATTCCACCTGTTGACTAGACTTGCCCCCCAATATTTATTATTTTGTGCAGTTCAAGAAAACTGAAAATTCTCTTCAATCGTCTTGGGGGGAGTGTTGCTTGCTTATTAAAAAAATGGTCTGAATATTTTTTAATATATATATTTTATGGTGATTTTATTTTTTGTTAATCTCTGCTTTTATATAATATACAAACTCTTTTCAGATATCTTAATATATGTTTTTTTTTTTATTTAAATGGGTGGTCATAGAATTAAATTATCTACAATTTTTTTCATCTATTTTGTTGTATAATTTTATGTAATTTTAGTGTCATAATACATATTAACAAAAAACATGTCATTCAGGTGAAATATATGTATTTCTAGTATTTATTGTAGTGGCTTATGTATGTTATATCAATTACCAGTCTATGTATCATTTACAAGTCGTGATTTATCGTGTTTTCATCCTCTAATGAGTGTTATATTCCCAATAACATTCACTTTTACAAACAATCTGTAAATATTATTTATATTGACGATTTGTATTGTTCTCTTTCACTACCTTTTGTAATATTCCTTACTTGTTATTCTCTTCTTTTTGTGTGTTTCTCATGCCTATACCGGGTAATGAAATATTCCTAATTTGGATTTTTCTCTTTCACCGTCTGATATTATATTCTTGATTTCTCATGATCTAATATTCTCGATTTGTCTTGTTCTCTTTCACCAGCTTTTGTAATATTCCTTACTTGTTATTCTCTTCTTGTTGTGTGTTTCTCACACCTATACCGGCTAATGAAATATTTTTTATTTTGATTTTTCTCTTCCACCGTCTGATATTATATTCTTGATTTCTCATGATGTATGTAATATTCTCGATTTGTCTTGTTCTCTTTCACCGGTTTGTGTAATATTAATCACTTTAATTGTTCTCTTATCATTGTGTGTTTCTCACGCCTCCACCCACCGGTCAATGTAATGGGACAATTATTTAATAATATCTTGGTGTGTTTGTGTTTCAGCTTAAACCCGACTGTGAACTCCAATTCAAGACAACCACCCTTCCCTAGGAATGTCCCAACGAGATCCACCTTCCACTCAGGTAAATAAAAAAATATTTTGAACGTTGTGTATTTATTTTACTAAGTGAATGTAAGATATAATTCGACTTAATTTTCTACCACCTCGGAACAGCCACTGCCTAGTGAGGTGGTTTATACAAAAAAATTATATAACAATATTTTAATTTTAATACCTTTATTTTAATGTTGTATTGTTGATAAATTTTCTAAGGTAGGTGCAATAGCATTGTGGAAATTCTTTCAAGAACTACCGTTCTAGTTCTTGAAACTTGTATAGTAATAGATGGGTCGATGGCAGAGCGGTAAGCGCGCTGGGCTAGAAATCCAGTGGTCGCGAGTTCGAATCCTGCCTCGACCGATTTCGTTCACCTATAGCACAAGCATTTATTTGCCTATTTAAGGGAACGTAGGAAGATGTATATGTACTTGTTTAACAAGGACATATTCATTTTTAATTAAAAAAAAAAAAAGTAGTGATAAAAATAACAAACGTAGAAATACAAATAAAGTTAATTTATTATTTTTTGACAAATTTTTCACATTTTTTTTTTTAAATGAATATGTCCTTGTTAAACATGTACATATACATCTTTCTACGTTCCCTAAAATAAGCAAATAAATGCTTGTGCTTAGGTGAACGAAATCGGTCGAGGCAGGATTCGAATTCGCGACCACTGGATTACTAGCCCAGCGCGCTAACCGCTCTGCCACCGACCCATCTATAGAGACAAAGTTGTAATATTATAGGAGAACCAGGAACTCAAGGCACATACAGGACTTGAGATCTATCATCGGCTGGTTTACATGATCACTTTATACGCTTGCGCAACGTTCACCAATTATGCCTTCTTATTGAGTTCCCTTATCAATGCAATTTTTTGTAAGTTTTATATATTTGAATAGTGTGTAACAATTCACCTGAAAATAAGGAACTATACTATTGCCATCTATGAAGTAATGGAAAAGCCTTTTTTGTAACGCCATCTATTGAGAAATTAGTTTATTTGTAAACAATGAAAGCAACAGTCCTTATACATGAGGTGACAATGTTCTCGCACAGATGTCACCCTGCAACTTTAAAAATATTCATAAATTAATACACACCCAAACACTTGTCGCTGTTTACCCCACACTGTGGGATTTGCCGTGATAGTATGAATGAATTATTGAATGTATTTTGGTAAACAAAAATTCACCTCACATCTCCAACCGTTCTATTTTGTCTTTCCAGGTCAGACGAGGAGAACGAACCCCCTGGGCGGCATGACGGGCAACGTCTACGGCGCTGCCGGCGACGGATCCCCCCACTCTGGGAGGTCTAGCTTCTTCTCCAAGATCCAACAGAGGTTCAGTAAACGGTGAGTCTCCAATTTACCCGGCGGCAGCTGCAGCTGTCTGTTTCAATAACGCCTCACCTTAATGTGCAGACAGTCCTTGCGTACATAATCTTCAACCAGACGTAGTGAAAATATTTTCAAACCGTTATTAGTCTAAAATCATTTAATTAACATAAGATTATCGACTGATAATTCATGATAGATTTCTTTTGATTATTGAAGTTTTTTGTGCAGTCATATTGTCAGAATTCAGAATTATACTCTACAAGAATGAAACTAGAGGTTGTATAGCAATTTATACTAGATACATAGTTAATTTTTCAACTTCTCAAAACTGACTGTTTCAACCTGACATATTTCTTGTTATATTTTGTCTAGTATTTTATTTTGATCAAATTAAAGCATTTCAGTTTTGAGATCTTTCTCTGAGACTATCAAAGATATAGTCAACATTTTAAATTGTATAAATTCTCAAATGTCATGATTTTTTGTACGATGCGTACCCTTTCAAATATATGGCGAAGAATCTCTTACAACGTCTGTGGAAACTATGTACTCAAGGCAAAATTAACAATTTTACATTTGGTAATAAAGAGCTTTTGAATGCCTCCTTTAATAAATGACACACAATTTCATATAAGAAAAAATATACAATATAAATAATATAGGTCTCCGGTTCACTTCCCCGGGGTTCGTAATTTTTCAAACCAAATTTTTGAGATAATCTAAATTGATATATTATTTCTTCAAAGAAATCATGTGTCTTAGGATAATTTAATAACTCTATAATCCAATTCCCTTTATTTTTGTTGTCGTTTTAAATCACTAACCGCATTTAGTATTATGGGGCTTTTCCAGGCTTTATATGTTTAGTGTTTATTTATTATATCTTGTATCATCGTTTACATATAAAAAGTTTAATTTCATTACATAACCTTAAAAAATCTATGTATTTGAGATGCCACCAAACCTAACCCACCGTGAGATCCTTATTGTTTTGATTATTGTCTTCATCTATCTATTTTAGAAATTATATCTATGGAGAACAAAGTCATATTTACTTGTTTTAATTTTTATATTTGAAATGGTTTTTATTAGGTTATGTAATGTTTTAAACATGCTTGTATATTTATTAATATACATATACTGAATATTATTCATCTATTTCTAACTCATATTTCCATTATCATCTTAACAAACTTATAATAAATTATGTATTTATATTTTTACTACACTAAGCAAAATTTATATATTTTTTTATTTGCAATTATATATAGTGTCAGTTTGACAGTTCCTTGGTAAAACATTTGATTCAAGAGTGAGATGTTCTCAATTCCCTTCCCAGTGGGATAGTAGTTTTCGAGTCCCATGTATTTCATGTGATTGTTTTGTTTGATAGTATATCAATTTAAACAAATGAGAATACACCATATAACGGTGACCCCGAGTTACCTACCTGCAATATCTTATACCTAAAGTGGTGACCCCAAGGTACTTACCTGCATTTTATGAAGCCTAAAAAGGTGACCCTTTGCCTAAATCTTTAAACAGTGACTCCGAGGGGGCCTACCCGCACTATCTTAAACCTAAAGTGGTGACCCCAAGGTACTTACCTATATTATTTAAATCCTAAAACGGTGACCCCGATGTGATTTTAGAACTTATATTTATTCTTATTTTGCATGTCTTTCTAATGTACGAAATTCTGTAACTAATCTTTTACCTCAATTAATTTAATTTTAAATATTTTTGATATTTTTACATAATTATGACATTTCAGTACGCCTGTCTCACTGGGAACAAAGCACTTATTATTTTATAACAATATATCATGTATTCATTTATTTATTTTTATTTGTTTATAATACATTTACAGTGTGTATTTTTTATGTAGTTTCATTGTGCACGTTTTACTAATACATAAATAACTTTTTTATATAATTTATTTTTAATTTCAGTTTTGTTATTTGAAAATATACCTACCTACCATTTTTCCTTTTTTTTACATTTTAAATATGTATGTATGTTTTTTATTCCTTTTTTTTGTAAATATATTGATTATTTTGTCAGAATACAGTACACACCCACTTGTAACATACATGCCGATTGATATACAAAATGAATTCTTTAGTAAATGAACACTACAAATATTTCAAATTTTACAAATTTATTGAAAGAATAGAAAATTTATAGGGTAAATGGAGTACTCAATACAGTTATGTCCGACCCTTTAAACTTCAATACAGTTATGTCCGACCCTTTAAACTTCAATACAGTTATGTCCGACCCTTTAAACTTCAATACAGTTATGTCCGACCCTTTAAACTTCAATACAGTTATGTCCGACCCTTTAAACTTCAATACAGTTATGTCCGACCCTTTAAACTTCAATACAGTTATGTCCGACCCTTTAAACTTCAATACAGTTATGTCCGACTCATACAGCTTTAATACAATTATGTCCGACCCTTACAGTTTCAATGAATCCGAAATCGCTGTCTATAGTGGGATTGTAGTGCAAACTGTGATGTATGTAAATAAAACCTGGACGTTGCAGATGATCCAGAAAATAAAGACTTTATTTTATAAAAAGGATATGCAATTTAACAATGTGTGATAAAATATGGAATGTGGACGGGAGGAGAGGACGTATGCAAATGAAACTAGGACATGGCAGATGAGACACGAATGTAGAATAAATATGATAAAAATGATATGTAATTATACAATGAAGTTATGAGGCACCGGCTAACAATAGTGCTTCCACTTTTTTATAATATTATAGTTTCCGAGTGTCCCGTAAGAGCCGGGTAATCAAAAATACAACAGGCAACAATAAAATCGCACTTAGTTCAACAATGAGGTTCACCATCCATTTTGAACGTAGTGCCTTTTTAAATGAGACAAGACTGGTGTGTGGGGATGGATGTCCTGCTTCCTTTTATATAGTTTTGAATGGTATTTTAAAAGAATGGAATATAAGAACATGAGCAATCGGCAAGCATTAATGAAACGAGGCGTGCATACGTATGAAGCAATTAGGGTTTATAAATCAGAGGATTGTGGCGACCAGTTCTTTCTGCCTACCTTACTAGTGATAATTACATGTGTATTAGATAGTCAATCATTTCACAAGAGTCATAAGAATCTCAATGTTATAATGTTTGTAACAAACACATTTTTTTCTTTCAAAATCGAGATATTACACTCAATACATGTTTGTTTTCTATATAAATATATATTATGAAAAGGTAAAATAACTGAAAATGTGGCACTCGATCCTACATGTGTGTGAATACAAATTCCCAAACATGGCAATCACTCCTACATGACTGTGAAAACAAATTCCTGAACATGGCACTCACTCCTACATGTATGTGAAAACAAAATCCCAAACATGGCACTCACTCCTACATGTATGTGAAAACAAAATCCCAAACATGGCACTCACTCCTACATGTGTGTGAATACAAATTCTCAAACATGGCAATCACTCCTTCATGTGTGTGAAAAGAAGATCCCAAACATGGCACTCACTCCTACATGTCTGTGAAAACAAAATCCCAAACATGGCACTCACTCCTACATGTGTGTGAAAAGAAGATCCCAAACATGGCACTCACTCCTACATGTGTGTGAAAACAAATTCCTGAACATGACACTCATTCCTACATGTGTGTGAATACAAATTCTCAAACATGGCAATCACTCCTCCATGACTGTGAAAACAAATTCCTGAACATGGCACTCACTCCTACATGTATGTGAAAACAAAATCCCAAACATGGCACTCACTCCTACATGTGTGTGAATACAAATTCTCAAACATGGCAATCACTCCTTCATGTGTGTGAAAAGAAGATCCCAAACATGGCACTCACTCCTACATGTGTGTGAAAACAAAATCCCAAACATGGCACTCACTCCTACATGTGTGTGAAAAGAAGATCCCAAACATGGCACTCACTCCTACATGTGTGTGAAAACAAAATCCCAAACATGGCACTCACTCCTACATATGTGTGAAAAGAAGATCCCAAAAATGGCACTCACTCTTACATGTGTGTAAAAATAACACAGAAATAAAATTTAATTTTTTAATTTTGAAAACTTAACCAACTCCCTCTTCAACAATCGAGGAAAATTATGCTTAGTCATTTTAATCTTTTTTATATACCTACAGAGGCAGAGTTTTTATATACCTACTACATCCATCACTTTCTAGTACATTATCTACTTTTTATCATTTATTTCACTCTTTTGACTAACACATACATATCTCTTTCATACCTATCCCCATTTTAATTATTTTATACGCTTGTTAAATTTTGTATCATTATTTTTTGTACACTCATCAGTAACGGCACGGACTGAAACTCAAAAAGCAACAAACGTATAAAAACAATTATTTCAATTTTTATTTTCTTTGTTAGCGTCTCGCCAGTTGCCTTTTTAATTTCCGTTGGTGCTGTTCATTTATATTTTCATTTATATTTTTACTATTATAACAATGTTTTTTGATTTTTTTTGTTTCTTTTTTGTATTCTCTCCTTATTCTCATTTCGTTCGATCCAGTTGGAAATGTATAATGATTCATCTCGGTACATTAATTTGTTTTATTTTTTAATTACTGTACAAAAGTATATAAAAATTTTGTCTGGGGATGCACAATGCTTCAAAATGAAAAATGTAACAAACAAAAAAAAAAATACAGTCAATCTTTTATTTTTTACAGTTTCACAACGGCATTATTATTTAACAAGTCTTGTATCTTTTTAACTTATCTTTTGCAGTTTTTTTTATTTTATTTTTTGTTGACTCACACCTCGATTGAGACGGTTGAAAAATACAAGACTCACGAGTGCGAACAGCGTATATAACAATGTTACATCTGGTTTTACGACATCTTAATTCTTACTGAACCCGTACGTGAAATAGATATATTACTACAACTTATTGCGTCTGATATATGAAAATCACAAATTATTGTCTATTCATCTGTCAAATTAACATATTTGTTTTGATAAATCGTTTGCAATTGGAGAAAAAAAATGCAAATTAATTTTTTTAAATAAATCCCTTGTTTTTTTTATTCCTTCTTAATGAGGAATGTGTACACGAGAGAGTGTATGTAAAAAATGTATTATCAAAACGAAAGTGAACTCCCCGTGGTGGTTTGGACACACCAAAAGTATGAACAATGATTGAGTGATTAAAACAATATTTCTATCGACTTTATTTATTGTTTCTCTTCGAGGTAAATAAGTCGGGAGATTATTTTTGAAAGGCAATCTCTTCCGGTGAAAGGGTCGTCGTAAAAGGCAGATGTTGCCATGAATAAAATTTTAGAGAGAGGGAAATAAATGTGGCTGGAACAATCCGGCAAGGATTGATTGAGGAATTTCTAGATGCCAAATCCTCTTCCGTTTAACGTAGCGTAGAGATGTAACCATAGATATTGACTGTCATCTAGAAATCCATAGAAGTAAGGACATGTTGTCTTTAGATGTTGTGTTGCTTTAGATGTTACATAGTTGATTCACTTCTGTTTTGTCATAGTTTTTTTTTGGTTTGTTTTTAGACATAAATGAAATATTATTTTTTTGGAATGTGCATGATAATAATATTTGAAAACAATTAGGTTTGATTAAAGATTTATAATTATTATATATATAAAAAAAAGCTATTTTGAACGATTTATATTTTATATATGAGAAAAATGAAACAATTTTTAACGATTTATACTTATATGTCGGAAAAATGTAGCTATTATTAACGGTTCATACTTCGTATATGAGAAAAATGTAGAAATTTTTAACTATTAATACATTTATATATGAGAAAATGTAGCAATTTTTAACTATTAATACATTTATATATGAGAAAATGTAGCAATTTTTAACAATTCATACTCAAAATCTCATTCATTTCATATCAGTTATATTTACATTTCTTCATTTATTAACGAAAATATAAAATAAAAAAATACTTAGTATACATTCTACTAATTTTAATTATTAATGCGTTTTGTACATGGCACATTGTCAGAATAAGCATCGACATTTTATGTGTTGTATGTGAATATTTAAGAGAAATATGTGAATTTTCTCCAGCGAATAAGTGACATAAGTTATATTTAGTTATATTTAGTAAATAAGTCGCCTTTAAGGCGACACTAAAAACATTATAAAGGGTGTCTCAAAATAAAGTTTATATTTAGTGGATCGATTAAAAAAAAGGCTATGACTATTTACACGACTCAACCATAGACGAAAACCAAAAATAACCACAGAAAACGCAGATAAATCAAGTTATAAAAATATTTACCTTTGTTTATACTTTGTTATAATTGTAGATCTCGATGAACAAAATGATTTATAAAATTAAGTAAATGTAATAAGATGCCAATATTATTTATTTTTTCTTCAAGTTGGTTTCCATGGTGCATTTTTATGACCATTGAAAAAATGACAAAGGTAAATATTTTTGTATTTTGATTTATCTGCGCTTTCTATGGTTATAAATGACCTAAAAACATAGACGACGTCAGAAAATTTGTCGTGTAAATAGACACTTTTTGGCGGGAAAACGCTTTTCCCGCCAATTCCGGTCGTAAAAATAATGGCACCGTAAAAAAAAGTTAGCCGTGTATCGAATTATTAATTATTAAAGTACACAATTTGGGAATTTATTTCTTAAAAATAATATCGTCCAAATGTAGAACCTCGCGTTCGCAGCACTCATTTAATACAACAGTAAAATTACTTATGACTGCTCGGCAGGTGGACTCCACTTCGTGACGGATATTTTCTTTCAAATGCACCAGGGAAGTCGGTTTATTGGCGTAAACTTTAGATTTAAGATAACCCCATAGGAAAAAGTTCATAGGGGTTAAATCAGGACTGCGTGGAGGCCAATTTATGTCACCTCTCCTGGAGATCAATTTGCCTGAGAAAGAAACTCGTGGCAGAGATGTATGTATTGGACGTGTGTGAGGTTGCTCCGTCCTGCTGGAACCATGTTCTTTGGTTATAGCCAGGAAAGTTTGTCTAACATCTCCACATAACGCTCTGAATACAAATATAAACTTTCTTTTAAGACACCTAATATTCTGAAGAGACAAACTTTCTTAAACAAAATACGTATATTTGTTACTTTCTTCCTTTCTATAGATCATATTGTGAAGTTAACACATATTAGTTTCTTTCTATTAAGCGATAGTGTTGAACATTATTCATTAATAGATGGTACTAGTGTAGAATATTTGTCACATTTTAATACAATATGTATTTTATTATTATTATTCTTAAATTATTTTTTATAAAACTAAAATTACAGTTTTTTGTCACAATTTTCGTTTTTACAGACCAGACGTTTTCGCCAAGCGTTATTGGGGGTGACACGAAACTAGATTCAGAGATGTCAATCAAACGCAGATCAAAATATTTACCACGTTGCCAAATGTGTGGATTTTACTAAAATTAAGCAACATGGTTTAGTATTTTAATGTGTAAGATTGGTATCTTTGAATCAAGTTTTGTTTTTGACCATTAAAAACGTTGAGATGTTTAAGCAAAAATATTTGGTATCAAGATAGCAAAATTATGAGAAAATGCTGTGAATTTTTTTTTATATATTTAAAATGAATTACCACTCTTTGCGTAGTAACAAAAACTGAAGAATTATGTTAAAAAAATGTCCTACAAATTTTTTTTAATAAATTTACTCAGACAATGATATAAAGCAGGAAATTTTTATAATAAGCTAAATTAGCTTGCGGTGGTAATTACGAATAATTTTTCCAATGCCTACATTGATCTCTACAAAATAATACACTAAGTTCCGCTAAAGCGCATGGGGTGGTGTGGCTCAATTTTATACACGATATTCTGCAGATTCGGCTTGGGCAAAGGTTAAATTATATGTATAAGAAATATGTATTTACTGAAAAAGATAAATACGTACATAGACAAATACTTTATATCCATCAAAGTTTGCAAAAATTTACGTTTATGGTGCGATTGTTGAGACTACTTTGACGTATGCTAATGAAACCTGGACAAGACAAATGACGTATGAAAGTAGAATAATTTTGTAGAAATGAGATCATTACGAATGTCGATATAAGATAATACTGGATATTATAAGCATGATAAAAATTGAATATTTTTATAGGTGCATATACACAAACATCGGAATTTTTAACCTTGTCAGGAGTCTATGGCCCGGTATTACAGTCGGCCCTCAACTCATTGAGTTTGTTAAACTCAAGATTAATGTTAAGGGGAGATTGAATTCATTTCCGTATTACGGACCGGTATTACAGTCTTAGTTTAATAGCTAAACTCAAGTGTTACAAAAATATAGCGTATTACAGTGTCCGTTTAGGCCTAATCTTCCCTCAAATACGTCACTAAAATGACAAATATTTAACTCAACGTTTCTGGCGGATTAAGTACTTAACGGTGAGTCAACTGTCATTTGCTAGGCAACGCGTGTAGTTTCAGTTTCTATCACTAGAGGCGTTAGGCAACGAGTGTTGCTTCAGTGTTCTATCACTAGAGGCGTTAGTTGTATCTACGGTGGCGCCACACAACAAAACAAACTGACAGCTATATTGAAACGAACATGGGCATTTAAAAACATTATTTTGGTGAAAAAAAAATAATGTAACATGTTGGATAGTAAAACAATAGTATTTCAAGTCGTAGCGTCTCGTTTTGTAGTTGGTATTATTTGAGGTTATTTGAAATTTGACAGATAATAACCACAGAAAAAGTAAAATATGTCCATAATTGAAGATTTAGTAACTGACATGTCATATTGCACTGTAATACGGAAATGGATTCAATCTCCCCTTAACATCAACTCATTGAGTTTAACAAACTCAATGAGTTGAGGGCCGACTGTACGAATACGAACTACAAAACGAGACGACTTGAAATACTATTGTTTTATTATCCAACATGGTAAATTTAATTTTTTTCACCAAAATAATGCTTTTAAATGCCCGTGTTTGTTTCAGTATGGCTGTCAGTTTGTTTTGTTGTGTGGCGCCACCGTCGATACAACTAACGCCTCTAGTGTTAGAAAACTGAAACAACACTCGTTGCCTAACGCCTCTAGTGATAGAAACTGAAACTACACGCGTTGCCTAGCAAATGACAGTTGACTCACCGTTAAGTACTTAATCCGCCAGAAACGTTGAGTTAAATATTTGACATTTTAGTGACGTATTTGAGGGAAGATTAGGCCTAAACGGACACTGTAATACGCTAAATTTTTGTAAATCTTGAGTTTAGCTCTTAAACTCATACTGTAATACCGGGCCTATGATATTTTATGACAAATTTTCAAGTTTTTCCCGGTTTTCCTATAATATTCCAACTTCGTCTCTATTGAGACGATAAACATATTCAATTTACATACACATTGGAACAAACAAGTAAACAAACCTAAAATGAACTTATAATTCTGGCGCTGTTCAGAGATGACATCTGTGTGAAAGCATTGTCACCTAATGTATAAGGACTGTTGCTTTCATTGTATACAAATAAACTAATTTGTCAATATTCATAGATGGGGTTGGTGTTTCAGATTATTCTCAAGCGAAAAGATTTTCTTGATTAACATAATACATATATAGAACTTTCAAAAATTGTATTGATAGGGAACTCATAAGAAGACATAATTGGCATGAGTGATCACGTAAACCAGTCCATGACAGGTCGTAAGCCCTGTAGGTGCCTTGAGATCCTGGTTCTCCTATAATATTCCAACTCCGTCTCTATCGAGATGTTAAAAATTTGTCACTGAATAACAAAAGTTATGACACCGAGATGCTTTGGGCATATTGAGAGAAAGAATGACGGACCAAAATATATAATTAAAAATGGTAGCAATAAATGATCCTTTGAAAATCTTGATCTATCGGCAAGCGTATGTGAGATGATGCATGAATGTATAGGACTCTCTCTGCCTACCCCACTAGGAACATGGTATGTAAGGAAGTTTTGTCAACTGTCTTTGAAATAAGGACATCATAGTTATTTCTATATAGATTTTTTTTTAATTATGAAATCTTGAGATTACTTTTAAGTGATATAATTTTTCATCTAATTGCTCTTGTGTTATTTTTAAAATCATTTAAGATTTTTTATCATTTGTCTGTGGGATCAGTCTCACGGACAAACGATCTACGCTTAGATCTACGTTTTTTTTATATTTAGATCGATAAAAGAGGATTGTGCATCCCTTGATGGCAAAAATCATATTTTTTTGGTCGTTTTTACGACGGCAACGGCTTTATAAGTGAATTATATCTTTATTCTAACTCGCACATTGGTGATTGGGTTCTGTACTTACTAAAACACGAAAGTGATATGAAAGTTTGTACTAAAAACGAAAAAGGAATTCAATGCGAGGTAGATGAAGCCAAATCAAGGTGAAGCAGATGTGCTGAATCAAGGTGAAACAGATGTGAGACAATACCGTATCATGGTGAAGTGATACTGAATCAAGATGAAATAGATATGAGATGACACTAAATCAAGGTGAAACATATGTGAGACAATACCGTATCACGGTGAATGATACTGAATCAAGGTGAAGCATATGAGAGTCTATACTGAATCTAGGTGAAACAGATGTGCTAAATCAAGGTGAAATAGATGTGAAACAATACCGTATCAAGGTGAAACAGATGTGAAACAATACCGTATCATGGTGAAGTGATACTGAATCAAGGTGAAATAGATATGAGATGACACTAAATCAAGGTGAAACATATGTGAGACAATACCGTATCACGGTGAATGATACTGAATCAAGGTGAAGCATATGAGTGTCTATACTGAATCTAGGTGAAACAGATGTGCTAAATCAAGGTGAAATAGATGTGAAACAATACCGTATCAAGGTGAAGTGACACTGAATTAAGGTGAAGCATATGAGAGGTTGTACTGAATCTAGGTGAAATATATGTGAGATGATACCATAGACGGTTAAGGTGAAACAGATGAGAGATGATATTGAATCAATGAGAAATGGATGTGGGGGATACTGAATCAAGAGAAAACAGATATGAGGTAATACTGTATCAAGGTGAAGCAGATGAGAGATATTGAATGAATGAGAAATGGATGTAGGTGGATACTGAATCAAGGGAAAACAGATATGAGGTAATAATGTATCAAGGTGAAGCAGATGAGAGATATTGAATGAATGAGAAATGGATGTAGGTGGATACTGAATCAAGGGAAAACAGATATGAGGTAATAATGTATCAAGGTGAAGCAGATGAGAGATATTGAATGAATGAGAAATGGATGTAGGTGGATACTGAATCAAGGGAAAACAGATATGAGGTAATAATGTATCAAGGTGAAGCAGATGAGAGATCGCACATCTCACATCTGTCATTGGTTACCCCACATTTTGGGACATGCCGTGATGGTATGAATGAATGAATTGATAATAATAATAAACTTACACCCTGCGTAAGTGGCAATTTATATCAACTAACCAGTGTTTTTTCCAACCCAGAGAAGTGATATCTGTGTGATAAATGAAATGAAATTATTCTATCCTCTGCTGGGGACTGAACTCAGGACACCCGCACAGAAACAGAACGGCTTACTAACTGAGCCACGGCAGTCGGCATATTCAATTATTCATCGATTAATTTTTCTGTACAAATTTGTCTTTACTGTATGTATCTCATGGCTTTGTTTAAAATCACTTAAAATCGCTAAATAATGTTATGTTTATTTTATTAACTAAAACAAAATATCCGCTGAATCATTAATACTAAAATTTGAATCACAATATTGTCTGATGAATGCTATTCTTGCTGTGTATTAACTTGATCATTTCATTTGAATTAGACAGGAAAAACTTGTCAATTAGAAGGAGGTATTGTGAACAAGATTGTCATCTTGAATGAATGACGAAGAAAGAATCTTGTCGTGCTCCAACGGATGCTGGTGACAATCACCCCATCTTGTGCCAGCCTAATGAGTGACTCTTTTGTGCCCCATACTCTGTCTTATGGGCCTCCACTATGGCCCGGTATTACAGTCGGCCCTCAACTCATTGAGTTTGTTAAACTCATGATTAATGTTAAGGGGAGATTGAATCCATTTCCGTATTACACTGCAATATGACATGTCAGTTACTAAATCTTCAATTATAGACATATTTTACTTTTTCTGTGGTTATTATCTGTCAAATTTTAAATAACCTCAAATAATACCAACTACAAAACGGGACGTTACGACTTGAAATACTATTTTTTTAATATCCAACATGGTAAATTTAATTTTTTTCACCAAAATAATGCTTTTAAATGCCCATGTTCATTTCAATATGGCTGTCAGTTTGTTTTGTTGTGTGGCGCCACCGTCGATACAACTAACGCCTCTAGTGATAGAACACTGAACTACACGTGTTGCCTAGCAAATGACAGTTGACTCACCGTTAAGTACTTAATCCGCCAGAAACGTTGAGTTAAATATTTGTCGTTTTAGTGACGTATTTGAGGGAAGATTAGGCCTAAACGGACACTGTAATACGCTATATTGTTGTAAAACTTGAGTTTAGCTCATGAGTTGTACAAGGTCATGTTATTTATCATCACGGAGTATGTGGCCAAAGTATGAAGCTTTGCATCTCTTTGAAAATGGCCAGCATCTCTCTCCTTCATATTCAAAATTCTTTTTAAGAAAGTAGGTTTACAAGAATGAAACGAGATATGTATGAGGCATGAACGATAGGAATGTTAGAAGTGTAAATAAAATGAGAGTGAGTGTGAGACGATGGTGATAATTTGGTCCAGTCTTGACTGTTCAAACTAGGGAATCAAATCCCACACCAAAACTATAAGACTGCACGCTTGCAGGATTGAGGAACATCACAAAATAAGTATCACATATCAAAATGCTTTTACAGTTGCTAAAAACAATTAAATACAACAGAATTTAAAACAAAAGTAGCATTTATTAATGACACGACTGAAATACCATATTTTGCTATCAGTACCGCAAGCCATGCGAATCCTGCAAGTCATGCAGATTCTGCTAGTGTAGTACTGCAAGTCATACAGATCCTGCTAGTGTAGTACCGCAAGTCATGCAGATCCTGCTAGTGTAGTACCGCAAGTCATGCAGATCCTGCATTATTAATCACGCAGAATCCCACGTTTGCGGGATTGGATTCCCTTATTCAAACGTTTAAAACAAATTTAGGGATAAACAATCGCTGATTTATCAATGAAAATATAAATTTTAGTCAAAACATTTTGACATAGTTACGGTTCATTTGACGTGTTGAGTTTGATTTCAAGGAAAAGTGACTTATTAAAAATTCAATCTCATGTAATTCTTGTCTCTCTGAGTTGGAAGTATTGGTTAACTGTAATAAATAATCTCACCCATAAGGAATTAATTATACAATTTAACTATCAATTATTTTATTTCATGTACATTGCTTGGAGGAGTGAATAGAATGAAGACGCCTATAGCAATAATAATAAACACTTCCTTGTATCCTGCGCAAGTGGCGAGTTTATTGCCGTATGTCAATTTTTATCATCTAACCAGTGTTTCTAGCCCAGATAAGTAATATTTTTGCGTGAGAAATGAATTCAAATTAATTTCTCCTCTGCTGGGGGTCGAACCCAGGATGCCTGCACAGAAACGGTTCTACCAACTGTGCCACGGCGGTCGGCTAATATACTAGATGGAGTTCTCCGTGCAATAAGTGAGTCATGGTATATCGCGCATTTGACGTTTTGGTTGGCAACATATTGCAATTTCAACACTTCCTAGATAACTGTTCTCTATATCTTAATAAACAAATTGTTTTTTTCTACAAATAAATCCAAAAAAAAGTCACATTAGTCGTTATCAAACCCACGCTAAGTAATTATCAAACCCACGCAACCAACCGTGCAACGGCGGTCGGCCAGCAATGAATATAAGAAGCACATGATACAGGCCCATCAACAATAACTGACTAACTGTTAATTATTATTAATAATATTAATAATATGTCAAAAAAATTGATGAAATATTATATAACTAGGGGCTCTACCCCCATCCGCTGTTGCAGCCCAACCCCCAACTTATTTGCCGCTACGCGGCAGTTGCGACATAACCTTATAATACTAAATATCGTCAAATAGGATTTAGGACATTACACAACATTTAAAAACTAAATTCTGACATATTATTATGACATATTGAAAGCAATGTTGTCAGTATTCAAAATGGATATTCCGCAGATTATAACGCTTAAAATTAATTCTGAATGTTTGAAATTCCTTTTTAAACAATAATATTATCAATTTATGCAGAAAATACATTTTAAAGATTAATTTGTACTTTTTCGCATAAATTTATTTTTGCCCGAGAATTGATTAAGGAAAAATTATTTCACTGGCGATCCGTTGAACGACGAAAAAACATGGCGTACAATAATTATATTATAGATAGGCCTCAATGGCGTTAGGAAAAGTTTTGTCGTTATACTCATAGATGGCGATAGTCTTTTCACCTTATTTTCAAGTGATGTGAAAATACCACACAACGTATATCAAAGTAGGTAATTAGGCATAATTGGTGAACGTCGCGTAAACCAGCCGACAATAAGTCTGCCATAATATACATTCCAACTTTGTCTCTATTGAGATATAAATAATGTCACAAAATATTGTAGATAGTACGATGCTATGAATGTATGGAAATGTACAAATAAATGTTCTCTTAGTCCAATATATTATTCTCTACTCCTAACAATTGTTGTGTATTGAAGTTTTACAAAATATGCGTTGGGTTTTATCGAAAAACAACATCTTTTAACAAATTAGTAGGCATTCATACGCATCCCCAAATTTATGTAACGCGCGTGCGCATGTATGTATTTTTAGGTTTATAGCGTTTGTCGTTGCATGTTATATAATATTATCATTTATATTAATTAATAAATTGTTGATTAATAATTTACACAAACAGTTATGTTACCGTTTCTACATGTTTGGAACATTATGTTAAATTTACGAATGTCCGAGTATTATGAATACTAACTTAATGATCGACAAAGTTTTTATTTTGTAGATTTCCATTATAAATTATGTCTATAATTAAAAGTAAACCACTTTATGATTATACGTGAATTTTATTATGTGCGATAGGCCTATTTCGCCTTGTTAGGGCCTTATTATGAATACCTTTTGAAACATGTTGTTCTCAAGTATGTATTGTTCATTATTTGAACAAGGCAATTATACAAAATCCATATAAAATTTGTGAATTTTCGACCTCGGATACCAATTTGTGTCAGTCTATGAACATCACAAATTAAATTTCAATCCAGGAAATATAAATATTTTACATATTGTACATTGATCATAAGATTATTTTTGATTCATTTTTTATGATTTTATGTGATTCAGTTCATTTTATGAACATTTTTGATTTAGTTCATTTAATGAACATTTTTGATTTATTTTTATTTATTTTATTTATTTAACTTCATGTACATTATAATGTGTACAATGGCGGGTTTATTGCCACAAGGCAATTTCTTCCAACCAAATTTAGTTCATTTTATGAACATTTTTGATTTAGTTCATTTAATGAACATTTTTTATTTAGTTCATTTAATGAACATTTTTGATTTAGTTCATTTTATGAACATTTTTGATTTTGTTCATTTAATGAACATTTTTTATTTAGTTCATTTAATGAACATTTTTGATTTTGTTCATTTTATGAACATTTTTGATTTTGTTCATTTAATGAACATTTTTGATTTAGTTCATTTAATGAACATTTTTGATTTAGTTCATTTTATGAACATTTTTTGATTTAGTTCATCTTTTGAACATTTTTGATTCAGTTCATTTTATGAACTTATTTAATTCGATTCATTTTATAAATATCTTCGATTCAGTTCATTTTATGGACTTCTTTTATTCAGTTTATTTTATGAGCATCTATACAATTTTAAACATTTTTTTATTTTAATAATTTTATTTAACTTGTCTTGAGATTTATAACAAGAAGCACCCTGAACAATATTGATATAGAATACTAAATGTTTCAAAATGGTTTAGATGTATGACTATGAACCAATAAATATATTAGTTCACAGGATTGTCTAGTTTAAAAAATAGTTTATTATAGAAACGTCTTGATCTCCTGTAAATCATATTACAAACTATCTCAATGGTATTTCTATATCACAAAATATGCCAATGAAGGCAATCGTCATAAATTTTCGATTCATCGAGTATTGTGCATCCTTAGGCGAGGTTTTCTTCAAATGATATCGCGAGTCCTATGTATGTCCAACACGACCGAACGGAACTGGGAAACACTGTGTTTCCTCATGTATGTTGAATGTGATATGGGACGGAGAATATAATGTGTGAAAACGTTCGGTCGCAGGTTGAATCAAAACCACTGACAGGGGAATGAAGGAAGGCGGGCGGAGACGACGACGACGACGATGACCGAGGACGTCCAAGAAGATGGGGACGCAAAGCGTCAATCGCCAGACGAAGACACGACCACACGTTTGCAACGGAAAATGGTCCATCTTGAATTCAAATTGTCTATTGCGGAGACAAATGAGCAATTCACAGTGTCTAACAACCCGTACAAATCGTCCAGCAACCTGTACGGATCGTGTCAAACTACGGATCGTCTAGAAACCCGTATGAATTGTCTAGCAGCGTGTTCGTTTCATCTGTCAACATGTACAAATCATCTCGCAACATATATAAATCCTCTGTCAACCTGTACGAATCGTCTATCAACCTGAACAAATCGTTTATCAACTTATATGAATAAACAGATCCAACATTTTCTACAGGGTCATTTTATTAAATAAAGATTTTTATTGCGTTTAAAAACGATTGTATGGAACTAAAGTATTGGAATACTTATGCTAAATAGTCAATTCATAAAGTTCGATGGTCGAAAACATGTTGATAAATATTATGATTCTACTGGGATGAGTCTGATTCGTCTTCCAATCGTGAAAACACAGTTGACTCCAAGAATAACGAAACCAGAATATTCAAAGAACCAGTTTCTAGGACATGTACATGAAGAAAACGCTCGTCTTTGGGATGTATTTGTGAAGAATACGTTGTTTTAAAAACGAAACTACACCTTTAACACATATCTTCGATTTATACAAGTTCACAATCGTCTTCAGCATTGTCAGGATGTGAATTAAACACTTGTGATGTGGTCTGACGATGTACCTATGATCAAAACACTCGTCTACAAGGTGTATTTGTGACTTTGACACTAGTTACGAATCCCGTGTGACACAAACGTTGGTTTCGATTCGTCATTCAAAGGCAGCCCTCATAGACCGTCCTCGCGAGGCCCTATCTGTGATCTCTTGTTCGGACAGTGCGCGATAGTGCGTGTTTTAGTTTAATTCGGTAGGTCAGAGTGCGTCTGCGACAACGGGGTGCTTCTCCTGCGCGAAAAGCTCTCTTCGTTGCGCGCGCGCAAGCCTGACATAAATTTGACTCGTATCCTATGTCTGTTATCTGTTTTTTTTTTTTCTGTTTTTGCTAAGTCAATATATTCATGAGTCATATAATATTATTTATATGCTAGAGCAAATTGAGTGACAATTTTTACTATAGTAATATAAACAAATTGTGTATTACTTTAAGGTCATTATTATATTTGTGTTTCTTACATACTTTTGTCATTGCTTATTTGTGTTATATTTTACAATTGACAATATTGTATTATATTCAAATTAAATTATATAATTTAGATCAATATTTAATCAGGGGGGCAAGTCTGGTTGACCAACGAAATGAAAACCCTCCTTGTTTACCCATATCATGGATATAATTATCGTATGGAGTTCTGACATCTAAAGATATTGTAGAACTCCATATAATAATTATATCCATGATATGGGTAAACAAGGAGGGTTTTCATTTCGACGGTCAACCAGACTTGCCCCCCAGACGTCCATTTGCGGCAGTCAGAGATAACCGAACGCTAAATTTTTCTATCTTGATAAACATCTATAACCTCAAATTAAATATTAAATATTTAAAAAAACACTTTTTTCTTCTACAATTCATTTGTTTAGTAAACATATTATTAGATAGATTTTTTTTATAAATTGCTTCTCAGTTAACAATAGATTGAAGATATTCACGTAAATTCACAGAAACAATTTTAATTTTTTACAAAATGTCTATACGGCATCTTTTTCGATCCACTCGGCAGTATCGTCTTCGAGACGAGCTTTGCATCGTTGCCTTTTACTGTTGTTAAAGAAGAAAATTAATATTATCTTTGGTTTTGATCTTTTATTCACGATTATTCATATACAATATGAACAATAATGGTCCGAGCGCCGATTCCTGAGGGACTCCAGATTTCACTACCGCTGAAAAATACGCATTTGTTATTATGGTACTCAAATATTGGGGTATGTGGGGTATAAAATTTGGCCTTCACTTCACTCTGTCGGGTACAAATAACATACATTCAAGGTGATAAAAGGAACTATAGTTCTATTTTAGACAATACCGTTAGTTAAATATTGATTTATTGAATATTATGTGATATTGTAAATACTTAATACAAGACAAATAAGTACATGAGACAAAAAATTGTTGATAATGTAATTTTATGTTGACATTTATTTGTATTAATATTTTATATTTAAGTGACCGTTCCAAAAACTCTCTCAAGGGGGACAGGCAGAGAGGAATTCTTTTAAAGCAATATTTTTCTCTTTGACTCGGGCTAGTTGCAATTTATTATTTTTGGCATCGTTAGGTTACGTTTATTTATCACAGTAGTTACAGAAACATAATTTTTCAATTATTTAAGATAAAATTTTCAAAAGATATTGTTTTGTTTTAATTGTATAATATTTATTATGTAAATTGAATTACCATAATTGTGTGTATTCTATGGTCCAAAATCATATTTTTGACTTTGTCAAATGTTAATACTTATCTACGTATCACTCGAAGTTCTACGTATAACAAAAAATATGTCTAAACGTACATATTTATAACCTTACTTTACAGTATAGAATGGAGATGTTTAAGGAAACTTGTCTTACCAAAACATAATGTTTTTGGTGATCGTAAAGGCAAAATATAACAAATTTTACTGATTCACCTACAAAATAAATATATTTTGTCTATGTATAAATAGATTCAATCATTCTTTATTATGCTCGGTATTATTTTTGGAAGGGAATCGTGTTTTTTTAAGATATTTTAACTGTAAGTGCTGTGTATATTGACATTCAATTATAAAAAAAAAAATATTTTCTTATAAAAATCATTTTGATAAAGAACTCATTTTGTATTTCACTAAATTATCGATATCTTTAAATCTATTTCACCCAGCCATTAGTATAATTTACTTTTCATGTAAGACTGTAATAGGATTTTGCAAGATCGGGTGAACAGTGCTCTTAGATCAATAATGGTTGAACCAATGATATTAAGGTTATCAAAACATTGCGATAGTTATCTGACATTGATTCATGGCAGTGAGACATGGACTTAAATGCATTAATAAATTATAAATGCAGTACTACCCGGAACTATAAATTGTTTAAAAAAAAATTGATTTAATTTGTTTATGGCCTGGTATTTGAGTTGACGCTTAAGAGTTCAACTCAAGTTTGACAAAAATGTTGCGTCTTACAGTACCTAATTTCCCTTAAATACCTCACTAAACGACATATTTAACTCAACGTTTCTGGCGGATCACGTAACTCAACGTTAAGTATTGTTTTATCACTAGGCGGCGCACTAATCTCCGTACGCTTTAGTGTTTTATTTCATTTTATTACAAATAACTATGCATAATACTTATAACCATGATTAATATAGAAGTGTGTCATGTATTAAATGTTTATTTTCTTACGTAAATGAAAATATATTGCCTAACCAAACCAAACAATTTGTCAGCCATATTGAAACATCATGCAAACATTTTATAACTATATTTTTGCCATTTTTCACTTTCTAAAATGATTCATCCTGTTTCTATATTATAATACTTGTATTGCAAGATGTTCCGCATAAGATATAATTTTTCCATAATCACTTAGTTCCGGATGCATCTAAAAATATACATACATTTTTTCATCACAATGATTGATTTTAATAAAAAAAAAAACATTAATTGGTATAAAAATTTAAAAACGTACCAAGTTGTGTAATGAAACACGTAAAATAATGCATTTAATAATAATAAAATAATATTTATTAATTATTTGAGGTTATTGACAATTTGACAGAAGCGTAATAGATAATAACCACAGAAGATGTAAAATATGTCTGTAATTGAAGATTACGTAACCGACGTTTCTTTCTGTGCCTTAATACGCAAATGAAATTTAATCTCTCCATAACTTTACACTTGGGGCCTATGTCCTTATAACCAAGTACATTTTCCGCTAATACCACACTTTTGTGCCATCATTAGTGTCGGTTTATAGAGATTGACACGCAGGCTAAATTATATAAGAAAAGTAATCTTAGGTAAATAAGATTAATATATGTTCATTTAAATGGTTCGGAAGAAAGTGTTCATGGCTGATAGTGATAGACCACATAAATTGAAATTTATAACATGTTGATAAATTGAAATAACAGTTGAAAGTGCTGGAATGTTTGATGTTAGGTTCTTCTCTCTGCCTACCCCGAATAGGGAAACGGTGTGATGGTATGTATGTATGTATATGTATATAAATCTATAAATAATGTCTTAAGTATCTTATATATTATACAATAATTGTTTATTTTTTTCTTGTAAATACGTAACTATAGTATTTTGCTTCTTGACTACTTGTAACCAGTTTCACCGAGAGCTGATCTATTGAGTGTATTCTTAACCTCACAATTTTGAGGACAATCAAACAGAGATTTTAATGTTATGTTACGTAACTTTAAAACAATGAAGGCCCGTAGTTATATGTGACTTTGAAAAGTTGTCGTTGACTGAAATTTCAGTCGTTTGTGACTTTGAAAAGTCTTTGATGACCGCAATTTTAGTTATCTGTGGCTAATGTTGTAGTTATCTGTGACATTGGAAAGTTAGTGATGACTGAAATATTAGTCATTTGTGACTTGGAAAGATGTCGATGACTAAAACTACAGTCGTTTGTGATTTAAGAAAGTTAACTTAAGCATTGTTGAAATTTCTCTATAGCATTTGACAATCTCTTTTCTGTATAATTATTGTATTAATTAAATTGAGGGACACGTTAAAGAGTTAGGATATTGTGACGCAGTTCACCCCTAGGGAGAGAGGCTCACTCTAAAAGTGTGTTTATATTAGTTAGGGATCAAATAATACTTATACTGTTTAAAAATGCAATCATTTTCTTGTTATATTTATAATTTTCCTACAGTGAAAATTCAGTTTTGGAACATTGATCAAATACCCTGGCTTCGCCCCTCCTCGCTTACAAGGCCCGACCCTTTTCCAAGGTGACCACATCCAATATACGCTCGCAATTCTTCTTCTTTTATATAGACCTCTGGGTCTGTTTTTAAGAGGCCAGCTCCTCCTGCAAAAAAGGACTCCCAGCTATCCCTTCATCTTTTATAGACAGCCTACCGCGAGGGCTGGTTCCACGAGGCCGATTGTTCTGCGCAATATGAGGAAGTCTGGTGCTATCCATCCTTTGGACGTGACCATACCAGTCCGTCCATCTGATGATATCATAAATCCCAGCTCGCACACATAAAATTTGGCATAAAAATGTTTTGTTGTGCAGTTTTGGCTTATTTTGTTGTGCTTAAAATAATTCAAATGTGTTGTTTCCCTATCAGGGTTGGGAGAGTGATCCGAAAGCCGTTCTTTACCTTCCTCTATGCTTTGTTCATATTCATACACTGTCCTCTATCGTGATATTTTGAAGTGATTCTTTTTAAAAACAATGTGTCCTTATTTCAAAAACATTTACATCCTCATACATTCCCTAAACTAAGCATATGCTTGTGCTGTAGGTGAACGAAATTGGTCGATGCAGGATTCAAACCAACATCCATTGGATCAATCAAGCGCGCTAGCCGCTCTGCCGTCCAAACACAACATGGACTATGTTTAAAAACTGATATTTCACTGTACTTATTATTGATATTAATTATACAATTTAAAACTTGTTCAAATCGACTGATCATTTTTATAACCTGTATAAATTTAAATTAAAAAAAATATATATTATTTAAATAATTTATACAAAGTATAAAAAAAATCACTCACAATTTGTTCTAAATTCTAAGGTATTTTTCTGGTCAGATATTTCGTCGTTGCATAATAATATTCTTGATATATTTCTTTTTTTTTATCAATCAAATATTACGCATATAATTTTTCAAATATGCTGACATTTTTTTTGTACATATTAATATATATATTTTATGTTTTATAAATAAAACTAAATCTATTTAATTATGTTAATTTTTTTTTTTATTTCTTTTTTTCAATTTACCCCTTTTCAAACTATCTTTTTATGACGCAATTCCCTCATTTTCAATTCTGAAGCTTTATTAAGACATAGATGTACCATCGCGGCGTATCCCACAATGTTGGGTAACCAGCGACAGGTGTGAGGGGGTGATCCTTTTAAAATGGAGCACCACTCATGTGTGTATACCCAAACACCAGTCTCTAATAAATAAAAGTACCTTTAAGATTGACTTTCGAAAACTACTACTTATTATTTGTTCTTATTTATGTAGAATTATAAAATATATGACAGTGTACTAGATAAAATATATGACAGTGTACTAGATAAAATATATGACAGTGTACTTGTGTCGTCAAATATATCTGGATGGTTGGAAGAAATTGATTAATAAATTGCACTTTTTTTTCGCTAAAAAATGCTTATTTTAAATTTAAAATAGGATTCAAATTTGATGAATTAATTAATTATATTTACTGGGTTCGATTCCCAGCCGAGTGATAATTCCCGCTTCTCTGGATTAGACACATTGGTTAGTTGTACCATTTATCAATTGATTGTTTCCGATTCCATTCTCAGCAGAGGTTAAATTATTTAAAAAATATTTCTCACACAATTTTCGCTTCTCTAGGCTTGAAACATCCGCTATTTTAAATAAATTATTATGAAGCAGTAATTACGCCACTTGTACAAACTGCAAGAAAATATTTCTTTTTTAACTTAATCATTACAATATATTATTGCTAATAAGAGTAAAATATTAAAAGCATTTATAGTTCAAGATTATTTTTTTTATACTTTTAATAATACTTGTTTGCACCTGTGCAAGTCGCGTGATTGTTGCCATACGGTAATTTCTTCCATTCGACAATGATATATTTGCTGTTACTGAGAGTTATTTTTAATGAATTACTCCTCTGCTGGGAATTGAACCCAGGACGCCAGCACAGAAGTCAAAACGACTTACCTCTGTGATATTCATATAATATCTTGCTCATTCGCGTGATATTTCAATGATATGGAATGAATGAGGCGCTTGTGATCTTGAGGTCATAGAACAATGAATTTCAGATATCTTTAATTAAAAATAAAAATCTCCTCCGCATTCCTTACCCCGCCATTTCTAGTACATGGTACATAGTATACTTCAATAGTTATTTAACAAATGATTGTTTTTTTTTTGTTTTACATGTATTGATTACGTTATTTTTTTATATATAAAATATATAATCAGTAATTATATGACGCACAATATATTTTTTATAACCATGTTATATAAATTGGTCTTTACTATACACTAATGGAATATTTAAAAGTTGATAATACAACTCCATCTATGAATGTAAATAGCATTTAGAGGTGCTGTACGATTGTTCGATTATTATTATCGACTATCATTTCAGGATTACTGTTTCTTAAATTTATTTTATAATAATAATAATAATTAATATTACGATAATAGGACCATGTATAATTTTTTGATTATGTTATTACATATTGCTGCATTTGTTTTATTTTATTTTTCTTTTTATATAAATAAATATATATATTTTAGTTTTTCTATTACAGTGTAATATTATATTATTTAGTTGTCATCATTTAAACAATAAATATTATATTTCAATTCTATTATCCAGTTTTTCTTTCCCGTGTTGTTCATATCACTTTTGTCAAATTCAACAATAGAGTTTCATAGAAATTAAAGCGATTTTGGACACCCTAAATCAGTCATAGGATACTCCCCAGTCTGGGTGCCAAATTATCATCCAGAATAAAATGAATGATTGGTTTGTGTTGTCTCCAACAGATGGCAGTAATGCAGAGTGGTTATTTTCATTTGAAAGATTGGTTTGTGTTGTCTCTAATAGATGTCAGTATGCAGAGTGGTTATTTTCATTTGAAAGATTGGTTTGTGTTGTCTCTAACAGATGTCAGTATGCAGAGTGGTTATTTTCATTTGAAAGATTGGTTTGTGTTGCCTCTAACAGATGGCAGTAGTGCAGAGTGGTTATTTTCATTTAAATGATTCGTTTGTGTTGTCTCTAACAGATGGCAGTAGTGCAGAGTGGTTATTTTCATTTGAAAGATTGGTTTGTGTTGTCTCCAGCAGATGGTGTCTGAAGTATTTTATTTTTTATTTTATTTTATATATTTCGGTAAACACAAGTACAAGTACAAGATTATAAAATAGTGTGCATTACTAAGTGCATAAAATGGTGTGTATTGCTGGTGTACAAATGCATAAAATGGTGTCTGAAGTAAAAGCGCATAAAATGGTGTCTGAAGTAAAAGCGCATAAAATGCTGTATATTACTGGTACACAAATGCATAAAATAATGTCTGATGTACATCGCTTAAAATGGAGGGCATTAATGGTGTGCAAATGGTTAGTATGTAAGGGGAAAAAACGTTGAATGTTGTGCAAGCACATAAAATGATGACTCTTGTACAAGCGCATAAATAAAAACTTATGAAAGCATAGTATGTTTACTATTGTGCAAAAACATAAAATGGTGACTGATGTGCAAGCACATAAAATGGTGACCAGATTATAGTCAAATCGCAAATATGAAAGATTGTATATATATATGTACATATCTTTTTTTTGTGAAAAATGACTATACTTTTAACATATACATTATTTAATATAAGAGGATGAAAAAACATACATTGATTTTAAAAAATGAACTTAAAAAGTTTTAAAACTTGGCCGGGGCCTTTGATTCACAACAAAAACAAAATCTATCAGACAATTCTTAACCAGAATAACAAAATCTATCAGACAATTCTTAACCAGAATAACAAAATCTATCAGACAATTCTTCACCAGAATAACAAAATCTATCAGACAATTCTTAAGCAGAATAACAAAATCTATCAGACAATTCTTAACCAGAATAACAAAATCTATCAGACAATTCTTCACCAGAATAACAAAATCTATCAGACAATTCTTAACCAGAATAACAAAATCTATCAGACAATTCTTAACTAGAATAACAATATCTATCACACAATTCTAAATAAGAATGACAAAAAATTATCCCTTCTAAATGTATGTCTAACAGTGTTATTTATAAATGTGGTTCAAATATTGAACTTCGGTTGAACCCCAATTTTATCACTTTTCATATTTATTGGGTGCGTGTTAAATAATTATTCAACATAGCGTCTGTTAGTTAAAATAAAAATAAAATAAACATGGATCGAGAGTTGAACCGTTATTCAAATCAAATTTTAAATTGAACTGGCAATGGGAGTACTTGAACCATTATTCAATTTGACATTTCACATTTTTAAAATAGTTATGATCCGACTATGATTGGCTTTTTTAACATAAAATATTATAAAAACATAAAAAATTATTTAATCTATTAGAGTTATTGATTTATAATTTCAAAAAATGCAATAGCTAGAGTTTGACAGAACTAACCTGTGTCCTGTGGCGCATATACTGTTGTGTGTTCATGACAACCAACTTAACAATACTAAATTTGCTGCTAATTTAATACATGAAGTAAAATATCTCTAAGGGTTTAAAATTGCCTACAGTACTTGATAAAACAAATTAAATCCTCAATACCTACATTTTTCTTATAGTTGTACATTTTTTTATGTTATTACCTTCTCTGATAACTAAGAAACTAAGACAAAATCAAACATTACCTACATACAAAGCTGTCAATATATTTTTTATTACAAAATGATTATGATTTCCTTCTTAAAATGTTTCAAACTCATTTACAATCTTTCTTTCTTTATTACATTCATATAAAATAAATCTTACTCTAAACTAATATTTTATTAATAAATTTATTGATCTAATAATAATATGATTAGGTAGTTATAGGGCCAGTATTACAGTCTCAGTTTAAGAGCTAAACTCAAGTTTTACAAAAATACAGCGTATTACAGTGTCCGTTTAGGCCTAATCTTCCCTCAAATACGTCACTAAAACGACAAATATTTAACTCAACGTTTCTGGTGGATTAAATACTTAACGGTGAGTCAACTGTCATTCCTCGACTCGTTGCTAGGCAACGCGTGTAGTTTCAGTGTTCTATCACTAGAGGCGTTAGTTGTATCGACGGTGGCGCCACACAACAAAACAAACTGACAGCCATATTGAAACGAACATGAGCATTTAAAAGCATTATTTTGGTGAAAAAAATTAAATTTACCATGTTGGATAATAAAACAATAGTATTTCAAGTCGTAGCGTACCGTTTTGTAGTTGGTATTATTTGAGGGTATTTAAAATTTGACAGATAATAACCACAGAAAAAGTAAAATATGTCTACAATTGAAGATTTAGTAACTGACATGTTATATTGCACTGTAATACGGAAATGGATTCAATCTCCCCTCAACTCATTGAGTTTAACAAACTCAATGAGTTGAGGGCCGACTGTAATACCGGCCCATACTCTTTTAACTCTTTTATGAATCATAATAATAATTATTTTAATAATAACTTTTTGATTAATTGCACTAAATTAATTTATTAATTATTAAAATATCAACATTTTAAATCTTTTATGTTCAATTATCCCAATTTAATTATTTTATTATAAAACTGCGTCTATTATTAATAACAGCTCATTAACTCTATTATAAGTATTCATAACAGTTCATTATTCATAAAAGTTTACTAACCATATTATTAACAACTGTTCACTAACTATATTATTAATAACATTTCATTAACTCTATTATTAATATCAGTTCACTAACTGTATAATTAATAACATTTCATTAACTCTTTTATTAATATCATCTCATTAACTCTTTGGTTCATAAAATATCTTTTACCCTTTTGATTAATCTTCTTTAATTCTGTTTCATTTATTATTTTTTTTTAATTTCATCTTGATTCCATTCAACGCGAATGGTTTTGAACGATCCTGTCAGCAGTTTGTCAGTATTCGGCGACAACCATTCTACGAAGGGGAGAATTTTCTCTCAGCCAGACATGCAGAAAAGGTTCGTAGTGTTTGACGCGACAACAAACCTTGTGTGTGCGTGTGTTATAACACAAAAAAACTATATTGTTACGTCATTTAACCAAATCAATACGGTCTATGCATAAAGCCGTTTGATGATTGTCTTTGATCCAAAATCAATTAACTAAAGTAGCATTTGACTTAACTATCTTTTATTTAATTATCCGTGATATTATGCCACTTTTCTTAACTGTCCAGAGGAATTTATGCCACTTTTCTTAATTGTCCAGAGAAATTTATACCGCTTATCTTAATTGCCTGTGGTTTTATACTATTCATCTTAATTTTCTGGGGTTTTATGCCATTTATCTTAATTATCCATGGTTTTACATCAATTCTTAATCATGCAGGGTAATTTATTAAACTTTTTTCAATTATTCAGAGGAATTTATGCCACTTTCCTTAATTGTCTAGAAATATTTTGCGCCTTTCTTTGGCAAGTCTAGATTTGTTTTCCAGCATCTTGGGTTCAATTCCCAACAGAAAAAAGATTTATTTGAAAACTATTCATATCTTGATTCTTTAGACTGGATAGTCCTTGAATTTGCCGTTCAGCAACAAACTTAAATATATTTTCAAATCTAAATATTTTGACTGTCTGTGAAAGTGTTATTTTTTTATAAATTTCATAGATATTTTTTTGCTCCATCATTAAATGAAGTTTTTGAATAACAAATTATAAGTATATAAAAATAACATTATGAATTTTTCAATAGGCAAGCTGCTCTTATCTTATAAAAAGACATGTCATGCTTCCATAAATTATTATGCCACTTATCTTAATTACCCGTTGATTTCATGCCACTCATCTTAATTACCCGTTGATTTCATGCCACTTATCTTAATTACCCGTTGATTTTATGCCACTTATCTTAATTACCCGTTGATTTTATGCCACTTATCATAATTACCCGTTGATTTTATGCCACTTATCATAATTACCCGTTGATTTTATGCCACTTATCTTCAACTGTATGGTCTTTAATAGAGTGAAACTAAATCTTTTGTATTATCTATGGGATCTATAATTATTATATTCTTTTCTTTCTTTAGTTTTTTTTATTTTTTGTATTATAATAATAATAATACTAAACACTTCCTTGCACCCTGCGCAAGTGGCGAGTTTATTGCCGTATGGCAATTTCTACCAACTAACCAGTGGTTCCAGCCCAGAGAAGCAATATTTGCGTGAGAAATAAATTTAAATAAATTTCTCCTCTGCTGGGAATTGAACCCAGGATGCCCGCACAGAAACCAAACGGCTCATCAACCAGTGACACATGCGTGCGTCCCCACAAACCAGTTTCGTCACACCTAAAAAGGCATTACACTCAGAATATTGTGAGTTGTTATTGTTACCTGTTGTATTTTCGATTACCCGGCTCTTACGGGACACACAAAAACAACAATATAAAAGATAAGAGTGGAAGTACTATTCTAAGCCAGTGCCTCATAGCATAATTGTTACTAGTGGCATAAATCATCATCCGCAGTGAACATTTAGTAAAAATGACGATTGTGCATGAATTTATTTATAAATGAAAATTAAATGTATTTTAAGCATGGAAAGTATGTTAAGATTATTCAACCATTGCATAATGGCATGTTTATTCCTTTGTTTACCATCAAATATATATATTTTTTATAATTTATATCGGTAGGTATCCGCATGCAAGTAATTATCTACACATTCAATGGCCGACAGGACTCCAAGAAATACCACACTTAAAACTTTAAATAAAGTCAATTAGTGACAGTTTTTATTACGAGCGATTTTTTACTGAGAAATATAATTTTACTATAAGAATGATTAAATACAATAAAGTTTTTATCTAAGTGAAAGCGTCTATTACAGTTAAGTTATTATTTAATATGACAAGTGATTTGATATGATTATATATGATGAGTTATTTGATATGATTATATATAATGAGTTATTTGATATGATTATATATGATGAGTTATTTGATATGATTATATATGATGAGCTATTTGATATGATTATATATGAGTTATTTGATATTTAATTGTATACTTTAAGTACAAGCGCTCAACAGCGGGTTTATTGCCATAAGGCAATTTCTCCCAACCAACCTGTGCAGCGTGAAGTGTCTAAAGTTGAATTCGTATAATAGTAGGTACTTAGTGAAAAATAAATAATATCACTGATCATAGTAATGAGGAAAAGGAGGATACGGAATGATATAGAGAGTGTATTCAGGAACTATTTGACAAATATCATAAGTTAGGCCATTCCATAGTCTTGTTGATTGTACGTTTGGAAGATCGAAGCGATAGGCCGTGATTTGACTTATCGTATATATAAATATATCAAATAACTCATCATACGATATGATGAGTTATTTGATATATTTATATATACGATAAGTTTTTTTGATATGATTATATATAATGAGTTATTTGGTGTGATTATATAATGAAGAGTTATTTGATATGATTATATAATGAAGAGTTATTTGATATGATTATATATGATCAGTTATTTGATATGATTATATATGATGAGTTATTTGATATGATTTTGATATTCAAAGCGAATCTTTCTTCGTCAGGGCTGATGACAACTGACTCTCTAAAATTGTATAATGCATTACATAAATTGTTAAATCTTTAATAACAAAATATATTAATGCATATACAATTATTATTTTTTCATTAAATATTCTATTAAATATTTTCTACACCCGTTACCAAATGTCAAATACAACCAATTTGCACACTCGTACAATTATTTTTAATATAATTACCATCACTCCATATCCCACATTGCTGGGTGACCAGCGACAGGTATACTTTTTTTTTTTAAATAAAAATGAATATGTTCTTGTTAAGCTAGTACATATTATATATCTTTCTACGTTCCCTAAAATAATTAAATAAATGCTTGTGCTGAGACCAAAGTCTGCAATTATTTATACCATACCATCAGGCCATGTCCCTATTTGGGATAGGCAGAGAGAACCAAACGCCAGTCTCCTCTCTCTTGACGTACATTTCTCGCTTCATTCACGTCCATAGATCATTCATTATTTGTACCTACTCCTAACGTCTCCATCTTTCAAAATTCCATTTATGTGATCATACCAACTTTTTCTTGGCCAACCTCTACTTTTCGTTCCTCCTTTGTCAGCCTTATGTAATCTTTTTTGTCAGACGGTCATCACTCATTCTTTCTATGTGGCCAAACCACCTTAGGGCATTTATTTTCATCTTACGATATCTCTTAGAATCATACATTCTCGTCTTATTATTTGCAAGGGAATACAAATTGAAATAATTACTATTTAGGGTGATACCGTGCACTCTAGGATCTGTTGCGCTCCAATCAACGTAATACTTACTACGAAATACCGCCATTATTATAAGCGTTGTAGAAAACATCAGGTGATGGGTATTTAAGATATTAGGTAGTGGACTGTATTATAAACCATCTCACCGATGCTTCTTTATTCCTGCCATGGTTCACTGATTGATTTCTTTCTGTGCACACATCCACACGCAGTGGTCTTCAAACTTGTACTGAACATTTTTAACTTGACACTTATTGTCATCCAAAATTATTGCATCAAGTGAGAATTGTCAAATGCATCAGTGAGGGGACAGTGGTAAGGAAAGGATTCAAAGGAAATATGCTTCTACAAGCGTAGTGCGTAATTGTGCACATTTATTTGTAAGAAATAAATAATAAAAAAATTTGGTAAGTACATTACAGTGTGACATGTTTTAATTATTCATTTTTTAGGTTATTTATTTTTAGTTCGTGCAGTTTATTTGAAGAGTTTGGTGGAAATGTGTTGTTTTTTAATTTGTCTATACACTAACTATTTGTAGAGTAGCCACTTATTTATGTAGTATCTGTGTTTGTTTGTGTTTTGTTTATTATTATTTATTTTTTATAACATAACCTCATTTTTTTCTAATCTGTCTCAATCTGTTTCTATTCTTTCGAACTGTCATTATTCCCGAGTCGGTAGCCCCGAAGCTAATTTTGGTAACATTGTAAGCAGTCTTACACAGTAATGACTTTTTATGTCAAAATAATAAATTCTCTATGTAAAATTACTCCAAGATCCATTTGAAAATAGTACTTTTTTGAAATTAAAGTTCCTTTACCAATATTTTTTTATTATTAAATGAATGAATATGTCCTTGTTACAATTACATAATACATCCTCATACATTCCCTAAACCAAGCATTAATGCTTGCGATATAGGTGAATGAAATCGGTCGTGGCAGGATTCAAACTCGCGACCACTGGATTACTATCCCAGCGCGTTAACCGCTCTGCCACAATTACTGTTTTTTCTTACAGATTAAAGTGCTTTTTTTACTTACAAATTGTCATTAATTATAAAAAAAAGAAAACACAGTATAGGCATTTTTGTCCATAAAATATTGTTTTTTTTTTTGTTATGAAAAATTTCTTACTTTACGTTACCCCATACTTAAGTCATTTTCGATATATTATTTTTAATACTGAGTTTTTATTTAGCACGGCAGTATTATTATTATCATTGTTGTTTTTCTTATCAAAAATTGTTCGAAATCAACTCCGAAAAATGAATGTCGGCCTTCATGACTCAATCGGTCAGATATCTGTCTGCTGATCCAAGGGTCCCGGGTATGATTCCCGATGGAGACACAGTTTTTAATTTTTAATTGTGTTTACGGTCTGGATCTGTGAGACGATTAATATATCGAGTATCCAGAATGTGGCAACTTGTTAGTTTCCCGAAAAGCAACATAAAATAAATAGCATTCTAATCTGATTTATTCTAAACGAATGAAGTTTTATGTGATTTGTGTTTTGTTTTTATTTATTTTTCCTTTCTTTTATGTGTTGTATTTCTTTAAATTAATATTCCTATATCCCGATGGGTGAAGAATGTGTCTCGCGTCTGTGTATATCGTGTCTGAGACGTCTGTTTGATTTTGTTTTAGACCTATTGACGGTAGCGGGACAAAGAGCGTTCTGGGGGCCAGCCCAGCCCCACTTCTTGGGTAATTATAATAACCTATATTATTTTATAACCTATTTCATTTTGTTTTGTTTTTTTATCATTTTTTTGTATTTTTTTTTGTGTTCCAACTGAAAACATTCTAATTAGCTGAATTGTGTTGTGTTTTTAACAATGTGGTATTTTTAAGTTGATATGGTTCAAATACACAAATTAAATGAAGAATTCCTTTCGAAATACACAAAAAAAGCCCCACAGTGGCTTAGCGACTACAAATAAAGGGCCTATTCTCCCGAAACGATTGTGCTGCAAAAAAGAAGTAAATCTTTGTGGAGCACGAATCGGTAAATTTGATCTTATGATAAGATGGAGTTCCACAATATCAACGGCATCTACGTTAAAAAAATATAAATGCCTGTCAATAATGATTTTGATGAAGGTGAGACGTTGAATACTCCTGCGCTGTGACCATTTACGATCTCCAGTATTTGACTATTACATGTGGCATATAATTATAAGAATTCCTTTATTTTCAGCAAAAGTCATTATCATTGCTAAGATGTCAGCGTTTGTCTATTATAGTATATTTTTTTGCATTGTAGTCTATTAGTTTTTGTTACATAAATTCATTACCTAGCAAATATGTTCATTTTATAGTAGATTCAAGGGTTTACTCCATAACAGACTTCAGTGTTAATTTCATAGAAGATTCAACTGTTCACTTCCTTGAGTGTTCACCCCATAACAGATTTCAGTGTTTATTTCATAGTAGATTCAAGTGTTCACTTCATTGAGTGTTCACTCCATAACAGACTTCAGTGTTTACTGTATAGTAGATTCAAGTGTTCACTTCCTTGTGTGTTCACTCCATAACAGACTTCAGTGTTTATATCATAGAAGATATGAGCATTCATTTCTTAGCCAACTTGCAGACACTTAGCAGATTAATTTGAGTATTTACTTTATAGCAGACTAAAGTTTTCACTTAATTACATATTTTAGTGTTCCTAGAAGATTTCAGTGTTCACTTTGTAGCATATTTGAGATTTCAACAATCCAATAAAACATATCGCACTTTAAGTGTTAAAACCGAGGTATGGGCATATATTTTAGTTTGGAGATATCGGAGTTATGCAGTCATCTTCAGAAAGTCAGTGTAAGTTGCTTCTGAAGTCTTTGGCTGCGTCGAGAAGAAGCAATGATCGGTTAGAGTTTGGATATCCCAAGAGTATATTATTCCAAGCAATTTGAAATCTTTTAACTTCCATATCTCCAAACTATAGTATTTGCAAAAATTTTTTTTTACACTTACAGTGCAATATATTTGTGCTTTAAATACATTTTATTTACATGCACTGAATTGCTGTAAGTTTTGCTTTTTCAAAATGTGTTGCTTGTAAATGCATGCTTATATATATTAGCTTATCCATGATTTTTAAAACCAACAGTATTTATGTTTATTAATTAATGCAATTCATATACAAAGAAGTGTAAAAAAATGGGTTTCAATATTCCTGCGACCAACAAATCAAATGAATTCCACAAAACAGTGCATGGCCTTTTTGTATACTCAATATTGATTTAGCCGAACTTGTGTTGGATTGTTTAATTCAACATGTAATAAACTGTGTAATTCATCTTGTGTTAAATAAATGTTTGATTGTTTATTCAACGTGTGTAGAATTGTTTACTCAACATGTCTTGTATCATTTATTCCACATGTGTTAGATTACTTTATTCGACATGTGTTGGGCAGTTGGGCTGTTTATTCAAAATGTGTTGAATTGTTTACTCAACATGTCTTGTATCATTTATTCCACATGTGTTAGATTACTTTATTCGACATGTGTTGGGCAGTTGGGCTGTTTATTCAAAATGTGTTGAATTGTTTACTCAACATGTCTTGTATCATTTATTCCACATGTGTTGAATTGTTTATTCAACATGTCTTGTATCATTTATTCCACATGTGTTAGATTACTTTATTTGACATGTGTTGGGCAGTTGGGCTGTTTATTCAAAATGTGTTGAATTGTTTACTCAACATGTCTTGTATCATTTATTCCACATGTGTTAGATTGCTTTATTTGACATGTGTTGGGCAGTTGGGCTGTTTATTCAAAATCTGTTGAATTGTTTACTCAACATGTCTTGTATCATTTATTCCACATGTGTTAGATTGCTTTATTCAACATGTGTTTGATAGTTTCACTGAACATGTGTTGGACATTATGATTGAATATTTGTCTATTGTGTTACAGGCAAGGCAACGAGGAGCAAGTAAAGCCCCGTTCCCTCAGGTTTACGTGGAGTATGAAGACAACATCACCGAGGGACGCAAATGAGATTATGGCTGAGATCAGGAAAGTGTTGGACGCCAACAACTGTGACTATGAACAGAGGGAGAGGTAACTTATTTATATCAAAACCAATCAAGATGTCTCAATATAAAATAGGTAGTTCCATAGAAGATATAGATTATCCTGACTTGATGCTTGCGTGCCTTTCCATTGCATTCTTTGGTCCAACGACGAAGATTATTGGATGTCTCATTTTTGTAAGTTCGGACAAACAAGTTGTCCTGATTCATGAGCTAGCTAGAAACTTCCACAAACTATATATTTATACACACAATTAATGTCCTAAGTTAGGACATTAATTGTGTGTTAATGCAGATATTTTCAAGGATAGCTTAACGGTTTTCAAATAAAATATTTATGATTCTTTTATGACAAGTTTTTAACATCTCAATAGAGACCAAGTAGGTATATTTTAGAAGAACCAGGAGCTCAAGGCACCTTCGGGGCTTACGACCTGTCACCGGCTGGTTTATGTGAGAATCTAATTAGAAACCAATTTCTCAATAGAAGGTGTTACAAAAAATTCACTTCATAGATGGTGTTTCAGCTTTTTTTTAAATGGACAGATTTTCATGATTAAAACTTTTAAAAAAAATGTATTATTTTTTTTTTCTCTGTCGGGAATCAATCATATTTTTATGGCAAATATTTAACATCTCAATAGAGACAAAGTTGTAATATTATAGAAGAACCAGGAACTCAATGCACCTACAGGGCTTACAACCTGTCATCGGCTGGTTTAATAAATTGTTTATTATATTATTGTATTTTCATAGAACTATGATTGAGTGCAGAATCTACCTAATTTATTTTCCTATTTTGTAATTTACCTATGTACCTAATTCCTTTTGTTGTTCTGTAACTTTAATGAATCAATCTATATCTTTATATCCCTGATTGATCTATCTTTATACATATATACATTGTATGTATATTGTCAACAAATTGTAATATAAAGTCCAAGTACCCGAGCTAGGGTCTACGGACGATAAACAATAATAAACAAACAATATGGTGGTTTGATTTACATTTCAGGTTCCTTCTGTTATGTGTCCACGGTGATCCCAACACAGATAGTTTGGTGCAGTGGGAGATTGAGGTCTGCAAGTTGCCACGATTGTCACTCAATGGGGTGCGCTTCAAGAGGATATCAGGTAATGTATCATTTCATATATATTACAATAAATAATAGCCAGCTTTACTTACATACTTGATCTACATATAGCTTCATTTAGTATTGCATACAACAGGCATCATCCAGAGAGTGCATTCTATGAGTTTCACCGTTAGCATTGTATTTATTTTTGACAGTTTTATCCCATTTCAGCTATATCATATGACAGTTGTATCCCATGTCAGCTGTATCCTATGACAGTTGTATCCCATGTCAGCTGTATCATATGACAGTTGTATCCCATGTCAGCTGTATCATATGACAGTTGTATTCCATGTCAGCTGTATCATATGACAGTTGTATCCCATGTCAGCTATATCATATGACAGTTGTATCCCATTTCAGCTGTATCATATGACAGTTGTATCCCATGAAAGTTTTATCCCATATCAGTTGTATCATATGACAGTTGTATCCCATAAAAGTTTTATCCCATATCAGCTGTATCATATGACAGTTGTATCCCATGTCAGCTGTATCATATGACAGTTGTATCCCATTTCAGCTGTATCATATGACAGTTGTATCCCATGAAAGTTTTATCCCATGTCAGTTGTATCATATGACAGTTGTATCCCATGTCAGCTATATCATATGACAGTTGTATCCCATTTCAGCTGTATCATATGACAGTTGTATCCCATGAAAGTTTTATCCCATATCAGTTGTATCATATGACAGTTGTATCCCATAAAAGTTTTATCCCATATCAGCTGTATCATATGACAGTTGTATCCCATGAAAGTTTTATCCCATGTCAGTTGTATCATATGACAGTTGTATCCCATAAAAGTTTTATCCCATGTCAGCTGTATCATATGACAGTTGTATCCCATGAAAGTTTTATCCCATGTCAGCTGTATCATATAGCTGACAGTTTTTATCTTGTGACAGTAGTATTAATATATATTGTTTTTTTTATTTTATTTGATAGGAACCAGTATAGGCTTCAAGAACATTGCATCTAAAATAGCCAATGAGCTAAAACTGTGACTGCCCATGCAGCATCATACAGAGGGGAGTGACACCCCCCCCTCACCACCGCCTAGAGCCCTCTCTCTCTCCCTTCCTCATCAATGCAACTCCTTCAACACCAGACAGTATGACGAGATCAAGAACTACAAGGCCAGACCCACTGATGTTGACAAACATTACTCCGCACAGTACAACAGGAACAAAGAGAACAAGGGATTCAAGGGGTCAGACATGGTGCCCACCAAACCCATCAGACAACCCATGCTGCCGCATGACATCAATCCTGTGGAACTGCTCTACAAACTGTCCAACAGGTCCTCCAACGACGGAGACAGCATCACCTCATACAAGTCAGACATCTCCAAGGCCAACCACAGGGAACCCTCCCCGCAGTACGTTGAGATGGGACGATCCCTCTTTGACATGTGGGACGACGTTCCACCCCCTGCACCGCCAGACAGAGAAATACCACCTCGCAAGGTCCTACCCTTCTATCCAGCGGAGATACCGTCCAACGGGAAGAGGTCCACCGACCGGATGATCAGGAGATACACCACAGAATATAGAGCGCCCCCTCAACTTGTCCTACCTCCGCTCAAAAACGACAGCTCGGACAGTGCCGAGCGAAGCCCGGTAGCCACTCCGGCGTCCAAAAGCCCGTACCCTTATCTCGTACTGACAGAACGCGCAAAAAAGAAGAAAAAAACCAGCATCACCAGCTCCACGTCTGAAGACAACAGCGACGCCGTTGCCGTCAGACTCCGCGCGCAAGCCAACGAGTGGCGCGAACATCTCTCCAGGCGAGGTATTGACACGCAGACAGTCGACCGGCGACAGTCCAAGAAACACGCCTCCAAGAGTGCCAAAATGAAGAGGCAGGGGTCATTCAACATCGACCCGGCAGGGGAATTTCACCTTTCGCTCGATGTCCAACGGTCTGCCGACACCTCCGCCTCCGTTCGTAGCTGCAATCGCTCCCCCGTTCTTGAATCTCGAAGGACTCCCCTCCAAATATCCGCCGAGGACATGGTACAGATAGCAAACTGTGGCGCCAGGAACAAGAACGGAAGCCTCTGCCACTTCATTAGCACCGCAGACACAGATAACTATCTCTCCATCAGCCAGGCGCTCCTCAACCAGTCGTCGGGCAGCGAAGCTAAGATCGCCGACAACGACACCTTAACGCGCAAGCGTCGGACCCTCGAACGCAAGAAGAAGTCCACCCACTCTCTGGCCTTCGAGTCCAGCGACGAGACGCTCCGCCGGCGAGATAAGCCCGCCCCCCTCAAGGACCGTCGCGAAGATAAGATGCTGGCCACCATGAAGCGAGAGAACGACGCCAAGGGCGATACCGTCGAACGCAGGCACAAGCCGCACGCCCGTCAACGTTCACACGATGCCGCTGAGAAGTCAATAAAGACGGCCAAGTACGCGCAGGAGACCAACCCGACGTCCGGCCGGAAGCTGGTGCACGCCAAGAGCGAGGGGCAGAGGAATCATAACAAAATCCCTCCCGGATACTTTCTCCTGGAAGACGAGAATGGTCACACCGTGCCGCTGAGGCTGCCCGACGCCCAGCAGCTGCAGCAGAAGGAAATGGTCAAGTACCAGAGCCCTTCCGTGGAGCTGTTGGACAAGAGGAGCATCGCGGACGTGACCCTCCACCACAAGGAGGCGTGCAAGTGTCTCATCCAGAGCAACCACTCTCTGATCAAGGGAAGCGAGTGCAACGTGTACCGGGAGAAGAGCGACTTCAGCAGCGACACTGACCCGGGCAACCCGGCCTTCAGGAGGCTGGGGACGTCCAGCCGCGAGGACATGACAAACAGCGGCGGAGACGTCGAAGAGAGCTTTGACTTCTGAGAGGAACGTCATTTCGAGGGACTAAAGTAACATGAGCTATAACCATACCGAACGCCGCGGTACGCTTGCTGCCAAATATCTCGTCACACGATAATCTACGGCGATCTTGGCGGAGAGCGGCGATGAATATTTTTGGAGTGTGTAATTTATTAAATTGAAAGTAAATAAAAGATTATTAAAGAATTATTATGAATTAACAACAGTATTTTTACGATTTTAAAATATAAATAAATAAAAAAATAAACAAAAAATGATGATGTTGCAATTGTTAACAAAATGACATTCTTTAGGTGAATATTTTTCGTGGAGGAGAATTATGGAAAAAATAAATAAATAATTATATAAATAGTGCGCGTGCAATGGCGGCAGACGACGCGTGTGAGCTGGCGCATCAATGGTATCGTTCCAGCTGTGCATCTATTGTGCAATCACCGTGCATGTATCGCATAAAAATCAATTGCGTATCGACGAAATCGTGATATGACACACGTCAGTTGTATGAAGCAAACGTTGTGTATCAAAAAATGATGAAATCATGCGCGCACATCGACGGCATCAAGCAAACATCGAACGCATCGATGGCGCAAACGTGCCATTGTATCCCATTACGAGTGTTGATTCACGTTAAACGTCGTTTATGCACCGCACGCGGGTAATATTAAAATTTCTACGAAGCGAGAAGGAGTTTGTTGTAAATTTTTGAATGCGCTTAGACGACAGAGACTTCTTATTAAAAAATAATGAATTGATTTTCAAAAACTTTCTACTAAGATTCATATTATTAATAACATTTGTTACATATATCATTTACCCCTGTGTTTTTATTTTATATTATTATATTATTCACCTCCATTAAGGAAACAAAAATTAAAAAAGAATATTGTTTTAATCATTCTTTTGATTCGATTCGAGATTCGATTCTTTCACTGTCAAACTTGTTGCATACGAACAATCTTTGCTAGGAACATTTTAAAATTAAATTTTGAAACTATGTTTAATTGTATAGTTATTATTAAAAATATATTTAATATACTTATCCAGTGATTTTTTTTTTAAATATATTGAGCCTCGAATATATAAAATTATGTATTATAAATCACTATTTTTGTTTTAAACAGTGCAAATATTTTTTCGTTATTTCCAAAGCGATTGATTGTAATTCATTTTTTATTACATCGGTACATCAGTTCTGTCGTAACTTTGAATAAAATTGATTTCAACACTGGCCACACCGCAGCTGCGATGTAAACACTGATATAATTTTGTCATTTTGTTTTAATAGAATCAGTTATAACGATGGATTTGATGAACCTAATATTTACGCATCTTATTTTAAATATTTGTTTTGCAATATTGTTTTACAAAGTGCATTAATTATTACATTTAGGTATTTCTATGCAGCATTGAAATTTCATAGACAAAGATTAAATTGATTTAATACATTATATTTGAAAATTAATATCTACATGAAATTGAAATGAGATTGAAGAAGAATTTGTAATAGTATGACAGGGTAAGAAATGAGGACACAAGGAATGAATGTAAAATGAAGAAAGACATAATAGAATGAGAGCTTATTGTACATTCATACATCAAACACTATTCTCAATATGTTCCATTTTTCAATATTCCATTGTCATTCAGTAAAATTACCAATAAGTGTCATTCAGTAAAATTACCAATAAGTGTCATTTGGTAAAATTACCAATAAATGTCATTCAGTAAAATTACCAATCAGTGTCATTCGGTAAAATTACCAAATTGTGTCACTCAATAAAATTACTATGTTGGTTCATTTAGCAAAATTACCGAAGGGTGTCTTTCAATATTATGTCGCTTTTACATTTTTTATTTGTGTATTCATAACATTCAATATTGATGCGTATAAATTATGTCCATATATATTAATGGTAAAAAATGTAATAATTAACGCACTGTGTAAAAAGAGCTTTAACAAACCATTTTTTTAATATTAAATTAAATAAATTATGTAAAAAAAATATATATACTATTATAAAATAGCGGAAAAAAATCATCCTTTATATGACACATGTATATACAGTGTGTTTTTATCTTGGACTTGTTCTGTTTACTTCTTCATTTGTCTTTATTTTAAACATTATTTTTAAGTGAGTTATTATAATATTGATAGTTAAAATAAATCGCCGCAACACTATACCTGCGTAACTTAAATTTTTTCGAGAAAAAAATGAATTATTATCGACGTCGAAAAGTACGCGACGTCGCACTGTTTTGTAAATATATAATTTTTTGTATGTATTTTATACAAAGCATATCTAAAGTAATCTAATTAACCAACGCAATGTTGGACTAGCGTGTCATTTTATGTCTTGTCAGTCGACCGTCTTTTCAAACGCATGCGTTAAAAAATTCATTCTGTAACTTTCAGAACTTTTCATCGCGTTCTCATGTCAATCCATTTTAGAGGATGTATTTTTTTTTTAAACGAGTGGGTTGTGGCCAACGCTATACTCCTCACTACCAAGTCATTCCATAAAGTATTCAAATTTTGTATGGAAAATTAACAGCATTTTCATGAAATGAGTTTGTTATATTATTTTTGAATAAAATATTTTATTATGAATACTTGATAATCATAATCATACAATGCCATTTTATGAAAGTGATGTGCCTTTTTAGCTTTTTGAAAACACAATTATCAAATTTTAAGTTTCCTGAGCTTGGGGTCACTTTGAAATATTTTACATATAAAAAAATAAGAAACACTATTCAGGTATCCTTCAAAATCTAATGGGGTGTCTAAGCGAGTATTAGCTATACAAATTTGTAAAATTTGAAAAGAATCGAATGAGTACTTTAGTCTATAATCGATAAAGTAGAGAAACACCCCGTGCATAGTACACAGCACACACACACGGATACATTGTGATGAAACTTTCAGAACACAATCTCAGCATGATGTTCTCCTAAATCTCCTAGTTGGTTATCTGCAATAAAAAAAAACCTTAAAAAATGCAAATTCAAGTAAAAAAGATGATCCGATTGCTTGAAATTAATTAAGAAACACTCACACCATCTATTGAGAAAAACTGTAAACTAGTACAGACTCGATCCTTTTATATTGTAGGCACAGTACCACTGGACATACACAGATGTCACCAATAGATTGCTTACATTTTTTATTGGAATTTTTAGATAATCTTTCATTTATGTGATTCGTTACAATACCTTTGTCAGCCTCACATATTTTGGTCTTCCTTAAATTTCTCAGACTATATGGCTTCAATGCCAACTTATCTTAGAATATAATATATTTATTGCGTCATTGTGAAATTATTTATAATAGATATACACACATTTTTATTTACGCACTTTAAATAATTATGGACCCCAAGCTGTCATGAAAATAATATTTATTCATTAAAGAATACAAAAACCCGAGTACTCATATACATATTATTTCACACAATGATTCATATTGGCCTTTGTTGCTCAGTTGGTTAGGTACCGTACTCTTATGTCAAAGGTACCCGTTACAGTTTTTAATTGTGTTTTCATTTTGTATCTATGAGATGATAAATATTGCAAGCCTCCAGTATGTGTCAGCTTGTTATCGAGTGCGTGTCAAATTAATACTTGACATAGAAACAATTCAAATATTGCGTTCAACAATCTCGTTTTTCTAAAATGGAAAATTTAAATTTACGTCAAAAGATTCACACTATAAACGACGTCATGAAAAGACGGTCGTAACAACGGCTGACGTAAAACGTTACGTTGTCCAACACCGGCGATCCCTTTGCGTAATTTTCATATTTTAGAAAAAAATGTTAAAAAATATGAATATTAAAATTAAAAAAAATTGACTGTTGATTATAATTACTCTCGTCACTTTTTCAATTTGTTTCTTTTTACTACTTTTTTATTTTCAAATCTAACGCTATCTTAGGTATAAGTTATATAGAACATGATCATGTATTTAATTAATCAAAAAACATTGGCTAGACACTGCGCAACACATGTTCAAATAATACTGTTCTGACAAAACACGTGATTTTTCATTAATATATATTTATATATATACATATATATCATATTACGTTTAACTATGACTCTTGAAACGTTCGATTGAAGTAAAAATAAACGTATTGTCAACGTTTTTGTATTTGATCTCGGTACCTGCCAAACATTTTCTCATCATTACGTACGTGTAATGTTAGATTATCTCATTAAACTAACCTTACACACATATTAATTTTGTTTTTTTTCGTGTTTTTAGACCGATTAAAAGAAATATGTTGTCAATTTTGTATAGTGAATCAGTAAAATTGGTTACATTTCGTGTTAAATATCATCTGTGAATTAAAACGAGTCAACGAGCTTTCTTAAACAACATACATATACTTGAGAGGATACGCCGCTTAATAACAAAAATTATCTTCTTATTCGTTTAGTAGACCTGTTGGTTTATAATCCAAAAACAAAAATCTTTCCTTTAATTTAATGTGAGCTTATGAACACATATTAATTTTATATTAGACATTTTTTTGTGTTTGAAAAGTCATGTACAAAATAACTACGAATATGTCGGCCTTCGTGGCTCAGTCGCTTCGATATCTGACTACCGAGCAAAAGATTCCGGGTTCGAATCTCGGTGGAGACGCAGTTTTTAATTGTGTTTTCATTCTGAATCTGTAATGACAAATATAAGAGTCCAGAATGTGACAAATTGCTTGTCATTGGGTGCGTGTCAAATTAATTTTTACCTGTTTACCTGTAACTTGCATTTGGTAGCCCCATCTCTGAGTGTGGTCTAGAGATTAGGAGACTCTAGACCATAATGGTCTAATATCAGTGGTTTGTATCAATATTTACCTGCATTTGTGGACTGGCTCGGAGCCCTCGACCTGAGTGTGTGATCGTATTTTGTTTAAGTAATAAATACATCTCAAATTAATATCTCCCACTTGTTATCTCTTAATGGCTCAAAAATATATGTCTAATTGTTTAAACACACAACATTGAATTGTAACTTAATATATGTCTAATTGTTTAAACACACAACATTGAATTGTAACTTAATATATGTCTAATTGTTTAAACACACAACATTGAATTGTAACTTAATATATGTCTAATTGTTTAAACACACAACATTGAATTGTAACTTAATATATGTCTAATTGTTTAAACACACAACATTGAATTGTAACTTAATATATGTCTAATTGTTTAAACACACAAGATTGAATTGTAACTTAATTTTGAACTATGAATATTATTATATTCTCTTAACCTTCCTTTTTTATTTATATTTTAATTCAATGTGCGCATATAGCACCGGTGAATTTACATATAAAGGCATAAAATATATATATATATATTATTTGATATAAAAGCTATATGAATAGAAATTAGTACTCGATACGTTTTAATATATCGCTTTTACGAGCTTTTCTTCACACGGTCGTCGAGCATTTCAAGAGTTAAAGTTCAACGGAGGTGTAATTAAGTGAAAAATAATAATTGATTGATGAAGGAATTCTCAATTTGACACAAAAAACTGTTAATTATATTAAGGTATACATATTTATGTATTTTCCGTACATTTTAGATTGATGTTTTGTGCTTACTGTACAATAAAAATGTTTATCCTTAAAAGTATTTTTTTTTTATTAATTTTAACTCCTTGAGGCTCTCAGCAGAATCGAAGAAACCAGGCGCATGTTAAACAGCATACTGCACTTTGATCACACAATGTGGGGTACATGGGGTACATCACACAATGATCAACATGTGTATCGTGTGTACATTACCTTATAAAAGGAAGCAGGGCCGGATCATCCATAGGTTCAAACGGTGCAGTTGCGCCTGGCGCAAATAAATCTGGGGCGCCAAATATAACAAAAAAGATTCAACAAATATATAAAAAAAGATCATAAATATATACCTAAAAATCCCGAAAAAGAAAATAATATCACGGATGAATTTGAATTCAATTACTACTACTATTATAATTATCTATTAACAATCCTGAGTTGTCGATGATGAGTTATTTTTTTAAATAAATACTAAATACGAATGATTATAGTAAATTTATACTTAATATTATTATTCGAAGTGGTACACAACGAAAACAGCATTTACATAATAATAATAATGCTTAAAATATAATAAATACGAATATCAATAATTAGGTTGATATTCGTATTTATTGGATCAAAACCTGTGACAGATTTATTTTTTAATGAACTCTCTCTTCTACTAGGAAAAACTATATTAATTAACACGCAACATATTTATATAACGGGAGATTTTAACATTCACTTGGAGCAATATACTAACCCAATCAGAGTCAGATTTATTGATATACTAACATCCTTTGGACTAGCACAATACATTCAAAAACCGACACATGACGCCGGGGGAATACTCGATTTGTTAATATGCAGAGCTGGCAACGAGGAGCTAGACCCACAAATAACTGACATTGGTCTATCAGATCACCGACTTATTTACACGACAATCAACCTTACCCCACATCCACCAGAATATCACACCATAAAATCTCGAGCATGGAGAAATTTCAATATTAAAAACTTTAAACTCGAACTTCAACAGTCTCCTCTATGTAACCTGGATCAACTTGAAACTCTCACAATTGACGAACTGACCGTTTGCTACGACAATACACTGACAGACCTTTTAAATAAACATGCTCCTGAACAAACGACAAGACGACAAATTCGAATTTCAGACAAGTGGTTCGACCAGGAATGCAGAAATGCAAAAAGAGAAATGAGAAGACAAGAGAGAGCTTTTAAAAAACAAAAAACAGTCGATAGACATAAATGGATAGAGGCCCAGAATAACTACAGACACGTTATTAAAACAAAGAAAAACGCTTACTGGACGGAAAAAATCAACTCTGAACGAGGCGACCCCCAACGCATGTGGAGATCCCTCAATTCTGTCTTGGGACAGTCGACACAACTGCCAACTATAGACCTGTCTCCCAATGACGTTTCTAATTTTTTCCATAACAAAATACAAAATATTCTCAATAATACAACCTCTTCTGATGCACCATCTTACGAAGCAAACAATAAAGCAAAAATTAGCTCATTCGATGAGACTAATACAGCTGAAATTCAAAAGATCATCCAAAACTCAATATCCAAAAACTGCTCTCTCGACCCCATTCCAACATGGCTCCTAAAAAAGTGTTCTCACGAACTGTCTCCTTTCATAACTAAGATATGTAACATCTCCCTGAATTCTGGCGTTGTACCAAACCTCTTCAAGAAGGCCTTAGTCACTCCAATATTAAAAAAGACATCTCTCGACCCTGGTGATTTAAATAACTACAGGCCAGTATCCAACTTATCTTTCTTGTCGAAATTACTAGAGAAAATCGTCGCTTCACGCATCAACTATTTTATCGAATCACAAGATATGTTCGCCACCCACCAGTCTGCATACAGAAAGCACCACTCCACAGAAACGGGTCTCCTTCGATTACTTTCAGATGTAATCCTAGCAACAGAAACAGGCAATCTAGTTCTTCTTTCATTCCTGGATATGAGCGCAGCCTTTGACACAGTCGACCATCCGTTTCTTCTAAACAGACTGAACATATCCTACGGATTTCAGGGTAAAGCCCACTTGTGGCTGAAATCCTATTTACAAAATCGCTCTCAAAGCATAACTATAAATAAAGAAAAGTCTTCCCCTTCAAAGGTGATGACAGGTGTTCCCCAGGGCTCCGTGCTTGGCCCGCTACTTTTCACGCTATACACAAAAGACATCTTTAATATAGTAAAATCTCACGGTCTTCTCGCACATTGCTACGCTGACGACTGGCAGCTGTACTTTTACTCGACTCCAAGTGAATCTTTGCTTCTAAAAGACAAAATTTGTCTATGTATCGGAGAAATAGAGCGGTGGATGTCCTCTAATAAACTAAAATTAAATCCAACTAAAACCGAATTTCTCTGGACGGCCACATGCCGCCGGCAACATCACATAGACAACACTCCCATCTCAGTCGCAGACACTGACATTACTCCAAAATCCACAGTTAAACTTCTCGGAATACATCTCGATTCCAGCCTGAGCCTCAAAAAACAAATAAACAACACAACATCTTCTGCTTTCTACCACCTACGACGTATAAAATCCATCAGACGAAATATTCCCGTAGAAGCAACGAAATCTTTAGTAAACTCATTCGTTATTTCTCGCTTAGACTACTGTAATGGCATCTACGCAAACCTCCCAAAACTCGAGCTAAACAAACTTCAATCCGTCTTCAACGCAGCGGCCAGGCTTATCACCGGAGCTGCAAAATTCTCTCACATCTCTCACCATCTTCGAAACCTCCACTGGTTGAAAGTCCCAGAGAGAGTCAAGTTCAAACTATGTTTGCTGACATTCAAAGCAATCCATGGCATTGCTCCCACTTATCTAACAGAGCTCTGCATCCCTTTTACTGCAAACGACCGACAAGTAACACTCCGGTCAGCCACCACAACCATGGCCGGCAAGTTAACTGAAATCAATAGAGTTAACACCACAAATTTTGGCGATCGTGCTTTTGCGGTGGCTGGCCCAGCTTCGTGGAATAAACTACCACCTCATCTGAGACGAATTGACAACCTTGACCAATTCAAAATACACCTCAAAACTCATCTATTCCGCGAGTCTCACGACATAAAATAACAATAAACTCAAAGCGCCCTTGAGGTGAGGTTATCACAAAAACGGCGCTATACAAATCATCCCATTATTATTATTATTATTAGGTATCTTATTTGAATCTCGCGCCGCGCCGCAAAATAACAGTAGGTAGGTATTGCGGTTTTTTTTTTTTTTTTTTTTTTTTTTTTTTTTTTTTTTCTTTTTTTTGCGGGTGGCAGTTCTTGAGGAGAACACACTTAGGCCAATTGGCCCTTTGTAATACCACAATGGGGCTGTCCTCCCACTCACTCATCCCCCTTGAACCAGCCTGAGCGGCTAATGAATGTCTGCAATGTCGGCCGACGCTATGTCAATTAAATCATCATAGAAGAAACTTCCCAAGAAGCTTCTCCTAATTCTAGAGAGAGCAGGACAGTGACAGAGGAAGTGGACCGTCTCCTCCTCCTCCTCGTCTTGGCATGCTCTGTAGTAATCGTATGCCTCCAGCCCTAGCCTTCTGGCATGCTTTCCTATAACCCAGTGTCCCGTTAATACTGATATGACTCTGGCGAGTGAGTCTCTTCTGAACGAGAGTATTTCTCTGGTTCTTCTGAGATCATATTCTGGCCATGTTTGTCTGGCAATGGAGCATGTGCTCTCCTCAGACCACCTTTGGTCAGCACAAGCAATAATTTTCTCACTGACCCGGAGTTTACATGTTGCCATGGGGACTCCAGGTCTGTGTTTGATATTGTCTAGAGATAACAGGGTACCTGCTCTGGCAAGTTCGTCTGCCCTACACTTCCCCACTATATTACTGTGACCCGGCACCCACATGATTTGTAGATTGAACCGCTCCGCTGCCCCATTTAAGATGTTGTGGCAGTTCAGGGCCACTTCAGAAGTAGTATTTACGCCTTTTAAGGCTTTAATAGCCGCTTGGCTGTCTGTGAGAATACGGACAATGCTGTTTGATACTGCATTGCCTTGTATCCATTCTACTGCTTCCTGGATTGCCAAGATCTCTGCTTGAAATACACTACAGTGGTCCGGCAACCTGAAAGAAATATTAATATTTAATTGCTCCGAAAAGACTCCTCCGCCCACCTTACCTTCTAGTTTTGACCCATCAATGAAAAGTACCTGAGCTTCATCGTGACGGATCAGATTCTCCTTCCACATTTCCCGCGAGGGGATTAGGGTTGAGAACCTGTTCTCGAAGAAAGGCTTTGGGTATGACATAGTCGATACCTTCGGATGGCTTTTTGAACTCCTGAAGAACCATGGAGTGTCCAATGTGTGTCTCCCTCCAAGGGTTGACACAATTCATTCTTATGGCAGCTTTCGTTGCCATTTGTTTTCCTAGGAGGTCAAGCGGCATCAGATGCAGGATGGTGTCAAGGGCTTTTGATGGTGTAGTTCTCAGACAGCCAGAGGTATTGCGGTTAAATATTATTATTCATATTATAATCCGCCCGCGGGTACCATACATACCGTACCGTACATTACACACGAGAATTTCGTGAAGTGGAATCATCTATTATGCATGTGATATTGCGCCGTTGGTGCCGGTCAAGTATTTAAAAGTTACCTCTTAGGTACCTACTAATTTAAAGAACAGACAGATTTTTTTACTTATTCTACAAAACTTATGGGCCAAATTTCCTAACCATTGCGTCTGCATATAGAAAGTGCGGCACATCATACATCAACGCCAATTTAAAAAAATGTTTCATGATAATATACTAATGTACTAATCAGAGTTCACTACTAGTGGACACTTTTTGTTTTTCGTACATCCTATTACCATCCTATTGCTTCGTGTATAGACCATTACCACCTCGCGTCTTCGCGGCGGCAAGTGAATGTAACAAAAAACTTGTATTTAAAAAAATCATACTATCTGTATCGAATAATTAAGACAACAATATTTGTTAATAGACCTCTTTTACACTTCGCATCAAAAATGTAAGTTAGTTATATACAGTTTACAGTTACATTCAATTTGTTGCGTCATTCACGTATGTTTTAGCAAATTATTTACATACCTACTTATCGTTTACTTGTTTACATAATATAATTGATTTAGACTATTCTTTACTTTATAATAAAAATCGGGGAGTAGAAAACTGAAAATTATAGAACAATGTAAATGCAGCACAGAAATTACTGTCATATAGGGGAATATTATTTTACAATGACCTGCCCACTTCCATTAGAGAAATAAAAATACAACTGCAGCACAGAAATTACTGTCATATAGGGGAATATTATTTTACAATGACCTGCCCACTTCCATTAGAGAAATAAAAATACAACTGCAGCACATAAATTACTGTCATATAGGGGAATATTATTTTACAATGACCTGCCCACTTCTATTAGAGAATTGAAAGATCAAAATAAATTTAAAATAGCATTAAAAGGGCATATTTTTGGCAATACATAATCCTATATGTTGAATTTTTCTTTCTGTATGTAATTACGATACTCCTCTCTCAAACATGAGTTTTTAACTCTATCAAGAGAGTATCAATGTTGTAATTTTTGTTATATATTGTCACTTAGTCAAAATATTGTGTAATACTCTTATAAAATAAATAAAAAAATAAACGGCATCCTCGCTGGGAGTATTTAGAACTGGTGTGCCACGAACTCCAACAGATTTCTGAGATTGTTCTATAATGTGTAATTGATTTTAAAATTGCTTAATTTACTTTTTATTCTTACAAATACTTTTGGTACATAAATACTATCACGCCATGTCCCTAACGGAGTAGGTAGAGAGGTTGGAATGCTGAGTTTTTTTTGTCCTGGCATGCATCCATTGCCTCATCAAAATTCATACATGTTTGTCTGTTGTACAAGCTTCTTCCATTCCCGTCTTTCAGAATGTTGTTCACATGGACGTGCTATCCTTTTCTTGGACAGCCCCGACATCTCAATCCATTCCTGTCTGCACTGTATATTTTCTTTGTCAGGCTTTCCTCGTTAATTATTATACAGTTAAACCTCTCTTAACGAGTAATTCGCAAAACGAGCAAAAAAAAATTGCTCCCTTAACGAGCGACATTTCGCATAACGAGTGACGCTGAAAGAGGAAGTCGCATAACGTATGACGCACTTGTGAGCCGGGACTTCCACATCATTGTGTCAGTCTGTGTTTAGCACTCGTACCGTCAGCACGTTAGTGTCGCATGTAATCACACATTTTTCTAAACTTATGGCTATGCGTGCTACAAATTAATTCAATGATAACGCTGTGTCACATTTTCACCAAATTTTAAAGATTCAGCTAAAACAAGTGTCTCTAGACAGATTTCTAGTAAAAAATAATTAATTATTTGTCATAAATTAACAAATAATTAATTATTTGTCATAAATTAACAAATAATTAATTATTTGTCATAAATTAACAAATAATAAGCTAGTTTTGATTTTTTAAAATATTTTTATCTCCAGGTTGTTACCATCTTAAACAATTTATAAGCTTGTCATTTTATTTAAATAAACGTTTTAAAAAATAACAAAACGGCTGTTCGCCCGGCTATGCTCTACGGCTCGGAGTGCTGGACTACAAAAAAAAAAGCACGAACATAAACTACATACAGCCGAGATGAAAATGCTGAGATGGTCCACGGGTGTCACTATAATGGACAAAATTAAAAACGAATATATTCGTGGTAGCTTTGGGGTCGCGCCCATCCCGGAGTAAATGAAAGAAACCAGACTCCGGTGGTATGATCATGTGAATAGAAGTGGAGACGATCATGTGGTCAGGGTGGCCCTAAATATTCCCACACCACCCAGAGCTAGAGGCCGTCCACAGGCCACCTGGTGGACGAGTATTGAGAGAGATCTGAGGAAGGACCAGCTGACCAGTGAGATGTCACATGACAGAAAGACGTGGAGACTGCGTACCAGGAGGGCCGACCCCAGATGAACTGGGAAGAGGACCAGCCAAAGAAGAAGAAGAAACGTTTAAAAAAATATATTTTGCATGGAACGCATTTTCGTGTTTTACATTGATTTATATGGGAAAATTAGTTTGCTTAACGAGTGTTTCACATAACGAGCAAGATTCTGAAACCAATTATGCTCGTTATGAGAGTTTCCACTGTATATATATTTTTATTTTTGCATACGTAAAAGTTCTGTGTATGGTCACATTAATTTTACAGACCATATTATGTATGCTAAAATGCACTCAGAAACGATAGGCTAAGGTAAGGCGCGCATGGAAGCTTAAATAAATCGGCTGATTATTATCGGCCGATTAATTTATCGGCCGATCGGTTCTAACGCGCATGGAAGCTTCTAGAATCGTACAATTGGAAATAACACGGCGGTCAACATTCATATGATTAGAAATAATTGACAGATCATAATTTACCGAACTTAAACAAAAAATCATTAATTTGGGCTCCATGCGCCTGTACAACAAGCGGGAAAAAGAAAAACATTGCGCGGGAAACAGAAAACTGCGGTACCTTTGTATTGCGCGGTAAAAGGTATGTATTGCACGGGAAAAGATAAATAAATTGACAGATCATAATTTACCAAACATTATTATGATGGGCTCCGCGCGTGTACAAGCGGGAAAATACAAACATTGCGCGGGAAACAGAAAAGAACTATTGTGTGACAGAGCAAATGTACAGACGCAATAGTGAACCAAGTATATATAATATAAAACTTTTTTTAAGGTTTTTTCATTGACACAGTTGAAGTTCATAATTATAAATTTAAAAAAAAAACACTTGAAACACAGTTAAGTTTTTATTCATTAAGCGGAATATTTATTAAATTACCTATGTAACTATTATTCAATTAAGTAATAACTTACCCAATTCAGTTCTTTTATTATGATTTAGCTGTTCCCAGCCAGTTATTAATATTTCGCTTATCTCCAACCATAATTTTTGCTTAATTTGGCGGTTACTATAATTTTTTATCATATAATGAAGGACGTGCTTCAACTAATATAATTAATTTTTCCGAATCAAAATTTATTTCATCTGACATTTCGTTTGACAACACTGACAACGTACTTCTCGATCTACTGCGCTCGGACGATTAAATTATCGGCGAGCATGCGCCATGCGCGCCCTCTCATACAACAAGATTGGTTACAAAAAATCGGCCGATCTCGATCGGCCGATTTTTTTGTGTCTCGTCACAGATTTTAAAATCGGCCGATTCTGTTAGCTTTCATGCGCGCTCTTACATGTAATTCGTATGTTGTAACTCACCGATTATTAATCGGCCGATGAAATTAGCTTCCATGCGCGCCTACCTTAAGTCTAAGACCCGAGTTGTAGATTCGTTCTCCAGCTTGAGACTGGTCTTTAGCACACATTCTCAAATATAATTGTATTAAAGATACAAAAGTCACTGAGCTTAATACAGCTCAACACAGGTCTCGAAATGCATTGAAGAAATGTGAGATTGCTTTGAGACAGCTATCCCCCTGTCTTGTGCACGGTCTCAAAGAGAGGGAAGGAGACGTAAGACGTACTATATACGTAAGAGACACGGACGAACTTTGCATAATTACTATTTTGACGTTGACATTGTTAGCAGTACTAAAATGGATCGAGCATCTTATATGGAACCTTCCTTCAAACAATCATTAATAAATTGATTATGTGAATGAAATTTCTAGGACATTCTGCAGATCATCATCTTGTATCATATTTTGAAATGGCTGCATTTCCTGGATCTATTGACTGTATAGGTACACATATTCCCATAATATGCAATATTATGACAGATAAAGGAAGAAGTCAGATCAAGTTATTGTGAGCTCTAATTTAATCTCAGAGCTTCTAAATAGAGTAAAATCAATCAAAAGTATACTATCAAACAACTCAATTTGTTGTTGCCGCAAACAGATAGTCGATACCATTGTGAACAAAGTGCCAGAACAGCTCTGTCCTGTTCTAATCGCCGAATCAGCTAAGAGAGTAACAAGAGCAGAATATGCTAAGAGATTGGAAACACGTGATCAAAATGTGACGTCCGTATCTTCGGTTTTGCCAAATGCAACCACAAGTGCTGAGTCTATAGTCTCCAACCATCAAGTGCTATCACAAGCAAGCAAGCGTGGACCACCACCTCAAAAAGTCCCTACCATAAAAACAACATCCACGGATACCGAACGTCATATCCCTCCCACCGAGACCGAACCACCATCATCCCCGTCATGAGTGAAAAATATACCTGCGCTACCCCCGATGTTGTCAAATAGTCAAGTGTCCCCAATAACCGTAACAGAGCATCAAGAAGACAATGGGGACTGGCACATGGTACACAACAAACGAAAAAAACGACCGGTCTTACGCGGTACAGCTACACTGTCTACTGGATTGGTTTCCGTAGAAAGGCAGAAATATATTCATGCCTGGCAGTTTGACCCAAATACCGATATAAAACACATCGAAAAACACTTAAAGGAGATAAATAAAGAAATATCCTATGACTTAGTGAAGATATCATCACGTTCTGCAAATTACGCTTCATTCCGAATCGGAGTACCCGAAACAAAATTTGAGTTATTTATGGACCCTAATGTATGGCCAAGCAACATTGCGTACAATGAATGGTTTTTTCGCCGAAGAGTACCCCTCATTAACAAGCCGCAATCAAAGTCGACTTAGCGAAAATCATGATATAAATTGTACGAAATGTACTAAATTTTATTACCAAAATGTCAGAGGCCTCAACACGAAAACATCGACTTTCAAAAATAACCTATCTTCCCGTAACAATATAGATATTCTTGCTGCAACTGAATCATGGCTGAAGCCAAATGTACTGGACTCGGAATTGTTCGATGATAGATATATTGTCTTTCGTAGGGATCGAGAGTCACGTGCGGGTGGCGTTCATCTGGCAGTTGGAGCCGAATCTATATCCCGCGCCGAAATTATTCCTAAAATGGAACAACCGGACATTGAATCACTGGGTGAAACTAACCTTTAAAAAGTGTATTTTAATTGTGTGTGTTATTTACATTCCACCTCGCTCTTCAACAGACATTTATTCAAAAATTTTCGAAAAAGTAGAAAGTGAATATAAATTTCTCAACGATAAAAACTTATTAATACTAGGCGATTTAAACCTTCCTTCAAGTAACATGAGTGTTGTGAATATGCATGAATATTTTAAATCATTTTATAGACTTAAAGATTACAATATAATAACTAATGACATTAACTCAGTTCTTGATATTGTTCTGTGTAATGCCGAAAGGTCTATAATCCACGTTGACAGATGCCATGACCCCCTTATTAGCGAAGACAAATATCACCCAACTTTATCAATTACTCTAGGATGCCCTCATACAGGTAGTCCAGGTCTAAATTCGCCGCGTACTGATATAAGAAATGATGCTTGGAAATTCAACAAAGCCAATTTTCTCTTATTATATGAACTGCTAAGTAAATGCTCCTGGGAATCAGTTTACAAAAATTCAGTTGACATAAATATCCCTTGCGTAAATTTTTACAAAACATTATATGATATTTTCAATATTTGCATTCCACCTGCTAATAAACCATCTTCACATAGTGTACCCAAAATGGTTCAATAAAGAAATTATTCAATATATTAAAATGAAACACATAGCTCACAAAAAGTGGAAAAAAAGTAAAATGCAGACCGACTATTTAATATTTTCTAAACTACAGTCCACTGTAAAACAAAATATAAAAGAAGCCTTAAAAAATTACATTTTTTCCATCGAAAATTCTCTAAACAGCAAATCAAAAAAGTTCTGGCAGTACATAAAAGACCTTAAAAAATCATCTCAAACATCCATTTCCATGAATTACGATGGAATGGAGCTGAACAGTAATATGGAAGTTGCAGAATGCTTTGCGACTTTTTTTTCTTCCGTATACAGTAAAAACCAACCAAACCTAGATATACATAAGTCAATCAATAAATACTGGAAATATAGCTCCCCCGTTTAGTATTCAAAGAATATCCGAAGAAGACGTCAAAACTGAATAAACCCAACTAAATAAACCCCACTCGGTAGGACCAGATAGAATCCCCGCATTTCTTATTAAAGGCTGCTCAGAATTTTTTGTTACACCACTTTGTCATCTCTTTAATGAATGTTTAAGAAATGGATCATTTCCAGACATTTGGAAAATAACTAAAATCACACCCATTCATAAAAAGGGTGGCAAAAGTGATATCCGAAATTATCGCCCAGTCGCCATACTTTGTGCAGTAGCAAAAGTATTCGAAAAAATCTTACACAAATACTTGTATAATCACGTAAAGCCATTTTTGGATGAACGACAACATGGGTTCAGACCACAAATGTCTGTGACATCAAATCTACTATGTATTTCCGACTTCTTATCTAAAAATCTCGATCAACGTATTCAAATAGATGTTACATATTTTGATCTAGAAAAGGCCTTTGACAAAGTTGATATTATTTATTATTTATATCGTTTAATTGAAAATTAAATATAGGTATATATTACTTAAACAAACTTTTATAGAAAGGTGAAGCATTGCGCATCGACATTCTAATGTAGTGCTTTGTTAAAACACGCTTCAGAGAAGCAATAATTATGGGAAAACATCTCATATTGATTGTTGACTTGATTGTATCAAACGCTTGAAGGTGCTGAGTCTGTTTGAGAATATGTCGAGGTTCTCAATTTTTGTGTATAAAGAATTATAGGAGCGTATCCTTCTACTCAGTGTACTGAAATGGCCTACATTGTTGTAGTATCTATTTAAACTAAATACTTCCGGGTTTCTTAGTGTAACATTGGCATATTATTAAAAAAACTAGCTTCATTTATTTCCTCTTATTTCAGAAATCGTAAGCAATACGTATTTTATAAGGGGAGTTCTTCAACTGAATTTTTAGTCTTCTCAGGAGTTCCACAGGGTTCTATTCTTGGACCGCTGTTTTTCTTAATATTTATAAATGACATTGGATCCTTCATATCAAACTGTCATTATTTACTATTTGCAGATGACTTAAAATTATATAGACAAATAAGAAAGCCAGCTGACTGCATCTTACTTCAATTAGATATAGATTCAATCTCAAAATGGGCCAAAAATAACCGTCTAAATTTTAGTTCACCAAAATGCAACATTGTGTCATACACGCGATCTAAGGACCCATATATATTTAATTACACCATAAATAATACCCTTTTCCAACGGCTCGACTATGTGAAAGACTTAGGAGTAACATTTGACAACAAACTAACTTTCCATAAGCATATTAACAATCTATGCTTAAAAACTTACAAACTTCTTGGATTTGTTATCCGAAATTCTCATTCTTTTTACACTACACAAACCATTAAATTGTTATATAATGCACTAGTTTTAAGCGTCTTAGAGTCAAATTCAATAATTTGGAGCCCACACGAATCAACTCATATATTAAAACTAGAACAGGTTCACAAAAAGTTTTTAAGATTTCTGTATCAGCGTATATATGGGACATACCCTTGGTTATACCCATCAATGTTTGTACTTGGAATGACCAACTACCATTCATTGAAAACGCGCAGATGCATTGCGACTTTGAAATACTTTTATTACTTAATAAACGGACATACAAACAATAGCGACATACTTTCTAAAATGAACTTTTTTGTACCAGAACTTCATAGTCGAGCACGCAGGCATCGTTTCTTATATGATCGTCACAGTCGTACAAATCTTTACATGAACTCACCAGTAGGACGAGCGTCATCTTATTTAAATATAATAAATAACACCGAAATCGATTTGTTTAGTGCATCTGTCACAAAGTTTGTAGATTTCTTGGCGTTGCGCACATATTGTTTTAATGATTTATTTATAATGCTCTAGACATAGTTTCTGTAATGTTATGAATACACAATTATTGATAAATAAATTAATAAATAAAAAGTATTTCTTTTCCTCTTCCTAATAGAATAGTCGAAATTTTCACTATATAATTAGGAGTCCTAAATCCATTTCTTAGTACTGCACAAAGTAAGAGTAATATATGCCTAGTAGTTTTTCAGCATACCCCCAAAAACAATATGAGTTTGTGGTGGCACAATGCCTAGCGACTGCCCTGTGAAATGGATGCATACCTACTCCTCCTAGCATCCAATCAGCGAGCATCGATCTTTCTGGAATTTGGCACTAGTGGGGTATTTAAATGAACGCACCTCGGTACTAATCTCTCCTTGTTATTGTTAATTTCTTATTTTTATTTTTTAGTGAAATGTATTGTATGTCTGAAAACTTTTAACAAAAATATAGTTCTCAATATCGTGAGTAATCTTTTATTTCTCTATACTCTATAATATTACGAACCTGGTACCTTTCATTCAAAGTATGTGAATGTTACTTGAACAATTCAACAATTGAATGAATTTAATTATTTTACTGTGTGGTCACCCTGGCATTATTTTTTGTTTAATGGCAATTCACCCTAGAGAGAGTGCTTTTTGCCTTGGTGGAAATATCATAAATTGGTTGAATTTGTTAAAATTAAATTAATTAGAATTGGATGTTATTTGACTTTAAGAAGCTAAGCAATATGTTTGTTAATTTAAAATTATGAATCGACATTATATATGACATATTGATTGGGGATGTGCAAGTAATTTTTACCAGATTAAAATAAAATAAATTGTTAGAAGATATACGGTTGAAGCAATTAAAAAATAAATGGTCAAGAGTCTCCTCCTGACCACATTCACAAAGTGGACTGTTAATAACATTAATTTTGTAAAGGTGGGAAGCAACAAAACAATGGCCAATTCTCATACGCTTGATACAAGATATGTCCCCCCTAGAGAGTCTCTTTCCCTGAAACCAAGGTTTTTTGGGAATAGAGGGTTGGATTCCGACGTAAAATAATCCTGTCTTGTTTCTGGAAATAGTCAAGTTTTTTTCCCATCTATGAATCATGCTAGTTTTGAGGGTTGATAAGTAATCAGTAGTTGGAATGTTCAGATTTATATTAGAATTGGTACCAGAAGAAGCTGATTTGGCTAATGAATCTGCAATTTCGTTCCCTACGATTCCCAGATGTCCTGGGATCCAGGCCAGAATTGTGGTGATGTTTTTGGATTGAAGTGAGAAAAGTTTTAATTTAATTGAGCACATAAGTTGATCTTGAGGAGAGTATAATAAATTTGATGTGATTCTCTGAAGAGCACTATGCGTTCAATGCGTTTACAATATTATTTAATTGTATTTGTTCTAGTGCTTGTTGTATGGCGAAACATTCTGCTGTGTATATAGATATTGTGCTAGGCAGGGAGTATGAATTTTTAATGTTGAAATTTGGTATGTAAACAGAGGATCCACAGGAAGAGCCTGGGATTTTAGAGCCGTCTGTGTATACGTCTGTGAAATTTGGATACTTAGTGTGAATTATTTGTTTAAATTCAGAATTTATGATCGCAGAGTTCTGGTTGTTCCATGTTTTATCGATTCCAAGTGTCATAATAACACAAGGATTAAACATTATAGCTGAAAATGGTATATTATAAATAGGGAGTATGGGATTGTTTTGTAAATTCACTCTAGAAATAGAAGCTTGATGAGTTTGGAAACTTTTGACAAGAAATGGGATTTTATTTTCATTAATATTTTGTCTATTATCATATATAGTCAACAGTTTCCTAAGGTTTTCTTTGATTGTGTGATTAGAATATGATAAACTCCTATAAACATATTTGTCAGAAACGAATTGCCTTCTTATAATAAGTGGAGGTTCCACACTTTCCACTTGGAGGGAGTTAAAAGGAGAACTTTTCATAGCTCCCAGTATGATTCTTAATGGCTTAGATTGGATTACATCTAATTTTTTAGACACTTGTTTTGGCAAAGGGTCAAAGAGTATTGATCCGTAGTCCAAATGACTACGTATCAGTGCATTGAACATAAGTCTTAGAGTTGAAGGATGAGCACCCCACCATACTCTAGTAACTGCTCTCATAATGTTAAGTCCTATTTCACATTTGGTAGTGATCTTTTGAATATGAGGAAGCCAGGAAAGTTTACGGTCAAAAACAACGCCGAGGAATTTGTGTTGGGGGATAATTTCAATAGGATGATTGTCATATTTAATCGATATGGCAGGAATATTCCGTTTTCTAGAAAAGATCATTGCCTGGCTTGAGAATGGGTAGTATTTTCTGGGATTTAAAGGAGTCGGGAATCACTCCTGATTCAAACATATAATTAATAAGGGAGAAAAAATATAATGATGTACTATCAGAGAATGCCTTAATGAAACAGTATTGTACTTCATCAGGGCCTGGGGATGTGTCAGGTAGGGAATTTATTACAGATTTTAGTTCTTTTATCTTGAAAGGAGAATCTAGCCATGAGAGAGAAGAGAATTTATAATGGGTTGGGATGTCATCCTTTGTAGGTACAGTTTGTGGAGCTAACTTGTCAATAAATGCCAGCATGATTTCATCTGAGACCCCGTGAATTCTAGGGGGAGTATAAGTGAATCTAAATTTTCTCACATTGGTCCATATTAATGATGGAGAAGATGTTGGAGACAAATCTTCACAAAATTTACGCCATCCTGATCGTTTTTTCCTTTTAAGAAGACATTTTGTTTCTGCTTGAGCACGTTTAGCTAAAAGGTAGTTTTCTAATGTCATATTTTTCCGATAAACACATATTGCTAATCGTCGAGAATATACAGAACGAGTGCATTCCTCGTCCCACCATGGGGCTGGTTGAAATGATTTTTTAACTCCTGATTTATGGATTGGGATCGATTGTTTAGCAGCATCTATAATTACATTGGGAACAACAAAATTTACACAGAGTGTACTGTAGTCTGAAAAGGATAAGGTCGACTTTGTTAGGGAGTGATCTAATTTAGTAGAGAAAGAAATTTGCCAATTTGTACCTTTGGTACGAAATTTGGTTGTTGTTGGAGGGCTTTGAGGGACAAATTTAGATTTGTCATTAAAGGAAATAATGATAGGAAAGTGGTCACTGGAAAAAGGATCTTTGAATACAGCCCACGAGAATTTTGATGCCAATTCGTTAGAGCAAAGAGATAAGTCTGCACTTTTTCTTTGGTGTGGTAGAGTGAATCGGATGGAGGAGCCGTCGTTTAAGAAGCATAGTTTATTGATATCCAAAAATTCCTAAACATTACTGCCGGATCTGTTGTAGCTTTCACTTCCCCATGAAAAAGAATGGGCATTGAAATCTCCTAATATAAGATAAGGAGGAGGAAGATTAGAAAGAAAGTTTGACCAATCCTTTTCAATAAAAGTACATGTGGGAGGTATATATAAAGAGACAAAAGTGATATTGCAAATTATCGCAGAAACTATTTGACAGCTACCGTTAGTAAAATTGTTAAAAAATATTTGTTTACAAGGGATAGAGTTGTGGATGAATAGGAGGAAGATCGCGATCCACTTCTATGCCGGTGATGTTATAGGACCCATTGGTCCTGTTCAACCTCGGACGAAGCCGCACGTCGGACAACACAAATATCCCCTATCAAGCGAGTACAACCACTACCCCTAAGAGTCCAACCACATTCGTGGAGGCCCGTGAATCATAGCAGGGGTTACCCTCCCAGCAGCTCCACGAACAACAGACTGCCACAGGGAGCCTTTGCCACGCCCGTAGTACTTTCAGTTCTTCGATTTCCACACCAGGCGCAGCGTCGGCTGCACCTGTCTCGTCATCAACTCGGGTACCGCCGAGTGGGTCGTGCCGACCAAACACCACGGGGGGCTCCTCCACCCCTTAGTACTCATGTTGGCGAATTTCAGGTACACCACCGGACAGTACTTTCAGTTCTTCAATTTCCATCGCCCGGTGATGCAGACTTACTCTTCGCCACGTTTGATGAGTCACCGCCGAGCGAGGCATTAAGGCGTCTGCCCTGCTCTTCCATAGGTAAGGATTGAAGGGGGCACTGACCTGTTGCCCAGAATCCTAGGGTGGGGCTGCAGCCACCCCCAACTTTACTGGCTAGGCCCCTATGGCCGCAACCTAGCCCCAACCCCCCCCCCCCCCCCCCCGTCTACAATGCGGTCATCCCTGATGCATTGGTATCCTGGAATACGTAGGTACTAGAAAGGATGGTTTCAGCCATGTTTCTGAGATTGCAGCAATGGATACAGAATGACTTTTTAAAATTTGAATAAGTTGGGGTTTATTTGGTAGAAGACTTCTAATGTTCCACTGAAGTATTTTCTCTATTTGTGGAGCCATGGTTTAAAAGGGAGAGTAGTGGAGAAAGATAGTCAGCAGCGTTGTTCGGTAGATTAATATTATTACTTAAAATATTTATGAGGAGTGTAATAAGCGTTTGTATGAAGGAAGAATTATCGGCGGTTAATTGATTAGATAAGATTGTTGATGTGGAATGAGGGGATGCGTTTTGTTCATTGTTTAAGGCACAGCCATTTGATGATATATTTTTACTGTTTCCATTTCGGCGTAGCAAAAGAGAGTTTAAACAATTTGTATCAAATGTTGGAGTGATCATGGGTTTTGGTTTATTAGGTTTGAATATAGTTTTTACTCTCCACTACCAACTATGGAATAGTTACTCTCCACTACCAACTATGGAATAGTTACTCTCCACTACCAACTATGGAATAGTGGAGAGTCATGATTTCACAATTTTTAAGCATATTTTTTTTACATCAATTTCTCAATGGGTATCATGTAGAGAGTGTATACTTTGAGTTTCATCATGATGTTTTTGTGTGTATGCCGTACACAAATTTGAAAATTTTTGTCCTCTGTACAGCCCAAACCAAAAGACTGATGAACTTCATATTGATACCATATGTGTGAAGTACATAAACTTAGAGCTGATTAGTTTTCCATAGACAACGGTTAATTATTTCTCTATGATTTCATCTGTTAAAACTTTAAAAATGCTCTCACGACCTGGAAATTTGAGATATTTTCATTTTGTTTGGATTATTTATGCAAAAAAAAAGAATTTTCACAAAACTGCATTCAGAGTTTGCCAACCTTAAAAGAAAAATATAATATCCTTTCAATAATTATGTTTCTATTTATCGATATTTTGTATGAAAAATATATAGGAGAACTTTTTCTTAATGTTTCTCTATGATTTCATCTGTTAAAATTGAAAAAATGCTCTCACGACCTGGAAATTTGAGATATTTTAATTTTGTTTAAACTATTTATACAATACCAATAATCTTCAAAAAAACTACATTCAAAGTTGGTCAACGTTAAAAGAAAAACATACAACCGTTTGAAAAATTATGTTCTTGATTATAGATTTTTGTATGAAAAATATATGTAACAAGAGATATTTTTTATGTTTGGCAATGTTTAGTTATTTGATTTCATATTGATATTAGAGTGTAATATTAGCAGGGAAGCTTCATTAGGTGGTGGAGAGTTTAGCGTTGGCCACAACCCACTCGTTTTAAAAAGACGTGGTTGAATTTTTTTCGTTGACAAGAGTAAATGATGCATTAGGTGGGGAAGAAGTAATATCAGCAAAAGATTTTTTAACTGGAGGAAATTGTTTTGATGCTTGAAGGTATGATTATGTTGTTTAATGCCATGGATTCTTTAATATTCCTTTGTCTTGTCAGTTCTGGACATATTGTGCTTATTGCTTTGTGGTTACCGTTGCAGTTGATGCATTTAGGGTCGTCGGAATTAGGGCAATCTTCTGCAGAATGTTTTGATGCTTGATGGTATGATATGTTGTTTAATGCCATGGATTCTTTAATATTCCTTTGTCTTGTCAGTTCTGGACATATTGTGCTTATTGCTTTGTGGTTACCGTTGCAGTTGATGCATTTAGGGTCGTCGGAATTAGGGCAATCTTCTGCAGAATGGTTGTCACCACAATTGTAACAGCGATGTGGAGAGCGACAGGTGGGTTTGGAGTGTCCAAACCTGCAGCAGTTATAACATTGAATAATTGGATATTTGTATATTTCAACGGGGATAGAATTGTAATACAAGTATATGTGAGATGGGAGAGTTTGGCCTGAAAAAGTGATTTTGTATTTTTATTTTTAATTAGGAAACAAAACAGGAGTACAGAAAGAAAAGTACATGATAAATATAAAAGAAGTATCAGTCTTTCCAAATACGTTGGAGGACGAGCTCACATAAAAGAAAAGTACATGATAAATATAAAAGAAGTATCAGTCTTTCCAAATACGTTGGAGGACGAGCTCACATAAAAGAAAAGTACATGATAAATATAAAAGAAGTATCAGTCTTTCCAAATACGTTGGAGGACGAGCTCACATAAAAGCCAATTTGTTTTAAAAAAATGTTGGCATAAAATATTTTTTACTTGTTGGGATTTGAGAGTTACAAAATCACAAGTTTTATTATTATTTTATTTTTTTTGACGATTTATTAACATTATAAATTTTGTCTGTCAGATATATACCAAATACAGGAAGTATATATATCTTATTTTATTGCCATCCTTCACACTCCAGGGAGTGTTGCCAGTATTGAGACCACCTTTACTTTACATAGAAGTCTAACATGAAAGAAAAATATTTTACACAAAATTATATGTAAAATAATACTTCCAAATAAAGCTCTGAAATTTTCAAATTTAATTTTTGCTAAAGCTATAGTCATATCTGCAATTTGTTCATTTATACTTATATAACATGATTTAACAATATTTTTGGCAACAATATCTATATTATAAATTTGAATGTTTGTATCTATGTATGTATCATGTATGTGTTGAATGCGCTCCTAAACCGTTCATCCGATTGCGATGAAACTTTGGTGAGTTGTCGAGAGTATGCCCGGGATGGTTTCTGGATCAAAAAATTTTAACTTCTTCTTCTTCTTCATCGAGTTTTAGGTCATTTTACCTATGAAGGTGGACTATCCTGGGAACCGTTCATCCGATTGCAATTAAACTTTGGTGAATTGTCGATCGTATGCCCGGGATGATTTCTGAATTTAAAATATTTTCTTCTTCTTCTTCTTCATCGGGTATCAGGTCATTTTACCTATGAAGGTGGACTATCCTGAGAACCGTTCATCCGATTGCAATGAAACTTTGATGAATTGTCGAGTGTAAGACCGGGATGGTTTCTGGATTAAAAAAAATCTTCTTCTTCTTCTTCATCGGGTATCAGGTCATTTTACCGATGAAGGTGGACTATCCTGAGAACCGTTCATCCGATTGCAATGAAACTTTGGTGAATTGTCGAGCGTATGACCGGGATGGTTTCTGGATTAAAAAAAAATCTTCTTCTTCTTCTTCATCGGGTATCAGGTCATTTTACCTATGAAGGTGGACTATCCTGGGAACCGTTCATTCAATTTCAATGAAACTTTGATGAATTGTCGAGTGTATGCCCGGGATGGTTTCTGGATTAAAAAAAAATTCTTCTTCTTCTTCATTGGGTATCAGGTCATTTTACCGATGAAGGTGGACTATCCTTGGAACCGTTCAATCAATTTCAATGAAACTTTGATGAATTGTCGAGCGTATGACTGGGACCTACTGAAGGGACGGGAGGTAATGAAGGGACGGGAGGTAATGAAGGGACGGGAGGTAATGAAGGGACGGGAGGTAATGAAGGGACGGGAGTAACTGAAGGGACGGGAGTAACTGAAGGGACGGGAGTAACTGAAGGGACGGGAGTAACTGAAGGGACGGGAGTAACTGAAGGGACGGGAGTAACTGAAGGGACGGGAGTAACTGAAGGGACGGGAGTAACTGAAGGGACGGGAGTAACTGAAGGGACGGGAGTAACTGAAGGGACGGGAGTAACTGAAGGGACGGGAGTAACTGAAGGGACGGGAGTAACTGAAGGGACGGGAGTAACTGAAGGGACGGGAGTAACTGAAGGGACGGGAGTAACTGAAGGGACGGGAGTAACTGAAGGGACGGGAGTAACTGAAGGGACGGGAGTAACTGAAGGGACGGGAGTAACTGAAGGGACGGGAGTAACTGAAGGGACGGGAGTAACTGAAGGGACGGGAGTAACTGAAGGGACGGGAGTAACTGAAGGGACGGGAGTAACTGAAGGGACGGGAGTAACTGAAGGGACGGGAGTAACTGAAGGGACGGGAGTAACTGAAGGGACGGGAGTAACTGAAGGGACGGGAGTAACTGAAGGGACGGGAGTAACTGAAGGGACGGGAGTAACTGAAGGGACGGGAGTAACTGAAGGGACGGGAGTAACTGAAGGGACGGGAGTAACTGAAGGGACGGGAGTAACTGAAGGGACGGGAGTAACTGAAGGGACGGGAGTAACTGAAGGGACGGGAGTAACTGAAGGGACGGGAGGTACTGAAGGGACGGAAGGTACTGAAGGGACGGGAGTAACTGAAGGGACGGGAGTAACTGAAGGGACGGGAGTAACTGAACGGGACGGGGGCAACTGAAGGGACGGGAGTAACTGAAGGGACGGGAGTAACTGAAGGGACGGGAGTAACTGAAGGGACGGGAGTAACTGAAGGGACGGGAGTAACTGAAGGGACGGGAGTAACTGAGGGAGGTACTGAAGGGACGGGAAGTACTGAAGGGATGGGAGGTATTGAAGAGTCTGAAGCGACGGGTGGTTATGGAGGACAATTTTTAATTATACAGGCAATACGAAGTTTGCCGGGTGTTCACTAGTCTCGAATAAAGTTACATATGTTTAACATCAATATGTTTTGATCTTTTTGTTTCTAGAGTTTTAGCTATTTTTATAGCAGGTTGATTGATTTCATAGACACGAATGTCATTTAATTCAACACTCAAAATATTGTTTATCAATTGCCTCAAAAATAAGCATTTGGTTAAACATAATAAAGAAATTGCAACATCAACAACAGCCCGTTTGTTAAATTTTCAAAAAATTTAATTGTTATTCAATTTTATAACATATCCTGTAATACTTTTTCTTTGAATTGTATTTGAACCAAAATCAGCATCAACAAATGCTGTTAAAAAATATAATAACTAAGCAAATATAAATATTAAGCAAATATTCTTAGTTACTGGTTAGTTGGCCATTTGGCAATAAACTCGCCACTTGCGCAGGGAGCGAGGAAGTATTTATTATTATTAAGTTTAAATTTCTATTAATATACAAACAAGGATCTACTTTACTCCTACTAAGACCAATACTAATCAAATAAGAATTAAAGCGTTCATTCCATTGTTTTGGTGCACATTTTAAACTATGTAAAGATTTTTTCAATTAACAAACTAAATTTGGGGTTACACACTTTAGTCCTTCTTGTGGTTTCATATACTTACACAGGTTCTTTCAACTGTCCATTTAGAAATGCAGATTTCACACCCTTTTGATGAGTTTTCAAATTTTTCTCTATAGTTAATGTTAGTAAGATACGTAGTGTCAACATATTGTCTTCTTCATTTGTATGCTCTTGCATGAATCCTCTAGCTACAAGTCGAGCTTTCTTCATCTCCTGATTGTTCACTGTCTTCTTTGTAAATATCCAAAACATGCATTTAGATACCAAAGCATGTGTGTATAGAAAATTTTAGCAATACTGGATGATGGGAAATGGTAAAAAAATTGATTGAACAAAAGCAATAAAGGAGTCTAGTGTTGGCCACATCCCATTCGTTTTCATATTCTTTCATCAGCAATATGTGTGTACAATTGGATGATGGTATATGGTTTAAAATTTGATTGAACAATGGCATTGAATAGATCCTATTATTTTTTATATTCTTATTTATTTATTTATACATCTTTCTGTACATAATATAAACAAATATAATTATACACTGGCGGGCTTATTGCCATTAGGCAATTTATTCCAACCAACCAGATTACAAAGTATGACAAAATTGAGTTGACAACAAAAGAATGAGTTCTTATTTCTTCAAGAGTGTATATAGTATAATGTACTATCACTACACAATATAATAGGAAATTGTTTTAAATTTGATTATAAACTTTGTAAAGAGTTTATTGTTCGCCACACACCCCATTTTTTATATATTGTCATCGGAAGCAAATGTGTTTTGAAAATCTAGATGGTGAGAAATGGTTTAAAATTTGATTGAACAAAAATATTGAAGAAAGTCTTGTGTTGACCACATCTCATTCGTTTTTATATTTTTTCATCAAGTGCGCATATAGTGTATAATATTTCTGCACAATCAACTTGTTAAAATTAAAACTGAAACAAAAGTTAACATAAAAGAAGCAGAAGAATAATTAGACTATGGGAAATAGTTTTTTTTTTATTTAAATTAATTATTAAAAAAGCTAACTGGCTCATGACAATAATTCTTAGTTTAAAATTACAAAATAATAGTCATTCACAGTATACAGAAACACTTCACTTCAGTTCTTAATATAGCTTTTCAATTACCGTTGGAATGCTTTTTCGTTCATAGTTTTTAGTTTTTCTGTTAATTTATTGTAGTCACACAAACCAGTCACATTAATCAATTTTTTTTGTAGCTTTCTCAATTTCAAAAAAAAATTTTGTATGTGTGTGTTGTAGTTGTGAATATGTATTCTCTGCTCAAGTCTTAGTTCAGAGTCTTCTTTTTTCCTATTTTTATTTTGTGTATTAGTTTGAATGTTTCGTACTGTGCCATCTTATGTATATTTAATTGTTTGGCTTCTTTTTTGTATAGGTATTCCGATGGTGTATATGCGTTTAGACCGTAGGTCATTTTTATTATTCTATTTTGCTTTTGGATTTCTATGTTATCGCCAATTGCCCAGAAAGGTATTAGGTATGTTAGTTTGTTTTTAATGTATGCATTATATATCAGTACTTTCAGTTTTTTTGGTGCTTCGTTCTTTATTTTGTACAATAACGCTGAGTACATTGATGCTTTATTTATTAATTAGTTTATGTGGTTCTTCCAGTTCAGTTTCCTGTCTATGGTTAGTCCTAGATACTCCATGTTTTTTTCTGTTTTCAGGGTTTTACTGTTTATTCTTGCTTCCAGCGCATGTTTTTTCTATTTGTTTTCTATGTGTATTATGTAACATTTATTTTCATTTAAAGTTAGTTTATTTGTATTTGTCAATTTTTCTAGTGTGATTAGGTAATTTTTGATATCCCTTTCTGTATCTTTATCGTTTGCATTTATGAAGAAAAATTCCCATGTCATCTGCATAAGTCATTGTTTTAGCTTTCATTTCATACATTTAAAGGTCATTTTTGTATAGTAGGTATAGGTAAGCACAAGTATGGAGCCTTGTGGTACTCCATATTCAATTATTTCTGTTGTACTATTGCTCTTGTTTATTTGTGTGTATTGTTGCCTGTTAGTGAGGTAGCTTTTGAATATGGAGTAGGCTTTATTTTTTATACCCAGGTTTTGAAGTTTTTTTGTAAGCGTTTCTATGTGTACTGTAACAAATGCTTTTTTGGAGTCCAGTATTTAGGCCTGTAACCGTGTTAAAGTTTAAATCCAGAAACCTGCGAAGAGATGGAAGGAAAATTGGACCTTCTTCTCCCAGAAACCGTCCTGGAAGACCTGCGATGAGATGGAAAGACAGTTGGACTTTCATCTCCCAGGATACTCCTCCTTTATAGGTTAAATGACCAAATACACGATGAAGAATAAGAAAAAAGTTTAAATCAAGAAACCATCCTGAAAGACCTGCGAAGAGATGGAAGGAAAATTGGACCTTATTCTCCCAGGATAGTCCACCTTGATAGGTAAAATGACCTAATACCGGATGAAGAAGAAAATTTTTTAATTCAGAAACCATCCCGGGCATACGCTCGACAATTCACCAAAGTTTCATTGCAATCAGATGAACGGTTTAGGAGTGCATAGCATACATACATGGATACATACAGACATTCAAATTTGTAATATAGATGACTGAAGGGAAGGAATGTACTGAAGGAATGGGAGATATAAGCCCTTTAAGCCCTCCTGTCTGCTATATAAATATTTTTATAAACCCTTAATTTACACAACAACGGACCATTGAATGAATTCCATGTATCAACATCATTTTTAAAAAAATCCTTTGTGGAATGTCAAATTAATAAAAACTCGGAAACCTCCCCGGATGTGCAATGTTCAGTTGGATGGTATAGTTGTCGCCAAATGTCTTGAGCCGTTTCGCCGAAAAGGGGGGCGATTAGCACATAGGTATATCGGCGAAGCAAAAAGACACAAAGTTGCGCTCTGCACACCCAGAAGCCAGGTTCAAGATGTTTGGCGAAAATGATATAAAAGCACATTAAGGACATACAAAGATACAAATGATATGGAATACTACAATTTTCACCTAAAGAAAGGGGATACCACTCCCAATGCCAGACTTACCTATAAATAACTATATTCAATAAGAGAATATAAAAAAACCAGCCGAACATGATTTTTTGTGACATTGCTATCTATTTAATAGATAATTTTTTTTTCTATATTCATGTTTGCATGCAAAAGGAGTTCCGAATGAATTGGCGCATTTTTTTTCCTTCTCTAGCAAAAAAAATTCATATATGTATGCCCGAATGAGAAAGTTGATGCACTTTTAAACTTTTGGTTTTTCGCCCGAATGAGTGAATTGATGTTGTTTTAAATGTCCCGATTGAGCGAATGTCTTTCCACAAACAATGCATTCATGTGGTTTTTCGCCCGAATGAGTGAATTGATGTCGTTTTAAATGTCCCGATTCAGCGAATGTCTTTCCACAAACAATGCATTAGTGTGGTTTTTCACCCGAATGAACGTGTTGATGTAGTTTTAAAAGTCTCGTTTGAGTGAATGTCTTTCTACAAACAATGCATTCATGTGGTTTTTCGCCCGAATGAGCGAGTTGATGTCGATTTAAATCTCCCTTTCTAGTGAATGTCTTTCCACAAACAATGCATTCATGTGGTTTTTCGCCCGAATGAACGAGTTGATGTAGTTTTAAATGTCTCGATTGAGCGAATGTCTTTCCACAAACAATGCATTTGTGTGGTTTTTCGCCCGAATGAACGTGTTGATGTAGTTTTAAAAGTCTCGTTTGAGTGAATGTCTTTCCACAAACAATGCATTCGTGTGGTTTTTCGCCCGAATGAGTGAATTGATGTCGTTTTAAATGTCCCGATTCAGCGAATGTCTTTCCACAAACAATGCATTCGTGTGGTTTTTCACCCGAATGAGTGAATTGATGTCGTTTTAAATGTCCCGATTCAGCGAATGTCTTTCCACAAACAATGCATTCGTGTGGTTTTTCACCCGAATGAGTGAATTGATGTCGTTTTAAATTTCCCGATTCAGCGAATGTCTTTCCACAAAGAATGCATTCGTGTGGTTTTTCGCTCGAATGAGTGAATTGATGTCGTTTTAAATGTCCCGATTGAGCGAATGTCTTTCCACAAACAATGCATTCGTGTGGTTTTTCGCCCGAATGAGTGAATTGATGTTGTTTTAAATGTCCCGATTGAGCGAATGTCTTTCCACAAACAATGCATTCGTGTGGTTTTTCACCAGAATGAGTGAATTGATGTCGTTTTAAATGTCCCGATTCAGCGAATGTCTTTCCACAAACAATGCACTCGTGTGGTTTTTCGCTCGAATGAGTGAATTGATGTAGTTTTAAATCTCCCTTTCTAGTGAATGGCCTTCCACAAACAATGCATTTGTGTGGTTTTTCGCCCGAATGAGCGAGTTGATGTCGTTTTAAATCTTCCTTTCTAGTGAATGGCTTTCCACAAACAATGCATTTGTGTGGTTTTTCGCCCGAATGAGCGAGTTGATGTCGTTTGAAAAGTCTCGTTTGAGTGAATGTCTTTCCACAATCATGGCATTCATGTGGTTTTTCGCCCGAATGAGTGAGTTGATGTAGTTTCAAACCTTCCTTTTGAGTGAATGTCTTTCCACAAACATTGCATTCATGTGTTTTTTCGCCCGAATGAGTGAATTGATGTGGTTTTAAACTTTTCTTTCGAGTGAATTGCTTTCCACAGACATTGCTTTCATATGGTTTTTTGCCCGAATGAGTAAGTTTTTTTTTGTGTCGGTGTCCTCTTTGAGAAAATATGTTCCTAGATTCGTTAGAAATATGCAGCAGTGTATTTATTTTGTTTTCATTTTGAATTAATGAATGCTGGTCAATTTTTTTTGTTAAATCTACTTCATATTCTTCAATTGGGAAATCAGGAAATCCTTCAAGCCCACACATATACTTGTCTACTGGAGTATATTTGTCTTTTATTATTATTTTTGGCTCTTGGTTCACTGTGTTCTCCATTGTCTAAAAAAAGATTTATGAATATTAAATACGAAATACTTTACTGATTTATAGTTTCGTATGTAAAAGCTATATGTATATAAATTCCTTCGGGAGTATTGGATGATTTATTTAAAAAATCATATTACGCCGACTGCCGTGGCACAGTTGGTAAGCCGATTGGTTTCTGTGCGGGCGTCCTGGGTTCGATTCCCAGGAGAGGAGAATTTTATTTAAATTAATATCTCACGCAAATATTGCTTCTCTGGGCTGGAAGCACTGGTTATTTGGAAGAAATTGCCATACGGCAATAAACTCGCCACTTGCACAAGGTGCAAGGAATTGTTCATTATTATTATTAAAGCCGGATGAATTTTTTCTAAACGACTTTGCAAATTATAAAATGTTTTAATGTTGTTATGAATAGAGTTCTCAACATTTTTTGATGTAGTTACCATAACAATTAAATGACAATTGCTTACGAGAGCGCAATTTCTTGAATTATTCGTAATTAGATATTAAATTGCTACCTTTAAATTTCTTATGAGTTATCTTTTTTAAGAAAATAACTTCTTTGCTAAACCATTCTGGAAAATTAAAAGTATTCTTAAAATTTGAAAACGGAGTATTTAAACTAATAACATCATTAAATATGTTATAGAACATATTAACACCATCTTCTGTTAAATTATATTTAAAAAAACTCCAAATCAACTTTATCAAGGTAGTCACAAATGTTGAAGTAGTCTGCTTTATAAAAGTTAAATGAGGGTTTATTAAAATTCACGTTTGATACTGACAAGTTAAAGTTAAAGGTGGGTGATAAGAGTTTACAGGTAGCAAACAATCAAAGGAACGACTTACAGTTGTGGCAGAAGTATCCCTTATCATGAACTACATTACTCATTTGCTCCAAACCAACAAAAATAGCCATCTCATAAAGGACTACAGATTTAGGACACAAATTGACATGTGCACAATCATAGAAAAGAGAACTTATTTAGAAGGGAAACTTCGACTTTTTCTATGATCCGCGCTTTTAGCGCCATCTCTGAATGGTCCCTCAAAGTTTTACTGGAATTCAGTAATAATAATATTACTGACCTTGATGAGACCTCTCGTCTACCACGAGGAAACATCAAGCCAAGGTGTGGGGAAGAAAAGGAGACAAATGATGGTGACACTTAAAAATTGTTTTAGTACGGCGTTTTTTTTTATTTATAATATTCACAAATGGTCCATGGCAAAAAAAATAATGAAATAAAAACAACAGACAACAAATAAAAACACGTGGCATCTACCCAAACGAACTGTCAAACACACGCGAACACACGAAAAGACGCCGACCAGAATATACCGCCCCAGGGTACAGCGACATCCTTACTCCAGGCATGTCACTGTCTTCCACGTGGTGACGGTAGATCGGTGGGGCCCAGCCTCTGCGTCAGGCTAGCAGGTCTTCCTCGTGTCCGGCGTGGTTTCTTCTTCTCCTCCTTATCTCCTCCTCCAGACCGTCACCCATGGCTGGCTCTGTGCCCCACGGCACGCTATGACGGCGCATCTCGACAGAGGTGACATACCAGTTGGGCCGCACCGGAGGCGAACCGACGCTCCAGACGACACGGATTGCCCTTCGTGGTCCAATCTGCGAGCCGCCGCGTTCCCTACGCGGTGGCCTCACACTGCGCTCTGCCTCCGACCTCCTGTCCTGTTGATGCCCTCATCTTGGTTCTGGGGCACCATCGGCTCCTGTCGTGACGGCTCCTGTCACACAGACCTCCTCGTGCTCTTGAAAATATGGCCGCCATCGGGACGCGCGTGTCGACCGATGACGGCGTCACACCAAACCGTCCGTCCTCCACCAGCGTCGAATGCCAAGAGAGCGCGTGCCATAGCGCGTGCTAGCTGCTAGCTTCCTTGTCGTTCTCTCACGCCGTCAGGGGCGCTAGTAGTCTTCCGTCAAAATGTTGCCGCGGAAAAAATTAAAAATTATTGTTTTTCGACAACACTGTTTTTCGGCTATAACAACCTTCCCCAGTGTTTAAGATTAAAACACTGAATTTTGTTTTTTTGGGAGAATTTCATTACCAAAAAATTCTAGGTGATACCGGCCGGTCAGTCGTCACGAGTGACGTGAGCGAGAGAAATCCGACGCCCCTATATGACGTGCGAGTATTTTCGGGTACCTACCCAAAATACCGCGGGAACCACCATTAATTTTTGGGGAAATAATAATAATGATTTTATTACTTGGGATAATTTTTTTTATGAAATGGCAACATTTTGTCTGTCAGCTGAGATACGAAAACGAAAAAAAAGGCGCGCTGAGTTTTGCCGCGTGTGGGAATTTTAATTTAAAAAAAAGAGGAACGATTCTTTTAGCATCAATTTTATTTTTTTTTCAAAAAGGAAAATTTTTTTAAAAGTCTGGCCGAGCCGCCAGCAGTCGATATTAATAAATAACTTCTCGTATCAAGTCCGGTGCCCCAGAGCCGGCAATAATTTTTATTGTATTTTTTCTACCCAACGAAAGTAAGAAACTCTAACTTGAGCTAAGCCTGGTGCAGCTGGCTGGGTTTTTCCTGAGACTGTTGCCTTGGCTGAACCGTAGAGGCCTTTGCGCGTTTCGGCGAGTCGCCTGCCAGGGTTTCGTCCGACGGATTCCCTCGGTCAGGTTGTGCCACCTAGGTGTTTCCATCGGCTCTAAGCCAACTATAAGTTTTAAATCTTCTTTGCATACGTTGGGCTGAACACGGACCTTCCCAGTGGCCGAGGACGTCCACCGACCCGTAGGTCAACGCAGACTACGCCTGGTGGGCTGTCGATCCACCATCATCGACAGGGGTCCAAGCTGGGAGACCACGTCCTCACGGTGAGTGGCCTTTAATATTCTCTTACCTTGGTCCAGTTAGTATTAATAGTTTATCCGAGGGGAGTGACACCTTGAGACGACGCTTCACGTCGTCCCTAGCGCTCCACCTAAACTGCACACGTCTACGCTGAGTGCTGTTCGGATCTGGTCAGCGGCCTTGCCATCTGAGTCTCCGGACAGCGTGGAGCGAAGGAGTGTCAGATTGTCTCCCAACAGAGGGGCCTTCCATCCAAACGAGAGAGTTTGGACGAACCAGCGACCCTGAGTGGAACTCTCAGAATGGGCAAATTATAAATATTTTTGTATATTAAGTATTGTTACAAGTAGCAATGGAAAACCCATTGTATGCTGGACATTCATAGTAGAGAATGTTATTTTAAATTCATTCTATTTGAAATACAAATGGGAAACAATTTATAGGTAAATAATGTTTTATTCTTGTTTTCTTGTTATAAATATAGTGTTTTACAAATTGAGTATAAGGAAACAATTTTAAAGTGAATGATAAATAATAAAAGGTATGATTAGCGCTCAGTGCGTCTCAATAATGTGTTTTAACATAGGATATTGTATTATTAAAGGTTTAATATAGATACTAAATAGTTATCTTAAAGATTAACGGTTTAATATAGATACAGACGGTGGCCAAATTAATACAATCAAAGGAAAAAAATGCAAAAATAATTGTATTTTTAGCTGTTATCCAGCAAAATCGAATCACATCAGTATATTTTTAATTGTGGCAACTCCCTTCATTATTGTTATCGTACTTGCAACACTTTTTAAGCATCAACATGAAGTTTGTCACATACAAGATAGGATAATGTCAGTTTAGTATTGGTCTTCACAGAGTGTGCGGGTGTTAATGGAATATTTTGCCCATTGATTTTGTGTTTATTTGAGACAGTGTTTGAGTGTTTCTTACATTTTTTTTAAATAACAGGTAAACCTAATATTTATTACTAAATATTTATCACAATTATACTACTTATCAAATTATTACGATTTTGATAAATTATTTTCTAAATGTATGCTGAATTTCAGAATTTTTTGGTTTATTTTAGAAATGGGAAGATCTTGTGACCTCACTCCAAGAAAAAAATCTAAAATTGCAACCCTTCTTGGTCACTGTGAATACAGTCAACGAGAAATTGCCACACTTACCAATGTTTCTCAATATTCTGTGCACAAAATAAGTAGGCAAATGAAAGGAAATGTACCCCTTGAACCATCTCGAATAGGAAAATGTGGACGAAAGCGCATTACTACTCCGCGAACAGAAAGAAAAATCAGAAATGTTGCTCTAGAAAATAGACAGAAGCCTCGAAAAGTAATAAAATCTATTTTGCAGACCACAGGAGTCAATATATCTGATCGTACATTGAGACGAAGATTGGTGGAAATGGACCTCAAATGTTATCGCCCAGTGAAAAAGCCAAAACTAACACCTGAAATGCGTAAAAAGCGACTAGAATGGGCACTAAAACACCAAAATTGGAACGAAGACGATTGGAGCAAGGTATAAGAATGTAAAATAAGTTTTTATGAAACTTTCTGTATTAAATAAAATTGACTAGTGAAAACTTCTCGTGTTCTTTCAGGTTTGTTTTTCTGATGAATCCTCAATCCAAATACTGCAGGACAAAACTCAATATGTGAGAAGAAGGCCAGGTGAAAAATATAATGAGGAATGTGTGGTCCAAAGAGTGAAGCACCCTCAGTCAATAATGATCTGGTCAGTGATTAGTGGGATAGGTATGGGAAGGCTGTATATTGTGAATGGCACAATGCGCCAGGACCAGTATATAGAAGTTTTAAAAGGGAGACTAAAGCCTCAAGTGGCCGAATGGTTTCCAAATGGAAAATATGTATTTATGCATGATTCTGCACCCTGCCACAAAGCGAAAACCGTTACTAAATTTCTAGAAGGAGAAAAAATAAAGGTATTAGATTGGCCAGGAAATTCACCGGATCTAAATCCAATTGAAAACGTTTGGGAGGCTCTGAAAAGGGCAATTGTAAAAAATGGTGTCATCACCAACAAAAGACAACTAATAGAAAACATAATTGAGGCATGGCACAACACACCAGAATTAAAAAATATCTCAATTAAATGTATCTCCAGCATGCCCAGAAGAATATCAGCAGTAATTAAAGCTAAGGGAGGATTTACTAAATATTGATCATTTTACCATAAAACGTATTTTATTATCAATAAACTATTATATATTCATAGTAAATGCATTTTATTTTATAAAAATATATTAAATCTCCCATAATATTCTAGAAAGATCGAAATAAAATAAAAAAATAATAATTTTCAATGATTCGAAGTCTAAAAACTGCTATAAATTCATTTGATTGTATTAATTTGGCCACCGTCTGTACTAAATGGTTATCGTAAAGAGACAAATATAATGAATGTAACATAATGTACATAATAAAAGTAAAGCTTATCATAGGCTATTGTGTACATATCTAATGCCCGATTTCCCCAAGGCTCCTTAACTTAAAAAATCACATTTATGAACCACTTAGCGCAAAATTGCATTTCACCAAACAATCTTAGCCTCGCTTAGCGACGTCGGCGCATAAAATTTTAAGTGGCGGTCTCTAGTGGATTAACCGTCATAAGCGTCACTTAACGCTTTTGACAGATAGATATTTGGGTTACGATTTCGTCGCAGAGTTGTTTTATTATTGAATTTATCTTTTTTGTTGTAAAATTTAAGTTATATTTTGTTTATTATCATCTTGGAAGATGGCTGGATTCGTGAAATTGTTGAATAGACATGCACCATCCGTTTGTTTTGAAGTAATTGCCGTGTTTTTTGAAACTAATTCAATTAATTTAGTTTTTTCACTGGGGGTAAAATTTGTAGAACGTTTCCTTGGTTTATCCATAATTATACTCTGCTAAATATTATACTCTGATAAATATGCGCGTCCCGTGTCGAACAATCTCAACAATCAACAAGTGCGAAGCGAATAAACAGCCATGACAGCGAGTATATCCTAGGATGTACACCGATTTTTTAAACCAAACCTACAAAAGTTTGGTAAAAATAGATTGGTTAGGTTTGTCTGTAGTTATAATTGCGGCTGGCATGAGCCAGTTGCAATGTATATTAAAAAAAGTAACAAATATTAAAATAAAATAACTAAATTGGTGTGAATACTAAATAAACTGTCTGTACATGATGTGTCAAAAACAAAAACTGGTGTACAAATAAGGCTACCCTGGCAGCGAGCGCCGCTAGCGCCATCTGTTGGCGCCAGCGGCAATTACCTGTACTCATGAGATCAAAGTAGTACTTTTTTATAATTAATTTATATATAGGTGAGGCACCGGCTTAGAATAGTGCTTCCACTCTTTTCTATTATTGTTTTCGAGTGTCCCGTAAGAGCCGGGTAATCGAAAATACAACAGGCAACAATAACATCTCACATAGTTCAGCAATGAGGTTCACCACCCATTCTGAATATAGTGCCTTTTTATGTGAGACGAGACTGGTGTGTGGGTATACACTGATGTGTTGTGCTCCCTTTTATAAGGCAATGCACACCCGCACACCTTTCGCTGGTTACCCCACATTGTGGGATATGCCGTGATGGTATGGATGAATGAATGAATGAATTTATATATAGAGTAAAAATCGTGAAATTCACACGTTAGAATATTTTAATGATATTTTTATAGTTTATTATGTATTTCTTATTTGCATATTTTTTAAAGTAACGTTATCTTGAGTCCATATTCATGTTCACCGGAAACATAACAAAAACTAATCCTGACCTTAGCTTAGTGTGGCTGTTATTTGTTGGTGAAATGCAAATTTATTAAGTAAGCCACTTAAGGATTTAAGTTTCGAATGGGTACTTAGCTGATGTTCGATTTTGAGGGACCTTGGAGAAAGCGGCCGTAAGAGACTGATGTTGAGTCAACGTTGAATGTCAGGTTAAAGAACCATAATGATTTATTTTAATTGAAGCCCATTTGCACTGCAAATGTTGGAGCTGTGAAAATAAAACTCTTTGTAGAACGGGTCATGAATGATCGTTGGAATCGCCCATCAGCAGGGTGATTTTGTATGAAACACCAAGAGTTGTCTTAACTCTTGTCTTAACTCCCGAGAAATCTCGGAATTTGGTATTTTGTATGGAGTTTTCCGGTGTTAACTCCGTGAGAAAACTGAAGGGGGCGTGACCCAAACATTAGTACAAATTTGCCATATGTAAATAAAATTTCTATGTCCAGTTTAATTTACATATGGCAATCTCGTACATTTACCCGCATTTATCAGATTTTGACAGCTAATCGTGTGTTTTTTGTTTATTTTATTAATATTTAGCAAGGTATATACTCTATTTTCATTCATTGTTTTGTATTTCATAGCTTATTTACTCGATGCTTTTTATAAATAACATGTTTTAAATAAAATTTTAATTGAAATGGTGTTACGTCAAACGACTCAACTTTGAACAATTTTCTATTACCGATTCGATTTGTTTGTTATACAAGGGATTATTCTAATAAAATTGACACGCAAACATGTTTGTTTGGGTACCTAATATCATGGGTTAACGTTTTTTTATAAATAATTTCTTGTTTAGAATGGACAAAAAAAGAGCATAATAATTTTTTCATGAAATTTTGAGTCTTCCTTTTATTATTTTTATAATTAAATATCATACATAGTAGTAAAATTGATTTTTCTTTATTGCAGATATTATATATATAGTATATGATCTTCAGTATCAGCTCAACTCTGTCTGGCTCAAGAATTCCTGCAGCAGTTTATTTAATTACATAATATGGCTTCCAAACATGTGCGACACACTGATGATTGCAAGATTTCAATTACATATCTGTAAAAATAATGAACAAGGTTGATAAAATAATTTACTTTGACCACTATAATGATCATGGTTCAAAAATTTTCATGCTTGTGTTTTCTTTATATCCTATTTTTTTCAACAAAATATATAGTTTCAGAATTATCTGCTCTTAACATGTGAGTGAATTATCAAACGCACTACATAAATACCATGTATGTATATTAATATGAAGCAGTATAAAAAGGTAAAACTAGTACTTTTATGTATATATGTTGTTTAGTTATCTTCATATTATAGTACAATGTGCTTTTAAATACTATTTATTGATTTAAATCTACTTTCAAAACCAACTCCAATATTTTTTTCATTTATTTAAATTTAAACATTTCATTATATACATTATAACAAAGTAATGTGTTATTGAGTCATGAATTAACTGAAGTTAAAACAAACTACCACTATGCCACATGGATCAGCATTAGTCGCTATGCAAAAACAATTGATTGGAGCAGAATATTAATAAAATCTAAAAAAATGTAAATAGATGTTCTCTCTGCCCTATGATAAATATAATATGATATATAATAAATAGAACTTACAAAGCGCCGTTTAATGATACAAGATCACTCCAAGGGCGCTGTAGTTTATTTGTTGGCTCTACGAAACAAGGCAGTCTTAAGAAGTCTTTCGGCATGTCCAACGGACCATCGTCTTTTTATCGCTTTTCATCGTCTTTTAACGCTCGCAAAAATAAGTATGACATGCTGCAAATAAACAAAACGTGATTAGTATCCTCATTTTATATTATTATACTCAAAGAAAAACGTCATGTTTCATTGTTTGAAACGTCAAATTCATGAAATATTAAGCCTCCAAAGACCTAAGTCGAAATATTAACAACGAATGTATAAACAAGTCAAATACTAAAATAAATAATAAATTTGGTCAATAATATGTATGAATATTGTACAAGATAAATAATACACACCTTGTAAATGATTATGGATGAATTAATTACTGTAATTAGTCAATTTTACAATATCAAACTCGCGTGCATAGAAAATATAGAAGTAAATTCGTCGCGTGATTTGACAGGAGATAACTCTTATTCTACAAATAAATAAATAATTTTAACTCCGAGTATTTTATTGGGGTTAAGACAACGAAAGAAAATTCGCTTACAAAATACCAAAAATATACATACATTGGTGTTAACGAGCTAAATCCACACATAAAATAGTACTTAACTCCTTTCTTCTCCTCTGGTGTTTATACAAAATCAGCCTGCAGTTGTGATACTCCGTGATTGTCGATTTTGGTTCGATATTGGTCTCTTGTAGCTGGCAATTGCTGTCATGAGTGAATGTGGCCGTCACGTCAGTGTTGAAGATAGTTTGAGATATATATTGAGTAATTGGCCGTAGTTTGATGATTCAGAAGTTGTCTGTCACCGGCAACAGCTGATTCGGGCACCCGACAAACATTGTATTTCAGTTTATTGTATAAAAAAAGATCAAATTGAATAACATTGTGTTGTGAATCAAAACTGATTTATATAGTGGCGAAGGCTATTCTACACCATTATTATTGTTATTATTTTTTAAAATAATAATAATAATAATAAACTGATTTTTCTATGGATTTGGCCATAGTGAATTTTTCCTATAGATAATTGTAAAACCTTGATGAGACCTCTCTCCGACCACGAGGAAACACAAAGGAGACAAATGATGGTGACACTTAAAATTTGTTTTAGTACGGCGCTTTTTTATTTATAATATCAACATTGTTCGTCCATGGCAAATAAATATTAAAAAAAAAAACAAACAAACAAACACAACAACAACAGAGTACAAATAACAAAACAAAACGACGTGGCATCTACCGAAACGAACTGTCAAACACACGCGAACACACGAAAAGACGCCGACCAGAATATACCGCCCCAGGGTACAGCGACATCCTTCCTCCAGGCATGTCACTGTCTTCCACGTGGTGACTGTAGTTCGGTGGGGCCCAGCCTCTGCGTCAGGCTAGCAGGTCTTCCTCGTGTCCGGCGTGGTTTCTTCTTCTCCTCCTGATCTCCTCCTCCAGACCGTCACCCATGGCTGGCTCTGTGCCCCACGGCACGCTATGACGGCGCATCTCGACAGAGGTGGCATACCAGCTGGGGCCTCACCGGAGGCGAACCGACGCCCCAGACGACACGGATTGCCCTTCGTGGTCCAATCTGCGAGCCGCCGCGTTCCCTACGCGGTGGCCCCACACTGCGCTCTGCCTCCAACCTTCTGTCCTGTTGATGCCCTCATCTTGGTTCTGGGACACCATCAGCGTCCATGCGCGTGACGGGTCCTGTCACACAGACCTCCTCGTGCTCTTGAAAATATGGCCGCCATCGGGACGCGCGTGTCGACCGATGACGGCGTCACACCAAACCGTCCGTCCTTAACCAGCGTCGAATGCCAAGAGAGCGCGTGCCATAGCGCGTGCTATAAGCTTCCTTGTCGTTCTCTCACGCCGTCAGAGGCGCTAGTAGTCTTCCGCCAAAATGTTGCCGCGAAAAAAATTAAAAATTATTGTTTTTCGACAACACTGTTTTTCGGCTATAAAAACCTTGATATATACATAGGTAGTATGATCAAGATATTACCATGGGTTATGGTAGCATAGAAGCCAAACATCTATTATTTTGTTTCAACAAAATACCTTAATTCTTGGAAAACTTTCTCTTATAATGGTTTTATCAGATTAACGGGTCTTTGGGTCCTTAATGTGTTTAAACAATGAAATAAATATGTCATTTCTAATAATTTTATATTCAATGCATATTCCTGGAACTTTATACTTTCTAACTTGGTAGGTGAAATGGAGGCTTCCTATTGGTAGATGGTAGAACGCGCCCCGCCGCGCGGTGGGGTAGCTCCTCCCCCCCTGTCTCCAGCGGTAGACGCGATAGCTGGTTTGAATCAGTATTGAATAGACGTTCTGCCGGGATAGACGAATTTTAACTGACGCGTACGAAAGATAACTTATATTGATACCGGCCCGCCTCGGCCCCATGTCCGCGAGAGAGATCCACCGTCCTATTCGAGTAGGTTGTGGCTAAATTTCTCCGCGGAACCTACCCCGACCGTCAGCGGGATTCTGGGGAAAATTATTTTTATTTTTTATTATATGGCAATTCTTTTTTGCACAATGATTTTGAACTTTTTTTCAAAAGAGAGTCTGACAGCTACCAACAGCTGATCAGCTGACTTTTTTAATCAAAAGACGGCCGGACACTCTCCGGCACAAAAAAACCAACTTGATAACTGAAAGAACCCTTGGGATTCCGCCAGAGAATCCCAACAGGTTGAGATCTATCGGCCCTGACACAACAGAGGTGCAACTGCCCCAAAATTGAACACTTAAGGTACCTCCGCCACGCGGTAAATTTTTTGTAAATCTTTTGGCAGCACTTTGTAACTGTAGAGGCCTCTTCAGACTGCAGCCGAAGGATAGAAGAAGCTTCTCAGGCCGTAGTGCGCCTCGTAACTTGCAATTTTTTTATTTTTACACCTGACTTTATCTTATTACTGACTCGAGGCGCCAACGGCCTGGGAAGTGTCTGCCCTAGCGCAAGCCAGGGCCCCCCTTTTGTAACCGTGTGGAGGGGAGGATTACCATAGCCTGTCGCGCCCTTGACCCAGAATTTCTCGTCTGCAATCGCTTTTCTGTTCTCTTTTTTTCTTTTGTTCTGGATCGAGGACCTATACCTGAGGACGTCACCCACCTGTAGCTTCCTGCTGGTCTACGACGGGGTGATCTGCTGAGCGTCTCCCTCAGCAGACGGTCGAAGAGGAAAGGACCGCGTTCTTGGGGTGAGTGCCTTCAATTCTCTCTCGATCCAAGACCGAAGCTGGTCACACTTTACATAACTAGGACGCCCTGCGTCTAGAGGACTGACGGCCCTCTCTGCGACCGCAGAGAGAAAGCTGGTGTCAGATTGTCGCCCAACTTAGTGGCCTTTTGAACGAGCGTGTTCAAACGAACTACACACACCCTGAGATCGATCTCTCTCAAGCCGGCAATAAATCATAATTATCAATTGTATGGAAATAATATTATATTAATTGACCTTATATGTAACTTATAAATGTGAAGTTGTCAAGCTTTTTTTCAAATTATACCTATTGATGACTGTACAATAATACATGGTTGCAAATAGTGAAATGAAATGAAATTTTTTACTTCCATTGTTTGCACAACATATATATAACAATAACAAAAGAAAATAACTATATTTTGGAAAAGACTTATATGCATAATGTACCATCGTGCCTTTTGGAAATTTACTGCCTCACTAGACAAGTCTGTTCCGAGGCAGTACAGTAATAACATAGTATATATCCTAGTTTTGAACTGAGAGTATAAATAGAGAGAAGAAATAAAACGAGAATTGTGTTTTGAAAGTGTTTATTTCTATTATAAGACAATACATGACATAGTTTCATGACTTCTGAATTTTATCATATAAAATAACACTGTTTTTTAATAAAATCGCTTTTCTGTTCTCTTTTTTTCTTTTGTTCTGGATCGAGGACCTATACCTGAGGACGTCACCCACCTGTAGCTTCCTGCTGGTCTACGACGGGGTGATCTGCTGAGCGTCTCCCTCAGCAGACGTTCGAAGAGGAAAGGACCGCGTTCTTGGGGTGAGTGCCTTCAATTCTCTCTCGATCCAAGACCGAAGCTGGTCGCTTTACATTAACTAGGACGCCCTGCGTCCAGAGGACTGACGGTCCTCTCTGCGACCGCAGAGAGAGAGCTGGTGTCAATATATTTTTTTAAAAAACGAACGTAGATCGCGAACGTTAAAAAAAAGTCTTATCTCTGCGAGGCGTCTGCTTGATGCTCAGCATTAAATTTCATATTTGCATGGTAGTGAATAAGTGTGTTTCAGGTCCACATAACCAACGAGGGGTGAATTTAAGATAGTTTTAAGTTATTTTAAATTAATTACAAGTGATATTATGTAGTGTAAGTGTTTCATCTACAGACCCGTAACGAGGGCAGCGGTTGGTAAGATCTTTCTGATTTATTATTATTTGTTTTTTCTGCTCTGAACGTTTCGTTTCGTAATTTATTTTAGCAAGATTGTCATCAATATTACACGTGCATTTCATGTATTTGATTATTCTTTTCAGCACTATTATTCTTTGTTCCACGTGTATTTCCTGTATGTTATAATTCTTTTCAGCGGCCGTCATCACTAGTTTTCTAATTAATTTTCTTCTTAATTTTACAGCAATTTTTACTAACCGATAATTACTATTACGCGTGTATTTCTGTCAATTGAAGCATTGTTTTAATTTATACTCTCAACACGTTCTTTCGTCTCCACCATATTTAATTATTGTATTGACTAGCCGGCATTTAAACACTCATCAACGCTCTTCTTTGTTATAGGCCAGCGCCCTCTGGATTTGCAGTTTTTGCAGTTATATCATGCCGTAATGTATGAGAGAATATTTTCCAATATGGCCGACGTATCAGTCGGGGGTTTACGCGTCTTGGCGTCTGTTTTTGCATAGAAATCAGTACATTTTGATTCGTTTTCGGTTAGTGTTGGTTTGTCGTGCTGTTTTTTAAATCTCCGTAAGTACAAATATAATTGTTTTTATCATTTATTTATTAATATTAAACATTAGTTAAGCGTTTTCATATTATTTTGTTTGGTTATTTACCATAATTTTTGATATATAACGTAAATACATTGAAATGTAATGTCAGAAACATTTTCATGGTTATGAAATATTTTATTGATACAATATTGTCTTTAAAATTGTAATCTAATGTTTAGAAGTGATTAAACACAAATTTATTATGATATAGTGCATATTATTTAAGAAAAATATATATAGGTATATTTCGAAATATGATCACACTAATGCGACTAAAATGTGACACGGCGATCGTATTTGTTCACAATCATATTATTGGGTTGATTAATATTTTCATTATTGAATTATTTGTTTTTGTCATAGAATTATAATGTGTTTTTGTATGTTTATGTTTAAATTTAGTTTTTGATTGTATAACGAACTAATATACATGAATAGTATTTCGATGCGTTTATTTTTCAAAATTTATCCCAAACCACCTTACATGTTTTATGGAAAACAAATTTGAGTCCATCGATTATAATGTAGACAATTTTGAGGGCATTTCTGATTTCAAATAAATATCTTTATTTTAGAAAATATATTTAAAACCGTGGCTAGGTTTGGATTGTGATTTATATTTTTTTGTATCGAGATCCTTTCTTCAGATATTTTATGTTACTGTCATGACAACCGGTATAATATAGGTATTCTAAAATTGATAAATTTCTTATTTACCCGCTCCTTATAGTTACAATATAAATTTCTGTTGATTTTGTCAATTAAATCAATTAAATGTTTTACAGAAATATGAAGGGCTGTCGTGCTCCTGGATGCCAGTCCAATTACAATAAGAAGTATACAAATTGCTTTTCTTTTCCTAAAACTGATGCATTAAGAAGGCAATGGATTCAAAGCATACCAAGAGCCAACCTAACTGCTTCTCCATATACAAGTGTGTGTATAAAGCATTTTCGCGAAGAAGACATAGTTAAGGAAGATACATTTAATTGCACAGATGGTAAGTGATTTTTCTGTAAGTGACTGACGTATGCTAGTGAGACCTGGACATGGCAGAAGTCGTACGAAAGCAGAATAAATGCAGTTGAAATGAGATCGCTTAGAAGAATTTGTAACAGAATGATATATGACAGAGTTCGAAATGAAGATACAAGGAAAGAATGTAAGATGAAGAAAGATGTAATTAACAGAATTAAAGTTAACACATTGAGATGGTTTGGCTACTTGGGGAGAATGAATGAAGAACGCCTGATGAAAATATATAAAGCAGTGTATAAGACAATATATGAATGTTGATGAGGCGATGAATGTGTGTCAAGATAGAAAAACGTGGCGTTCGGTTCTCTGTGCCTACCCCGTGAGGGACATGGCGTGATGGTATGTATGTATAGATATCTGACTCCTGAGACACGAAGATAAATATAATTAGTCTCCAGAATGTAGCAACTTACTTGTTATTGGATGCATGTTAGATAATATTTAACATAGTAGTTGCCCGAAAAGCAATACACAAGAATATACCAAAACGTACAAAATAAGTTTGGAATGAAAATTAACGTTAACAAATCTTTTCATACGGCTATGAAAAGTCAAATCACATACTTCAAAAAAGAAACCAGCATGGCTACCCATGAAGTTGATTTTAAGATCAGATTCAGACTTGATGAATGACATTTTCATACTAAACTTTGATCTTAACAAAATATCTTTGATTTATGATATTTATAGTCTCACAAATTTAGACAGAAAACGCAATTTAAAACTGTGAACCCAAGACCTATCTCAGAGTCAGATATCTTACCGACAAATAAGAATCATACAAACAAAAAAATATACAAAAAATTATATATAAAGAACTCTACAATAAGTGCGTTCAAGTTTAGACATTTATTATGTTCCATCAAACTATTATTTATCATTTATCACCATAAATAAATTGACTAATAATTATGTTTCAATGTTTCAGGTCAAATCATTAATGTACATCGAAAAAGATTGAGGTTGAAAAAAGATGCTGTACCATCAGTGTTCTCCAATCTACCAGAATATTTATCAAAGAAATTGCCACCTCGTCGTAAGGAACCATCAAAAAGAAAAACAGATTTCGTAGTCTTCGTAATCTTTCTCTCTACCTACCCCAGGAAAACGGGGTCATTAACCCGTATAAAGAATTCTATATATCTCTTGAACATTTTTACTCTCCACACTATGGAATAGGGGAGAGTCATGATTTCGCAAAATTTAAGCGCATTTTTTTTATATCTCATAACATGATTTCCACCTTGTTCACTGTGGCTCGGAATAAGAATATTGTTCTTTTATTGTATCGCTAATTTCAAGTTCGCCTCAATACACCATCCCTTTTCCTATTCCTGTATCATGTATTTTAAATTCCTCAATAGAATTTGAAGAAATTATTTACTCATATTTCTATATGTACACAATGATACATGAAATTGAAGTGTATGATAAACAAGAATGAATGTTTCAACTGGATACATATTTTTTAAATTCAATATCAGACATCAGTTTTCTTTGCCAGTTCTTCCTGGTAGATGTATTAGAACTGGCGGATATTGGTGGTTATTCTGAAACGACAAAACCGATTGACATCTGGGATTATCACAATACAAAAATGGCGGCTATCGTCTTTTTTGACAGTGGGTTATTCTGAACGCACATCTGTTGGAATTGTTGACTGAACAACTGTTGATATTGAAACAAGCGGTCAAAGCCTGTTGTTTAGATTACAGATTGACTCGGTTTGACTTTTTCTTCGACAAATATTTAGATATTCGCTTAAAATGGCACAAGAAAATGCAGCTTTGGCTTTAGTTGAATATTTAGAGGAAAATGACAGATTGGAAGTAGGATTTTTATTCATTAACAGCACATTTGTAAAACTTTTAAAAATGAAGTATCGATGTTTTAATTTTGTTTTATGGTTTTGTTCTAGGTATGCATATAGTAGGTATTTATAGAAGGAATTTGAGAGACGTGACAAACCCATTTGATATTCCTGAAATTAGATTTATTAAAGTAATAAAGAGTTGACCGAAATATGGCGAGATTTTTAATCAACATCATTAAACCTCATGTCTGTGGAAATACAAAAAGAGCTATATCAGTCGAAATAAAGGTTCTCACAACTTTGAATTTCTACGGCCAAGGATCTTAACAAAAGGCAGTGGCTCAAGACATAAACGTATCAATGTCACAACCTTCAGTGAGCCGTCGCATAACAGAAATAAGTTACATATTCACATTTAGACATTATTAATGACATTTTAGACATTATTAATGAGTAGATGGTAGATATTTATATAAAATAGTAAAGATTGAAGCGCGTAAACAACGGTATTCGCATGTGTTCGAATGTTTTGAAGTGTGAAGCACAGATAAAATAGAAGTGTCTGAAGACATAATCTGTGGTCTGAAGTTAGTTACGATTGTTTTTGACCATGGACAAGGCAATTGCATGTTCAGAATTACCAAAACGTGTACTATTGCGTGACGATTGATTTGACAAACAAAAACAACTATTGTGATTGGATTCATGTCGATACAACGGTAGTCATTTCAGAATAACCACCATTATCTTGTTTATTTTTAATAAAGAAAGTCAATAACTGGTGCCATTAGTAAAGACAACTGCAGTATATTTGTAGTTTTACAGAAAATGCTTCTATGTTATTGACAAATTTTAAACAAATACTTTTGTGTTTTTTTTATATTAAAACAACCTTTTTTCCCTAACAGTATTTTGAATATAAACCTTGTAAATATATGAGGTTTCGAAGAAAAGTTTTTTTGTGAAACAGAAGACCTAAGGAGATGGTGGGTATTTGGAAGTAATTGAGTATACATATTTTTTTAACTTTTTCTATCGACAATACTTGATGGAATTTGATTGTAATATATTACAATAAAATACAGATTTATAATTTTCTTCAACTAAATTTAATTGAATAACTAGTTTCGCTCTAGACGAGCATATTCTGAGTGGTCCACTACTCAAGAGAATGCGCGTCTAGAGCAAAAATAGTTAGTCAATAAAATTTAGTAGAAGAAAATTACAAATGTGCATTTTAATAGAGTACCTATATATTATGCATCATGTCAAGTATTTTTATATGATCAAACAAGCAAAATTTTTAAGACTAGATTATGTTAAAAGACTAGAAAATGCAATTTAAAATTTCTAGGAGATAAATTTCTAATAGGGAATATCATTTGTAGTTACATAATTAAGTTTATAATTTTATTATTACAATTGGTTCTTTACATAGGTGTTCTAGATTTTTCATATTTAAACAGCTGAATGTTGGTCGTTATAGATAATAAATCATATTCAAAACAATTGAAGGAAGCTCAATATCCCTGATAATAATTTATAATATATTAACTTTATTAGTATTTTGCTGAAATTAGTCATGTGCCTAGATATTTATTTGTTTTCAAATTTTATACAGTTAGTAAACGATAATTGAATTATAAATGTATCAAATATTATTAATGAACATATTAACAATGCAATATGAATAGTTAGTTATCAATTTACCTAGAATAATTCATAACTCTTTGTATCAAGACTGATAAAAAATATCTTTTAATATAAGCTCTACTTGTTCAGTTTCCATCTTGGAGATTGTTTGGCAGTAAATCTCTTCCTCCACTCTGTTTGGTCTTCAGCGATGCACACCTGTTCCATTTACTCCCAGCGGGAACGCCTTCTGTCAGTCGATCCCTCAATTATTCCCTCCAACAAGATGTGTAAGAGATGCTCATGTCACAACGCATGACCATCCAATTTGCATGCCTTTTCAATATGGTGATCAACATGTTGTATTGTGACTAGTTTAATTGATTTTGCTGAGGACCTCACCTTTGCATAATGTGTGAAAACCATACAGGTACAGCAAAATACTCCACACAGATTTACTAATTGTTTCCGGAGTTGCTGGACTCAAAGATCTTTGATTGTTTAAGGCAAGTTTTGCTTGGTGGATGAGATTATCTATTTCACTCTTTGAACGTCCATCTCGTATGTGATCCTATACCCAAGATAGACAAATTGGCATTCTATATTTCACTCTATATTGGCACATCTCTAGACATAAGTATATCAATTATAATTTGAATATGGTTATTACCGTTGTTTTGTTCTGCAACCTTATGATGAATATATACTATTTCTTGTACAGAATATCTGTTGGTACAGTAGATAAATTTTAACCGATTGAAAAAAAGAGGAGGTTATATTATATTGTAGGTATTATTGGTTATTTAGGTGCTCGAGATTTCTTTATATTTAAAATAAATGAACGTACCTAGCTCATTCTGGATGATAATATTGAAAACAATTGAAGGAAGCTCGATTTCCCTGATAATTATTTATATAAAATTGACAATTTATTCTGTATTTTGCTCGTGTAACAAGATACTAATTTGTTGTCATTCTTTGATATAAACTTTTTATACAATTACTCTGAATAAATATTATGTTTTCTCATATATAATCTAAGGTTTTCTCAATATTTTTTTATAAATATAACTTTCATAATGCAATGATGCAATATGAATTATTTAAAGATTGCAAAATTGACCTTGAAAAATTCGTAAAATGATTTTTTGTACTATGTAGATTTATAAAATTTATTTTTTTATGTCATAATGAACATTATAAATGAAAAAATGTTTTTATTCAAATCTGATCTGTCACATTCAAGTATATAAAACATGTTCTATGAACATGAGAAAAAGAACAATCCGCCAATATGGATAGCTGTCAAACTCCATACGACTGATAAGTCGGCCATTTTTTTCCCCTACCTTGCGGCCTGTCTAGAGGAAAACGAACGACGAACAATCCAGAGGGCCTTGTATAGGCGATAACAACCTGATATTTCCATAGGTATTGTGATCGATATATTTCCATGCATTATGATATCAAAGAAACCCAATAACCATTATTTTACTTCGGCCTAATGTACCTATTTCTTCTATTAATTCTAGGAACGGATTATAGCGGCCCCCCAGGCCTTGTTCATATATTTAAGTATTGTCTTTTCTATTGAAAATAAATTTAAAATGTAAAATGCATCAAGCAGATTCCTGGAATATTTGTTGGCACCCGGCGGTACGGATTGATTCTTCAGTTTAACCACCACCCCCCCCCCCCTCCCCTACTCCATGTTTCACGGGCGCTGGGTCGCCGGCTGTGTCCGATCAGTTATCATTCGATAGTTGTCAGTGTGAGTTGTCATTCGGTAGGAGTCGGTGGTAGTCGATCAGTTGTCATTCGGTAGGAGTCAGTGGTTGGTCGGTAGTTGTAGAGACCCGCGTGCGAGAGTGCGAGTTTGCTAGGCTATCGGACGGCCTTAGCATTTTTTTTCTTTTAATTGTATAAAGTAGTGGTTAAGTTCTTTTCAGGTTCTGTACCTATCATCGGGGGGTGATTTTAAGATAGTTTAAGTTAATATTAAAAATAACTTTTAATAATAAAAATAGCATTAAATTTCATATTTGCATAATAGTGAATAAGTGTGTTTCAGGTCCACATAACCAACGAGGGGTGAATTTAAGATAGTTTTAAGTTATTTTTAATTAATATAAAGTGATATGTAGTGTAAGTGTTTCCTCCACAGTCCCGTTACGAGACCAGCAGTTTGGTAAGATCTTTCCAGTTATGTATATATTATTTTTACCATGCCTGTATTTGTATGTATTTGTCTTTTCAGGCACATCGCAGCCGATTATGTTTTATTTGATTTTTATTTTCAGGGGCAGAGTTTAATGTTTATTTTTATTATGCTTTTCAGCTTCTTTAGTTATCAATTTCGCGTCCCAACAAGGGACCAATATATTTCTTCCCAGCCTCCTTATATCAATCTCGCGTCCCAACGTGGGACTAGTATTTTTCTCCGCCTTCTCTAGATATCAATTTCGCGTCCCAACGTGGGACGAGTATATTCTCCTCCTTCTCTTCATTTGTCAATTGGCCCCCAAAACGTGGGACATTTTAAAAACAGTAGTTTTTAACGAACCGCCCTGAGATTTAAGTTTTGTTTGTAGATAGCTGTGTTTTTTTTGAAGCGTGTAATTTTTAAGAATGATTTTTAGGTATATTTATTTTACTGATATTGAAATATTTATTTGTCGGGATACTTGAGCGTGTTTTAATAACTGTTGTTTTCACAGACCACGTGGAGATTTTCAGTTGTAGAAATTTATTACTGTTTTGATAGTTATGTTTTTTTGAGGTGGATTTTCTTTATATATTTTCGGTCGTTATATATGTATGCAATTATTGGATAGTAGAACGTGATGACGAAATTTGTGGTATACTTATAAAAATATGAGACTAGGTTTGTAGCGAATAATATAAATGATAATATGAGCCGCGGTAATATAGAATTGCTGTTATTTGTTAGCCCAGGAGTTAGATATTTATTTTATTTTTAAATATGTTAAATTAATAGAATATTTAGTACTATTTTTACGACGTCGGATAGCAGAGGATATGATAGCGTTTTTTTATCGAATGAGATTTTTTATTGCAAATGGTCTAACGAGTATCTGAATAAATTGAACCTGTGTTCCACCAGGTCTATACACGTGGAACTGGCGCCCTAATAATAATAATATAACGATTGTTTGAAGATATCGTGACCTCACAAGAGGCTGTAATTATTATTGAATTTGTAGGTGAAGTTTTAGAAAAATAACTCTGTATATGAATATTGATGAATAATAACTCTGTAGGTGACGAATTTATTATAACTCTGACGAAGTATCGTGAATTATAAATCTGTAGATCATGATGTTATGGTTGTTTAAAACTCTGACGATGGAGGGTGATAATAAATCTGTAGTTGATGAAGTATGGTGGTTTATAGCTCTGACGATGGAGGATGATAATAAATCTGTAGTTGATGAAGCATGGTGGTTTATAACTCTGACGATGAAGGTGGATAATAAATCTGTAGATGATGAAGTTATGGTGGTTTATAAGTCTGACGATGAAGGTGCTTAGTAAATCTGTAGATGGTTTTGATGAGTAATAAAAATTCTGTGAATGAAGAATGAAGTTGTTTGGAGGATAATGATGATCCCAATTCTGTAGATTTTGCTGTAGTGGTTGTGGAGGCTGTATGTGCATAGAGAGGATGATGACGATGTAAAGACCGTGGAGGCTAATAGCGAGAAGATACGCATCATAAGAAATAGTTCAGAATTCGCGTCGGAAGTAGAACTGGTAGTCGCGCCAGATACGTCGAGCAGTAGGAAGCTGATAGTTGATTAGATACGTAGGATGAAAGGAAGCAAGCAGATACGTCGATAGGTAGCAAGATGATGATGAAGATACGTCGGATGAAAGGAAGCAAGTAGAAACGTCGAGAGGTAGCAAAATGATGATGATGATACGTCGGATGATGAGAAGATCCTGAGAAATTCAAAGAGAGAAGACCGGTAGTCGCGCCGGATCATGAGTTAGGTACGCCGGTAATTGCGCTGAGTAGTAATGAGATGAATAGGTACTAAGAGGAGTAGAATGACGGAATTACGAATAAGAATACAATATAGACGATCTATGTGTTATTGGTAGGATTAGCCTCCCCGCAGATAAACTAGATGATTGATGATTCTCTCTATGTAGCATTGATAGACTCTACAGCCACTCGCAGTTTAATTCGCGCAGATTTGGATGGACATTTGACCCAAAGAGATAACGATTTGTAACGAAAGCAGAATTAGACTACTCGAAATCGAACGTTTAGATGAATGGAATAAGTTTTAGTAGTAGCCGGTTAACGAAATGTAATAAGATGAAATAATGACGCAATGAGATGAGATCTTGACGAAGTAAGATAAGCTAACTATATAATAAGACGAAATAATGACGCAATATGATAAGATAATGACGCAATATGATGAGATAATGACGTAAAAGGATGAGATAATGACGTAATCGGATGAGATAATGATTTAAAAAGATGAGACAAAGACGTGATAATTGATAGGTAAATAGCAGAATACGGCGTGATGGATTTTTAGTGTGTTATATTACTGTAGGAAAAAGTGCGGTATTTTTATTATTTAATTGAGAGGACAACGTAAGTAAATCACCAAGGAAAATGAGATAACGGATGGACACGAATGAATCAGCCGACGAAGTAGACGTATAGACGTATTATAAAGGGACTTGCGGAAGATGTTGTATTGCAATTGAAGATAGATACGAGCGTAAAACTATGTAAATGCGTTATGACGTTGAGTTATCGGGAATCGAATTGTATTATGGATAGTTGTTATACGGTTTTATTTGTTCGATGGTTGGAAGCGATTGCGGTATGGTATTGGCCCCATTATAATTAAGGTGAAGCTTCTTTGCGATGCGGTTTTCTGGAAGCGATATTAAGCGTTACATATACGTTTATCGGAAAAAAAAAATGTTATGTAGAACATTGCGGTGGAAAGAAGAATCGTGTTTTATCGTGTACGTTCTCGCTCTGGTAATGCGTTTACTTTTGTCTGATTATACGATATTTGGTTTCTTTTGTCTTTGCATGGATTATCTCGATCATAAAAGGAGAGGCGATTGATATTTCCATAGGTATTGTGATCGATATATTTCCATGCATTATGATATCAAAGAAACCCAATAACCATTATTTTACTTCGGCCTAATGTACCTATTTCTTCTATTAATTCTAGGAACGGATTATAGCGGCCCCCCAGGCCTTGTTCATATATTTAAGTATTGTCTTTTCTATTGAAAATAAATTTAAAATGTAAAATGCATCAAGCAGATTCCTGGAATATTTGTTGGCACCCGGCGGTACGGATTGATTCTTCAGTTTAACCACCACCCCCCCCCCCCCTCCCCTACTCCATGTTTCACGGGCGCTGGGTCGCCGGCTGTGTCCGATCAGTTATCATTCGATAGTTGTCAGTGTGAGTTGTCATTCGGTAGGAGTCGGTGGTAGTCGATCAGTTGTCATTCGGTAGGAGTCAGTGGTTGGTCGGTAGTTGTAGAGACCCGCGTGCGAGAGTGCGAGTTTGCTAGGCTATCGGACGGCCTTAGCATTTTTTTTCTTTTAATTGTATAAAGTAGTGGTTAAGTTCTTTTCAGGTTCTGTACCTATCATCGGGGGGTGATTTTAAGATAGTTTAAGTTAATATTAAAAATAACTTTTAATAATAAAAATAGCATTAAATTTCATATTTGCATAATAGTGAATAAGTGTGTTTCAGGTCCACATAACCAACGAGGGGTGAATTTAAGATAGTTTTAAGTTATTTTTAATTAATATAAAGTGATATGTAGTGTAAGTGTTTCCTCCACAGTCCCGTTACGAGACCAGCAGTTTGGTAAGATCTTTCCAGTTATGTATATATTATTTTTACCATGCCTGTATTTGTATGTATTTGTCTTTTCAGGCACATCGCAGCCGATTATGTTTTATTTGATTTTTATTTTCAGGGGCAGAGTTTAATGTTTATTTTTATTATGCTTTTCAGCTTCTTTAGTTATCAATTTCGCGTCCCAACAAGGGACCAATATATTTCTTCCCAGCCTCCTTATATCAATCTCGCGTCCCAACGTGGGACTAGTATTTTTCTCCGCCTTCTCTAGATATCAATTTCGCGTCCCAACGTGGGACGAGTATATTCTCCTCCTTCTCTTCATTTGTCAAACCTTGTAAATCTTTATCTTGTTACCGTATTCACACAAGAGCTATAAAATATACATGAAATGACGAAAACTCATACAAACGTCAAACGTGTTTAAGTTCTCAGCCTTTTTGATATTTTCTTGCTGAGATTTTAAAACTGAATTTTAACTTGAAAAATTGATTTGTAACTATCTTCTTTTGTTTCTGGAAGTCATATAACTAATAAAATCCATATTGTTATCAGTTTGTGTCTGTATAATTTCAGGTTACGAATTATTTTGCGCTGCAATTTCATCAAATGTCTTCAACTTTCATTACTTTAATTTAAGTAGCACCGCACGTTTTACTCCATTGAAGTGGCTTCCTGTTCTTGTAAACATACCTCAGCTAACAATGATGTCCCATCTAAGAGTCCGCACCGAATTTCTTCCAGGAACCCAGTTACAAAACTTGGACGTGGCACAATGACTGGAAGAACATCAACCTATATGTCAATAGGTACATGGGTACTTCAACAGTGGTACCTCTAGGTTTGGATCTGCCAAGAAGGCTGTGGACCTCTCTAAATAGGATCCGCGCTGGACATGGACGTTGTAACTACCTCATGGAAAAGTGGCATTGTTTCATCCGCACAATGCGATTGCGGCCGTCTCTTCCAAATGATACAGCATATTATATTGCAAGAATGTAGCGTACGGCTCTCGATCTGAATATCTGATCATATTTTATTTTTAAAATGCTATTGTTAATATATTTTTTTGTGATTATTTTATTTCTTCCCAAAGAAATTGCACTCATATTGCTTTTCGCCTGAATGAGTCTGTTTATGAGCGTTTAAAGATTGTCTTTGAGCAAATGTCTTCAAAGATCGTGATCGAGAGAATTTCTCCACCGATACTGCATTCATGTTGGTTTTCGTCTGAATGACTTGATGTAGTATTAATTCCATGACTTCCCACAAACTTTACATTCGTGTGGTTTTTTACCCAAATGAGTTTTTTGTGTACTTTACGATTTGAGAGAATGTCTTTACACAGATATTGCATTCAAATGGTTTTTCACATAAATGGTTAGTTTGTGTTTTAAAACTTCTTTCTAGAGAGAATGTCTTTACGCAAATATTGCATTCATTTGGTTTTTCGTCTAGATGTAGTGTTCAATTTTTTTTTTTATCAAAATGAGTTTGTTTTTTCAGAGATCCTGTTCCACAGAAAGTTTTTATACAAACGTTGCATTTATGTGATTTTTCACCCGAATGAGTTAGTATATGTTTGTATGAACCTCTCATCTCGCCTTCCCATAGATATTGCACTCATATGATTTTTCACCCAATTAGGTTTGTTTTCTCAGACAATGGAAGGAGTATATTTGTCTTTTATAAACCTTTCGTTTCATTTGACTCAAAAGAGAAATTAGCTGGTTAGTTAACAGAATTTTATAAATAATGTTAATAAAATTACCAATTCTGCAAGGGACTAAATGAAGTTTTTACAATACATATATTTAAAATTAAGAATACTATTTTATAAAAAAATATAAATTATACACACCACAACTTAACATGTATTTTTTATTTATTTCTAAATAAATCATGACTTTGTAATAATTTAATGTTTTTTTTCTATGCACTCATAATTATATAATAGGGTAGTTATTTGGTAAAGTAAAAAACAAGACATTATATAGGTAAACAGTATTTAGTTTTATTAAAAAATATCTATAAAATCCCGATACATAAAAATAGAAACAGGATTATACGGAATACTATTTGTGAAAAATTAAGCAAGACAAATTTTTAATTATTAAAGACAATTCAATACCTATATCGAAAAAGCTTTTAAGAGTTTTTTTTTGACCACTGAATATCTGTTGGGGTAGACAGATAATCGAACACCACACAATCCTATTTTGACTTACATTATTTGAATTTTTTCAACTGAATGAGGAAGTATATGTTTAATTAAAGCTACTTTTCGTGAGAATGTCTTCCCACAGACATTGCAACTATGGTTTTTCTCCCGAATGAGATTGTTAATATGCTTTCAAATGTTCCGCTCGAGCTAGATTATGTACTTTCAAATGTTCCTCTCAAAAGAATTTCTTCCCACAGACATTGTATTCATATGGCTTTTCTTTTTTTTCATTCGCATTACCTATTCGACAGTTTCTCTTCCCACAGACGTTGCATTTAAATGGTTTTTCACCCAATGAGTTAGTGTATGTTCTTTCAAACTTTTCTTATGAGATAAATTCTTTCTACAGATACTACATTTATGTGGTTTTTCACCCGAATGAGCCGGTTATATGCTTGTAAAAATCTCGCTTTTGAGAGAATAACTTTCCACAGACATTGCATTTATGTGGCTTTTTAACCATTTTTTTAATGAATTTGTTCTTGTTAAACAAGTACATATACATCTTCCTACATTCCCTAAACTAAGCATAAATGCTTGTGCTATAGGTGAACGAAATCGGTCGAGGCAGGATTCGAACTCGCGACCACTGGAATGTACATTCAAATTTCCAATTCGAGAGAATGTCTTCCCACAGATATTGAAGTAATGTTTTTCCCACTAAATTAATTAGTTTTATTATGTTCATTTAAATTTCCTTTTAGAGAGAATGTCTTCCACAGACATTGCACTCATATGGTTTTTCACACAAATCTATGCTATCTTAAAAATTCTTTTTGAGATAATGTTTTCCCACAGACAGTGCATTCATGTGGTTTTTCGCCTAAATGAGTTACTCAATGTAGTGTTAAATTCCATGTGTGATAGAATATCTTCTCACAAACAATACATTCGTGTGTTTTTCATCCAAATGATTTTTTTTTCAAAGATCCGGTTCCAGAGAAATTTTTCCCACAAACATTGCATTTATGTGTTTTTATTTCATCCGAATGTACTCTCCTTTGAGAGTATGATTTCCCACAGGCATTGCTCTCATACACTCAAATGACTTAATTTCGAAAGTTCAAACACTTATATAAAAAACACTATAAATCTTAATAATTTTAGGTATTTTATTTTGATAATCGATTCTTCTGATACATTGAGTAGCTTGTAAAATCCAGAATATAACCTCGAAGATATTGATAACTTTCAACCTTTTACATAACTTAAGTGAAATTTAAATGTAAATACTTATAAAACTTCACTATATTATTATAAAATTATATGTATTTATAAAAATATACTTCGTTTGTATACTTAAGAGGAAATGAAGGACGGTTTATCAATTGTTTACAAAAAATGGTTAGATTTAACCACATGGACTGTCACCTGACAGTATCTGTCTCTGTCATATTTCAAAAACACATGATATTTGTTATTGTTTACAAACATAGGGTGTAGAATAGCCACTTAAACTGACATCTGTCAAAATCACGTGATATTTGTTCTTGTTTACAAGGTGAAGAATAGCAGCCACGAAACTTAAATTAAAAAATGTTCCGACGGTTCCGACCATAGAAAAGAGAACTTATTGTTCCGACCTTGCGACGTCCGATACAAGCTCCAGTAGCGATGCGCGATTCCGAGATGTTTTAACAATCGAAACAATCGCAGTCGTCATAATAAACAATCGAGTCAACCATCGACTCGCTTTTTTAGAAAACAATCGAGATGTTTTTCGATTGTTCCGAGTCAGCGGAATCGCAAATAACTCTCGATTGTTTTCATTCGGTTTGGTTACTCAGTCGATTGCATGCATCGAGCCGAGGTGTACGTAACGAAAGAATTGGACTCGAGTCAGACGAATTGCCGTTCGCTTTGTTAACCCCGAATATGATACATTGTATTTTTAATTAGAATTTTATTTATTTTAATTTCATTTTTATTTTATTTATTTTAATTTCAATAAACTATCACGAAAATTTAAAAAATAAATTGTGTGTAGGTAATAAAAAGCAGATTCATTAATAAGCTCTATATATATTTATTCCCATGGTAATTTCTATCTAAGTGTAAGAAAAGTTATACATATCGGTTAATAATTTTGAAAATCACTTGGGCTGCGCAGAAATTTTAACAGACCGATTTCGAGTTTTATGTTTGGTAGATAAATATGCAAAGTGCCCCTCACCATCTTGAAAATCTTTTAATTTAATTGCCGATATTTGTACACATGATTTACTCAAATAATTTGCAGAAAACTTCAACTAAAATATGCATTTTATTCCCGTCGCTCCGTTTAATATTTTCGATTGTTCTTGATAACTCGCATCGCACTATCACAGTCACAACGCAAGTCGAAAACAGAAACACTCGAATGAAGGCGCCATTCGAGATGAGAATCATCGATGCGAGAATCATCGAGGCGAGAATCATCGATGCGAGAATCATCGATGAGAGAATCATCGAGGCGAGAATCATCGAGATGTCCGAACAATCGAGATATTCAAACAATCGAAACAATCGACAAAAACCTCTCGGCATCGCGCATCGCTAAGCTCCAGTACGTGAGCAGCTCAGAGCAGCTTAAGCAGCATTTGTTATATTTTTTCAATTATATATTATTTTTGCCTTGAATATAATACTTATTTAGATTTTCAGGTACATGACAGCCAATTGTTTTTAATTCTATTTAGCAGGAGCTAATGTGTTTAATTTGACTTTTCTGCAAAGATGATCATTATTATTCTGTACATATAGCCAATTTCATTTTATTCCATTTCTTACTCGCGACACATTCTTTCTCCCCAGCAATATCATTTTGTTTATCCGGTTTTAAACTCGTTTACCACGCTCTTCCTTGTTATTTACGTAACAATTTTACTTTAAATACATGTGTGTTGTCTTAGTTTGCTCCCAAGTATCGTTAAAAAATTTAGTATTTTTTTGGTATTTTTTCACATTGGGTTTAGTATATTTTAACCACAAGTTTGGTATTTTCGGCAGTTTAGAAAACGGTCACACAGATCACTGTTCACTCAGCAAGTCGCGCAGCGAAAAAACAAACTTCCGTTCACTAGCAACGCGCAGCCAGAACTCCTGGCATTTATATCCATGTACCTTGCATTAATTGTACCAGTTGGGTGTGCCTTTTTTTTGCTGTGGAATAATATTATTGTCACAGTAATGATTTAAGGTACCCAACTGCGTATAGTAAATATTGTATTTGTTGTGAGGTGGGTGAATGAATATAATGCAAAACCAAACTGATGCAAAACCAATGCAAAACCAAACTGATGGTGATTGATAGAGCATGTAAACTTCCCCCAATAAACTCTCTAAACCATCTTGAGATAGTACATGACTTCACATATCTGGGTTCCAACATATGTGACACCGGTGGTTGTGAAGCAGAAGTAAAAAGACGCATCGCCATGGCAAAGGGAGCACTGGGAAAGCTCACAAGAGTATGGAAGGACAGGACCATTACGAAAACTACGAAGGCTAGACTCGTCAGGGCTCTGATATTCCCGATGTTCCTTTATGGCGTGGAAACATGGACACTTAGGGAGTCAGAGCGAAAGAGGATCGATGCTTTCGAAATGTGGTGCTGGAGGCGTATGCTGCGCATCCCATGGACAGCCAGAAGAACCAATGTGTCAATTTTAGATGAGCTAAGGATTGAAGATCGTCTGTCAACGATATGTTACAGACGTATCCTTCAATTCTTTGGACACATTGCCAGAAGAAAACCAGACTGCCTCGAGAAGCTTGTTGTGATGGGCAGCGTGGAGGGACGGAGATCTCGTGGTCGCTCACCGACCAGATGGAGCGATTTGGTTAAGTCCACAATGGGGTCTTCGGTGACTGGTGCTCTGCGTTCAGCCCAAAACAGATTGGCATGGAGGCGAGCCATACGTGTGGCGACAGACTACAGCCGCTATCCTCAGTCATGAGGAAAAGGATTGATTGATTGATTGATGAATGAATATAGATGTAATGTATCAATATAATATTGTATGTAAATCTCCAACCTCCAAACAGGCGTAGTCCTAGTGAGGTTGGGATATTATTTATAAATGATGTTATAAGTGTCGAGATGATATAAATAAATAAATTAATGTCTTTTTAAATGGGTTAACATCTGTGAATGTCAATAAATAAAGTTTTAATTAGGTTTCAACCTAATTAAATATTCATATACCTTAATAATTATACAACACTCAACTATGTTACAAGTTATTTATAAAAGCAAAGTTTTTCGATAAATTCATAGATTAGCGAAATATGTAAACTGTTAGCAATTCTGTAGACAACTATGCATGCATACCAATACAAAAGGAATTAAATAGAATGAACATAAGAAGGAAAAGACATATTTCTTAAATCATTTAATTACGTTTTTTATTTTTTTGATGGCGAGGTTTTTTTTTTGTCAACATACTTATAAATTCTCGCATCATTTTTCTGACACCTAAATACAAAAGAGCCAATAAAGCCACTACATAAAGTACCACATCTAACATATAATATTTTAAATAAGTCATATTTGCTATCGGAGACTTCATGAAGTGAGCCCCTTTGTGTCTAATGACATATTCAATCCAAAATATGGCAATGTCTAATGGAGAATTGGGCCTGTCCTTGAACCTAGTTGAGAGCTCTTTAGCTTTCTCCGTGTATTTCTTATCTGTTAGCATTTTGTTGACAGCGGCAGAGAATGTGTGTTCGGACAGCGTAGAAAAGAGTTGCTGGATCCCGTAGCCGCTTTCCACCACCTTTCTGATGTTGCGGAACTGGTCACCAAAGAACGGAAATCCGACGAGCGGAACTCCGTGGTACAGCGCTTCTTGAATACTTAGTAGACCGGCGTGGGTTATGAACATCTTGATTTTGGGATGAGCTAGAAATAAAATAACTAAATTAAATAAATATATGAGATCACTAAAGAGGTGGACATGGATGACAGCAAACAGAATCCAATGGAAATGTTTAGAAGAAGTTTCGTCTGATTGACGACCCATCATTGACTGATGGACTGATGGGCAATCACTAGACCACAGACGCCAGATCCATATTATAAGTATGTATATTCTATAGAGTATGTAATAGAACGATATATGATAGAATAAAAAATGAGGACATAAGGAGAGAATGCAAGATAAAGAAGGACATATAGAAAGAATGAATGATGAACGACTGACCAAAAAAATAGACATGGGTGTAAGAGATGGAGTGAATAGTAGGGGCCGCCCCAGAAAGGGATGGCATGACCATGTGAATGATATATTGAAAGAAGGAAACATAAGAAGCTTGAATAATCGACGAGCATGTATGAGACGATGCATGGATGTAAAGGAAGCTAGGAATGTATGCAAAAATAGAGGAGTATGGCGCTCGGTTCTCTCTGCTTACCCCGTAAGAGATATGGCGTGATGGTATGTATGTATGTATATTCTATAGATGCTACCACGGGAGATGCTCAGAAGAACTTGCATTCCTGGTCCCTCTTCCTCCCATTCACAATAGAGTCACTCGTTTTACTCAATCTCAACACCCGTTCACAGTAAACCTTCAATATACACGAACCAGTCGCTTCTCAAGCTCTTTTATTAACACAGCAGCCCGGGTGTGGAACGATCTTCCGAATTCCGACCCGAATTAATATTTTCCTGAGCAGATTGCAAACGCTCCCCCAACACGCTACGCAGTGTGCTTCTTCGGAAGAGTATAATGCACCCAAATTCCTTGTCTGGCAATAGATTGAATAAGATAAGCAGTAATAATCGCAACATAAGCTGGAACGTATATACAATGAGCCCAAAATTATACAATACATAAAAAATGAGCCCAAAATTGTAAAAAATATAAAAATGAGCCCAAAATTATAAAATACATAAAAATGAGCCCAAAATTTTAAGATATATAAAAATCAGCCCAAAATTGTAAAATACATAAAAATGAGCCTAAAATTGTAAAATGCATAAAAACATATCAAACATAATAAATCTCACCCAGAATGTCACTTTGTGGCAGCCATTTTCCAATCATAACATTATCGGGTTTGTCTTCAAAGTGTTCATCTTCCCACTTCCATATGACACGTTCCTTTAATTTCCTGAAGACATTCACAAACACTTGGAACTTCTCTTTGGGCATATTCTTGGATTGTATGTTCGATCCAAAGCTGAAGTATATGGCGCCGTGTTCAGCTTCGTCCAAAAACTTTTGAATATGCTGCAAGAAAAAAAAAACAAATCATAAACTGTAAAAAAAGAAAAAATAAATTAAATTAATTGTACGTTTTCCCTCCTTATCTCCTTTCCGTTCTAAAACATTCTGAAATCAATTGGGGACTTAATAATGTATGCTTATTTTTGTATATTAATATATAAAAAACTCGTGTAACGATGTTCGTACACGTTAATCTCCGAAACCGTCCAACGGATTTCAATAAATTTTTTTAAATTTGTATTGTTGGTTCCGGATCGAAAGATAGGATAGTTTTGGACCCAATAGATGGCGCTGTTATCGGAATATAAAAAAAAAAATTTCAACAGTAATTTTAATAATTTTTTATTTTATTTCTCATCCATAAATACATATAACCACAAATTTTTGACTTCCCTACATCCTCCTAAGATTTTTTTGGAAACAGGGTCGTAATTCATTTTTCAGTTGTGTAAGTCTCCATAAGATGGCGATATAAACAAATGTATTGACATATCTGTATTATGCGTTTAGACAATATACCACACTCATAATTACGAGAAAATATAGATAAACTGCTATCTACATTGAAGTCGGTCTGTGGCAGAACAGCGTCTGCAATAGTATAAGTAAAAAAACTCACTTAAGAATCAAAATTGTTATTGGATGCGTGTTAAATTAATATTTGACATAGTACCTGTTAGTTGCCTGAAAAGTAATATAATATAAATTGGAAAGTAAGCCTTGGCCTTTCAAAGTACTTTGAAGATTTTGTTATTCAGAGTGAAAGTGACGTTACATATCTTTAATTTTTATTTTATTTTATTGGTCGAGAGAGAGTTATACAGTCTACACAATTTATAAAACAGACAATATTGCATTACTTTATTAGTGGACCAGTGAAAACTCCATGCATTATTCAATAGGATAATTAATATTGATACAAAAAATTACAAATAATATATAATTGATTTACCAGTACATATAAAAAAGCACTAAAATAAGACAGCTGATTAAATCAAAGTACTAGGAAAGATAGGAGAAGACAGTTGACCTAAACGCACTGAGAGAGCTCACATATATGTCGAGTGTATTAAAGAAAGCATTGTACACCACATAGTGCAAGCACAGTACACAAAAGCATTCTGAGTGTAGTTGTTACTATAATTATTTAGTTGTACTATAATTATTATGTTGTAGTTGTTTATAAGGAATATAAAAAGTGCTAGGATATCTGGTTGTTCTGCTCGGACAGTGAAAATAATTTTTTTTTCAACAAGTCTGGGGAATCCACAAAATTGTTGACCAACTTAAACAAATATACTATATCAATATGTAAAAATAAACTGTAAATTGTAAAAAAGTGCAGTGTAATTTAATAATCAACTACAATACTGGCAGTATAATTTAATAATCAACTACAATACTGGCAGTATAATTTAATAATCAACTACAATACTGGCAGTATTATTTAATAATCAACTACAATACTGGCAGTATAATTTAATAATCAACTACAATACTGGCAGTATTATTTAATAATCAACTACAATACTGGCAGTATAATTTACTACTACAATACTAGCAGTATAATTTACTACTACAATACTGGCAGTATAATTTAATAATCAACTACAATACTGGCAGTATTATTTAATAATCAACTACAATACTGGCAGTATAATTTAATAATCAACTACAATACTGGCAGTATTATTTAATAATCAACTACAATACTGGCAGTATAATTTAATAATCAACTACAATACTGGCAGTATAATTTAATAATCAACTACAATACTAGCAGTATTATTTAATAATCAACTACAATACTGGCAGTATAATTTACTACTACAATACTAGCAGTATTATTTAATAATCAACTACAATACTGGCAGTATAATTTACTACTACAATACTAGCAGTACAATTTAATAATCAACTTACAGCTGGCAATTTTTTAGGAGGTTTGATATGAGCTCCTCCTGTTTCTATGATCCCAGGAACCAACGGTATGGGATTATCGTAGCTGTAGTGTGTGTTCAGAAAAACCATCGAAATATTGTTCTGAATATCTTTGAGGTCGGGCAGCGGCCCAGGAAGATGGGCAAAGTACTTTTCGGCCATTTTTTGGTGCTTCGGAATGATGTAGTTTTCCCTCCAGTACAGGTCGTAGACAGAAGCGTAAAAATTCCACATGCATTCAAACGGATCCAGGTCTTTTCCAAAATTAAGAAACTCGTGAGTCATGTAAGGAATGATGGTTGGGTTGCCCATGAAATCTCCGATGTAGTGCGCGTAGCCAAAGGTGCATATTCCTACAATCGGTGCTTTGTACTTGTGGGCAAGCATGTACATTGACTCCTGATAGAAGACCTCCATGAATATCAGGTCAAAGTGGGAGTTGTCGTTCCTGACAAACTCCTGGAAGCTGGTCGAATTGAGGACCGTCTCCGTGGTGTCGTAGACTGCGTCCCAGGCGAGATTCAACATGCCTGAGATTGATTGTTTTTCCAATGAAAACAAATCGGGTTCCTCGCCGACTGAAATTATTTTAAATAAATTGTTCATTATTATAATATACACATGCTAATAATTACTATAATACACCTTCTATATCTCTATCTCTTTCACATACATTGTTACTCTCATGTGAACACCCAAATAAATTGTTACTCTCATGTGCACACCCACATATATTGTTACTCTCATGTGCACACCAACATACATTGTTACTCTCATGTGCACACCAACATACATTGTTACTCTCATGTGCACACCCAAATACATTTTTACTCTCATGTGCACACCCACATACATTGTTACTCTCATGTGCACACCCAAATACATTATAGTTTTTAGTTTTTCTGGCATATTATTGTAGTCACAGAGCACATTATTAATTTGCACATTCATTCATTCCTTTGCACATTATTATTTAGTGTTCAATTTTTTTGTAGCTTTCTCAGTTACAAAGTAATATTTTGTGTATGTGTGTTTTAGTTTTGGATTTGTGTTCTCTTCTAAGTCTTAGTTCAAGGTCTTCTATTTTTATTTTGTGTATTAGTTTTAAAAGATTAGGTATAATACGTAGGAGGTAGGTACGTGTTAATTTTGTATTTCTGTTTGTCGTCTTTTAATAATTGTGTGTCTTATCATAATGAAATAAAATAAAAATAAAGTCAATTACTATGGACGTATGAAGAAGACAACATTGTTCTCGAAACTGGTTGACATTAGTGCAGTTGTTGGAGCAAATAAACTGCATTAAGGATTTAATCTGCAGGACTACTCATGAAGTTGATTAAAGTTAAATTAATTGAATAATAATATTAATTCATATAACAATTAATGCAAATTTCATACTAAACATTGATATTGACAATTTTTCATGATTAAATTTATTTTATTACATACTAGCTGAGAAGCTTCGCTTCGCTCAGCTTCTAAGCTAGGGCTTGCAGCCGGCTTTTGCCGCTGCGCGGTAAATGACCGCCTCCGGCGGTCCATGGCACTGAGGGGTCTGAAGGTACTGAACGGTCTGAAGGTACTGAACGAACTGAAGGTACTGAGGGGTCTGAAGTTACTAAAATGTCTGAAGGGATGAAAGATTCGGGAGGAAATGAAGAGGGGTATGAGGCATTGACGGAACGGGAGGTACAGAAGGACCTGAAGGGACGGGAGACACTGAAGAGACGGGTGGCACTGAGGGACAGGAGACATTAAAAGGACAGGAGGCACCGAAGGGACGGGAGACACTGAGGGACCATTTTTAATTATACAGGCAATACGAAGATTGCTGAGTTTCAACTAAATCAAACGCCTATAATCCGCAAAGTGGTTAAAAAGGTTGCAAACCCTATTGTAGAAGTCAAACGAAACTTCTCTTTTAGTTTCTTAATTTGCATTTCACAAACCATGACACGGAGCAAGCTTTATTTTTCGCTGCTGTGTTTGTCGCCTCCGCACAAAAACGTTATTCTTATAAAATATTAATTTACAAAATAATAAATTGTTTAATTTTAGAAAGATTGATATTTTAAACTCCTTGTAAATAAGCATGTAATAAATATTAATATTTTTTCATGCAACTCTCCAATAATAATTAGTACTTTAAATCCTGGCAACACCGTGGTTGACATTTGACTTGACGTTTGACAAATGACCGATAAATTATGTTTGCAAACTCAACATGTAGTCTAAATCTAAACTAAATGATATTACTTAAATGATCATCTATTGTGTGTTATGTGTATTTAGATTGTATAATTTTTTATGCTTAAATAAGGATATTCGCCTTTTCAGTTAATTTAGCAAGCATTCGCAGACTCTTATTTTAACTGCAGACATTAAAGCGGTACTATAGTTTGGTTATGGACATTTTATATTTAATTCACCAGAATTTGATGTATTTCAGATTAGCATTACAGTAGCGAGATGTATTCTAAGTGCAATTTTTTTAATACTATAATTTATTTTGCCAACTGTAACCACTAAAATATAAAATCATGTATGTTCTCTTCGGTGATAATTTTTTTTTCTTGTTTATATTTACCTCCGTTTCACGATGAAACTTTATCTGTTACAGAAACATATTATATTATTATGTTATATTTTTCAACTTGCAACTGACAGTATAGCCAATCAGCGGAGACTTCTAATTGGCTGTTAAATTTTTATATTAGATGTAATATATATGCTGTTAGTCTTCCAAAAATTTTCAAACAAATAAATATAATAATTTTAGTCTAAATTTAATACTTAAAATTTGTCGTATGTCTGTTGAATAACAAATGAGAACGTATGAGGCCGACTTAAAAATTATTTACCAGTTAAGACTAAAATCACTCTAACGCGACGTCTTACGTAGGCGATTCAAGGCGAACGCAAAGCGGCGCGAAAATAACAATCAGTTGGTAACTATTGAAGTGTCCTGCGTTACCGACCGCGAGTAGGGTACGGTGTGACATGGTACGATGCGAAGCGAACGCGATCAATTTGTTTGATATTTTCGCGCGAATTGGAAGCGGTGCCATAGTTTTTTTTGGTAAAGTATAATGTCAGAAGCACGATTCGCGTGCCCGTAGGACAGAGCCGCAGCGTCGCACCGCATCACTTTGAATTCGCATGTATCCGTTCGGATCGCTTCGCATTCGCGTTCGCTTTGAATCGCCTACGTAGGATGTCGCGTAACTCAACAACACATGCTACCATTACTTGACTACGCTGACGTTGCCTACGCTGAGATTCAACTGAAGATCAACTTAACAAACTCGAACGGTTACAAAATATCTGCATTCTATACGTGTTTGGGCTCAGGAAGTTCGACCACGTATCCGAGAGCAGGCAACGACTGAACTGGTTAAAGATCCGTCACCGAAGAGATTCCCGTGTTCTTTCCCTTTATATATTTTGTATTTTTAATACTATAAAAGTCTTTAATTATTATTATTATTAGGTGATGTATGTATGTCGAGTATCGAGACGACAATGCGTATATGTCAGAATAGGAAAATTTGTTCGATTCAATATGGTTATATAGTTTTTATAGTTCGATTCAAGTTTTTTCAATTAAGTTTTTGACAAAGATATACATTGTTAAAGATATTGAGAAAACTTAGCACGTTAATAAGTTTTGTTGAATTTGATAGTAATATATTTTTATCGGATACCTACCTGGATATTAACAAAACACGATGAAAACAGAGTGGATGCCTTTGAAAGAAAAATCTTATGCAGAATATACCTATGTACCTATTAACGACTGTCAAACATGGCGTAAAAGATATATATCACCGAGCTTTATGATCTTTACCAGGACCTCAGCATAGTCATGAGCCATGGGGCAGCAGAACTGGAAGGTGGCAGCCAACGATAGAACAGTATGGAGAAGATTCTTGGACACAGATAGGACCCATCAAGAGTTGTGACGCTAAGAATAATGATGATGATATTTTTATGTGAATAAATTAATTGATTGTTGGCAATTATTTAATTTTATTTTCTTAAATTTATCTTCATAAATTTGAAAGTAAAATAATTTGTTAATTAAATGAAACAAACAGAAATGTTTTGAAAATATAGATTTCTTCTTCCTTGCCTCTTCCCAGTTCATCTGGAGCGGCCCTTCTGGTACGACCTTTCCTTTCTTGCCCTTCGGAGATCTTTCCATCTTGTGTCATTTCTCTGGTTAGTTGCTCCTCCCTCAACTCCTTAATATTTGTCCACCAGGTGGCCTATGTACGGCCTCTATTTCTGGACTGAGTGCGTATATCCTGTGTGAGTTTAACTATATGATCCTCATTTCGTCTGGTATCGGTGTCCGTACCATCGGTGTCTGGCCTTTAGTTTCTCCGGAATAGAGGCGACTCCAAAACTACCTCGGACGTATTCATTTCTAATTCGATCCTCCTTTGTAACACATCTAACTCTATCACTCATAATAATAACTCATAATTCTTTAGTTTATTCCTAAAAATTTCATTTGAAAGCAAGCATTACATACATACTATCACGCCATGTCCCTCGCGGGGTAGGCAGAGAGAACCAAACGCTACTTATTTCTATCTTGACACACATTCATCGCCTCGTCGACATTCATACATTGTCCTATACATATTCATTTGTTGTTCATGCTTCTGACATCTCCGCCTTTCAAAATAGCGTTCCCATGGATATGCCATCCCTTACTTGGGCGGCCCCGACCTCTCATTCAATTCCTGTCCGCAATGTATATTTTCTTCGTCAGGCGTTCCTAATTCATTCTGCCCATGTGTCTAAACCATCTCAATGTGTTCACTTAAATTCTATTAATGACATCTTTCTTTATCTTACATTCTTTCCTTATGTCCTCATTTCTGACCCTCTCATACATCGTCCTATTATATCTTCTAACATGACTTTTAAAATACTTAATTCTATAATGGCATTCATTTATAGAATTACCTGTTAATAATGTATAAAGAGGCTCTGGAGGATATCTATTGCAGGTATGTGTACTATTCCATTGTTACAACACATTCCTGGGTTTTCTCCCTTCCATTTCAAATCACCACAATATGTACAAATTATAGACATTCTACCAAAAGTTGATACTGGCTCAGAAATAAATTGCAACTATAGGTTAATATCTATATTGCAACTATAGGAAAAAGCAGAATTTTCCTTTTGTCTCCATGATTCATGTTTCAATGCCACATCTGTTATTTTACATACAAAAAAAATAGTGTTTGGCGATATTGTTAAGCGTTTTCAATTTGACTCCTCAGGGGCCTTATGACTTGAAGACTTAGAGGCTGTTTTATACTTTTAATGCTGCTAAGATGGCGCATTCAAGTGCAGTAATTTCTATTACTTCAACGTCTTGCATATTCATCTGATCTATTATCATTAAATTATCACGACTCCCTACCTCTATCCAATTACTCGAAGACTGAAAATCTGTATTTCCTCTTTCTTGCTGCAGAAATTGTAATACCCTATACGCCGTCATTCGTAATCTACTGGCTTCACATCTCCTTTCTTGCTGTTCTTTAGATTCGTTTGCCCTAAGTGCAACCATTCGCAACATGTTATTTTCATGTGCCATTCCTTCTGCACTTATTAACCTACTCCTAGAAGAATGACATAACCTGTACACCGAAATACAATAATCACCAACTCATTTATGAAAATATCTTTAAACAAATACCTACGTTCTTTCCATATGTGAATGTTGATTTAAAATTTACCTAAATTCATCGAGAATTGAAATTTCAACTTACATTTTTTTGTAACTATATAGGCTAAAATTTGATTCTGAAAGAAAATAAAATATAAAGTTATTAAATATTGGAAAATAAACTAAATCAATACATATTAATTACGATAAAAATATAAAGTAGGTAACTTTCGAATATTTGACAGCTGAAAGAATGGTGGAACAACGCGAGGAAAGCAAATCTGACCCACAATGCAAAAGGGACCATTTGTTCAACGTGAATTGCTCACTCTCCCTGTGTCGGATTTTATTACTTCGTGCCATTTGAGGTCTAATTACGATAGGGACGCATATATCAGAATGTTGGTATTTTTGTCATCTTCAGGGTAAATTCACATATATCAATTTTGGCGACTCGGCGAGTAAAGCATAAAAGCATTCTTTAATTCTTATTATATAACATTTAAACTAACTTTCTTTTGAAAATAATAAAAAAAACATATCAGCTTGTGAGGCTTTGTGTTTTTATACTGTTTCAAATGTAATATTATAAAAATGTAATATTGTAAGTTTTTTACTCTACTGTAAAATTGCCGATATCCACATAGAAAGATTTCAAACGAATGTAAGAACAGGCAGCCTTGGGCAGACTGACATGAATATAGTCGTGCACAAACATTCGCAAATCCAGAACGACAATCTTACCAGGTCTACTTTATTTATATGCAGATTATACCAAAAATTACATTTTATATAAGCAACATAAAAAATAAATTGGTTTGGTTTGTACTACCTCACTAGACCAGTGCCCCGTTCCACCATTGTACTTTTCAACTTTTCACTCTTCGCTTTGCGATTTGAGAATTTCACAAAGTGCAAAGCGTTCGCGTTCCACGAAAAAAAAATGGTCACTTTGCGGCGTCGCCAAACATTTACAAAGTCTTTTCAATTGACGCTAGCGACACCTAGTGATAACTTAGTAGTACCGAGTGTTTCGCGCGTAGCGTACACGATCATTTGACACCGTTCGTTCTTGTCTGTTCTGTGATTTCGTTGTTGTTGTTAGAAAATGAGCCGGAAAGACAATATTAAGAAAAAAATAGCCGTGTTGGAGATAATTAATGAAAAGAAAGGAGTTATTTTTGGAGTAATTAGTGACACTATCACTAATACAGTGAAACAACAGGTGCTTCACTGAATTATTTGCTGTTGAGGAGACAATCATTTGCCTCTCTTAGTGCTTTTCTGTACCTTAAAATATGTGTAAATGAGTAGTGAAATAATCATATAAACTTAGAAAAAGCGGACATAATAATCACATAAACATAGTTTAAATTACTTAAAAAAATCAGAATAAATCGTGTACTTAATCAAGACATATTCACACTGATTGTTATTTATGCGAAAATATTCGAGGAACTGCGTGGGTAAAATATTTTCGAAATTTATCCTTTCTCTATAATTTCTTACAACCCCGTCTTCCTCATCCCTTTCTAACAATAATTTATGCAAAATTTTATAATAAATTTACTCAAAAATTCTAAACAAACAACTTCTACTTTCACAACTCGACGAATGGCAAATTTGAAATGTCAAAATATTCTTTTCAATTCATTCGCAAGGTTTGCAAAGTTTTTTATGAAAAGTTGCGATGGTGGAACAGAACGGCTTATTTGCTTTGCAATAGGCGTCTACTTTTCGCTTTGCAAATTGCAACTTTAACTTTGCGAAAAAATGTAATGGTGGAACGAAAACAAGCCGACGAATTGCAAAGTGCAAAGCGCAAAGTTGAAAAGTACGATGGTGGAACGGGGCACAGGCCTGTTCCGAGGTGGTAGACTAGTTACATAACATTAATTAATAAGTCATTGTAAGCTGTTATAATATAGAATGATTGTGTAGCCCATGGTCCACTTATTGAGTCCTATGTTAGTAGTTTTGTCGTGTACATATGTTGTTATGAATTGAGAATTTGCTGACAATAGTTGATCCCTTTGTTATATAACCATGTTTGTATTGTATGTATGTTGTTATGAATTGAGAATTTGCTGACAATAGTTGATCCCTTTGTTATATAACCATGTTTGTATTGTATGTATGTTGTTATGAATTGAGAATTTGCTGACAATAGTTGATCCCTTTGTTATATAACCATGTTTGTATTGTATGTATGTTGTTATGAATTGAGAATTTGCTGACAATAGTTGATCCCTTTGTTATATAACCATGTTTGTATTGTATGTATGTTGTTATGAATTGAGAATTTGCTGACAATAGTTGATCCCTTTGTTATATAACCATGTTTGTATTGTATGTATGTTGTTATGAATTGAGAATTTGCTGACAATAGTTGATCCTTTTGTTATATAACCATGTTTGTATTGTATGTATGTTTAAGTCTTGTATTTTCTATTAAATACATGTTCTTTATATCTTTTGCTACTAAATTTAGGATCTTTGGAGCCAAGTATTAATAATGTCTTTGTCCGTATGTAGTGTTTGTCTTCGGAGTGATTAGTTAATGTCTGTGTCTTGTATCGTGAGAATGAAGCAGTGATATGGTTTTTCTTATCACTTTTAAAGTGAGTAAGAATTTGTTTAATACAGAGTTGTGCTGTAGTTAGTACCTATGTTAAAGTCTTTAAATAGTTGAATGGTCAGGAAATGGAAAGGTTTTTTAATAATCACTTTAACCCATTACCTCCCACTGTACTCACATGGGTACACTTGTTAAACGAGTGATTTCATATTTTTCTATAATGATTATCTTGAAATTAGTGACTCATTTCAACAATAGATGGCACTAGTAGTCTACTTAAAAATTCAACATGGCGGCAACGCAACGATAACCGTCATAAATGTCAGTTTGTTTTTCGGCTTGCAAGTACGTGTATACAGGTAACATATATAATATATTTTTCATAATAACCAATAAAATATTTTGGCTAATTCTTTATTACAATATACAATTAGACTATAGTAAAACTTGTGCGTGATAATATTTTTACAAACTGTTTAGATTACAATGCAGTAGGCTGCATTTTATTGCACTGTACTCAAGTGAGTACAATGGGCAGATCTGTACTAAAACTATTTATATTTTGTAGCATCCCCAAAGTTTCTACAATTGCATCTCGTCGCATCTTTACAAGTCAAAATAACTATTTAGGACTAGAAGAAGCTCTCGAATCGATAATGGCTGATGATAATGAGAATGAGGAGTACGATGTTCTCTTGGTTCCATCAGATCCTGCTGTTGTGAGTGATGAAGAAGAAGGAAACGATGATGATGTTACCTCTTCAACTCTTCCAAGAGATGTGCCATGTACTATCGAGGTAATACCTCGTTATCTCGATCTTGACTCATCAGCGAGGATGATATACCACTTTCTAATTACGTAAGACCTGTGAAACGAGCTAGAAAATATGATTGTGAGGAACCTGTATGGAGGAAAACTTTGCCTTCATACAGTACAAGACATGACATTACCGATGTTATTCAGAATAGACAAAAAAGTCTTGTGAAATCAATGAAAGACCACAACCCTGTTATGTTGTTCGAAAAAAAATTTGATGAAAGTGTAATGAACCTGATTGTTGAAAGTAGTATTTTGTACGCAAATCAAAATAACAGACATAATTTTGAAATGAATCAAGCAGATTTGAAGAATTTTTTGGGAATATTGATCTTAACAGGTTATCATAAATTGCCTACTGAGCGTGCTTATTGGAGTTTGGATGAAGATTTTGGCATTCCATTTGTATCAAATTGTATGCCACCCAACAGATTTCAAGAAATCAAAAGAAATCTACATTTTGCTGACAATACTCAAGCTACAAGTTCGAATGATAAAATGTTCAAAGTCATCCAGCTAAACAATTTATTATGGGAAAAGCCATACGATTTGGTTATCGAAATTGGGCTGTAACAAGTTCAGATGGCTACTACTACGCATTTGATGTTTATTGCGGTAAGTCCGAAGAGGTTTCTGTTGATCCTCTCGGTGCGAGAGTAGTAAAATCTCTTCTGGAAAAGTTGTAATTCGTGCAAATCGTGTACTTCGATAACTTTTTTACAAACCATCAGTTGTTATGTGATTTGCGACATTCGGGCTACAGAGCAACTGGAACAATACGAGATAATAGAACAAAGAAATGTCCACTCACAGATGTGAAGAAAATGAATAAACAACCTAGAGCTGAGTATGATTACCGATTTGACACAAAAAATGAAATTATAATTGTACGTTGGAAGGATAACAATGTTATTACTATTGGATGCAATTTTGATCATGTAGAGCCAGTGGGAAAAGTGAAAAGGTGGTGTAATGCTCAGAGGCAAAAGGTTGATTTCAATATCCCGAGACTTTAAATAAATTATAGCAAAGGAATTGGTGGTGTCGACAAAATGGATCAATCCATCAATCTGTACCGGGTGTCTATAAGAGGAAAAAAATGGTGGTGGGTTATCTTTACTTACTTACTGGATATGGCCATTTCTAATGCTTGGAGGCTGCATGTTTTGATTAGCAGTACTGATGAGGTGACATATATGGATCAGTTAGCATTCAGACGAATAATTGCACGAGCTTATCTACAACCGAAAAGTACAAAAAGTCTTCCAACGTCATCAACAGTTCAGGGAGTGGATATAAAAAACGATGGTCATAATCCAGAGCGAATTGAAAACCAATTGCGTTGTTATTTGCCATAACCGGGTCCGCTGGCGATGTGAAAAATGTAAAAAAACACTTTGTGTTGAGCGATCTTGTTTTGGGCAATTTCACTCCTAATCTGCCCACTGTACCCGGCTGAGTACACCCCTTTATTTTTATGGCTATGTGATTTTCTCCATATTTTTTGTTATAAATGTTTTAATTAACTCAATATGTCATAATAAATAAAGATTAAAAGAAATTTTTACGTGTGGTTTTCTTTTGGGCGTTAATGGGTTAATGAGAGCTTTCTGAGCCTTAAATAGAGGATCCATATTTGTTTTAGATCCCCACCCGATCATTCCATGAGAGATAATGGATTGTACTAATGCATAGTACATATATAGTTTTTAAAGTTTTTTGGTCCATTATATTACAAATGCAGAGAAAGATTAAGATTGGATTATAATCGAGTAATGGTTTATACATTTTTAAGATTAAGGCAAGCGAAGAACGTATCATGAGTAACCCCACAGGAATAGAAGAAGGCAGACAATATTTCAAAGTATAATAAGTAATTAACCACTTATGGGGTTTATTATAAATGTTATATGACACAAAATACACAATGAATAAACTATATTTTGTAGTAAAACATTTGTCATAGTTTTTAATAGATGAAGGCAGGCAATATTTCAAAGTATAATAAGTAATTAACCACTTATGGGGTTTATTATAAATGTTATATGACACAAAATACACAATGAAAAAACTATATTTTGTAGTAAAACATTTGTCATAGTTTTTAATAGATGAAGGCAGACAATATTTCAAAGTATAATAAGTAATTAACCACTTATGGGGTTTATTATAAATGTTATATGACACAAAATACACAATGAAAAAACTATATTTTGTAGTAAAACATTTGTCATAGTTTTTAATAGATGAAGGCAGGCAATATTTCAAAGTATAATAAGTAATTAACCACTTATGGGGTTTATTATAAATGTTATATGACACAAAATACACAATGAAAAAACTATATTTTGTAGTAAAACATTTGTCATAGTTTTTAATAGATGAAGGCAGGCAATATTTCAAAGTATAATAAGTAATTAACCACTTATGGGGTTTATTATAAATGTTATATGACACAAAATACACAATGAAAAAACTATATTTTGTAGTAAAACATTTGTCATAGTTTTTAACTTAGAAGATACTGTGCATTTTTTTGAACCAGACTAGACTGTACTGTTTCTATGGAGGTAGCTTCTCTTGCAACATTTTTCGGCTGCGCGGGTATGCATTATTTATGTTTAGGATCATAATAAAGAGAGGAGTCAAATGGATATCCCCAATAGGTATATCCCCAATAGGTATATACAAGGTTACTGGGTTATAATAAAACAAGTGGGTTGTGGTCAACGCTAAACTCTCCACTACACAATGAAGCTTCCCTGCTAATATTACTACACTCTAATATCAATATGAAATCAAATAACTGAACATTGCCAAACATAAAAAAATTCTCTTGTTAAGTAGGTATATATATTTTTCATACAAAAATCTATTATTATGAACATAATTTTTCAAATGGTTGTATGTTTTTCTTTTAACGTTGACCAAATTTGAATGTTGTTTTTTGAAGATTATTGGTATTATATAAATTGTTTAAACAAAATTAAAATATCTTATATTTCCAGGTCGAGAGGGCATTTTTTCAGTTTTAACAGATGAAATCATAGAGAAACATTGAGAAAAAATGAACCGTTGTCTATGGAAAAATAATCACCTCTAAGTTTATGTACTTCACACATATGGTATCAATATTAAGCCTTTTAGTTTGATCTGTACAGAGGACACAAATTTTCATATTTATGTACGGCATACACACAAAAACATCACAACGAAAGTATGTATACATATACCCATTGAGAAATTGATGTAAAAAATACTCTTAAAAATTTTGAAATCATGTCAATCTCCACTATTCCATAGAAGTGGAGAGTAAAAATGTCTATATATTGATCACTGGTTTAAGTGTCCAAAACGAGTAGATTGTAAGGCAGGGGTGGCCAGAACGTCAACTGTGCAGTCATTCTTAGTAGCCTACCTATCTGATGTATTGCAACAGTATAATTAGACTTGGTAGAATATAAGATATTAAAATTTTTCTATTGTAAATTTTTTTTAAAGAATGATTATGTCTTGTAACAAGTAATATGTTCCTTGGTGAACGAAAGTAAGATTCGAACTCACGACCTCTGGATATCTAATCTAGCGCACTAGTCATTCTGCCATTGACCTATCTGAAGTATGTTAATGAGTACATTACTTGCATTGATAAAACATTTTGCTTTATTTACTAACATTATTTTATATCGAATATTATTTTAATTGCATATACACAAACATTGTATAACTAATTTCTCAATAGATAGCGTTACAAAAAAAGGTTTCTTTACTACTTCATAGATGGCAATAGTATAATTCCTTATTTTCATGTGAATTGTTACACATTATTCAAATATATAGAACTTTCAAAAATTACATTGATAAGGGAACTCAATAATGGCATAATTGGTGAATGTTGCGCAAGCGCATAAAGTGAACATGTATTATAGCCGATGACAGCCCTTTAGATGCCTTGAGTTCCCAGTTCTTCTATAAAATCCCAACTTCGTCTCTATTGAGATGTCAAAAAAGTTTGTTAATAAAAATATATTTTAGGTAGGTATATATATTTGTGTAGAGTCAATTGTTATTAAAGTACCATAAACTGGGAGCTTTATTTTCAATATATACATTTTAGGCTCTAATTGACTTATTTTAGTGTTAGTAGACTGAAGTCAATAATATCAAAAGCATTTTGTTGCCTGTAAGTGCCTTTTCACACAATCCGGTTGCCGGCGCCGGGTAACTGGCAGCGAAGTGTATTTGCACGCATGCTAGCTTTCACACGCACCGGCATGCATGCCCATACACTTTGCTGCCCCGTTACCCGGCGCCGGCTACCCGGCAACCGGATCGTGTGAAAAGGCACTTAAGGTTGAAATTTTGGTCAGCCACGCGATAGATCATAAATGGTTGCAGTGCTGGAACAATCCTAGGCCTAGTACAACATTATTTATCTAATAGTTTATTTTATATATTTCTGTTTTAAAATGTTACCAAGCATATATCACAACATTATCTAAAAGGTCAATAGTTTGACTGTTAAGAAATTTATACATATAAATAAATTATTTTTAAGTACAGCGGAACAGAGTATACATGTAAATTATATGAAAATTCTGAAATAGGCAGGCTGGGTGTCATATATATATATATATATATATATATATATATATATATATATATATATATATATATATATATATATATATATATATATATATATATATATATATATATATATATATATATATATATATATATATATATATATATATATATATATATATATATATATATATATATATATATATATATATATATATATATATATATATATATATATATATATATATATATATATATATATATATATATATATATATATATATATATATATATATATATATATATATATATATATATATATATATATATATATATATATATATATATATATATATATATATATATATATATATATGCAGTATCACAAATAACATTACTGAGGCAGACACACAGATACACGGTCGACACATACACCGGACATTATACGAAATAAAATCGAGACGCGCACGCTACGGTCGAGTACGAAGAATATGACAAACACGGAAGACAGCACCGAGACGCGCACGCTACGGTCGAATACGAAGAATATAACAAACACGGAAGAGAGCACTGAGTCGCGCACGCTACGGTCGAATCGAGCGACACGTAAGGTTACCAAAAAGTCACCAAAAGTAACTACGCCTTATCGACGCAGCCGAAGACTACTGAAGAAGCCACCACTACCCTTCTGAGGATGACTGGCAACGTCCAGTTGAAACGTCAGGGACACGGTTCCAGGAGGAACCATAAAACTACGACGCGGAGTACCCGAGAAATCGACGCATCATTTACTCCTCTCCGCGAAAGCCTGAAGAATAACATATATATATATATATATATATATATATATATATATATATATATATATATATATATATATATATATATATATATATATATATATATATATATATATATATATATATATATATATATATATATATATATATATATATATATATATATATATATATATATATATATATATATATATATATATATATATATATATATATATATATATATATATATATATATATATATAATATATATATATATATATATATATATATATATATATATATATATATATATATATATATATATATATATATATATATATATATATATATATATATATATATATATATATATATATATATATATATATATATATATATATATATATATATATATATATATATATATATATATATATATATATATATATATATATATATATATATATATATATATATATATATATATATATATATATATATATATATATATATATATATATATATATATATATATATATATATATATATATATATATATATATATATATATATATATATATATATATAATCGATAAGGCGTAGACTACGCCTTATCGACGCAGCCGAAGACTACTGAAGAAGCCACCACTACCCTTCTGAGGATGACTGGCAACATCCAGTTGAAACGTCAGGGACACGGTTCCAGGAGGAACCATAAAACTACGACGCGGAGTACCCGAGAAATCGACGCATCATATATATATATATATATATATATATATATATATATATATATATATATATATATATATATATATATATATATATATATATATATATATATATATATATATATATATATATATATATATATATATATATATATATATATATATATATATATATATATATATATATATATATATATATATATATATATATATATATATATATATATATATATATATATATATATATATATATATATATATATATATATATATATATATATATATATATATATATAGCTTAGGCTGTACCCGTCAATTTCACCTCAAGGGAGCTGAAAGTTAATTAAGTTGAATCATTATATGGTGCGTTTTGAAATAGTTATGTGGTTTAACTAAGGGTACGTGGACGTCACTAAACAGACTGAGGACGGGCGTTGGGAGAACGTTGGATAACCTGTCTACATGGGACTTCCTGCAACAGGGAATACCAACGACATGTGACTGTGGAGAGCAGCAGACCACCGCACATCTGTGCATCTGCCCCTCAAGTCCAGTCAACTGCACCATGCACGATCTTATGGTGGGCAATGATTGTGCTATTGACGTTGCTAAGAACTGGTAGAAGATTATTGAAATGCGTTGCTGACACGATAGAAGAAGAACTAAGGGTGTGTGGGAACCTATTCAATGCATTTCATCCTGCTACATCAAATGCACGACTGCTGAAATTAGTGGTGTTCACTGTGTTTATTTTAGCTAATTTTTCTATGTTGCTAAAATAATAATAAAAAAAAAAAAAATAAAAATTTAATTAGGCACAATTGACCCTTAATAAAGTTTATTTTAACACACAAATAAATGTAATTATAATTCATCTATTTATAAATATATAAGATACAAAAGAGAAAGGCAATTGTGGTTTCACTGGCTTCATGAATCCAGGCCCACGAGCACAGGCGACCAGAGTACCAGCCAGAACAGGCGAGCCACATGGGCTTTCGACCATGTATGCGGGATTAAAGGGCACCTTTATGACTCAAGTCACGCTCACCACTCACTCACCAATCTCCGACTGATACTCCACTCCCCTGCGCAACCAACGTAAATTATCTATATAACAATACAAAACCTGACAGCGCCTATATCATAGCGGTACCATTCATTTCACGAAGAGACACTCTCTCTTCGGGGATATACATATCTATGTGTATAGGTAAAACCGTATACCACAGTTTATATTCGGTCCTTTCAGGAACTCACTTCTCTCTGCTTACCCCAATAACCTTTACTTGGGTACATGGACTAGATGGTAATAAAGATATTTTTCACAGATTTGAGTAGGATTACAATATATTTTTCAGTGCTACCTACAGTTATATCAAGGATGGTCATATGGTCTTAGGTATTCTAGTAACCAAGGTGATGTGAGTGGCTAAGTTAAACGAGTGGGTTGTGACCAACACTAAACTCCTCACTAACAAGTCACTCCATAAAGTATTCAAATTTTGTATGGAAAATTTTCAGCATTTTCATAAAATGAGTTTGTTCAATTATTATTTATTTAAATATTTTATTATGAAAACTTGTTAAATTCTTCAATGCCATTTTATGAAAGTGATGTGTATATTTACCAATTTGAAAGTAAAAATTTCAAATAAAGTTTCCTGAGCTTGTGGTCACTTTGAAATATTTGATAGTTAAAAAAAATTGAGAAGCACTATTCAGATATCCCTCAAAATCTAATGAGGTCTAAGTGAGTATTAGATATACATATTTGCAAAATTTGAAAAGAATCGAATGAGTACTTTAGTCTATAATTGATAAAGGAAAATGAACACGCAGCACATAACACGCAGATACATTGTGATGAAACTTTCAGTATACAATCTCAGCATGATACTAGTTGATAATATGCAATAAAAAAAATAGCTTTAAAAATTGTGAAATCACAACTCCCCACTATATCCCCTTGGGTTAGTGAGGAGTAAAAATTATCAAAATAAAATGCAATATACGTACGAACATCCCAGAAAAGCCTCTTATCCACGACAACTTGGTGGTAGTTTGGTCCTGGATCCTTCTCTTCGAACACCGTGATAACTGTCACGTCGTGACCACGATCAGCTAACTCCTTCAGTATAGGATAGTTATTGACATAGTGAGATCTGGCGGAGAATGGTATAACGCCCAAGATTCTATAACCGCAACAACTGTGAATGTTCCATAATAGGAATGTTAAAAAGTACTTCAGCTGCATCTGGAAATATTACACAATTGTTAATATTGACTGACACAAAGACCAATTAATTATGTATGTTCTATTATTGAATAGATAATCAGAATGGATGACAACAACCCAGTAAAACACTCTCCACACCTCAAGGACCAATAAGATCAGGAAGGCCCAAACTACGATGGATGGACTCTGTCAGCGCTGATGTATCCATTCTGCAAATTAGAAACTGGAAAACAAAAGGCAAAAATAAAAGAGATTGCTGGATTCAGCCATGGCCCACCCAGGACTGTCGAGCCTATAATGATGATCTATTATTGTGCCCTTGGAAATTCGTACCATAATGTGGGGTAACCATTGAAAGGTGTGCGGATGTGTATTACCTTATCCCCATACATCACCTAAATTTAACAAATAGAATATAATATATTTTATCTTGTTTAACAGCCAGGTAGGGGGATGACATCAAAGCGATGGAGGGAAAGATGATCTCCTTTGTCCCAGGACCTGTAGAAACAGATCATAGATCTACCAAAAGAAGAAAAAGTGAAGAGTAATAGAAAATACAACAGACAACAATAATATATACAATAAAATCACCACTTTCTTCTTTTTTAAGGGATACATCCATGTGCCTTACTTCCTTTTATGAGCTAGGTAATGCACACATGGTACACATGTTATTGGTTACGCCACATTGTGGTATCAAAGTGCCTACTCTTATAGTTCTAAAACCGGGGAGATAGAACCTATTAATTTTCCTTGGATTTGTTTGCGCAGGGGAGTAATCGGAGGTTGATGGGTGAGTGGTGAGCGTGACTCGAGTCGTAAGGGGGCCCCTTAAGCCCTCACACATGGTCGCATCGTCGGCTTTTGTCAATGTACATATATAATTGTGTCATAATTTGTAATCTGGTTGGTTGGAAGAAATTGCCTAGAGGAAATAAACCCGCCAGTGTGCGTTATATTTATAAATTAAAAAAATAACTTTTTTGTTTACACCACTTTTGAGTATTTAATGTTAACCGGTTTCAGAGCTGACCCGCTCCCTCGTCCGAATAAACTTATACTAAAGTTAAAATTATGTTTAAACCGTGTGTATTGCTACTGTCGTTGGTGGACGAAGTTTAAACTAGAAGGGGTGGTGGGTTTGTTTTACCGTACGGGCAGGTAACGGGAACATATTGAACAGAGGCGTTCTATTTAAATTTATTTGGTTATTTATTATTTCCTCTTTCTTATTTATAGCCTTTTGTATTTCTAATATCTGTTTGGTGCAGACCAATCCTAGGATTGTGACCCAGAAGAAGAAGAAGAAAGTATTTCTAATGCTTCTAGATTATCTAGTCTCAGGCCCTCCTTATTAATGTGTAATATTTCCACTCCCGTTTGTAGAAAACATCAGGTGATGGGTCTTAAAGATGTAAGGTAGTGGACTGTATTATAAACGATCTCACCGATGCTTCTTTATTCCTGGTTCACTGATTGATTTCCTTTCTGTGCACACATCCACACGCAGTGGTCTTCAAACTTGTACTGAACATTTTTAACTTGACACTTAATGCCCCCAAGTCAAATTGAAAACGCTGTTCGTTTTCGCCAAGCGCTAATTTTTTTTGTATGGGATTTGACGTTTGTTGTTTGTTATTGTAGAAAAAATTTCTACAACAAACGTCAAATCCCATACAAAAAAAATTAGCGCTTGGCGAAAACGAACAGCGTTTTCAATTTGACTTGGGGGCATTGTCATCCAAAATTATTGCACCAAGTGACAATTGTCAAATACATCGGTGAGGGGACAATGATATGGAAAGGATTCAAAGGAAATATGCTTCTACACCGTTTGTTTTTCAAATGAATGATTATTGTTCATGAGATGATTAGCGAATTCCGAAAAGTTGTCGCTCTTTAAGCACCTCATGTGCTTTTTAATTTTAGTTTCAAAATTTCGGCCAGTTTTAACGATGTTGAATGCCGGACAATCGCTACAATTTAATTGATATACTTTTGCTCTGCTTTTGCTCAATTTTTCATTTTTATTATTAACATTCCCCAAAAATCTACCCACATTATTATTAATGGTAATAGCTGCAAAATATCAAGATATTATATCTGAGTTATATTTGTTTATTTTATGTGCAAAAGGATAAATAAATAAACAATTATATCTAATTATTACCAATAGGAATTTGTTACATCAAAAATGTTGTAATGTTTAACTTGATGACCTTGAATATACATGTTATTAACATTGACCATAAACTTGTTTTGAGTCATTATAATAACACACACATTATTATACAGATGACATTTTTATTCATTTATTTGTTTGTAACACATTATATTTTGCTAACCACTAATATATAGTGGTGGAGAGTTATGATTTAACAATAATAATCATTTTCTTAACCATAAAAACACTTTAAATCCTGTTTTTTTTTTTATTTATTTGTTAATTTACACAATTTACATTTGGTTTTATAAATTTTGCACTAAACTGTATGAACAGTTTGTCAGTGCAAGCTACTCTCATACACTATAATTATATTGTTAATCAACCATCAATATGTCTACACAAATATAGAACATTATTATTTTTTTTTTACCATTTTACAATGAGAATAAAGCACAAACAGAACAAAATAAAGTAAATTAAAAACACAGCAATAAAAACAAGGCAAATCAGAACAAATAAATACCATTTGATCACCTATCACTTTTATCTAATCAGGGGGACAAGTCTGGTTCACTAGGATTCCATTTACATTCCTCTTTTCAATTACCCTGAACGGGACTTGCCATTTGGTACTAATTCGTGGAATCTCCGTGAAATCGTTATTTCGCTCACCAAAACCCAAAGACGGGACTTACTATGAGGTTTATAAAATGGAATGATTCCATAACCTTAGTAAATAAGGAACCAGACTTGCCCCCAGATGTGATTACAGACAAGCAGATGCAAATTAATTGATATCATCATGGCATATTCCACAATATGGGGTAGCCAGCAACGGGTGTGCATTACCTTATAAAAGAAAACGTCTCACGTAAAAAGGCTTTACGGGACACTCGAAAACGACGATAATAGAAAATAGTGGAAGCACTATTCTAAGCCACAGATTATTAGGCTCAATTGGGAATCAAACCCAAGGCATATTAACGAGTCAATTTTTTATTTAATTTTATATTGTATCGCTTTATTGGGTAAGTACCCAATAACAAACAACTTAGGTGACACATTATGGAGACTTATGCATATTAGGAAAGCAAAATGCTTAAAGAGTATATAATTTCATAATAAAAAAATTGTATTTGGCAAAGTAAGTAAAGAGTAAAATATTAAATTGATATATAAAATTTCTAAGTTTTATACAAAAAAGTCAGACATTTTAATTAAAATGTATGATACAATAATAAAGTTCTTTTATTTTTGTCAAAAAATAAACTTATTACTAATTTATTGTATTTAACAAAAAAATATAACATAAAAATATTGTCGGCATTCGTTGTAAGTTGGTTGGATATCTGAATGCTGAGTCGAAGATCCTAAGTTCTATTCCCGGTGGAAACACATTATTTCAGTCTGGACCCGTGACACAATTAATATAGTAAGTATCCAAGATGTGTCAACTTACTTGTTATTGTGTGTGTGTGTGTGTGTTAAATTCATATTTGACATAGTACAGATTTTAGTTGACCGAAAAGTACCTAATACAATACAATACAAGTACATATTTGATAAAAAAAAAATTAGGTAAGTATAAGTTATTAATTTATTTTATTCAATCCGAAAAAAAAGGATTTATAAGAAATTTATTTTAGTAACCAAAAATTAAGTAAGTACAAAAACATTATTTTGTAACCATAGAATAATAATAAAACTATAGAATACTCATATTCCCATACAATACCTCACTGAAAAAGTGAAGCCATTTTATTGGACGGCTCGTGTCAATATATGTATGTATGTATGTATGACTCTGCTGGTAGACATTGTTCCTATAGTACTACTCGTTATGACTGCGTAAATAATTTTGCAACCAGTTAAAAACATTACCTATTTGGAGAACGTATGACGCAGACGGCCAAATGATTACTGAATGCTCGTAGCAAAATGTTGACCAAATTAGTCAACATAAAGCAGTCGCGTTTACTGCAGGCTAAAGAGTATTCTATACTATTATTATACTATGTTTGTAAGTGAGAAAGCTACAGAAATAATAATGTGACTATGAGCTCTGTGACTAGAATAATTATCCAGAATAACTAAAAACTATCAAAGAAAAATCATTCCAACGGTAATTGAAAACCACACTTTGTATCAAGAAGTGAAGTAAACTCGAATATTTTTATTATTGCATATGCGCAAACATTGGATTTTTTTCCCTGTCGGGAGTCAAAGATATTTTTTAACAGATTTTTAATTATCTCAATAGAGACGAAGTTGGAATATTTACTGTAGGAGAACCGGGAAATCTAGGCACCTACAGAGCTTACGACCTGTCATCGGCTGGTTTACGTGATCACTTTATGCGCTTGCGCGACGTTCACCAATTATGCCTTTTTAATGAGATCCCTATCAATTCATTTTTGAAAGTTCTATATATTGTAATACTGAAATTCTTTTCGCTTGAAAATAAGGAATTTTTACTACAGCCATCTATGTGTGAAATTATGAACAACAATCTTATTATTTTTTATTTATTTTTGTTGTAACGCCATCTATTGAGAGAATTGGTGAAGTTAACTGTTGCTGTATATGAACGACTACTATATTACAATTACAATATTAACTATAAATTATTGTCATGAGCCAATCAATTTATAATTTATTATTATAAATAGTAAAAAAATTGATACTTTGTATATAAACTTTCATCAATAATTGTTGTTGGAAAGTTAAATAAAATAAATAAATACATACTTTTGATATCAGCATAAACAATAGCACTTTAAAAGTAATACTTCCACTTCAGAACATGATGGAGCACTTTAATAGTAATACTTCCACTTCAGAGCATGATGTAGTTGTGATATCTGAGGAGCAACTGATAAGTCCATATGACCCACGTCTCTCTTAGTATATAGTTGATAATTTTCACTAGTTCCAAAGCTTTTGTAAGTAGTCTCTCTTTTATAATTCAAATAACATTAATTAGACATTGACTGAACTCATTTGTAGATTCCAGACTAAAAGTTCAATCTGTTTCATTATATTTAATTTATTGACAGACAATCCTTGGGTGGAATTCCATTTAAAATTATTAAAATGAAACCAATATATAATTATTCCACTTATTCATTTTGTTGACTACGACTAATTTCGTGCAAAGTACATTTACGAGTAGTACAAATACAGAAGTTAAAATTATATTTATACAAGAGGCAAGACAAAATTGAACATATATCGAAAACCTCTTGTCTCTTGAATAAATATAATTTTAACTTCTGTATTGGTACTACTCGTAAATATGCTTTGTACGAAACTAGTCGTAGTCAACAAAATAAATAAGTGGAATAATTATATTATATTGGTTTCATTTTAATAATTTTCAATCTGTTTCATGTTTTTTTCAACTAAGGTAAGGCGCGCATGGAAGCTAATAATCGGCCGATCGGTTCTAACTTGCATGGAAGCTTATAGAATCGTACGATTGGAAATAACACGGCGGTCAACATTCACATATTTAAAATTACAATATGTATATTCATGAGTTTTCATATACATATTATTAGAAATATGGATTTTTTTATTCATTAAGTGGAATATTTATTAAATTACCTATGTAACTATTAATCAATTAAGTAATAACTTACCCAATTCAGTTCTTTTATTATGATTTAGCTGTTCTCAACCAGTTATTAATATTTCGCTTAATTTTTTATTATTCAATGAAAGACGTGCTTCAACATATATAATTAATTGTTCGGAATCAATATTTATTTCATCCATGTTTACTGACATTTCGTTTGACAACACTGACAACGTACTTCTCGATCTACTGCGCTCGGACGATTTAATTATCAGTGAGCATGCGCCATGCGCGCCCTCTCATACAACAGGATTGGTTACAAAAAATCGGCCGATCGAGATCGGCCGATTTTTTTGTGTCTCGTCACAGATTTTTAAATCGGCCGATTCTGTTAGCTTTCATGCACGCTCTTACATGTAATTCGTATGTTGTAGCTCACCGATAATTAATCGGCCTATGAAATTAGCTTCCATGCGCGCCTACCTTAAGACAACTGTCGAAAGTTTACCCAAGAACGAAACAAAAACACTTATAAAAATACATTTGTCGTTTCTCGGCTTGATTACTGCAACGGCATTTATGCTGGATTGCCGAAGTATCAACTTTATTACAGATGGTGTTTAATGCAGCGGCAAGGCTTATTTTTGGTGCTGAAAAACACTACTAAAAACGAATTACACTGGTTGAAGTGTCCAGAGTGAGTTGTTTACAATAATTTATTTGACCGTGTCTGACGCTTTAAACAATCTAGTACCACAATACGTTCTAGAACTATGTCAGAGAAAAGAGCTCTCTGGGAGGCATCTCACACTCGGGTCGTCTAGATTACAGGGTAACAACTCCTTAAAGGAGTTGGATAATCAACAAACATCTTTCTATGACTGATGCTTTGGTGTGAGTGGTCCAATTAATTAAATGCACTGCCTCCAGATGTCCGCAGTGCTCAAAGCAAGAGCACTTTTACTAAAGGACTAAAAACAGCTTTGTTTCATAGAGCAATACATAACTAAACTATCAATGCCTTATAAATAATAAATATCATAATCTTATAAATATCATATTATTATTATTGATATTATTTATTGAGTTTTAAGTATTTTTTTTAGTTTGGTAAGGTTAGCATAATAGTAATTGACACACAGATTTGGTTTAAATCAATTTTATAATTACAGACTTGGTCCCATCGTGGTTGATAAATGTATAGATTTGGCCACAGTAATATTGATATTTGAAAACTTCAATACATATTTAGTCCCATTAAGGTTGATGAATGCATAGGCGGTAGGCAAAATTGCAAACTTCACTACAAATTTGCTCCCACTAAGGTTGATAATTGCATAATTGAACTGTCACAATTGGAAAATTTAATACAAATTTGCTCCCAATAAAGTTGATAACTGGATAATTTAACTGTCAAAATAGGAAAATTTAATGCATATTTGCTCCCACTAAGGTTGATAATTGCATAATTGAACTGTCACAATAGGAAAATTTAATACAGATTTGCTCTCATAATTGATTTGGCACTATTACAAACTTCAATATGGATTCGCTCCCACTAAGGTTGATTATTGAATTGGCCCTATGGCAAACCAATTTTTTCCCAAAAATGATGAAAATTTCACTACACTTGCTCCCAGTGAGGTCGACACTCATATCATGTAATTAACAATTAAACAAGACATAAAAGAAATAAAATAATATCACGCAGATTTGAAACTACTGTTCTTTACAGTATTTTAAATGAGTGATATAAAATTGTTATATTTATAGGTACATTCAATCCCTACAACCCATTCAATAATGATGGCTAATGTATACATATTGTTACTACAAATAATAGTTTAGAAAAACAAGAAGAATATTATTATACAATGCTTGAGACATGCTATTAAAATGATTTCATGTTTGTTTTGTATGGGACCATAATTTTGTTCATATTCCTTGGCCATCTGATGTTTCAATATCTTGAATCAACGTTTTCTCAACTAATCTAAGAAAGACAATCATTTTTAAAGAAGAAAATAAAAATGCAGAACCTCGGATTGTCGGATGATCAAATTTTTCAGATTCTAGATTTCTGGAAGGTCGCACCGTGCCTTTGTACGTGTGGCGAGTGATAGACATAATATAGTGGATCAACTGTGTACCCCATTAACACATACATACACAACACACCACTACTACATGCACATACAATGGGGTGGTGTGGTTCAACCAACTTGAAACAGACTGGCAATTGAATATAATGAATTCAAAATAAAAATAAAAAATACATTAAACTTATTAAATTTGACTGATATGTAAATTATATTAACTTCTTATTGTATAGATAATAATTATGTATATATAATATTTTGTGTCTTTTGTATTAAATTGTCTCCTTTACTCACGAGTGCTTGCACTCTGGTAAAGGGAAATATGTTTTTTCTTACTGTGCATCTTTTTCTATATATTTTGTTTTTTTTTATATTTTGTTTATGTATTGTAAATTAAATAAAAAAAATATAGAGTACTGCCACAGACTCTCTGAAGTCTGGAACTTTTTGAAAAAATTTGACATTATAATTCGACAAATTCATATAACAATGGGAAGACTTTTAGTTACAAACGAAGATTTGCCGAAATAAATGTACATACTGTTTCGATTTTCAATATGGCCACAGAAGGAAAAAAATATGGAGTTATAAATTTAATTTATTTATTGATACATTTTAATTTATACATTATAATATATACAAGTATTTACAAAAATATTTAAATACTATAATAAATATACATATCACAAAGAAATAATTGTTTAAGATAATACTCAATTTAAGAGATTCCATTATCAATATTAATATAGAGATAACTCAATGTACGCATTCGACAGTAGTTCAACTATTATAACATTTTATCAATGCTTTAAGACATGTTTAGTACATCAAATTATGGCCCATCGTTTTGGAAATTATATTAATAATAAAAAAATTCGGGTATAAAAAATAAACGTAAAAAGCAAAATAGGTATGAAAACACAAAAAGCAGAAAGAAATAATGTTCTAAGAAAAAAGTAATAGATAAATGATAATTACTAAAAGATAAATACTAACATAGAAACAAAAATATTAGATGGTAAGGGTAAACAAAAGAGTGCCTATCAAAAAACAAGTTGAAAAGTACTAAAAGATAAACATTGTGAAAATTCAGGTTGTAAAAAAGTATTAAAAGATAAGGTTACTGTTAACAAAGAAGTACCTATTCAAATATAAGGTTATTGGTAACAAAGAAGTATCAAAAGATAACATTTTTGTTAGCAAAAAAGTATTAAATGATGTTAGGGTAAACAAAAAATGTCAATTAAAAAAACATGTTGAAAAAAACTAAAAGCTAAACATGTTGAAAAGTACTAAAAGAAAAACATGTTCAAAAGTACTAAAAGATAAACATGTTAAAAAGTACTAAAAGAAAAACATGTTAAAAAGTACTAAAAGATAAACATGTTAAAAAGTACTCAAAGATAAACATATTGAAAAGTAGGTACTCAAAGATAAACACGTGGAAAAGTACTAAAAGAAAAACATGTTGAAATGTACTCAAAAACAATCATGTTGAAAAGTACTAAAACATAAACATGTTGAAAAGTACTCAAAGATAAACATGTTGAAAAGTAGGTACTCAAAGATAAACATGTGGAAAAGTACTAAAAGAAAAACATGTTGAAATGTACTCAAAAACAATCATGTTAAAAAGTACTCAAAGATAAACATGTTGAAAAGTAGGTACTCAAAGATAAACATGTGGAAAAGTACTAAAAGAAAAACATGTTGAAAAGTACTCAAAAACAATCATGTTGAAAAGTATTAAAACATAAACATGTTGAAATGTACTCAAAGATAAACATGTTAAAAAGTACTAAAAGATAAACATGTTTAAAAGTACTAAAAGATAAACATGTTAAAAAGTACTAAAAGATAAACATGTTGAAAAGTACTAAAAGATAAACATGTTAAAAAGTACTAAAAGATAAACATGTTAAAAAGTACTAAAAGATAAACATGTTAAAAAGTACTAAAATATAAACATGTTGAAAAGTACTAAAAGAAAAACATGTTGAAAAGTACTCAAAAACAATCATGTTGAAAAGTACTAAAACATAAACATGTTGAAAAGTACTCAAAGATAAACATGTTAAAAAGTACTAAAAGATAAACATGTTTAAAAGTACTAAAAGATAAACATGTTAAAAAGTACTAAAAGATAAACATGTTGAAAAGTACTAAAAGATAAACATGTTAAAAAGTACTAAAAGATAAACATGTAAAAGTACTAAAAGATAAACATGTTAAAAAGTACTAAAATATAAACATGTTGAAAAGTACTAAAAGATAAGCAAAAAAGAATTAAAAGATAATGTTATTGTTAACAAAAAAAGTATTGATAGATAAAACAAAATTTCACAGATGATATAATTCAGAGTATTTGTCCAAATATTTGTAATATGGGGATATACATATAAAACTAAAAAGTGTTTAGTAAATACCCCAATTTTAATCAAATTTCTCAAATATATTTAACAGTAATTCTAATAAACACTTCCTTGCACCCTGCGTAAGTAGCAAAATGTTTTATTAAAAAATACCATAAGTACTTACAATATTTCTATACTGAATATTCGTTACAATTTCAAAATTCAGCATAAATAATTATAAAAAAAATATTAAAAATATCCTGTTGAATTGTAGAGAAATAAATATTTTGTGTATTTAGAGTTGATAAAATCATAGTGAATAACCGGTAAATTCTTTTCATTTAGAGTCAGATTCGTTCTTAGAATGCAAAAAATCAACAAATTTTGGGTTTCTGATAACACTTACTAACACCCAACTTCATAGTGTATTAGGCGGTTTTAATACGTCACATTTTCAGTCACTAGATTTAGCGTTATATGCCCTCTTAAGGCAATATGTTTTGGGGCAATGAAAAAAAATAAATAAAATAGTGAACGGTGCACTTAGGTCAGCATTGACTGACCCAGTTACAACATAGTACCTATTTAAATAACCTAAACTGTAGTTTCTTGAATTAACTGTAATTTATCAATTAACTGTACATCTAATTGAGATTTGAAAATTCCAAACAACGACAAAATTCTTCTACAGACACGAGGATCAGCTTCCTGTGCCGATGAATTTGGAAAGTTCCGGAAGATAGTTCCCCACGACCTGCAACACAAAATATATTATTTTATTTTATTTTAGTATCAATGGCGGACGCTCCTTAGGTGCGCTGGAGCGTTGAACCGGTGAAATAAAATAAAAGCATAAACCAAATTGTGTATCAACAAACATTTAAAAAAAAATACCAAATTACTTGTCAAGTAAGTACAAGAATGAAGACAAAAATTACTAGTATCGCTTTACATAAATAAACGCCTGAATTTATGCATCGGTGAGAGACCCGCAGTGCGTTATTCTAAGCGCACCACAAATTCTATAACAAATGTATGGAAATTTTGATAACATACTGGCTCGTGAAATGATAGATATCTCATACGAATGTTCGACGACTTTGGCGCGCCGCACCGATAAGCTATATAGTTTGCGGATTCTATGTTAGGCGGCGCGCATTTCGCTGTTGTTTAAATAAGTTTGTTTAATTATAAATTATAACTCATTTTATATTGTATATTTTTTCTACATGACTGAGTATTATTGAATTCTGTATGGATTTTTGTGTTATATTGAAAATAAACTTTGCACAATTTAGAATCTTGACAATTTTAGAAAGGTTGATGACAATACTTCAATTTGACAACTGTTTTTAAATAATGATCTAACCGAGTTACCTTTTATAGTTGCATATACGCAAACGTTGAGTTCCCAGTTTTCCTATAATATTCCAACTTCGTCTGTATTGAGGTGTTAAAAATTAGTCATAAAATGTTGCTACAAAAACTTTTTTTTTAATTGCATACACGCAAACCTAGAGTTTCTAGTTCTCCTATAATATTCCAAATTCGTCTCATTTCAAGTGTTAAAATTTTTCTTAAAATGTCACTACAAAACCTTTTTTAAAATGCATTTACGCAAAACTTGAGTTCCTAGTTTTCCTATAATATTCAAACTTCGTCTGGATTGAGGTGTTAAAAATTTGTCATAAAATGGAACTAATAATAGTTTAATAGTTGCATATACGCAAACCTTGAGTTCCTAGTTCTCCTATAATATTCAAACTTTGTCTCTATTAAGGTGTTAAAAATTTGTCATAAAATGTCACTACAAAACATTTTTAAGGTCGCATATACGCAAACCTTGAGTTCCAAGTTCTCCTATAATATTCTAATTTCGTCTATTAAAGTGATAAAAATTTGAAAAGTTAAAAATTTGTTATAAAATGTCACGACAAAACCTTTTTATAGTTGCATATACGCAAACGTTGAGTTCCTAGTTCTCCTATAATATTTCAACTTCTTCTGTATTGAGGTGTTAAAAATTTGTCATAAAATGTCACTACAAAACTTTTTTTTAGTTGCATATACCCAAACCTTGAGTTCCTAGTTCTCCTATAATATTCCAATTTCGTCTCTTATAAGGTGTAAAAAAATTGCCATAAAATGTCACTAAAAAACTTTTTTTTAGTTGCATATATGAAAACCTTCAGTTCCTAGTTCTCCTATAATATTCCAACTTTGTCTCTATTAAGGTGATAAAATTTATCATAAAATGTCACGACAAAACCTTTTTATAGTTGCATATACGCAAACCTTGAGTTCCTAGTTCTCCTATAATATTCCAATTTCGTCTGTATTAAAGTGCTAAAATTTGTCATAAAATGTCACTACAAAACTTTTTTAAGGTTGCATATACATAAACCTTGAGTTCATAGTTCTCCGGTAATATTCCAACTTTGTCTCTATTAAGGTGTTAAAACTTTGTCATAAAATGTCACTACAAAACATTTTTAAGGTTGCATATACGCAAACTTTGAGTTCCTAGTTCTCCTATAATATTCCAATTTCGTCTCTATTAAGGTGTAAAAAATTGTCATAAAATGTCACTACAAAACATTTTTTTAGTTGCATATACGCAAACCTTCAGTTCCTAGTTCTCCTATAATATTCCAACATTGTCTCTATTAAGGTGTTAAAAATTTGTCATAAAATGTCACTACAAAACTTTGTTAAAGTTGCATATACGCAAACCTTGAGATCCTAGTTCTCGTATAATATTCCAATTTCGTCTCTATTCAAGGGTTAAAATTTGGCATAAATGTCAGTACAAAAACTTTTTTTTAGTTGCATATACGCAAATGTTGAGTTCCTAGTTCTCCTATAATATTCCAACTTCGTCTGTATTGAGGTGTTAAAAATTTGTCATCAAATGTCACTACAAAACATTTTTTTAATTGCATATACGCAAAACTTCAGTTCCTAGTTCTCCTATAATATTCCAACTTTGTCTCTATTAAGGTGTTAAAAATTTGTAATAAAATGTCACTACAAAACTTTTTTAAGATTGCATATACGCAAACCTTGAGTTCCTAGTTCTCCTATAATATTCCAATTTCGTCTCTATTAAGGTGTAAAAAATTGTCATAAAATGTCACTACAAAACATTTTTTTAGTTGCATATTAGCAAACCTTCAGTTTCTAGTTCTCCTATAATATTCCAACTTTGTCTCTATTAAGGTGTTAAAAATTTGTCATAAAATGTCACTATAAAACTTTTTTTTAGTTGCATATACGCAAACTTTGAGTTCCTAGTTCTCCTATAATATTCCAATTTCGTCTATATTAAAGTGCTAAAAATTGTCATAAAATGTCACTACAAAACAATTTTTTTAGTTGCATATTAGCAAACCTTCAGTTCCTAGTTCTCCTATAATATTCCAACTTTGTCTCTATTAAGGTGTTAAAAAATTGTCATAAAATGTCACTACAAAACTTTTTTTTAGTTGCATATATGAAAACCTTCAGTTCCTAGTTCTCCTATAATATTCCAATTTCGTCTATATTAAAGTGCTAAAATTTGTCATAAAATGTCACGACAAAACTTTTTTAAGATTGCATATACGCAAACCTTCAGTTCCTAGTTCTCCTATAATATTCCAACTTTGTCTTTATTAAGGTGTTAAAAATTTGTCATAAAATGTCACTACAAAACTTTTTTAAGGTTGCATATGCGCACACCTTGAGTTCCTTGTTCTCGTATAATATTCCAATTTCGTCTCTATTCAAGTGTTAAAATTTGGCATAAATGTCAGTACAAAAACTTTTTTTTAGTTGCATAAACGCAAACGTTGAGTTCCTAGTTCTCCTATAATATTCCAATTTCGTCTCTATTCAAGTGTTAAAATTTGGCATAAAATGTCACTACAAAACCTTTTGTTAGTTGCATATACGCAAACCTTGAGTTCCTAGTTCTCCTATAATATTCCAATTTAGTCTGTATTAAAGTGCTAAAATTTGTCAAACGATGTCACGACAAAACCTTTTCATAGTTGCATATATGCAAACGTTGAGTTCCTAGTTCTCCTATAATATTCCAACTTCGTCTGTATTGAGGTGTTAAAAATTTGTCATAAAATGTCACTACAAAAACTTTTTTTAGTTTCATATACGCAAACCTTGAGTTCATAGTTCTTTTATAATATTCCAATTTCGTCTATATTAAAGTGCTAAAAATTGTCATAAAATGTCACTACAAAACATTTTTTTAGTTGAATATTAGCAAACCTTCAGTTCCTAGTTCTCCTTATTAAATTTGTCATAAAATGTCACGACAAAACCTTTTCATAGTTGCATATATGCAAACGTTGAGTTCCTAGTTCTCCTATAATATTCCAACTTCGTCTGTATTGAGGTGTTAAAAATTTGTCATAAAATGTCACTACAAAACTTTTTTAAGGTTGCATATACATAAACCTTGAGTTCATAGTTCTCCTGTAATATTCCAACTTTGTCTCTATAAAGGTGTAAAAACTTTGTAATAAAATGTCACTACAAAACTTTTTTTTAATTGCATATACGCAAACGTTGAGTTCCTAGTTCTCCTATAATATTCGAATTTCGTCTCTATTCAAGTGTTAAAATTTGGCATAAAATGTCACTACAAAACCTTTTTTTAGTTGCATATACGCAAACCTTGAGTTCCTAGTTCTCCTATAATATTCCAATTTAGTCTGTATTAAAGTGGTAAAATTTGTCATACAATGTCACGACAAAACCTTTTCATAGTTGCATATACGCAAACGTTGAGTTCCTAGTTCTCCTACAATATTCCAACTTCGTCTGTATTGAGGTGTTAAAAATTTGTCATCAAATGTCACTACAAAATATTTTTTTAGTTGCATATACGTAAAACTTCAGTTCCTAGTTCTCCTATAATATTCCAACTTTGTCTCTATTAAGATGTTAAAAATTTGTAATAAAATGTCACTACAAAACTTTTTTAAGATTGCACATACGCAAACCTTGAGTTCCTAGTTCTCCTATAATATTCCAATTTAGTCTGTATTAAAGTGCTCAAATTTGTCATACAATGTCACGACAAAACCTTTTCATAGTTGCATATACGCAAATGTTGAGTTCCTAGTTCTCCTACAATATTCCAACTTCGTCTGTATTGAGGTGTCAAAAATTTGTCATAAAATGTCACTACAAAATATTTTTTTAGTTGCATATACGTAAAACTTCAGTTCCTAGTTCTCCTATAATATTCCAACTTTGTCTCTATTAAGATGTTAAAAATTTGTAATAAAATGTCACTACAAAACTTTTTTAAGATTGCACATACCCAAACCTTGAGTTCCTAGTTCTCCTATAATATTCCAATTTAGTCTGTATTAAAGTGCTAAAATTTGTCATACAATGTCACGACAAAAGCTTTTCATAGTTGCATATACGCAAACGTTGAGTTCCTAGTTCTCCTACAATATTCCAACTTCGTCTGTATTGAGGTGTTCAAAATTTGTCATCAAATGTCACTACAAAATATTTTTTTAGTTGCATATACGTAAAACTTCAGTTCCTTGTTCTCCTATAATATTCCAACTTTGTCTCTATTAAGATGTTAAAACTTTGTCATAAAATGTCACTACAAAACTTTTTTAAGATTGCATATACGCAAACCTTGAGTTCCTAGTTCTCCTATAATATTCCAATTTCGTCTCTATTAAGGTGTGAAAAATTGTCATAAAATGTCACTACAAAACATTTTTTTAGTTGCATATACGCAAACCTTCAGTTCCTTGTTCTCCTATAATATTCCAACATTGTCTCTATTAAGGTGTTAAAAATTAGTCATAAAATGTCACTACAAAACTTTGTTAAAGTTGCATATACGCAAACCTTGAGTTCCTAGTTCTCGTATAATATTCCAATTTCGTCTCTATTCAAGGGTTAAAATTTGGCATAAATGTCAGCACAAAAACTTTTTTTTAGTTGCATATACGCAAATGTTGAGTTCCTAGTTCTCCTATAATATTCCAACTTCGTCTGTATTGAGGTGTTAAAAATTTGTCATCAAATGTCACTACAAAACATTTTTTTAGTTGCATATACGCAAAAATTCAGTTCCTAGTTCTCCTATAATATTCCAACTTTGTCTCTATTAAGGTGTTAAAAATTTGTAATAAAATGTCACTACAAAACTTTTTTAAGATTGCATATACGCAAACCTTGAGTTCCTAGTTCTCCTATAATATTCCAATTTCGTCTCTATTAAGGTGTAAAAAATTGTCATAAAATGTCACAACAAAACTTTTTTAAGGTTGCATATACGCAAAACTTCAGTTCCTAGTTCTCCTATAATATTCCAATTTCGTCTCTATTCAAGTGTTAAAATTTGGCATAAATGTCAGTACAAAAACTTTTTTTTAGTTGCATATACGCAAACTTTGAGTTCCTAGTTCTCCTATAATATTCCAATTTCGTCTCTATTCAAGTGTTAAAATTTGGCATAAATGTCAGTACAAAAACTTTTTTTTAGTTGCATATACGCAAACGTTGAGTTCCTAGTTCTCCTATAATATTCGAATTTCGTCTCTATTCAAGTGTTAAAATTTGGCATAAAATGTCACTACAAAACCTTTTTTTAGTTGCATATACGCAAACCTTGAGTTCCTAGTTCTCCTATAATATTCCAATTTAGTCTGTATTAAAGTGGTAAAATTTGTCATACAATGTCACGACAAAACCTTTTCATAGTTGCATATACGCAAACGTTGAGTTCCTAGTTCTCCTACAATATTCCAACTTCGTCTGTATTGAGGTGTTAAAAATTTGTCATCAAATGTCACTACAAAATATTTTTTTAGTTGCATATATGTAAAACTTCAGTTCCTAGTTCTCCTATAATATTCCAACTTTGTCTCTATTAAGATGTTAAAAATTTGTAATAAAATGTCACTACAAAACTTTTTTAAGATTGCACATACGCAAACCTTGAGTTCCTAGTTCTCCTATAATATTCCAATTTAGTCTGTATTAAAGTGCTAAAATTTGTCATACAATGTCACGACAAAACCTTTTCATAGTTGCATATACGCAAATGTTGAGTTCCTAGTTCTCCTACAATATTCCAACTTCGTCTGTATTGAGGTGTCAAAAATTTGTCATAAAATGTCACTACAAAATATTTTTTTAGTTGCATATACGTAAAACTTCAGTTCCTAGTTCTCCTATAATATTCCAACTTTGTCTCTATTAAGATGTTAAAAATTTGTAATAAAATGTCACTACAAAACTTTTTTAAGATTGCACATACCCAAACCTTGAGTTACTAGTTCTCCTATAATATTCCAATTTAGTCTGTATTAAAGTGCTAAAATTTGTCATACAATGTCACGACAAAAGCTTTTCATAGTTGCATATACGCAAACGTTGAGTTCCTAGTTCTCCTACAATATTCCAACTTCGTCTGTATTGAGGTGTTCAAAATTTGTCATCAAATGTCACTACAAAATATTTTTTTAGTTGCATATACGTAAAACTTCAGTTCCTTGTTCTCCTATAATATTCCAACTTTGTCTCTATTAAGATGTTAAAACTTTGTCATAAAATGTCACTACAAAACTTTTTTAAGATTGCATATACGCAAACCTTGAGTTCCTAGTTCTCCTATAATATTCCAATTTCGTCTCTATTAAGGTGTGAAAAATTGTCATAAAATGTCACTACAAAACATTTTTTTAGTTGCATATACGCAAACCTTCAGTTCCTTGTTCTCCTATAATATTCCAACATTGTCTCTATTAAGGTGTTAAAAATTAGTCATAAAATGTCACTACAAAACTTTGTTAAAGTTGCATATACGCAAACCTTGAGTTCCTAGTTCTCGTATAATATTCCAATTTCGTCTCTATTCAAGGGTTAAAATTTGGCATAAATGTCAGCACAAAAACTTTTTTTTAGTTGCATATACGCAAATGTTGAGTTCCTAGTTCTCCTATAATATTCCAACTTCGTCTGTATTGAGGTGTTAAAAATTTGTCATCAAATGTCACTACAAAACATTTTTTTAGTTGCATATACGCAAAACTTCAGTTCCTAGTTCTCCTATAATATTCCAACTTTGTCTCTATTAAGGTGTTAAAAATTTGTAATAAAATGTCACTACAAAACTTTTTTAAGATTGCATATACGCAAACCTTGAGTTCCTAGTTCTCCTATAATATTCCAATTTCGTCTCTATTAAGGTGTAAAAAATTGTCATAAAATGTCACTACAAAACATTATTTTAGTTGCATATTAGCAAACCTTCAGTTCCTAGTTCTCCTATAATATTCCAAATTTGTCTCTATTAAGGTGTTAAAAATTTGTCATAAAATGTCACTACAAAACTTTTTTTTAGTTGCATATACGCAAACCTTGAGTTCATAGTTCTCCTATAATATTCCAATTTCGTCTCTATTAAGGTGTAAAAAATTGTCATAAAATGTCACTACAAAACATTTTTATAGTTGCATATTAGCAAACCTTCAGTTCCTAGTTCTCCTATAATATTCCAACTTTGTCTCTATTAAGGTGTTAAAAAATTGTCAAAAAATGTCACTACAAAACTTTTTTTTTAGTTGCATATACGCAAACCTTGAGTTCCTAGTTCTCCTATAATATTCCAATTTCGTCTCTATTAAGGTGTAAAAAATTGTCATAAAATGTCACTACAAAACATTTTTTTAGTTGCATATAAGCAAACCTTCAGTTCCTAGTTCTCCTGTAATATTCCAACTTTGTCTCTATTAAGGTGTTAAAACTTTGTCATAAAATGTCACTACAAAACTTTTTTTTAGTTGCATATACGCAAACCTTGAGTTCCTCGTTCTCCTATAATATTCCAATTTCGTCTATATTAAAGTGCTAAAATTTGTCATAAAATGTCACAACAAAACTTTTTTAAGGTTGCATATACGCAAACCTTGAGTTCCTAGTTCTCGTATAATATTCCAATTTCGTCTCTATTCAAGTGTTAAAATTTGGCATAAATGTCAGTACAAAAACTTTTTTTTAGTTGCATATACGCAAACGTTGAGTACCTAGTTCTCCTACAATATTCCAACTTCGTCTGTATTGAGGTGTTAAAAATTTGTCATCAAATGTCACTACAAAATATTTTTTTAGTTGCATATACGCAAATGTTGAGTTCCTAGTTCTCCTACAATATTCCAACTTCGTCTGTATTGAGGTGTCAAAAATTTGTCATAAAATGTCACTACAAAATATTTTTTTAGTTGCATATACGTAAAACTTCAGTTCCTTGTTCTCCTATAATATTCCAACTTTGTCTCTATTAAGATGTTAAAACTTTGTCATAAAATGTCACTACAAAACTTTTTTAAGATTGCATATACGCAAACCTTGAGTTCCTAGTTCTCCTATAATATTCCAATTTCGTCTCTATTAAGGTGTGAAAAATTGTCATAAAATGTCACTACAAAACATTTTTTTAGTTGCATATACGCAAACCTTCAGTTCCTTGTTCTCCTATAATATTCCAACATTGTCTCTATTAAGGTGTTAAAAATTTGTCATAAAATGTCACTACAAAACTTTGTTAAAGTTGCATATACGCAAACCTTGAGTTCCTTGTTCTCGTATAATATTCCAATTTCGTCTCTATTCAAGGGTTAAAATTTGGCATAAATGTCAGCACAAAAACTTTTTTTTAGTTGCATATACGCAAACGTTGAGTTCCTAGTTCTCCTATAATATTCGAATTTCGTCTCTATTCAAGTGTTAAAATTTGGCATAAAATGTCACTACAAAACCTTTTTTTAGTTGCATATACGCAAACCTTGAGTTCCTAGTTCTCCTATAATATTCCAATTTAGTCTGTATTAAAGTGCTAAAATTTGTCATACAATGTCACGACAAAACCTTTTCATAGTTGCATATACGCAAACGTTGAGTTCCTAGTTCTCCTACAATATTCCAACTTCGTCTGTATTGAGGTGTTAAAAATTTGTCATCAAATGTCACTACAAAATATTTATTAGTTGCATATACGTAAAACTTCAGTTCCTAGTTCTCCTATAATATTCCAACTTTGTCTCTATTAAGATGTTAAAAATTTGTAATAAAATGTCACTACAAAACTTTTTTAAGATTGCACATACGCAAACCTTGAGTTCCTAGTTCTCCTATAATATTCCAATTTAGTCTGTATTAAAGTGCTAAAATTTGTCATACAATGTCACGACAAAACCTTTTCATAGTTGCATATACGCAAACGTTGAGTTCCTAGTTCTCCTACAATATTCCAACTTCGTCTGTATTGAGGTGTTAAAAATTTGTCATCAAATGTCACTACAAAATATTTTTTTAGTTGCATATACGTAAAACTTCAGTTCCTAGTTCTCCTATAATATTCCAACTTTGTCTCTATTAGGATGTTAAAAATTTGTAATAAAATGTCACTACAAAACTTTTTTAAGATTGCACATACGCAAACCTTGAGTTCCTAGTTCTCCTATAATATTCCAATTTAGTCTCTATTAAGGTGTTAAAACTTTGTCATAAAATGTCACTACAAAACATTTTTTAAGGTTGCATATACGCAAACTTTGAGTTCCTAGTTCTCCTATAATATTCGAATTTCGTCTCTATTCAAGTGTTAAAATTTGGCATAAAATGTCACTACAAAACCTTTTTTTAGTTGCATATACGCAAACCTTGAGTTCCTAGTTCTCCTATAATATTCCAATTTAGTCTGTATTAAAGTGCTAAAATTTCTCATACAATGTCACGACAAAACCTTTTCATAGTTGCATATACGCAAACGTTGAGTTCCTAGTTCTCCTACAATATTCCAACTTGGTCTGTATTGAGGTGTTAAAAATTTGTCATCAAATGTCACTACAAAATATTTTTTTAGTTGCATATTCGTAAAACTTCAGTTCCTAGTTCTCCTATAATATTCCAACTTTGTCTCTATTAAGATGTTAAAAATTTGTAATAAAATGTCACTACAAAACTTTTTTAAGATTGCATATACGCTAACCTTGAGTTCCTTGTTCTCCTATAATATTCCAATTTAGTCTGTATTAAAGTGCTAAAATTTGTCATACAATGTCACGACAAAACCTTTTCATAGTTGCATATACGCAAACGTTGAGTTCCTAGTTCTCCTACAATATTCCAACTTCGTCTGTATTGAGGTGTTAAAAATTTGTCATCAAATGTAACTACAAAATATTTTTTTAGTTGCATATACGTAAAACTTCAGTTCCTAGTTCTCCTATAATATTCCAACTTTGTCTCTATTAAGATGTTAAAAATTTGTAATAAAATGTCACTACAAAACTTTTTTAAGATTGCATATACGCAAACCTTCAGTTCCTAGTTCTCCTTTAATATTCCAACTTTGTCTTTATTAAGGTGTTAAAAATTTGTCATAAAATGTCACTACAAAACTTTTTTAAGGTTGCATATACGCACACCTTGAGTTCCTTGTTCTCATATAATATTCCAATTTCGTCTCTATTCAAGTGTTAAAATTTGGCATAAATGTCAGTACAAAAACTTTTTTTTAGTTGCATATACGCAAACGTTGAGTTCCTAGTTCTCCTATAATATTCCAACTTCGTCTGTATTGAGGTGTTAAAAATTAATTGTCACTACAAAATTTGTGTTAAGTTGCATATACGTAAACCTACTCTGTAACTTTGTCTCTCTTAAAGTGTTAAAAGTTTGTCATAAATTGTCACTACAAAAATGTTTCTAGTTGCATATACGCAAACCTTGAGTTCCTAGTTCTCCTATAATATTCCAATTTCGTCTCTATTCAAGTGTTAAAATTTGGCATAAAATGTCACTACAAAACCTTTTTTTAGTTGCATATACGCAAACCTTGAGTTCCTAGTTCTCCAATAATATTCCAATTTCGTCTGTATTAAAGTGCTAAAATTTGTCATAAAATGTCACGACAAAACCTTTTCATAGTTGCATATACGCATACGTTGAGTTCCTAGTTCTCCTATAATATTCCAACTTCGTCTGTATTGAGGTGTTAAAAACTTGTCATAAAATGTCACTACAAAACATTTTTTTAATTGCATGTACGCAAACCTTCATTTCCTAGTTCTCCTATAATATTCCAACTTTGTCTCTATTAAGGTGTAAAAAATTGTCATAAAATGTCACTACAAAACTTTTTTAAGGTTGCATATACGCAAACCTTGAGTTCCTAGTTCTCCTATAATATTCCAATTTCGTCTGTATTAAAGTGTTAAAATTTGTCATAAAATGTCACGACAAAACCTTTTTATAGTTGCATATACGCAAACGTTGAGTTCTTAGTTCTCCTATAATATTCCAACTTCGTCTGTATTGAGGTGTTAAAAATTTGTCATTAAATGTCACTACAATTTTTTTTTTTAGTTGCATATACGCAGACCTTGAGTTCCTAGTTCTCCTATAATATTCCAACTTCGTCTGTATTAAGGGGTAAAAAATTTGTTATAAAATGTCACAACAGATCTTTTTTTATTTGCATATACGCCATTCCTGAGTCTGAGATTTTTTAGTTTCATATAATATTCCAACTTTGTCTCTCTTAAAAGAGTTTAAAGTTTGTCATAAAATGTCACTACAAAATTTTTGTTTAGTTGCATATACGCAAAACCTTGCGTTCCTTAAGGCCCATTTACACGATGCAAGTTTCTTGCCTGTTGCATACAATAATATTCAAGCAATAAATGACTTGCATCATCTAAACAACATGTGACATTCTTACTGTACAAGGCAATTATTGCATTCAAAACTGTTCTTGGTTTAAACAGCACATACAATAATTTCTTATGCAATTCTTGTATTCAAGTAATAAACATGAGTGCAGTGAGTGAGGGTGTGTTGATCGTTGCTGCTCTTCTGAGGCAAGAAATATTGAAAAACCATCGTAAAAAAATGTGTTGGATCAAAAAATGGATAGCAAGAAGAAAGGTTCCGGTGCATCTAAAAATCTTTTCGTGTGGTACCGGAACCAGTACCCATAGAATCTTATATCTTTTTGTGTGGTACCGGAACCAGTACCCATAGAATCTTATATCTTTTTCCTTTCCCAGTGATACTGCGTCCTTAAATTTTCCATTTTATTAGTTACTAGTGAACCCCCGGCAAACTTCGAATTGCCTGTAGGTATAATTAAAAATGGTCCTTCATTAACACCCGTCGCTTCAGACCCTTCAGGGCCTCTCGTCCCTTCAGTACCTTCCGTCCCTTCAGGCCCTTTAGTACCTCCCGACCCTTCAGGCCCTTTAGTACCTCCCGACCCTTCAGGAACTTTACTACTTCCAGTCCCTTCAGGCGCCTTTAGTACCTCCCTTCCCTTCAGTTGGTTAAAAATAAATTCAGAAACCATCCTGGAAGACCTGGAAGGATAATTGGACCTTTTTCTCTAGTCCATCTTCATAGGTAAAATGACCCGAATACCATATGAAGAAGAAGTAAACTTTTTTAATTCAGAAACCATCCCGGGCATTCGCTCGACAATTCACCAAAGTTTCATAGCAATTGGGTGAACGGTTTAGGAGATAATAGAAGATTTCCTTAGGTCCGAAATCTTCAAATCAAAATTCCTGTACAAATGCTGCTTGTACATTTTCAGTGTCCCATAAACACTCATGATTCCGATAAATTTCAATGAACTTTATTAAATCAGCGAAACCGAATTTTAATATTTTTTTATTAAATTTTTACCGAAAAATGAACAATCACCCTTCAAAACATTCAACACTTGAATGAAAAATTCACCAATGCAAATACGTGCAATACTTGAAGCAACACGTCTGTAAATGGTACAAGTCTGTGTTTAGACAAGTCAAGACTGGAAAGCAATAATGTCATAGAAATAATTGTATTGGTGTAAACAAAACACACATGCAAGATTTGCATTCAATAATTGCATTCCATTTTTCAAATAATATGCGTGTGTAAACACTTGCTTAAAATTCTTGAAAGTCAATTATTGCGCCTAATTTATTGCATTCAATTATTGCTCTGGAATGTACAAGAAACTTGCATCGTGTAAATCAGCCTTTATTCTCCTATAATATTCCAAATTCGTCTCTATTAAAGTGTAAAAAATTTGTCATAAAATGTCACTAAAATTACATTTTTTAGTTGCATATACGCTATCCTTTAGTTCCTTGTTCTCCTATAATATTCCAACTTCGTCTCTATTAAGATGTTAAAAATTTGCCATAAAATGTCACTAAAATTACATTTTTTAGTTGCATATACGCTATCCTTTAGTTCCTTGTTCTCCTATAATATTCCAACTTCGTCTCTATTAAGATGTTAAAAATTTGCCATAAAATGTCACTTCAAAACTATGTATTAGTTGCATATACGCAAACCTTGAGTTCCTAGTTCTCCTAAAATATTCCAATTTCGTCTCTATTAGTGTTAAAAATTCCTTCAGTTCCTAGTTCTCCTATAATATTCCAACTTTGTCTCTATTAAGGTGTTAAAAATTTGTCATAAAATGTCACGACAAAACCATTTTATAGTTGCATATACGCAAACCTTCAGTTCCTAGTTCTCCTATATTATTCCAACGTTGTCTCTATTAAGGTGTTAAAAATTAGTCATAAAATGTCACGACAAAACCTTTTTATAGTTGCATATAAGCAAACCTTCAGTTCCTAGTTCTCCTATATTATTCCAACGTTGTCTCTATTAAGGTGTTAAAAATTAGTCATAAAATGTCACGACAAAACCTTTTTATAGTTGCATATAAGCAAACCTTCAGTTCCTAGTTCTCCTATATTATTCCAACGTTGTCTCTATTAAGGTGTTAAAAATTAGTCATAAAATGTCACGACAAAACCTTTTTATAGTTGCATATACGCAAACCTTCAGTTCCTAGTTCTCCTATATTATTCCAACGTTGTCTCTATTAAGGTGTTAAAAATTTGTCATAAAATGTCACGACAAAACCTTTTTATAGTTGCATAAACGCAAACCTTGAGTTCCCAGTTTTTCTATAATATTCCAACTTCGTCTGTATTGAGGTGTTAAAAATTTGTCATAAAATGTCACTACATATATATTTTTTATATTAAATGAATAAAACAAGTTGTATCACAGTTCTTGTCGTACAGAAGATATTATGTTATGATGTGTTAAGTAATAATATGTACCTCATTCTCTTCAAAGTCTTGATCAGAGTGATCTGTTGAGTCCAGTTGGCTGCTGGGAAAGCTGTTTTCCCAGTCGTCTCCGGAGCTCTCACTTGAACCATCCGATACAGAAGCCATCTCGTCCGCTATGCTGTTGTCCTCTACGTCGATTGCTATAACATACATGATAAATATTCTATGTAAAAAAAAATATTGACTTCAAAATGCGGCATCCCACTGAAGCTCTGGGCTGTGTTCAGATACCCGAAGTTACAGATTATGGTATTACAGTCGGCCCTCAACTCATTGAGTTTGTTAAACTCAAGATTAATGTTATGGGGAGATTGAATTCATTTCCGTATTACAGTGCAATATGACATGTCAGTTACTAAATCTTCAATAATTATAGACATATTTTAGTTTTTCTGTTGTTATTATCTGTCAAATTTTAAATAACCTCAAATAACACCAACTACAAAACGGGATGCTACCACTTGAAATACTATTGTTTTATTATCCAACATGGTAAATTTAATTTTTTTCACCAAAATAATGCTTTTAAATGCCCATGTTCGTTTCAATATGGCTGTCAGTTTGTTTTGTTGTGTGGCGCCACCGTCGATACAACTAACGCCTCTAGTGATAGAACACTGAAACTACATGTGTTGCCTAGCAAATGACAGTTGACTCACCGTTTAGTACTTTGATCCGCCAGAAACGTTGAGTTAAATATTTGTCGTTTTAGTGACGTATTTGAGAGAAGATTAGGCCTAAACGGACACTGTAATACGCTATATTTTTGTAAAACTTGAGTTTAGCACTTAAACTGAGATTGTAATACTGTCCTTATGGCGTTTTTCACACCAATCTCACTGAACGCTTTCGAGCGGCGTTTCAATATGAACGCAGCATCGGGCGTTTTAAATGTCAAATCTCATATAAAATATTATTTGCCTATATTGTGTGTTGGCGCAGATGACAGATACTTTCCATTTGTACCTATCCTCATCTTTCCGACATACCTAAACACTTTCATACCTACATCCATACCTTGAATGTGCTAACAATTTTTTAAAAGGAAACTAAAGCTGTTTTACCTGTCTAATAATTCTTAACTGACACCCCATATCCATCCTACCTCCCCACCCCTCCCTCAACCTCTATTTCCTTCTTTAATGTACCTATCTACCAATATACTATCTATGGCCTCACGTTGCTTTGGTTGGTTGGAAGAAATTGCCTTGTGGCAATAAACCCGCCATTGTACACAATAATGTACATGAAGCTTAATAAATAAATTTGCACCATTATTGCTGTAATCATTTACTACCTCAAAGTTTGTATTTGTCTTCACCCCTTACACCTTCGCCACGCCTGACAAGTCACCGCAGATCTAGTACATTAAGGGCCAATATTATAAACGATGTACCAAATATCCGTAAGTATGCCGACTATTAACTAACGGATGGTCAACCGTCAGTAAATATTACCGGAGAGCATATTATAAAACGTTTTTGACGATCCGTAAGCAAGCAGTAAAAACTGTCAAATTTTACTGTTGTAGTCTATGGTTTCGTGTCGTTTCTATGGAACTTTGACACTTGACACTTTTGCGCGTCAAGTAGCGTCAACATAACCTAATAGACTATATAGCGGCTGTACTGGGATACAGTTGTTATAATATATTTGTTATATAAAAATGTCTCAATAAAACGTAAGTACATGTTAAAACGTAGCATTTGAAACGCCTACAAAATCTGTTGGAACTAATATGATTGATCCCAGAGCATAATACCTCAAGGTAATTAGTAACTGGATTTCTGGAGACAATACCTTATTTCGTCTCGTCTTCCTTTACCTTCGATCACCTTCGATCTCTTCTTTTAAATTTTGTGCAGCACCTTTTGACAACCGGCAACACCCCTACAAAAATGACATCACATAACCTCAAATCATACAATTTACCGATCGGTATCTGCGTTTAACTGTGGGTCTAGCCATCAGTAAACTTTGGTCCGTTAATTTTACTGGCGTTTTACTAAAGGATTATTATAAGATGTAAATTGTGACGCTTATATAAAATTTCAGTTAATTAGGTCTGAAATTTAACTTACGGACCTTTATAATATTGGCCCTAAAGAGTCTCTATGGGTAAGAATTGAACAACGACGTGTAGGAACATTATGCTAGTTAATAAAACAATAGCGTTTCTCACCATTACTGGCCAAATCTGAAGACACAACCTGTATGCTTCTCGCCATCCCGACAGCTTCCATCCCCTCCGTACCCCAGCTGCCGTCTGAACTATTACCGTTGGAAAGTACACGCGTTTCGAAGGATTGACTCTGTACCTCGTTGTTCTGATCTATAGTTGCTTCTCGGGAGGCTGTAGTGTCACCGTTGGCAATGACCTGCCCCACCGGCTTCCATTCGTCATTCAATTTCAATTTGGGATAGTCCTGAAACCATCGAAAAACATCAGCACACATGTCACACCACATTCATATTTTATTTTAATTACATTTTTTTACGGCGCTGGCCGATTTACTAATGATATTAATAACAATTAAGCACTACAAATAATAACACTCAATTATTATTATAACCATTCATAGAATAATAATAGTATAGAATACTCTTTAGCCTGCAGTAAACGATTACATGAAAATTCTTCGAAACACAATTGTTCGAATGCGCAATTGTACGAATAACAATTTTTCGAAAATCAGTTATCAGAATGACAATTGTCCGAAAGCAAATTATTCCAACTAACATTTGTTGGAAAACCAATTAACCGAATTTAATATATTTTTGTGTCATTATGTTGCCTCCTTTGACATATTTGTTGCCAGTAAAATATATTCAATGAAGACTATTATTACTTGTTGTATTATTGTTGGGTACGTATGTTTGCACATTTTTAATAACTGATGTTTGACAGCGCGGGATAGCCTAGTTTGTACACCAGTTTATGTTTATCTAGTATTCACACCAATTTAGTTATTTTATTTTAATATTATAGTTACTTTTTTTAAATATATAATGCAACTGGCTCACGCCAGTCGCAATTAACCTAACCAACCTATTTTTACCAAAGTTTTGTAGGTTTAGGTTTAAAAAATAGGTGTACATCCTAGGATATCTGACAGCGCGGTGCGTCGCCATGTTGTTTATTCCATAGATTTTTATTATACATAATATACTATGTAGATGTAGTACTCCGTGCAAAAAGTGAGTCATTATTTGTTTTCGATTCATACAAAATTTGCTAACTACGACATCTAGTATATTATAATAAAAATCTATGGTTTATTCCTCTCACAATACTACCAACATGACATCATAAAAATTCGAACAATTGTAAATTCTGATAATTGGGTGTTCGGAAAATTGTTTTTCGAAAAAATGTGATTCGAATAATTGCCATTCGTAAAATTGATTTTCGTAAAATTGAGCATTCGAATAATTGTTTTTCGAATAATTTTCCTGTCACCCAGTAAACGCGACTGCTTTATGTTGACTAATTTGATCAACATTTTGCTACGAGCATTCAGTAATCATTTGGCCGTATGTGTGATACGTTCTCCAAATAGGTAATTTTTTTAACTGCTTGCAAAATTATTTACGCAGTCATAACGAGTAGTACCTACTATAGGAACAATGTCTACCAGCAGAGTCATACATAAATATATTGACACGAGCCGGCCAATAAAACAGCTTCACTTTTTCAGCCAGGTATTGTATGGGAATGAGTATTCTATAGTTTTTTCATTATTCTATGTTACCATTATACACTTCCTCAAAAGAATTAGCAGATCAATGCGTAATTTATTTAATAGAACAAAATAAAATGCAACAAACGCATCATCAAGCTTTCAATTGAGAATAATTCACCCATCCAGATACTTAACATATCAAAGGATTAGGCTCTGAGGAGGTCTCTATACTACCTAACAACCCTACTGATTCCCGAATATTAACGTTTAAAAAATCTTTAACGATTCTACATGTATTCATTATTACTGATTTTTGCATTTTTATTATTATTATTTTCGATAAATCTATGGTTTATATTTAAAGATTAATGATTTTGGAATAATGCCAGTGGTTGAAATAATGAACGGTAATATTATTATTTTACGAGAATGCCAAAGTCTTATAATCTCGTTACCTAAAGCGGTGAATTTTCTAATTTTTTCATCAAATGATTTTATAATATTACTAGAATTTGGAATAGCCACGTCACAAATATATGTTATTTTTTTAAATTTTATCATGTATTATTATATCGGGTCTGTTATGTTGAATTGACCGGTCAGTTCATATTGTTTTATCGTAATAAATTCAATAATTATTATTTTCTAAAAATGAAATCGGTACATATTCATAATAAAGTTTTTAAACTGGTCATTTTTACTCCTCACTAACCCAAGTGGATATAGTAGGGAGTTGTGAATTGCAATTTTTAAGGTTATAATTATCATCTAGTATCATGCTTAGATTGTATTCTGAAAGTTTCATCACAATGTATCTGTGTGTATGTGTGTGCTATATACCTACGGCGTGTTTATTTTACTTTATCGATTATACACTTAAGTACTCATTCGATTCCTTTCAAATTTTATGAAAATATGTTTATCTAATACTGGATTAGACTCCATTAGATTTTGTAGGATATCTGAATAGTGCTTCTCAATTTTTTTAACTGTCAAATATTTCAAAGTGACCCCAAGCTCAGGAAACTTAAAATTTGAAATTTTCATTTTCAAATAGGTAAATAGGCACATCACTTTCATAAAATGGCATTGAAGAATTATCAAGTTTTCATAATAAAATATTTAAATAAAAAAATATTTATGAACAAACTCATTTCATGAAAATGCTGAATATTTTCCATACAAAATTTGAATACTATATAGAATGACTTGTTAGTGAGGAGTTTAGCGTTGGCCACAACCCACTCGTTTTTATTAGTGCCTTCCTCGCTAGGATTAAATACAAATATGAAATTCCAGATTCTTGATAGATGGGTCAATAGTAGAGTGGTTAGCGCACTGGGCTAGTAATCCAGTGATTGCGAGTCCAAATCCTGCCTCGACCGATTTCGTACACCTATAGCACAAGCATTTATTTGCTTATTTTAGGGAACGTATGAAGATGTATATGTCCTTGTTTAACAAGGACATATTCATATTCTTAATAAAAAAAAAATTTTGATTGCTTCGTCGGTGAGTGCAGGAAACTTGACCCTGCGCAACATTAATTTACCTTACAAATTGCAAATTTTATATTTTAATTCTATTTTATAATTGTGATATATGCGGCCAGTCGCTAAATCACGATCTTCAGTATACAGTAAGCGCATACACCCATCACTTACGCCCTTTAAGGCTTTAATAGCTGCTTGGCTGTCTGTGAGAATACAGACAATGCTGTTTGACACTGCATTGCCTTGTATCCATTCTACTGCTTCCTGCCCCCCTAGACAAAGTGTCATTTAGCTCAAGAAAAGAAATAAGAAAAGATAACCCAATGTATGGAAGTGACAGTTGTCACGTGACTGACAACTGTCACTTCCATACATTTAGTTATCTTATTTATTTTTTTTTTTGAGCTAAATGACACGTTGTCTATGGGGGCAGGATTGCGAAGTTTATCAATAAAATACAAATTAAATCAACGTTCTTATAAATAATTCATAGAGCTGTATAGCCAGATTTGTCCGACTAGTGAGGTTGTATTGTGTATTTGTTTAACATATTTACTTAAAAAATCTCACTGAAGTAAAGAGAGTAAAAACGAACCTACATACCTTGATATTCGTTCTGAACGATGTGTTATTGGTGAAAGGATTTTCTCTTATATCAATATAGACCAATCTCTTCATACTGCTTAGATTCAATTTACTGTCTCCGCACAGCGATGCGTCAGCTATCTGCAAACAGACATTCACATTAATTTTATATACATACATATACCATCACACCATGTCCCAAATGCCAATATAAAAATATTGTGGAATCTAAAAGGTAATTTTTTAATTTTAAATTAAGTCGTTTGAAATTGAACAACTGAATTAAAATTAAATTTTATATTTGGAAAGTCGTTGGATTTGGTCTACGATAAAACGAGTGGGTTGTGGCCAACGCTAAACTCCTCACTAACAAGATGTCATTTTATAAAGTTTTCAAATTTTGTATGGAAAATATTCAACATTTTCGTGAAATGAGTTTGTTAAATTAATTATTTTTTTATTTAAAATATTTTATTATGAAAACTTGATAATTCTTCAACGCCATTTTATGAAAGTGATGTTACTTTTTACCAATTTGAAAATAAAAATTTCAAATTTTAAGTTTCCCGATCTGGGCGTCACTTTGAAATATTTAATAGTTGAAAAAATTGAGAAGCACTGATCAGATTCAGATACCCTTCAAAATCTAATGGAGTCTAAGCGAGTATTAGATATACATATATGCAAAATTTGAAAAGAATCGAATGAGTACTTTAGTCTATAATCGATAAAGTAAAATAAACACGCCGTACATAGCACACAGCACACAGATACATTGTGATGAAACTTTCATAATACAATGTCAGCATGATACTAGTTGATAATCTGCAATAAAAAAATTAACTAAAATTAAAGTAAATAATCTCTCATTGATTACAAACTGACAACATAAAATATTTTTGTATGGACCATAGATTTTTATTATAATATACTAGATATCGTAGTTAGATAATATTTTATGGATCAAAGCGAGTCATTTTTCTGGGGGATTTTCGACGTTTTGGTTCCAGACCACATCGTTTTTCTATAAAGAATAACGACTAATGTGAATTTTTATCGAATTTATTTGTCGAAAAAAACACTTTGTTTATTAACTTTTAGAGAACAGTTATCTATGATGTGTTGAAATGTAAAGAAAACTGTAATATGTTGCCAACCAAAACGTCAAATGCGCGATATTCCATGACTCACTTTTTGCACGGAGTACTACATTTAGTATATTATAATAAAAATCTATGGTATAGACCAGTGATGGGCAAACTTTTTAAGGTGAGGGCCAGATAGATTAAAAAATTATCTTGGCGGGCCAAAAAAATGAACAAAACAGAGTTTTATAAGTGATAAACTTTAGTATGGCTAATGTGAAGCTAAACGGTAGCTAAATTTTGTCCTCTTCTAGGTGTAATTTTAGGGGTTATTAGAAACCATGACGCGGGCCGTATTGACTACCCCGCAGGGCCGCACTCGGCCCGCGGGCCGTACTTTGCCCATGACTGGTATAGACATTTAATCTAAGAACGGTCTCGTGAAGATGACCTTTCATAAATCAATATGTTGTTTAACATAAAGTTTATATTTTTTAACAGATTTTTAATTATCTCAATAGAGACGAAGTTGGAATATTTATTGTAGGAGAACCGGGAAATCAAGGCACCTACAGGGCTTACGACCTGTCATCGGCTGGTTTACGTGATCACTTTATGCGCTTGCGCAACGTTCACCAATTATGCCTTTTTAATGAGATCCCTATCAATTCAATTTTGAAAGTTCTATATATTGTAATACTGAAATTCTTTTCGCTTGAAAATAAGGAATTTTTACTACAGCCATCTATGGGTGAAATTATGAACAACAATCTTATTATTTTATTTATTTTTGTTGGAACGCCATCTATTGAGAGAATTGGTTTTTTTTTTTTTTTATAAAGTTTATAATCTAGCCTGATTGTTTCCAATGAAGATGTACTGAATGTGACGGCAGAGAAACGTCGAACTCGGCAAAGAAGTCAATTGGTTCCTCTGAATGTTGAGATGCACAAGTCTCTCCAGCTGGTTCATATTGTGCGGCAGCTTGTTCAACAGATTGTTCTCCAAAGTGAGCCATCTGGAAAAATTGAACGGCAAATAAGTGGGATGTCTCTCCAAGGTTCCGAACCCGGGAATATAATATATATGTACTGTGTAATACTGTAATAAATTGTAATATTTACTGTGTATTTCATGCCCTGTAATACTACATCTCATATTTGTACATTCGGATATACATTCTTCATTCATTCATTCATAATGTGACGTTATAATATACTTTTTGGTTCTTGTCTCCTGACCCTGCTTCTATTATTTTTCTTTTATTTTTATATAAGTATTTTTTTTTTCTACTACAGATTTTACTTGTTGGTGTTACAACTCTATTAAAAATTTATTCTGAATTTATTAATATTAATCTACTCCTCCTTATTATAATTTGTATTTATTTGTTTCTTACTTGTTGGGTTTTCAATTTGGTGCACTTATGTCTTTCTTTTTCTCAATACTCTGCTCTTGTATAAAAGTTCAATGATTTTTTTTATATTATTATTATTATTTTTTTTTTTTTTAATCATTATTGGAAATTCTCAATTTTAACTAGAAAGTGTAGATTGACTGCGACATCCATATCCTTGTACTTGCCAAGTATTGTTACTATCGACTGCGGGTATAATATTTGGTAGCACCGCTGTCAGTCTGCTGATTCATGTAAACTTATTGATGTTTCGTATATAAATATGTGTATGTATATTTTTCATATATAATTTGTATACTTTATATTTTTTGCACTTGTTTCCTGCCAAAGCAATTTGCTATATTTTATTTTTATAAATAACTAATGTTACTAACGAAATAATTTTGAATATTTTTAATTGGTATACCCACAGACAGGCAATGCCTTGTGGGATTTTTGTGTGTACGGTTGATTTATTATTATAATTGATATTATGTTTATGTATATTGTATGTTAACCGTGTACCAAATCTTAAATAAATAAATAAAATAAAAATAAATAATACTGGGGGCAAGTCTGGTCCAACTGGCGAAATCAAAACTCTCACGATTACCCATATCAAGGATATAATAACTATATGGAGTTCTATGGGAATGCCTAATAAAACTCAATGAACTAGGCAAGAATAATAAGGTCTCCCTGCTCTGGATACCAGGGCATATGGGCGTCCAAGGAAATGAGCGAGCTGATAGACTCGCCAGGAAGGGTGCGAGAGAGCATCTGATAGGACCAGAGCCATTCTGCGGCCTAGAAAATTCATATTTCCAGGCAGAAGTAAAGAGAATTACGGAGAAAGTGAGATCTAGCTACTGGATTGAACTCCCGGGGCTCAGGCAGGCTAAGGGCCTGCTCGGTAATTATGATCAAAAAAGGTCCAGAACATCAGCAGGAAAGCCCTAAAAACTCTGACAGGGTTCCTCACAGGCCATTGTAGACTTGGGGAACATCTGCGGAAAATAGGACTAGAAGAAGACGGCACATGCAGATTCTGTAGGGAGGGGGCGGAAACGCCACACCACCTCCTCATGCAGTGTGATGCTGTGACACAAGTTAGAATGAGGACCTTGGGCAGGCCCCAAATGGACATTAGATCCATACCCTCATTGAATCCCCTGCGGATCCTAAACTTCCTAAGAGGGCTAGGACTCGAGGGGATGCTGTAACAGGAAACCTGGTAAGCAAGTAGGGTGGAGTGCAAAAGATCCTAAGGGTCGCAGTGCATAAGAACACCCAATAATAATAATAAATAAAATAAATATGGAGTTCTATAAAATATTTAGATTTCATAGAACTCCATATGATAATTATATCCATGATATGGGTGATTACGAGGGTTGTGATTTCACCAGTTGGACTAGACTTGCCCCCCTGAATTGAATTTTATTATTAAGTAGGTACCTACCTATGTATGTATGTAATTTTTTATAGTAGGTATTTGTATTTTTTTTAAATAATGAATATGTCCTTATAACAATTATATATACGTCCTCATACATTTCCTAAAGAGATCACTAAGAAGAGTATGTAATAGAACGATATATGATAAAAAATATAATTAATGAGGACATAAGAAGAGAATGTAAGATAAAGAAGGATATTATATGTTAAAATAAAAGCGAATGCCTTGAGGTGGTTTGGACATATTGAAAGAATGAACGATGAACGACTGACCAAAAAAATATGCATGGGTGTAAGAGATGGAGTGAATAGCAGGGGTCGCCCCAGAAAGGGATGGCATGACCATGCGAATGATATTTTGAAAATAGGAAACATAAAAAGTTTGAACAATCGACGATGCATGGATGTAAAGGAAGCCAGAAATGTGTGCAAAAATCGAGGAGTATGGCGCCCGGTTCTCTCTGCTTACCCCGTAAGGGACATGGCGTGATGGTATGTATGTATTTCCTAAATAAAGCATAAATGCTTGTACTTAGGTGAACGAAATCGGTCATGGCAGGATTCGAACTCCGTACCAACGGATTACCAACCCAGCGCACTAACCGCTATGTCACCTTCCATCTAAATATTGATCTACATATCTATTGAATATTATTGATATTGTATTATTGTCAGGTTTTAATACTCATTCATTTTTATAAAAAATATATTTTTTTTTTATTTATTATACAATACATACGTTTACAAATATTTGGTTACATATATCAACATATTAATATTTCCTTTCCTAATTTAAGTTAGAAGCTTGTGTTTAGGAAAGCAGCAGCTCTTTGCTTACATTACATGAATACTTCACAAAAAATACATAAAATAAATCTTATAAAATATATAAAACAAATCAATTATGAAAGAATTATCCAACATGATCCGAGATAACAATAGCTAGATGTTTTGTTTTCTTTTATCGTATGAATACTGTACAACTTAATTTGCTCTCCGTCTTTTTGTTATCCCACTATTCTTAGCCTTTTCCGTGCTAGGCATATGCTAAACAATGTAACACCTCAGTGTGGCGCAATTTTCGGACAAAATTTAAATCGTCATATCTCAATAACTACTCACCTGAGATACTTCGACGAGAATATTCGTTTTTAGCTGTTTTAAATATTGAGTAGAATTTTTTGTTTATTTTGTTTTTCTGCATTCTATTTAACTGATTTTTTCAACATTCCAGCTCACAAAACCATGACTAATTAGCAAAAAAATATCACATAGGTAAAAAAAGATATAGGAAAGTATATAGTGAATAAAAATCAGCTTAAAATTGATGAATTTTTAAGTATTTCTTCGAATACAAACACAGTTTTCAACAATTGCTTAGTGCCTTATACGTTTGTATGAAGTTTATCTGTAAGCGCTATGACCTATGCGCCGCTGCACACTGAATTTATCAACTTATATAGTAGAAAATAGTCATAAAATCATTGGTTGTTATAAATGATACTGTAATAACTCAACAGGCTCTGAGTACTTACTTTTTCGGAACATTTATAAAAGCAAAATTCATTCATAATAGCAAAAAATGTTCAATGTATTTTGTCTATCATCTAGTAAAATTTTAAAAGTCGGTAACACAAAAAAGTTACTCTCAAAAACACATGAACTTTAAAAAAAGATTATTTTGAAATATGAATCAACGTTTAAGACACAAATAAAAACATTTAAATTTACAACAAAATACTTTGCTTTTATAAACTAAATAAAAACCGAACATAAATATTTTTCTAAACCGGCGCACAATATCTAAGAACTCGGATATGGGTTATACGCAACATTAATATCCATACAAAGCGGTATCTCAGTGCGGGTCCCGATTACGTCTCGGGATGAAATAGACAAAAAGTAAACACTCTACTGCCATCTACCAAATTTTTTTTTATTTTTTTAAAAACATATTTACTTAGATAAATAGTTCGGTTACATGATGTAATTATTATTTTTTGGATATGTCGATAAATAAGATTTCTACAGCGAGTTTAAGTGGAGCATTGTCCATCACGATAACCTATCGTGATCCGCACTGGTGTAGCGCATGATTCATCTGATTCATCAAGATAACGTCTCGGGATTAGCACTGAAACGGTAAACCATCTCCTAATCATTATTTCTTTACATTTTTATCTCTTCTATTGTGTTAAATATAAATAACAGTGAATATACCCACATAATTGAATGGCAGGCCTAGCATATATATATATATATATATATATATATATATATATATATATATATATATATATATATATATATATATATATATATATATATATATATATATATATATATATATATATATATATATATATATATATATATATATATATATATATATATATATATATATATATATATATATATATATATATATATATATATATATATATATGTTAACTTTTAGGTTTTCACGGGTATAAGATGAAAAAGAATTTTCTGGGTTAACCCGTGTCAGATAGTCCTGAGAAGGACTGTTTAAGACCTGACGTTTCGCCCGAATATCATCGGGCATTGTCGAAGGAACGCAACGAAAACCGTTTTCGTTGCGTTCCTTCGACAATGCCCGATGATATTCGGGCGAAACGTCAGGTCTTAAACAGTCCTTCTCAGGACTATCTGACACGGGTTAACCCAGAAAATTCTTTTTCATATATATATATATATATATATATATATATATATATATATATATATATATATATATATATATATATATGTTGTTTTTCAGGCTCTCGCGGAGGGGTGTAAATGATGTATCCGTTTCTCGGGTACTCCGCGTCGTGTTCGTTTGGTTTCTGGTGAAACCTTGTCTTCGACGTTTCAGCCGTACGTTGACGGCCATCCTCAGGAAGTCAGGTGCTTCGTCTGTAGTCTCTGGCTGCGGCGAGGAGGGTTGGTGAGTGTCGTTATTTTTGTTACGTTACGTACTGTATTAGTCGACCGTAGCGTGCGCATATCGGTGTTTGTCTGTACGGCGGTTGTATCGGTCGGCTGTAGTACTGTATTAGTCGACCGTAGCGTGCGCATATCGGTGTTTGTCTGTACGGGTGTTGTATCGGTCGGCTGTAGTACTGTATTAGTCGATCGTAGCGTGCGCGTATCGGTTTTTGTCTGTACGGTGGTTGTATCGGTCGGCTGTAGTGTGAGTGTTTCCGTTACGTTCGGTATGTCGTTCATGTCGTTCGGCTGTGATGTATGCGTCTCGGCATTATTTCGTGCTGTTTTTTGTGTCGTTAATTCTGCCTTTCCTCGACGCCTTTCCTCGACGTATTAGTCTGCCTTTCCTCGACGTATTAGTCTGCCTTTCCTCGACGTATTAGTCCATTAGTATTTCCATTAGTATATTAGTCCGACGTATTAGTCCTCGACGTATTAGTCCAAACTGCCTTTCCTCGACGTATTAGTCCAGAAAAAAGAAGATGGCCGACTGGGGCATATATATATATATATATATATATATATATATATATATATATATATATATATATATATATATATATATATATATATATATATATATATATATATACATATATACATATATACATATATATATATATATATATATATATATATATATATATATATATATATATATATATATATATATATATATATATATATATATATATATATATATATATATATATATATATATATATATATATATATATATATATATATATATATATATATATATATATATATATATAGTTATATATAGTACATAACATGTTTATCTGTGTATACCCCCAATAAAATAAAATAAATTTAATATTTAATACTAGGATTTTTGATAAAATTTAAAGTATTTTAAATTTTAAAGACCTGCGGAAAACAAAATACTAATTTGGAATTGCTCTGCAAATTTTTATTATCTTTGAAATCAAATTCCAGCGTCAAAGGCAAATTTGCTACTAAAATTAGAAGTCAAATTATAAGGAGTTAATTGCTGTAAGATGTTTCAAGACCTATTTAGCTAAATAATAATCAAACAGTTTCATAGGGCCGGTATTACAGTCTCAGTTTAAGAGCTAAACTCAAGTTTTACATAAATATAGCGTATTACAGTGTCCGTATAGGCCTAATCTTCCCTCAAATACGTCACTAAAACGACAAATATTTAACTCAACGTTTCTGGCAGAATAAGTACTTAACGGTGAGTCAACTGTCATTTGCTAAGCAACTAGTGTAGTTTCAGTGTTCTATCACTAGAGGCGTTAGTTGTATCGACGGTGGCGCCACACAACAAAACAAACTGACAGCCATATTGATACCAACATGGGCATTTAAAAGCATTATTTTGGTGAAACAAATTAAATTTACCATTTTGAATAATAAAACAATAGTATTTCAAGTGGTAGCGTCCCGTTTTGTAGTTGGTATTATTTGAGGTTATTTAAAATTTGACAGATAATAACCACAGAAAAAGTAAAATATGTCTATAATTGAAGATTTAGTAACTGACATGTCATATTGCACTGTAATACGGAAATGAATTCAATCTCCCCTTAATATTAATCTTCAGTTTAACAAACTCAATGAGTTGAGGGCCGACTGTAATACCGGGCCATAGATTTTTATTTGAGTTTTTATGTTTTATGTGATAAATAAAATAATTTATGATTATGAATTTTTTTTACTCCTCACTAACCCATGGAGAGTTATGTTATAACATGGTTAGTATTTAGAATTTAGTATTTAGGTAGGACTCAGCATTCGGAACTATGCCCCAGGTATATATTTTTTCTTTATTTCTAAAAAAAAAAAATGAATATGTCCTTGTTAAACAAGTACATATACATCTTCCTACGTTCCCTAAAATAAGCAAATAAATGATTGTGCTATAGGTGAACGAAATTGGTCGAGGCAGGATTCGAACCCGCGACCACTGGATTACTAGCCCAGCGCGCTGTTTCTGTCCTCAGCCCTAATCTGGAAGTCGTTTGTGCCCATTGCTTTTGTATTTGACAGGTTCATACATAGATAAATTATATTTGACATAATAATATTTTGTTATGAAAACTTGATAATTCTTCAATGCCATTTTTTTATGAAAGTGATGTGCCTTTTAACCAATTTGAAAATAAAATTATCAAATTTTAAGTTTCCCGATCTTGGGGTCATTGTGACATATTTGACAGGTAAAAAAAATGAGAAGCACTGATCAGATATCTTTCAAAATCTAATTGGGTCTAAGTGAGTATTAGATATACAAATTTGTAAAATTTAAAAAGAATCTATAATCGATAAAGTAGAATAAACACGCCGTACATAGCACACAGCACACAGATACATTGTGATGAAACTTTCATAATACAATCTCAGCATGATACTAGTTGATAATCTGCAATAAAAAAAATATATTTAAAAATTGGGAATATGTGACTTGCCACTATATCTCCTTGGGTTAGTGAGGGGTAAAAATGGCTTTGGAATGAAATGACTTAATATGACATTTGTTTGATGATACCTGAGCTTCTTCAAGTTGGTGAATGATTTGGGCAGTTGTCTTATTTTGTTTCCTCGGGCCCCGAAGGTGTCTAGTTCGGTCAAGAGCCCCAATTCTTCGGGCAACGACTCTGCATCGATGCCATTGCACCACAACACTTCTAACTTTTGCAGCTGACCTACAAAGTCAACCAAAATTTATACATACATGACCTTAATGGGGTAGGCAGAGAGAACCAAATGCCATATTTTTTTCTATCCTGGCACACATCCATCGAATCATCATCATTTATACACTGTCTCATACACGTTTTTCTGTTTATTTACAATATTTAAAATGCACTTAGTAGGCTTTTACATTTATTGTAAAATAACTTAATAATTTCATAGTAAATATATTTTAATATGATATATTAAAGGCAACGGATATTTAGCAATACGAAATGGTGTTGCTACGGAATCCGGAATTGGATATGTTTGCTTCGAGTTTTTATATATTTAAAAAAAAATTGTGAATTTGTCGGATATTTAATCTGTGCTCTGTTTTGTTGTGCGCATCTTTAACTTTTTAATTGTGCCCCTTTAAATTAATTTTAATTTATTATTATTCATACATTGAGACACGTGAGGTAAATCATAATATGAGTGGTTCTAGTGGTCGATGCTTCCCCCCACTCCCCTCCCTACCTCTCTCCCTTCCCATCCTGTTTTCAAAAATTGTTAACAAATGTGTATGTAATATATTTTAGAATACTATAATTGGCTATATAAAAATTATCTTTGTATATTTGTAAAAAAATTTATTGTATTGTTGTTGTATTCTATAAAATGAATAAAATAAATAAAATAAATAGTAAATAAATATTGTAAAAATAAGCTAAAGGAATGAAAAGACTAATACAGGATAATTTTTTTTTTTAAACCCATCTAGAGACCTTCCCACGTCGACTCAATAGTAGTCCATTGTGGTAAATTGCCTCGTAGATGTCATTCTATCACCTGGAAGAACTGTAAAATCCTTTGTGGATCGGTGTCTCTGATTTGCTTTTGATCAGCAATATGCAAACCTATATTCTTTACTCTTGTTTGCATTAGTGGGCCACATTCTGTAAGTAGATGCATCGGTGTTTCATGTTCATCCATGCAGAACCTGCATAGGTACATTTCCGATAAATTCATCGTGCATAGATGTTTATTGAGTCTACAGTGACCTGTTAAGATTCTAGTAAGAATCCTAAGGTTGTTCCTGCTCATTATTAGGATCCGCTTAGAGTGTGTTGAAGAGAATCCTGAAATAAATGCTTTTGAATGTCTATGTCCTGGAGTAGATAACCAGAATTCAGTGGCATTGTCAAGCATACTTTGGTAAAGTGTTGATTTAACAATACTATTAGCTAGGAGACAGTGAGGCTCCGGCCGGCCCATAGATAGCTGTGTCCGCTCCCCTATTTGCCAGAGCATCAGCTTCCTCGTTACCTTTATAATTGGAGTGTCCAGGTACCCATCTTAATATGATTTTGTTACCATAGTTTACTGATAAAATCTTCAGCGCTTCAATGCAGTCTAATACTGTTGATGAAGTTACTGTGTAGGAATCAAGAGCTTTAAGAGCAGCTTGACTATCAGAGTAAATGTATATTCTGTGGTTCTTATAATTCCTTCTTAGGTTTTCATAGGCACTATACAGGATAATACATTAAATAATACATTTTTTAGGATGTTAATTTAGTTTAGTAACGTCTTTACTTTATCGAATATTTTTTATTATTGCATATGCGCAAACATTGGATTTTTTGGAAGATATTTTTTTAGCAATAATAAAAAATATTCGATTACTTACACATTGGTACAAGTAGGTAAATAAGACAAAAATGACCTTATAAGTCTGGCGCAATTCAGGGGTGACTTCTATGCGAAAAATGCATTGTCACCTCAGATATAAGAATTGTAGCTTTCATTATTTACAAAAAATCAATTCTCTCAATAGATGGCTCTCAATAGATTCTCTCAATTCCATATTCCTGGCGCTCCGTAGCGGCCGGGCGCATCCCGTTGCGCTCCGTGGAATTCTAGTTTTACGCTAAATATTGTAAACATTTTATTTCGAAATTTAGTCCTATAGATAAGTGTTATAATAACAATTAGTGCTCTGTGATAATAACTTTCAAAATATGTGTATATATGTCATTTAAATAAAAATTACGTAAAAATCATCTTGTGTTTTTAAAATCAGTTCAGTTTTGGTATTTCAGTGATAAAACTTTACACAGAGTGAGATGGTATAGTGTATGTTTCGGTGTCATGTGTAATTTATTGCTTCCAAATGTTGTCAGTTCAATACATCGATATAGTAGTGATTTTTTGTTAAGCCTCAGTGACCACTCTAGACAAATTAGTCCCACACTCATACTATTGCACTCTTTAGCCACACACGGCATTCTTAGAACTACGCACAAAAAAACGCACCGGGGTTGTAGAGGAGGTCGGCGTGTGAAAAAAATACTCATAAATAAATTAGACGACGCATCTGCAAAGAACAATATCACTAACGGTCGTCATAGTGTGTTTGCTTCTCAAATAACCATAGGAGTATGGAATGCTCGTTCAATCAACAACAAAGTGGATGATATCGATGAATTGTTTGCTTCAAAACGTTTAGATATCCTAGCACTATCAGAGACCTGGCATGAGGACAGCAATGCCACCAGTCTGAAACTACTAGCAGCAAATGGTTACAAAATAGTTGAAAAGGCCCGGGAAATTACTCAAAACCAGGAATCTAACATCAACTTTGTAAACCATGGCGGAGTAGCTATACTAGCCAAACAAAACTTCATGTTGAATCCCATTGTCCCTCGTAAATTTCAGACCTTTGAAATAATAGGTACCAAAATTAAACAAAACAGCTCAGAACTCATCATATTCTCTGTCTACCGCCCGGGATCAGATCCCCTTAGTTCAAAATTCTTTGAGGAATTCAACACCTTGATACAACAAATATCATCATACTCGTGTCCTGTCTTACTTGCTGGTGACCTTAATATAAGATTGGAAAAATATCGGGACCAATCTACTGTTAAATTCAATAAAATCTGCAAAGAACATTTATTCAAACAGTTAGTTAACGAGCCGACTCATGACGCGGGAGGAACTCTGGATGTCGTCGTATTAAGGGAGAATGTCTCTCCAATTTCTCTACGAGTGGAAGATATTGGTCTATCGGACCATTCCTTAATAAGTCTTACTCTAGATTTTTCCCCTTCTCCGCTTATTTACAAGGAAATAGTTAGCAGAAACTGGAACCAGCTAGATATAATTGAATTTAAAAAGCTGCTTACAAATTCAAACCTTAACCTTAACGGGATCTTGCCTTCGATTGATGTACATGATGCAGTAGAAAATTACTGCACCATAATTACTGATATCCTCGATACTCTGGTGCCAAAAACGACGAAAGTTTGCAGGCAAAGAAAACCAGGAGCACATATCTGGTTTGATGAAGAGTGCAAACAACTTAAGAAGAGTACCAGAAAATTTGAAAGAATTTTCAGGAACTCGAAAGATTCACTGCACCGCCAGAAATGGAAAGACTCTCTTTTCAAATACAGAGATGAAATAAAAAGGAAGAAAGCCTCTTATTGGAACAAAAAACTTGAATCCAATAAGAATGATCCGAAATTGTTATGGCAGGATATGCACCGCATTTGCGGAGAAGCACAGAAATCAGCTGATTCATCACTTAATGCTGAAGAACTTGCCAATAAATTCAAAACAAAAGTGGAAAATATAAGATCTGAGGCAGAACTCCTAGATTCCAACCAAGGCTCATCCAATAATTCTCAGACTTCCCGACACACTAGAATATTAAATAATTTTCAAAAAGTAGATGCTGTGTCTCTTAAAAAAATCATAATCTCTCAACCAAATAAACAATGTATCTTAGATCCGTTACCAACTTGGTTACTAAAAAGCTGTGTTAATGAACTTTTAAACTACATTTTATATATTATTAATCAATCAATACAGTTAAGAGTAGTTCCTAATTTGTTAAAACAATCGATTATCACACCGATTTTGAAAAAGAATAATCTGGATCCGAATTCCACGGAAAACTATCGTCCGATCTCGAATATACCGTTTTTGTCAAAAATTTTAGAAAAAGTTATATCCTCTCAACTGACCAACTTCTTGGATTCTGATAAGTTTCTGGCCAGAAATCAATCTGCCTATAGAAAATTCCACTCTACGGAAACGGCCACAGTAAGAATTTTGTCTGACTTAATCATTCAAGCTGAATCAGGTAAGATTACCCTAATTTCATTTTTAGACATGAGCGCTGCTTTCGATACTGTAGACCATAATATTCTCTTTTCTAAACTTAGACATGAATTTGGCTTGGGTAATGACTGCATTGCATGGCTGTCTTCCTACTTAGTAGACCGTAAATACAAAGTTGTATTTAAAGATAGTACCACAAATAATATTACCTCCTTATACGGGGTCCCACAAGGTTCTGTACTTGGACCAATTCTCTTTAATTTATATACCAATCAGTTGGAAAATCTTGTTCAAAATCTTGGTTTCAACACACATGCCTATGCAGATGACCGCATACTGTTCAAGTCCTGTTCACCTGAATTTAAATATCATTTAACACACGAGGTATCCACATGCATAAATCAGATATCCACCTGGATGTGTAAGAACAAGCTAAAACTGAACCCAACAAAAACTGAGTTCCTTTGGCTTGCCTCACCTCGCAGGCAACAATACATAAATAATGACCCCATTTTAATTCAAAATGTCGAAATTACTCCTTCTAACTGCGTAAAATTTCTTGGTATACATATCGACAGTGCACTCTCTATGGATAAACACATTTCTTCCATAGTCAGACAAAGTTGTTACTTTCTCAGACAACTTAGACCTATTCGAAGGTGTCTCTCGACAAATGCTGCTAAGGTCCTTATAAATTCTTTAATAGTTTCCCGTGTAGATTATTGTAACGCCATATTAGCACACTTACCGCAATACCAAATCCATAGAATACAACTCATCCTCAATGCAGCAGCCCGTTATATTTACCAGATTGATCGTTTCTCGCATATCTCACCAACACTTCACAAACTTCATTGGCTGAAGAGCCCAGAACGTATAGAATTTAAAACATGTCTCCTTGTCTTTAAAGCACTCAATAGCATGGCCCCGGAATATATATCGGAACTTTGTGTTCCATTTTCACCTAACAATAAACAAAGTACGCTAAGATCAATGACCCAATCCAATAAAAAACTAGTAGAAACCAATCTCACAAATAAGCCAAAATACCTTTATCGATCTTTTGGCGTTTCTGGACCAAAGTCATGGAACAATCTTCCAATGGATATAAGATGTGCCGAAAATATCAATGAATTCAAGAAGAAATTAAAAACTCATCTTTTCCGCAAGTCGTATCCAGATTGTCCTTCATCCGTTCAATAATATTATGTGTACTAAATATTATGCCAGTTTACTTTGAATCGACTATTTTTTATAATTAATTTCATCTGGATTATGTAACAAGATTAATTTGTGATTTCTAGATATTTTTTTTAAGTTTTATATTTCACCATTTTCAATGTGTTAGCTATAGGACTAATTTTAACTTAATTTTAACTGATTGTATTTTTTTAAGTTTTATGTTTCACCATTTTCAATGTGTTAGCTATAGGACTAATTTTAAATTATTTTTTGCAAACTGAAAGCGCCCTTGAGGTGACCACGGTTGTCACTAAACGGCGCTTTATAAATTGTCCTTATTATTATTATTATTATTATTATGGCGTTACAACAAAATAAATAAAAAATAATAAGATTGTTGTTCATAATTTCACCCATAGATGGCTGTAGTAAAAATTCCTTATTTTCAAGCGAAAAGAATTTCAGTATTACAATATATAGAACTTTCAAAATTGAATTGATAGGAATCTCATTAAAAAGGCATAATTGATGAACGTTGCGCAAGCGCATAAAGTGATCACGTAAACCAGCCGATGACAGGTCGTAAGCCCTGTAGGTGCCTTGATTTCCCGGTTTTCCTACAATAAATATTCCAACTTCGTCTCTATTGAGATAATTCAAAATCTGTTAAAAAATATCTTTACTTCATGTTTAAATGTTAAATAGGGTTCTATGATTTTACATTTATGTATGACTATATTGGCCTAAATGATATAGTTTTTTTTAGTAAATTATCATTTTCAATCAAATAGCATTAAGTAACAGGAAGGAATACATTGTAGGACGCGGAAAGAATATTCAGTATGCTGAAAGATGATGTACGTACCTATTTGTGGGGGCAATTTCTTCAAAGGGTTATGACTGATGTTTAAGTTTTGTAGGTTAGCCAGTTGACCTATCTCTTCGGGGAGACTGGTCAGTTCATTGTAATCGATCGTAAGGGTCGTTATATTGACCAGCTGCGATACTTTGGGGTCCAAAACTTTAATCTTATTCCCGTGCAAGTATAAACGTTCAATTTCACAACACTCAAACAGTTGCCCCGGAACAGTTTCGACATCGAAACACGTCAAGTTTATGCTCGGCGATTTTTTGCACTTTGCGTCTTCGATTATCGCCAAGATGTGGCTTCTCCGTATGTAATTGTAGAGAATACTCATTTTCATTAGAGTAGAGACACTCGCGCACGTCAAAGTCGGGCTTCGCCTAACATTGTTTTTCTTGGAAAATAAGAGAATAACGCACGCGAAAAAAATGACAATTTACCGCGCAAATTATCAAACTAAAGTACGGAGCGATTTTTCACGATTTTTTTACATGTTCTAAATTTAAAATTTGTAAGATAAGTTTGCGTATGAGGGCCGAATGAAATTGAGTTGAAATAGCGCCAAACTTAGACGCAATCGAAAATAATTTAAACTACGCTCGCCGCATATATTATTATTTTTCCTTGCACATTTTTATTGACAATGTGAGCGTTTGTCGCGTTTAACGAAGCACTCTATTACGAATTCAAGGTCTTATTTCGATAGTTCACGACAAAATATTTTGATTTAAAAATAAATATAGATTCACTACTGTCATAGGAAAATTTGACACTTTTGGCGAGTGCTGTCATATGAAAAAATATTCAAAATATTTTCCTAGGTAGGTATGGAAAAGTGCCTACTTGATTCTAATTTGAATCATACTTGATACAGATAGCGTAAAATAACTTGAATATGTCACGTGGATGCGCAGAATGCAAATTTGTATTTTTTTGCTTGGTTGGTATATTTGCTAAGCGTCCCCTTCCACGACGAAAATTCTCAAGTTATTTTCCGGAAACTATAAAAATGATTCATACTTGATACAAGATACGATTTTTGTACGGTCTTTAATTTCAATAATATATTATAAAATTAGAGTCACGTGATTGTCTTGAATTCATCTTAAATGGAAGCTTAAATTCATCGGCCGATAATAATCGGCCGATCGGTTCTAACGCGCATGGAAGCTTATAGAATCATACGATTGGAAATAACACGGCGGTCAACATTCATATATTTAAAATGCAATATGTATTTTCAATAAGTTTTAATATATGATTAGAAATATTGATTTTTTTGAAGTAGCATGTGTTTGTGCTCTTGTCCTCTAAATGCGTAAAAAGAAACGTCAAAAAAGTACTGGGTTCATCCGCTAATAAGTGCTAGATTACTGAAAGGACAATTTGCCCGATCCTACGAAGATTTAAGATCACACCCTGAGAAGTTATTAACTACACCAGAATGTCAGTCAATAGTTTCGATATGTTAATGTTTTTCTCGATCTACTGCGCTCGGACAATTAAACTATCGATGAGCATGCGCCATGCGCACCCTCTACAACAGGATTGATTACAAAAAATCGGCCGATTTTTTTGTGTCTCGTCACAGATTTTTAAATCGACCGATTCTGTTAGCTTTTATGCGAGCTCTTACCTATCTACCTTAAGTGATGATATTACGACGTCTTAATCGTTTGAACTTTTTAAAAAAGACTTAGAAGCTGTTATACCTCTCTAATAACTTTTAATTGATACTCCACCACCATCCTCTCTCACAACCCACAACCTCTTACTACCTCCTTTCTTTGTTGCTACTGTGATTTTACATTCAATTATGTCACGGGTTTGTTTTTCTGTTTTTTTTTTGTCATAAATGTAATGTACCTATCACTACACTATTTACGGCTCCACGTAGGTTGGAATAAATTGCCTAATTTCAACAAACCCGTCATTGTACACATTTTTATTTATTTACTGTTTTACATAATATGAAGTAAAACAGTAAATAAATAAAACAAAAGACACTCATCCATGTCGTCTATAAATTTATGAATATTTTTGATTACTTATTTTTTAATAACGAGTTAAAGTAAATTATTTTTGGTATAATTTTTGGCATTCTCGCCAAACATTTTGAACGAGCTTCCGGTTGTGCAGAGCGCAAATTTGTGTCTTTTTGCTTCGTTGGTTTACGTGCAAATCGCACCCCTTCTCGGCTAAAAGTTCAAGTTATTTGGCGACAACTATAAGGCTGTGTTTCTCGAACAAAGATTAAAGTAAAAGTAAAGTTAAAATACTTTGATTTCATAAAATTGTTCAAAACTTTTGGTTGTTTCGTTGAAATCTTATGCTGTCAAACGACACAATTTTGAACAATTTTATGAAATCAAAGTATTTTAACTATACTATTTGTGATACTTTTGTTGAAATAACCTAGTCTTAGTGTATTTTGGAAAATCGCATTTTTTTGTGAATCGTTACTTAAATTTCGATTCGATTCTATTCAAAATTCGATTTTTTCTGGAATAGTCGCACATCCTTTCTGTCCAATAAGAAAGTCAACGTATTAAAAAAATATCCCTGCTGCTATTCTTCACCTTGTAAACAATAACAAATATCACGTGATTTTGACAGATGTCAGTTTAAGTGGCTATTTTACACCCTATGTTTGTAAACAATAACAAATATCACGTGATTTTGACAGATGTCAGTTTAAGTGGCTATTTTACACCCTATGTTTGTAAACAATAACAAATATCATGTGTTTTTGAAATATGACAGAGACAGATGATTAAGACAGAGACAGATACTGTCAGATGACAGTCCATGTGGTTAAATCTAACCATTTTTTGTAAACAATTGATAAACCGTCCTTCATTTCCTCTTAAGTATACAAACGAAGTATATTTTTATAAATACATATAATTTTATAATAATGTAGTGAAGTTTTATAAGTATTTACATTTAAATTTCACTTAAGTTATGTAAAAGGTTGAAAGTTATCAATATCTTCGAGGTTATATTCTGGATTTTACAAGCTACTCAATGTATCAGAAGAATCGATTATCAAAATAAAATACCTAAAATTATTAAGATTTATACTTAGTGTTTTTTTATATAAGTGTTTGAACTTTCGAAATTAAGTCATTTGAGTGTATGAGAGCAATGCCTGTGGGAAATCATACTCTCAAAGGAGAGATTTATAGTATTACATTCGGATGAAAAAAAACACATAAATACAATGTTTGTGGGAAAAATTTCTCTGGAACCGGATCTTTGAAAAAAAAGTCATTTGGATGAAAAACACACGAATGTATTGTTTGCGAGAAGATATTCTATCACACATGGAATTTAACACTACATTGAGTAACTCATTTAGGCGAAAAACCACATGAATGCACTGTCTGTGGGAAAACATTATCTCAAAAAGAATTTTTAAGATAGCATAGATTTGTGTGAAAAACCATATGAGTGCAATGTCTGTGGAAGACATTCTCTCTAAAAGGAAATTTAAATGAACATAATAAAACTAATTAATTTAGTGGGAAAAACATTACTTCAATATCTGTGGGAAGACATTCTCTCGAATTGGAAATTTGAATGTACATTCCAGTGGTCGCGAGTTCGAATCCTGCCTCGACCGATTTCGTTCACCTATAGCACAAGCATTTATGCTTAGTTTAGGGAATGTAGGAAGATGTATATGTACTTGTTTAACAAGAACAAATTCATTAAAAAAAATGGTTAAAAAGCCACATGAATGCAATGTCTGTGGAAAGTTATTCTCTCAAAAGCGAGATTTTTACAAGCATATAACCGGCTCATTCGGGTGAAAAACCACATAAATGTAGTATCTGTAGAAAGAATTTATCTCATAAGAAAAGTTTGAAAGAACATACAGGAACATACACTAACTCATTGGGTGAAAAACCATATAAATGCAACGTCTGTGGGAAGAGAAACTGTCGAATAGGTAATGCGAATGAAAAAAAAGAAAAGCCATATGAATACAATGTCTGTGGGAAGAAATTCTTTTGAGAGGAACATTTGAAAGTACATAATCTAGCTCGAGCGGAACATTTGAAAGCATATTAACAATCTCATTCGGGAGAAAAACCATAATTGCTATGTCTGTGGGAAGACATTCTCACGAAAAGTAGCTTTAATTAAACATATACTTCCTCATTCAGTTGAAAAAATTCAAATAATGTAAGTCAAAATAGGATTGTGTGGTGTTCGATTATCTGTCTACCCCAACAGATATTCAGTGGTCAAAAAAAAAACTCTTAAAAGCTTCTTCGATATAGGTATTGAATTGTCTTTAATAATTAAAAATTTGTCTTGCTTAATTTTTCACAAATAGTATTCCGTATAATCCTGTTTCTATTTTTATGTATCGGGATTTAATAGATATTTTTTAATAAAACTAAATACTGTTTACCTATATAATGTCTTGTTTTTTACTTTACCAAATAACTACCCTATTATATAATTATGAGTGCATAGAAAAAAAACATTAAATTATTACAAAGTCATGATTTATTTATAAATAAATAAAAAATACATGTTAAGTTGTGGTGTGTATAATTTATATTTTTTTATAAAATAGTATTCTTAATTTTAAATATTCGTATTGTAAAAACTTCCTTTAGTCCCTTGCAGAATTGGTAATTTTATTAACATTATTTATAAAATTCTGTTAACTAACCAGCTAATTTCTCTTTTGAAACGAAAGGTTTATAAAAGACAAATATACTCCTTCCATTGTCTGAGAAAACAAACCTAATTGGGTGAAAAATCATATGAGTGCAATATCTATGGGAAAGCGAGATGAGAGGTTTATACAAACATATACTAACTCATTCGGGTGAAAAATCACATAAATGCAATGTTTGTATAAAAACTTTCTGTGGAACAGGATCTCTGAAAAAACAAACTCATTTTGATAAAAAATTGAACACTACATCTAGACGAAAAACCAAATGAATGCAATATTTGCGTAAAGACATTCTCTCTAGAAAGAAGTTTTAAAACACAAACTAACCATTTATGTGAAAAACCATTTGAATGCAATATCTGTGGAAAGACATTCTCTCAAATCGTAAAGTACACAAAAAACTCATTTGGGTAAAAAACCACACGAATGTCAAGATTGTGGGAAGTCATGGAATTAATTCTACATCAAGTCATTCAGCCGAAAACCAACATGAATGCAGTATCGGTGGAGAAACTCTCTCGACCACGATCTTTGAAGACATTTGCTCAAAGACAATCTTTAAACGCTCATAAACAGACTCATTCAGGCGAAAAACAATATGAGTGCAATTTCTGTGGGAAGAAATACAATAATTACAAAAAATATATTAACAATAGCATTTTGAAAATAAAATATGATCAGATATTCAGGTCGAGAGCCGTACGCTACATTCTTGCAATATAATATGCTGTATCATTTGGAAGAGACGGCCGCAATAGCATTGTGCGGATGAAACAATGCCCACTTTTCCATGAGGTAGTTACAACGTCCATGTCCAACGCGGATCCTATTTAGAGAGGTCCACAGCCTTCATGGCAGATCCAAACCTAGAGGTACCACCGTTGGAGTACCCATGTACCTATTGACATATAGGTTGATGTTCTTCCAGTCATTGTGCCACGTCCAAGTTTTGTAACTGGGTTCCTGGAAGAAATTCTGTGCGGACTCTTAGATGGGAGGTATGTTTGCAAGAACAGGAAGCCACTTCAATGGAGTAAAACGTGTGGTGCTACTTAAATTAAAGTATTGAAACTTGAAGACATTTGATGAAATTGCAGCGCAAAATAATTCGTAACCTGAAATTATACAGACAGAAATCGATAACAATATGGATTTTATTAGTTATATGACTTCCAGAAACAAAAGAAGATAGTTACAAATCAATTTTTCAAATTAAAATTAAGTTTTAAAATCTCAGCAAGAAAATATCAAAAAGGCTGAGAACTTACATGTTTGACGTTTGTATGAGTTTTCGTCATTTCATGTATATTTTATAGCTCTTGTGTGAATACGGTAACTAGCCAAGATAAAGATTTACAAGGTTTTACAATTATCTATAGGAAAAATTCACTATGGCCAAATCCATAGAAAAATCAGTTTATTATTATTATTATTATTATTTTAAAAAATAATAACAATAATAATGGTGTAGAATAGCCACAGCCAAAAAATATAGAGACAAACAGGGTTGCACGTGTTCAATTGTAGTATGTTGCCGCGATTTTTTCAATAACCATAAATCAAATATCTCTTTTGTTCTTCTTTTATCAAAGAGAGATGACAAATATGAAATTGATCCATGGTGTCAATTTCGGCGGAACGATATCTAAATACAAATTATTATTATTTGCGATTCTTCCGGTCGAAATAAATAAAAATAATAACAGTTTCATATTTTATTTCAACGTAGGAAGACGCGTCTTTTGACTTAGAGAATTTGGTAAGTTTTAAAAAAGGAATTTGGTATTTTCCCTCCATTTTTTGGTAGCGTTGAATATTTTGAAGAATGCATTCTATAATTTAGTGTAGTTGTTTTGTATAATTTGTATTGAGTTAGACAAAATCAACTGAGTGCCACATATATTTCTTAAAGGCATTTTTATTTAGCACATGTTCATGATTTATTTCAACTTTTTTTTTTTACTCTAGATGTTGTATTTATTCAATTCATGTTTAGGCGCCTTCAAGAACACAATATTTATTTATACTTCTACAATTGGTAATAGATTTTTTTTTAAATCGGCAATTTTCACGCTTCGTTTTTTTAATTTTTAACCTTTATCTAGGCTCGTCCATTATTTTTAACCTGTTTCGAGTTAATTTTATAATATAATATGCTATTATGCTGTAGCTTAAGTCGTTTGACTTTCTATGCCGATGTCCTAGGCTCTATTCCCAGCAGAGGAGAAAGTTATTTAAAACCAATTTGAAGAAATTGCCAGTTGGCTATAAACTCGTTACTAGAGCAGTAATAAAGGCACAATGTGCGTTGTATTTTGAAAGAGATGTGTAATGTTAAAAAGACGGAAGTGTATGATGTTCGCTTCTCTCTGCCTACCCTATACCAATACATTAAATAGTTAATTTAAATTATTTAATAATTTAAATATATCGAGGGGTGAAAGGCTAAATGTTTGAATATTTTTTTTATTATTGCATAATGCGCAAACATTGGATTTTTTTCCCTGTCGGGAGTCAAAGATATTTTTTAACAGATTTTTAATTATCTCAATAGAGACGAAGTTGGAATATTTACTGTAGGAGAACCGGGAAATCAAGGCACCTACAGGGCTTACGACCTGTCATCGGCTGGTTTACGTGATCACTTTATGCGCTTGCGTAACGTTCACCAATTATGCCTTTTTAATGAGATCCCTATCAATTAAATTTTGAAAGTTCTATAGTAATACTGAAATTCTCTTGAATTGATATGGATCTCATTAAAAAGGCATAATTGGTGAACGTTGCGCAAGCGCATAAAGTGATCACGTAAACCAGCCGATGACAGGTCGTAAGCCCTGTAGGTGCCTTGATTTCCCGGTTCTCCTACAGTAAATATTCCAACTTCGTCTCTATTGAGATGATTAAAAATCGGCTAAATATTTGTTTTAAATTACTTTTTTTGTTTTATTGACATGTATCTTTGAAGCCAGGTCTGTAAATTCATAAAAAATATATCAAGAGAATTTTTTGAGAAATAGTGACCTTACCCAGTTCAAAATGTGACCACTAGTTTTTAAATAATGTTTTTTTTATACATATATTCAAAACTTTGAATGGCACCCCTGTTAAGTTATAAAAATGTCGCCTAAAACAAATAGTCTTTGACCCTTCGAATTATAAACACATTAATTTAAAATAATTGTATATTAATAATTTAAAATAATTGTATAATAATAATTTAAAATAATTGTATAATAATAATTTAAAATAATTGTATAATAATAATTTAAAATAATTGTATAATAATAATTTAAAATAATTGTATAATAATAATTTTAAATAATTGTATAATAATAATTTTATATTATTCATGTATTATTTCCAGTGAATAATAAATTTCTCTAGTGAATATTCATCACCCAATTCAAAATTGATCATAAAATCCCTAAGAAAAATATTGAAAAGATAATTTTTTTATACAATTTTTTTTTAAAAATAATCCATAACTATGTGTCCTAGAAAAATTAATCTTTATATATTATGTATTTTATCACGCGATAAACCTGACTTCAGTGTATTAGTTGGTTTTAAATACCTAACATTTTTTCAGTTACTAGATTTTGCGTTATATGATTTTTTATTCGAGACTGGTGTGTGTGGGGATACACGCACTTGTCATGATTGATTTTACAAGGTGATACACAGCCGCAAACCTGTCGCTGGTTACCCCATATTGCGGGATATTAGGTCGCGACGGTATGAGTGAAAATCGGTCGAGAACTTTGCTCCTGATAAACGCAATGTATACATCAATTTATTTGCATACATTTTTAAACTTTTATATTTTTATTGATTTTACTTGTTTCATAGATACAGACTGGATTGTTTCAACATGTTACAATACTTTGACTTTATAAAATTGTTCAAAATTATATATTTTAACGATAATACGAAGATATTTTATATAATTATTGACTTAATCGCACAATTATTGACTTAACTTTTTTATACAAATTACAAAATAATATGGTAGACTCTCCTAATCTTTTGAATGGGATAGGTTTTAACTGTCCTCTCCGAAGTTCTAGGACATCTCTCACTTTTAGAATGTCCAGGTGCACCACCAATTATGCTCAAAGTTTCTTTAATAAGCTGTAAACAGTTTTTGGTCCTTGAATTGTTTTCTATATGTAATTAATTGTTCTTTGTTATGACTGTTTTGTTTACATCGAAATAAAATAATATAATACAAAGAATTATATATTTTAATTATATATTTAAAATAGTTAATCCGTAATTTAGAAATTATAGATTTATCGAAAAAATTAATAATAAAAATGCAAAAAACGGTAATAATGAATACATGTAGAATTGTTAAAGATTTTTTAAACGTTAATATTCGGGAATCAGTAGGGTTGTTAGGTAGTATAGAGACCTCCTCAGAGCCTAATCCTTTGATATGTTAAGTATCTGGATGGGTGAACTATTCCCAATTGAAAGCTTGATGATGCGTTTGTTGCATTTTATTTTGCTCTTTTTAATATGTAAATTACAATTTACGCATTGATCTGCTAATTCTTTTGAGGAAGTGTATAATGGTAATAATAATAATTGAGTGTTATTATTTGTAGTGCTTAATTGTTATTAATATCATTAGTAAATCGGCCAGCGCCGCGTTAAAAAAAAAAAAAAATAGAAAGATAATCACGTAACATTATTAAATGTAAAAATCACATTAGCAACAAAGAATGGAAGGAGATAGAGGTTGTGGGATGTGAGACAGGATGGGAAAGTAGTGACAGTCAAGAATTGTGAGACAGACATAACTGCTTCAGTCTTTCGTAGATATATATTTTTGTTACGTTGTTTTTAAAAGTCTCCTTTAAACACCAGTAACATGTTTTTTTTTAAGTGTATCTTTGATTGTATTATTTAAATTAAAAAAAAAATTTGTTGGGTTGGCAAAAATAAATATCTGATATTTTTTTTTGTATTTTTAGAGTGCAATATTATTTTCTGCAAAATGGAATTTTGGAATTTGATAAATGCTGGCGACAATGTGGAAAGCAGACCCAGATTCCCAGTCGGACGAAAGATCGTCGGAAGAAAATACCCAGACGATTGCATCGACACAAATTTTTCGTCCACAACCTCAAACGTCGATTTCTTTGAAAATTTTGGCGATTTGGACAGCACAGCCTCAAGCAATAGCTCATTCCGCAGGACTCCAACCATGGAGAGAAGTCAGACGGAGAATCACTTGTTTCTGCCGTTCCGTCCGAGAGAGAATAGCGGTCTGCAACATGTCAGCTACGTAAATTACAATGAAAACATATGGACGTACAATGAGAACAATGTCGCCAGACAGAATCCTGTGCCGCAATATGCAAGTTCCCCCACACCGATAGGTTTTAAAGTCATGGAAGGAAACAACAAGGTTTATTTTTGTTTTATTATCGTTATTTTGATATGCGGGGGTGGAAATTTTAGCTATGAATTTTTTTAAATTAAGTTTATCTACCCATAGATTTTTATTATAATAATATACTAGATGTCGTAGTTAGCAAATTATGTATGAATCAACGGGGGATTTTTGACGTTTTGGTTCCAGACCAAATCGTTTTTCTATAGAGAACAACGACCTTTTCAGATTTAATTGTCGAATAAAACACTTTGTTTATTAAGGTTTAGAGAACAGTTTGTTATCTAGGATGTGTTGAAATGTAAGGAAAACTGCAATATGATGTCCAACCAAAACGTCAAACGCATGATATTCCATGACTCACTTTTTGAACGGAGTACTACATCTAGTATATTATAATAAAAATCTATGTATCTACCATATTAATGTCTGTTCTTCTATGACATTAAATTAATAATAATCTTCTCGTACTTCACTACTTGTTATGATTTTTTAACAATCATATTGGTCGTTTAATATAGAGTAAATATTTTATCATTCTCATTTTTTTTTTTAATTATATTATCGGATATGAAAAGGATTAAGGTAGGCGCGCATGGAAGCTAATTTCATCGGCCGATTAATTATCGGTGAGCTACAACATACGAATTACATGTAAGAGCGCGCATGAAAGCTAACAGAATCGGCCGATTTTAAAATCTGTGACCAGACACAAAAAAAGATTGGCCGATTTTTTGTAACCAATACTGTTGTATGAGAGGGCGCGCATGGCCCATGCTCACCGATAATTTAATAGTTCGAGCGCAGTAGATCGAGAAGTACGTTGTCAGTGCTGCCAAACAAAATGTCAGAATACATGGATGAAATAAATATTGATTCCGAACAATTAATTATATATGTTGAATCATGTCCTTCATTGTATGATAAAAAATAAGCGAAATATTAATAAATGGTTGGGAACAGCTAAATCATAATAAAAGAACTGAATTGAGTAAGTTATTACTTAATTGATTAATAGTTACATAGGTAATTTAATAAATATTCCACTTAATGAATAAAAAAATCCATATTTCTAATAATATGTATATTAAAACTTGTGAATATACATATTGTATTTTAAATATGTGAATGTTGACCGCCGTGTTATTTCCAATCGTACGATTCTATAAGCTTCCATGCGCGTTAGAACCGATCGGCCGATTATTATCGGCCGATAAATTTTAGCTTCCATGCGCGCCTTACCTTAGACATTAGACAAACGAATTAAAGTCTCAACGCAGAATTCTCTAATGTATAATAGGCTTAAATAAATATGAAAGCATGCCCTAGGACATGAAAAGGAAAAAAGTTTTGGTGTTTAAAAAAATATGTGTTAACTATATTATGAAAAATTTAAATAATTGTTATTGTTTATATGATACTATATATTAGACTTGTAATATATAGTGTTGTAATATATAGATTAATTTAAATATTTAATGGCTTTCTCAATTTACAAAGCCAAAAACTATACCCACTTCATGCTTTTGAACGGCAGTATTAGTGGTCGAGCATGTGTCCAATCGTGCCAGCCCGAGTACTGCTCGCGTGTTTTGGCTTGTTTGCGCTACATAAGATAAACAAACGATCTGTGTTCGCCAATTACCACTAGACACTTATAGAGGTGATGGAAAATCGTTTCTTCTGTTTTAATTTATTAAAAAATAATGTAATATTTTAAAAGTTAGTGATGAATTGCAAATTTTATGACTTGTCCAGTAAGACAGTGAAATCAAAACCCTTATGATAACCCATATCATGGATATGATTTTATGGATTTCTATAATATCTTAAGATGTTACAGAACTTCATAATGATAAATCAAATATTTTGCATATACGCAAACATGGGATTTTTTTTCCCTGTCGGGAGTCAAATGATATTTTTTATAATAGGTCGTAAACCCTGTAGGTGCCTTGAGTTCCTGGTTTTCCTATAATATTACAACTTTGTCTCTATCGAGATGTTAAAAATTTGTCGAAAAATCGATAATTATATCCATGAGCTCAATCCTTACTTCTTCCATTGCTTGATTGCGGTGATGTGTGCTATCTGGATGCCAATGAAGAATTATTAAATAAACTGGAACGATTACAGAATGTCTGTATAAGGTTCATTTACAATCTTAAAAAATATGATCATGTTTCGACTTGTAGAAATATACTTCGCTGGCCAAAGATACTAGATCATCGTAACATTCACATTCTGTCATTACTTTATAAGACTATTTATGATCCCTATTCACCACAATATTTAAAAAATAACGTCGTTTTTTGTCAAATCACGGCCTATCCCTTCAATCTGCTGAACGTACTACACTAGCTTTCCCCATTCACAATACAGAAATTTTCAGCTCTTCTTTTCAAGTACAATCAGCTAGACTATGGAATGGCCTAAGTGATGAAGTTACGTCATCTCAATCTATTCAAATATTTAAAGGTAAACTAAAAAAACTTTATTTGTCAAATAGTTCCTGAATTCCTTCCGTAATCTCCTTTTCCTCATTGCTATGTGAGGTGTTATTTTTATTATTCTTTTTTTTTAAACTCTCTTTTCATTTTTTTCTCTCTTTGTATTTTTTTTATATATCTTCTTACTCTTTTATGTTATTTTTTTATCAATAAATTAGTATTGTACCAATTTAACTAAGAGACTTCACGTTTCTCGGGTAGGTTGGAAGAAATTGCCTTATGGCAATAAACCTGCTTTTGTACACATGTACATAAATTATATAAATAAAAAAATGATATAGGCAATAATAAGGGTTTTGGTTTGACTGGACTTACCCCCCTGATGTTTTAATTCTATTTTAGTGAAAAAAACCCAAGCATAAAGTGGTTAATACAATTTTAAACGGCATAAAAGAAATTTTTGTTCGAGGCACCCAACGATTTAGAATTTGTTAAAATTCAGATGAGAATCTTGATTGTTTTATAACCTTTTGCGTAGTTGCAGGTTCAGGCGACAAAAAAGCCGTTGATAAATAAATTTGGCGATAAACCGTGCACTTTCTGCCGCACCAACGGAGAGTCTGCGTGTATCTACTCGACACACACGCTCAAAGACCAGTACGGTGACGTTGCTTGCCCCGTTCTTGCCAGCCATGTTTGCGATATCTGCGGAGCAACTGGGAAAAAAGCTCATACGTTGTAAGTTTTCATTTTATTATATCCTTTTTATTTTTATTTTCGTAGTTTAATGCAGGGGTGTCAAACTCGATTTTGTAGAGGGCCATATATTAAATTTAGAATGTGTAGGCGGACCAGATTCAAATAAAAAAATGTACTGAATTATTATAACATTTTCCAACTGTCGATTCGTTCATGAGAATTCAATTCTCTGAATGAATCGACATTATTAAGCCAAGATGCGTGTACAAAGGAAAATTTTGTATGGTGTAGTAGACTTTTTGCATGCTAAAACACCAACTAGAGGCCTCGCAGCATATATGTTCCCTTACATGGATTTACTCAGAATTCGGAGTAGAACATTTTATGTGAGTTTTGTGTGTGTGGGTGTGTGTCCCCCCCCCTTATAACTTTTGATCCGCTCAATTTACAGAGCCCAAATTTTCAGAATATATAAATAGTTATAAGCCTACAAAACTTTTGTACTCAGAATTGTGAATTTTTGTTTCAGTCAGGGGTTATCAACTTTTGAAATTCTGGTTTATTTTTCCATATATCTCAGAAACCATAAAAGCTAGAACGCTAAAAATTGATATAAACATAGACAAATACAAAATCTCAAATTGGTTTTTTCATAAAAATTCCAGGGTTTCTCAAACATATATTTATTAGGAAAAATATTTTTTTTATGATAAATTAATGAGTTTAACTGCCTATATTTCGAATTTTTTTAAAAATATCGAAAAAAGTCGAAACACCCCAACAAGATAATTTAATTTTCTATAAAAAATATTAACATTGTATTAGCACATCTCAATTTTTTCTTAACAATTTTTATAAAAATTGAATTTTAGTGACGACATTGCTTCATACAATTCGTATGGCAGTCGCCTACACACTACATATATGAAGACTTAATAGTTTGATACTAATCTCCAAACATACACACATACCATCATGCTGTTTTCATATTCTGGGTAGGATCGAAGGACTGACCTCCATACTATCCTATTTTGACATACATACCTATGTAGGTACATGTGTTGTATAGAAAACCAAATATCTTAAAATATAAAATAATTTGTATTTATGGGTTTATAGTTTGGTACTTATCTTTCAACTATACATACTATCGCTATCGACAGTTGGATCTCATGTGTTACATGCAACTAGTATTTATTTAATTATATAGTACTTATATAAAATACGGTTGTTAAAAATCATATCAAAGAGGGTAATTATTTTGACTAGTCTTGTTTTTGACAAGCTCATTGATGTCAGGTATCATATTCGTTGTAATTATTGGAGATGTTCGTTTGTAAGTCTTGTGCGATGTTTGTTCTTATTTATTTTCATGACGGAAAACATCTTCTCACATAAATATGTGCTACTACTAAACATTTGATTTATGATTTGTATCATAGTGTCACTCCTTACAAACAGCAACTCTCTCGCTTGTCTAGGCACGCGCTGCCCTTTTATATTTCACCATTTTCAATGTGTTAGCTATAGGACTAATTTTAACTTAATTTTAACTGATTGTATTTTTTTAAATTTTGTTTCACTGTGACTAATTTTAAATTATTTTTTGCAAACTGAAAGCGCCCTTGAGGTGACCACGGTTGTCACTAAACGGCGCTTTATAAATTGTCCTTATTATTATTATTATTATTATTGAAATTACTTATAAATGTAGTATACACATTTCAAAACTTCCGTAGAGGAATCAAGTGAAGTCTTAAAGCTCTAAAAAACATGATTCTTCTTCCTGTGACACATTGTGATCGCGGGCCGTATCTTTGACATGACTGGTTTAAAGAATGATTATAAATTAATTTCCTCTCCTTCCCCGTTCACATTCCTTCCTTGTTATACATGCACACACACTCATTCACACATACATACACACAAGCACACGCTATATTATATAAAATGGTGAAATATCTTTATTACAATTTATACTTCCACTCATTGCTGGAGATAGGTCACCGCACATTTATGTAGAACAATACTTAAAATATCTTCTTCCCTCCACTGCCTCTTCCATCTTTGTCTGTTTGATGCCATCTGCCTACATTTTTTCCCCGCTGTTCCGATAATATCATCGGTCCATCTCTTTTGGGGCCGGCTGATGCCTCTTCTTTTTTTTATGGTCTCCAGTTAAGGATTTTTGGGGCCCAGCGCTCGCCAAATTGTCTTGCGACATGCCCTGCCCACTCCCATTTTCGAGTTTCGCTGAGCGATCCATGACGGCTACTACTCTGCTACTTAATATATATTAAAGTATTATCTAAGAAGTATAATTTGACATAGTTGACTAAAATTTATAGAAATAATGCACCCTGGGTAAGTGGCGAAAGAAAGAATTGTGAGAAATATTTAACTAACAGAGTTTTAAGACAAATTATATGAAACAATTTTTTTTTTAATTCTATGAATGCTTTTACAATAGAAATGTAAAGTAAAGTAAATTTGTTACATCATGACAAATTATAGAAAAAGATACATCATGACAATTATAAAAAATATACATCATGACAAATTATAAAAAAAGATACATCATGACAAATTATAAAAAAAGATACATCATGACAAATTATAAAAAAAAAGATACATCATGACAAATTATAAAAAAAAAGATACATCATGACAAATTATAAAAAAAGATACATCATGACAAATTATAAATAAGATACATCATGACAAATTATAAAAAAAGATACATCATGACAAATTATATAAAAAAGATACATCATGACAAATTATATAAAAAAGATATATCATGACAAATTTAAAAAAAAAGATACATCATGACAAATTATATAAAAAAGATACATCATGACAAATTAAAAAAAAAGATACATCATGACAAATTATATAAAAAAGATATATCATGACAAATTTAAAAAAAAGATACATCATGACAAATTATATAAAAAAGATATATCATGACAAATTATAAAAAAAAGATACATCATGACAAATTATATAAAAAAGATACATCATGACAAATTAAAAAAAAAGATACATCATGACAAATTATATAGAAAAGATATATCATGACAAATTATAAAAAAAAGATACATCATGACAAATTATATAAAAAAGATTCATCATGACAAATTATAAAAAAAAAGATACATCATGACAAATTATAAAAAAAAAGATACATCATGACAAATTATAAAAAAAAGATACATCATGAAAATTATAAAAAAAAGATACATCATGACAAATTATAAAAAAAATATATCACAAATAAATTTGAAATTCTCCCCGAAAAGAAAAATTCATTCTGATACCCAATTCTCTATAAACACCAAAAGGTGTTAAGATTCGAGAATATCATGTAAAGGATAATTAATGTCCCAGCTGGCTTTAATAAAACGCAATCAGAAATCGAAGAAAACATCTTTTACTAGTGTTAACGCGTATAAACACCTGTTGGTGTTCAAAGAGAATTGAACTTCAGGGATTGTTAAACTCAAATTTAATCAACTTCATGTTGATATTATCATATGTGTAAAGTGCATTACATTAGAGCTAATTTGCTTTCAAAAGACAAATTATTTCTTCTGTCATAACTTCTAAAATTGTTAAAAGCCTTTTTAATTTTGTTTAAAAGGTAAATAATGGAAGAAGGCTGAATAAAAATGCATTTAGGGATTGTCAACCTATTAACCCTTTGAATGCGTAAATCGACTAAAGTCGCCTGAATTTTTTTCCCCTTTCGACGCGTAAATCGACTATAGTCCATGGCTTGTAAGAAACGTTACCTTTGGATGCGAAAAAAATATAAAAATAAATTTAAATTTAATTTTTTGAGCCCCCCTCCCCCAAAATATTTTTTATCATAGAATGATAATAGTATAGAATACTCTTTAGCCTGTAGTAAATGCGACTGCTTTATGTTGACTAATTTGGTGAACATTTTGCTATGAGCATTCAGTAATCATTTGGCCGTCTGCGTGATACGTTCTCCGAATAGGTAATGTTTTTAACTGGTTGCAAAATTATTTACGCAGTCATAACGAGTAGTACTATACGAACAATGTCTACCGGCAGAGTCATACATACATATATTGATACGAGCCGGCCAATAAAACCGCTTCACTTTTTCAGCGAGGTATTGTATGGAAATGAGCAACGGCGTCGCCAGCCCAAGGCCCAGGGGGGGCAATTTAACCCATTCATAGGCTATTCACCGTATACCCTATATTATGGAGGAGGAGAAAAAAATGAATTGTTACATTTTTTTTAATCTTGGCGACGCCCTTGGGAATGAGTATTCTATAGTTTTATTATTATTCTATGTTTTTTTATTGAAAATTTGCATGTTTCAGATCATATTTTATTTTAAGCTTAACGCGTTCAAAGGGTTAAGAAAAAAATGAAAGTTTCTACATACATAAGTAGTGGAGATTTTAGTGTCAGTTGGTTTAGTTAAGTGTAATTTCTTGAAATAATTAGATTTTGAACAACTCATTTCTTTTTTCTAGAACTTACTGCCCAGTGATGATAGAATGCAATAGTGGAAAACGTCCCACTTCTACTGCACTAGCATTGAAAAGATCCCGGGTCAAAAGTAATGGCCAAAGAAGATATTAATTATTAATAATTAATATCAGACTGTCGCAAAATCGTTAACTTCGTTGTGTACTTAATTGTATATTGAAAAAAACATCACTGAATTTTGATAATTCAAATTATATGCTTTGAATAAATAAATTAAGGGGGGAGGACTGCTGCCAACGTACCTATTTTTCAATTTGATATACCATCATTATTTATTATCAAATCATTTTGAAAACATATAATTTAGATAGTTCGGATATTGATAAAGAAAAATATATCTTTACTTTTTGAAAATTGTCTGTATAAATTCTTGTAGAAAAATAATGGCATACCCCGATTTTCAAAGTTTATCTTATATTTTTAATAAAATATAAGGCGTAGTTCAACATTTTTTTTTTTAAATTAAAGAAGACAAAAATATCTAGAAAAATATGATGTGACGTTGCATTAATGCTTCAGGTTTAGTAAATAAACCTAAAAAACATTTATTTTCCATTCAGCGCCATTGTGAAATAAAAGTTTTTTTTTTGTTTATTAACTTAACCTGATGCATTAATGCAACGTCACATCGTATTTTTCCAGATATTTTGATCTTCTTTAATTTATAAAAAAATATAATGCTCTATACCTTATAGTTTTTTTAGAAATTTAAGAAAAATGTCAAAAATCGGGGTATGCTCATTATTTTCGTACAAGAATATATACCTACAGAACATAATTAAAAAGTTAAGGTATATTTTTTTTTTATTAATATCCAAACTAACTAGGTTATTTTTTTTCAAAATGATTCGTTTTGTAGTAATGATGCAAATTCAAGTTAAAAAAATAGGTACGTTGGCAGCAGTCACCCCCTTATTTTTATTTCAAGCGCCATTAAATTTTGATCTACTATTTCTATAAGTATTTTTGAGCCTTCAAAATTTAATTTTGAGGTATACTTAAAATAAATGATTTCTGTACTCAACCATTCAATGTACATTCGAGCTCTGGCAATACTCATATAATATTATAATGCATAGTTATGCATTTTGATAAATAAAGTATACCCATTAAATGAAAGGAATTCATTTATTAAATTATAAGAAATTTAAAAAGAATGGCTTATGTGTTGTTTTTCTGGCTTTAAAATTTCAAATCATTCAAACCTTGGATTGCAATAGCCTGCTTAATTATTTAACATATATTTTAGTTTTGGCAGCTTTTTAATAGACAAAATATGCTGAAGTTTTGAAAGATTAATTCATTAATTGATACTTGAACTTTTTTATTAATATTCTTTGTTTGAATGCCAAAATATTTTACTAATTTTATTTTTATTAAATCATATTCTGTGAGTATTTACAAATATATTGTGTTATGGACATATTGTATTATTTGATTGATATATTTAAATAAGCGAATTATGATAAAAGTTTATGTTCACTCCTAACTTTTAATTAAATCGCAAGAATATCTAAAGATTTATTGTCTCAGGTTATCTTTTTTAATTCTATTTATTTTTTACTTAATCATGTTAATTATGCAAGTACTCATCAAGAAATAAATCATTTGATGATAAAAGCTGATGTTCATTTATTTTATCAAATAACAGATTTAACTAAGCATAATAATATACAATGAACATATTTTCTAAATTTTATTTTTCTGAATTTGGTAATTTCTGAAAAAAATTGATGATTACTTCCATTTCCGTGCCATCACAGGATATCTTTTAAATGTTTCAATAGTTTTACTAATTTATGTTAATTGTGCATGTAAGTAAATTATAAGATTACAATATATGCCTCATGATGATAACCTCACTTTAAGGGCTCCTGCACTCACAGACTTTCCATTGATTATTATCGGTATCGTTTCCTTTTATAGTTTAGAGTATGAAGATTGCATTGTTGTAATATGCATACAACTAATCTATCGGCCGATAGAAAGTGTAGTGTGCGAGAGCAACAACATTCTATCACATTTTCATAATTTCATGAAAACCATTTCTTTAATAAATTGTCCTGGAATTATTTTTCATTTAAAATTTGAACATTTTTATTATTATTGTGTAGTTCTATATAAATTTGTATTTAATTAATGAAATTCAAACATTCTGCAAGTGTGTATTCATGTACATATAAAATATATTTCAGCTTATAAAATATATCACTAGATATATATTTTTTTTTTTATTTATTTATTTTATAAGAGTATTACACAATATTTTGACTAAGTTACAATATATGACAAAAATTACCGTATTGATACTCTCTCGATAGAGTTAAAAACTCGTGTTTGAGAGAGAAGTATCGTAATTACATACAGAAAGAAAAATTCAACGTATAGGATTATGTGTTGCCAAAAATATGCCCTTTTAATGCTATTTTAAATTTATTTAGATCTTTTATTTCTCTAATGGAAGTGGGCAGGTCATTGTAAAATAATATTCCCCTATATGACAGTAATTTCTGTGCTGCAGTTGTATTTTTATTTCTCTAATGGAAGTGGGCAGGTCATTGTAAAATAATATTCCCCTATATGACAGTAATTTCTGTGCTGCAGTTGTATTTTTATTTCTCTAATGGAAGTGGGCAGGTCATTGTAAAATAATATTCCCCTATATGACAGTAATTTCTGTGCTGCAGTTGTATTTTTATTTCTCTAATGGAAGTGGGCAGGTCATTGTAAAATAATATTCCCCTATATGACATAATTTATGTGCTCATATATAAATATTATTTAATTTATATATCTAATCTGGTGAATTATGTAAGTATTACTTTGACAAAAAAAAAATCAAATCCAGACCAATAAAATGTGAAAATTTCATTTTTTTTATAATTTTTTTTTGTAAATTAATTTTTAGTTTTTTGAAAAAATTATTTGAATAATCAACAATTTTGAAATAATGTTTGTATACTTAATTATTTAATTAATAATGTTGATTATCCCAAATTAAGGGAGTTTTTAATTTTTAACAAAGAATGTTTTGTTGGGTTTAATTTTAGTTTCATAACTAAATATGTTACACATAAGAAAATTTTTGATCTCTGTGTTTATTTTGTGTTTGTATAACCCTTTTCATATAATATAAGTTTTATAAAATTTATTGCATAGTTCTTACTCGGTCTTTGAATACAATTCTATTTTCGATTCGGGTATTTTATCATTACATATGTCAAACATTGGAAACTACTTTAAAAGTAAAAATAAAACTTTTTTAATCATGTTTTACTGGTTTTATTTCTCAAATTATTTTAAGGCAGTGCTCCGTAACCTTTTCTTGCCTACGACTCACCAAAATTCTTCCTAGAATTCCGTGGCACACCAAAAGCTAAAATATATGGGTATTATATTGATACACAAATTTTACGATATTTTTTTTGTTTTTATTTGAAAAGTATACATACATGATAAATGTAAAATGTTAAATACATTGAATTTGACCGCGGCACACCTGTATCCGGCTCACGGCACACCGGTTGCGGAGCACTGATTTAAGGGACAAATATAGTCTTATAAAATAAACAGAAAAAATATACTATGAAATGAAAAAAGACAGAACAATTACTTTTGTCCACAACTGATGTACATTAAATAATCATAGAAGTGTATACCTACAATGCAACAAAAAATAAATTAAAATATACTTAAAATTATTACATATTCATATATTTCACACATTTGCCCGTGACGGAAAGGAAGGGAAGGGAGAAGGACTTAATTTGTTACTGTTATGAAAAATAACAATCTACTAGATAAAAACAAAAATCAAAATAAGTACACAAATTAAATGTTTTTAACAATACACAGGTTTACGCCGCTATGCATCTATATAAAGAATTCTTGTACCAATCGTGACTAGCAGTGAATATGTTTTTACAACAACTTTATATAAGACGTAGAAACAGTGATTTAATGTTCTTGTATGATCTATCAAATAATAATATTAACTGCTAAACGTAATAAAATTTAATGTACCGATTAGACGGACTAGACACTCATCACTTTTTTACGTAAATAAATGTAACACAAACATCGGTAAAAATGCTCCCTTATACAGATGTATTATTTCATAATATATATACAAATTTGGAGAGTATATCGAAAGACAGATATTCTACACATGAAAAGACATTTGTTTAAGAATAAAATTAGGTTATATAATAATCAATAAGACAGTGACTGTTATCCTTTCTTCCTTTCCCTCCCCTCTCCTCTCCCTTCTTAAACTTTTAACGCGATTAACAATTATAATTGAACTCAAAGGTGAATCGGTTTGATATTCATGTATGAAAATCCTTCCATCGGGTAATTAATATATATTTACAATTATGTATATATATGTTATCAATTAAGGAATATTGTGTATTCACTTTTTTAAAAAAAAGAAAAAAAAAACCATCAGAATTTGGGATACTGCCGGAGAGATTGACATTATAGAAATGACATGCCCTTTTGATAAATTCGTTTTGGTTTGAATTGGTGTTGCTTCGAGGAACATAGAAGAAGTTGGTCAATCTGCCATTTTGCAACATCATCAGCAATGGCACTACAGCCCGATGTGGGCCTTGGCCTCCTCAAGAAACTGCCTCCATTCCGCCCTGTCGGCAGCAAGTCTCCTCCAAGTTGTCTGTCTGATCGCTCTTATATCTCCCTCGATGTCGTCCAGCCATCTCATCCTAGGTCTCCCTCTGCTTCTTCTTCCTTCAGGACAGGTGTTGTTTCGCAACGGCACATGGAAATTAGTTTTATTTAACGGTGCCACTATTTTTACCACTGGAATTGGTGGGAAAAGCGTTTTCCCGCCAAAAAGTGTCTATTTACACGACAAATTTTCTGACGTCGTCTATGTTTTTAGGTCATTTATAACCATAGAAAGCGTCATTTTTTCAATGGTCATAAAAATGCATCATGGAAACCAACTTGGAGAAAAAATAAATAATATTGGCATCTTATTACTTTTACTTAATTTTATAAATCATTTTTTCATCGAGATCTACAATTATAACAAAGTATAAACAAAGGTAAATACTTTTATAACTTGATTTATCTGCGCTTTCTATGGGTATGGAAAGAATGATAAGAATTTATCTATGGTTGAGTCGTAAAAATATCCCTAGCCTTTATTTAATATATCTGGACATTGTGTTTTAAGTATTTTATTCATATATACTTAACCAAGACTTTTAAACTTGTTGAATAATTATTGTCAAAAGCCACGGTACAGTGTGGTCAGTCGTTTAAGTTCAATTCACAGCAGTGGAGGAATTTCATAAAAATTGTTTCTCGCAAATCTTGCGTCTCTTGGATGGAAATGATGGCAGGTTATATCAGCTCTTCTATCTTTATTTCTTCAAGAATCTGTTATTAAAGTTACTTCCAACCTGTCACCTTAGCAAGCATTGATAAACTCCAGCCTTTGACATCTCTGTTGCTGATAATGGCATGGCAGTAAGTTTATGAAGGCAGTGTGGAAAATATTAACAAAACTGCTATTCAGAAAAATAGTTTATAATGCTTCAGAAACACAATATTTCTATACGTTTTATGTGTATTCCTATGTTCCGTTGGTGTTTCTTTTTATAAATAAAGAAATGGTTAAAAAAAATGTTTAGAGACCATCAAATCCTGGAAAGCTGAGGAGTTGCAGATTTGTTTCGTGAGTCATGAAACAAATTGCGATAAATATAGTAAAAAAAATACTTGTAAATCTAACGTGTCGTGCTCCCTTTATTAGGTGATGAACCCCCGCACACCTGTCACTGGTTACCCCACATTTTGGGATATGCCGTGATGGTATGTATGTATGTGTAAATCTAAACCATATGTAGATTTCTCTTAATTTAATTTACATTTCTTTCTAGAAAATAAAATCGATTTCTTAAAAATGTCACCCATTTTACTAAAAAAAAAACGATTTTTTAAAAACAATACCACTTTTCTGAAAAAATAGCGCGAATGATAACACCGCTTTTGTAGAAAAAAAAACACCCTTATTCAAAAAAAAATAACGCGAATAATTCAGGTATTCAGACATATTTTTCACGTTCATGAACAGAGTATTCGACGAGACTTTTTCATAATATTATCAACGCTGCCTACCATAATATCTAAAAAGTTAAGGCGTTGCCAGATTTAATGCCTCGGCCACAGATTATATTATGTGGCCTCGGTTAGCGAAAATAACTTTCAAACAACGTGATTGTGGACTTGCGCATTGGCCGTGTAGTAATGTCAGCTGTGACGTTTGAGTTTGATAAGATTTCATAAGATTTTCAATATGGCCGGATAGAGTTGTGTCGTCGTCGTTCGCCCCCTCTTCAACTTTAGTCGATTTTCAATAATCCACAGTGCGCTACAGTGTTGGTGACTGTGTGAAATTACCGCCGCGCTACTATTCCGTCGTTTCAACACCAAAAATCATAATATTAAAGTATTCGTGTCTCATAAATTGTATTAGAAAGTGACAACTTTGTCTGACCTAGCGCGCGACTTTCTGTTATTTATTTTATTAAATTGTGTCCTTGTCATAAAAGTGTCGTGTGATAAAAAGTGTGTAAAATGAGTGCGAAGGATAATAACAATGTCATCAAAGTAGGCTCAAGAAAAAGTGACGTGAGTAAATCAAATAAATACAACACAGAAAAATTTCACTTATGTTAATTTTCCATGTCGCTTGTTGATTATGCAAGAATTTTAATGATATTACATCTACTATGTAATATAAATATTGTCTTGTCATCGCGAAAAGGCACATCGGCTTTTTAGCATCTCATTAAGGCAGTTATTGTGGACTTTGATTCATGATTGTTTAAAATAAAAATACACACGTTTTGCTATAGTTAGCGAATTTGTTTTGTTTTTCATATGGCAATTTTGAATGACATTGTATTATCGTGGATTAGGCAATATATTTAGGACATTGATAAGTCCCCTAAATGAATGAATAATTGGCCCCATATATGAACCAAGGCTTAAGCAATTTATTATATATTAAACCATGACAAACTGCAAATTACATTCACTTTTTAACCTTCACTATAGAAATGAATAGTGTATTAAAAATATAAGCATTTCACTTACACATCGTCCTGTCATGAGTTAGGCAAAGATAACCAGCTACAATATCTACTCATTTTACATGCCATGTCTCTCGCGGGGTAGGCAGTAAGAACCGAACGCCATTTTTTTCTATCCTGGCACGCATTCATTGCTTCGTCCTCGTTCATGAACAGTTATTGTACATGTTCCTCTGTTGTTCAAGCTTCTAACATTTCGGTCTTTCAGAATATCGTTCACATCGTGGTGCCATCCCTTTCTTGGGCTGCCCCGACCTCTCATTCAATTCCTGTCCGATTCTCCTGAAATTCCAGGGAATTTTTGGAATCTCGTATAGATCGCCGAATATTCTGTGTGGGATTTGATTTGACAAAACTACCAAATACTTATTCAACGAAGTCGCTCAAATCATCATCCATTGAAAACATCTTGTATATTAGTATAAAATCACTCGTAGAGTTCCTCGCGTGGTATATGTTATGTTTAGCACCTATGCACATAGTTACTGAGACAGTCGGATGTCTTTGTGAAACAAAGGATTGGCCGAGGTCATACTAACGCCACCGTGCGTGTATTCCGTAAGAATGGCTCGTATCGTCAACACCGTGTTAGTTTAAGATATAATATTCATTGTATAAGTATATATCTGTAACTATTGATTTATAATAAAAGCAGTGTTAATTATACCTGCGTATTTAATTGATAAATATATCACACGATCAATCTTTCTTTTTGACAGTTAGCAAATGTTAGTTTACGTCAACGCGCATATTTAGATATGTATCTGCAATGCAATTCTCATACGAAAACTTCATAGCATCCTTAAGTTAGGAAGCCATGTGATCTCCTAACATTAATGAGCGACTGTGCAATGAAAACATGGCTAGTATTTAGTATTTAGGTTGGACTCTGCATTTGGGCCATAGTGTTGAGGTTTGTGCTGAAATTATAGATACCTAGTTATATTTTTTTTTGTCTATTATGCCTTTGTATAGTTATCGCTAAAAATGTACAAAAATCACTTGGTGCACAGAAGACAAATTTGTGTTTATTGCTAGGTTGGTTTGATCAAGTGTGCGTGCAGACCGTCCCCCCCTCTCCACGCCGCAAAATTTCAAGATGTTTGGGGATAACTATGTACTCAATACACACTTAAATAAATGTAGTCAAAGTTGATTATTATGTATCATTTCAGCTGGCGCTCATACAGACTCGTCATGTAATTTCACTACTGCAGCAGCTCTATCCTGACAAGGAATTTGATATTGGTAAGGCAACATTTTCATTAGAGATTACATGCACATTACATGAATCATCAATACATTAACTGCAACTGCAGAATACGTGTATAAAAAACAAATAGATCAAAATTGAATATTTTAAAGTTGCATATACGCAAACATTATCTATGATTTTTAAATCTATATATATATATATATATATATATATATATATATATATATATATATATATATATATATATATATATATACTAGTAAAACCCAGTAGACGTTGTCCTGCCTGTTTAATTATTTACCTCCAAATATATAAAAATGGTTGATCGGTATGTTTCCTTTTTTTTATTCAACATTCATATCTAGATTCACTAATTATAATTCCGTCTTTTTATTCCCTTACACTTGGAATGATACTGGGGGAGTGATACTTGGAATGGTACTGGGGGGAGTACACTTGGAATGATACTGGGGGGAGTACACTTGGAATGATACTGGGGGGAGTACACTTGGAATGGTACTGGGGGGAGTACACTTGGAATGATACTGGGGGGAGTACACTTGGAATGATACTGGGGGGAGTACACTTGGAATGATACTGGGGAGAAGTGTTCTGGGTACACCTTGTCGAGGTGTGGGGGCTTCTTCTTCTTATGATCTTCTCGTGCACTAGATGCACTAGGACATCGGAGGAGATCTAAGTACCAGAGCTAAGAAGGGAAAAGGGTTTTAAACCTGCATAGGGCAGCAGCTGTGCGAATACCATTTCCAAATTGAAGGATCACAACAACTTTACTGATCAATAACTGCGGTGTAGAAGGAAACGGGAACCCACTACACTATAACATCTCCTAAGAGAGCCAATCATGATGGAACAAAGAAAAAGAAAATCGGATCTGTCATGCTATCTGACTGACTCTCGGCGCCTACCTGGGGCAGCACCAGGTGGATATACTGGGTATCGCCGAAACACATTGGAGGGGAAAAGGTCACTTTACATCGGCCAACGGAAACACGATCTACTTTACGGGACCTGAGAATTCTAGGACAGGAGGGGTTGCTGTCATAGTTCCGCCAAAGTTTAACAACTCAGTTGTCGGATATAGGGCGATCTGTAATAGCATCATACATCTAAAAATGATTACTTCACCATGTAAATTAAACATTATCCAGATTTACGCGCCGACAGCAAGTGCCAAGGATGAGATTATAGCTCAATTCTATAAAAATCTTGAAACCACGATAAATGAAATACATAATAAAGAAATGTTAATCATTCTTGGCGACTTTAATGCTAAAATAGGAGAAACCAAAACAGATGAACATCTACGCCCTACGGTGGGAAAATACGGAATCGGAAGCAGAAACGAGAGAGGAGAAAGATTAATACAGTTCTGTGTTGAGAATAATTTAATAGTTTCAAACACACAATTTCAACACCACATCAGACGTCTGTACACATGGAGGTCACCCGTAGAGAGATATATAGAAACCAAATTGACTTCATACTCGTAAGAAATAGATGGAAATCCTCCATACATAACGTCAAAACGTACCCTGGTGCCGACTGTTGCTCAGACCACCAACTCCTTGTCTCTGGCTGCAGAATACGACTTAAAGTAATCAAAAAACCGGAAACTCCCATCCACAAACTTAAAGGAGAGACACTCCGAAAATACGGTATAGAAGTAAAAGAGAAGCTAAGTAAAGTACAAAGACCCTCAGACGACAGTGCGGAGAGCTCATGGCTTAACTTCAAGTGCATCGTCAACAAAACAGCAGCAGAATGTGCGAAGTCATCTAGAAGAGAGAAACGTAAACCATGGCTGAGCGATGATACATTGCTCATGATCAACGAAAGAAGGGACTGCAAAATGTAGAATATAGACAAACATATACGGATTTGTCAAAAAGAATAAAATCTGCATGCAGAAAAGATAAGAATAAATATTTTGAGAAGGTGTGCATAGATATCGAAAGACAGCCATGTAAATCAGACTAAGGATCTTTTTGAAAAAATAAAACTTCTCACACGAGAATTTAAACCAAGAACATGCTGCATTGAAGACGAAAATGGGCGAGTCCTAGATGAATACGAAAAGGTCCTAGAAAGATGGAGAAGATATTGCATAGACTTGTACAGTGACTCCACAAGCGATGAATTTGAAGAGAGAGAAGACTACGAACGTGAACCGGATATATTGTTGCCGGAGGTTGAAGAGGCGATCGCCAAACTGAAACCCGACAAATCCCCAGGCTCGGATGGCATTACAACGGAATTGATCAAATTCACTGGTAAACATATATATATATATATATATATATATATATATATATATATATATATATATATATATATATATATATATATATATATATATATATATATATATATATATATATATATATATATATATATATATATATATATATATATATATATATATATATATATATATATATATATATATATATATATATATATGCCAGAAAATATGGAAAACATCAATTTGGCCGGAAGACTGGGTGAAGTCCATGTTCATCCCTATACACAAAAAAGGATCAACAATGAAGTGTGAAAATTCAGAACAATTGCCCTTATATCTCACCCCAGCAAAGTTATGCTACAAATAATAAAACAGAGACTAAAACACTTCTTGAATGCTCAGATTCCACCAGAGCAGGCAGGCTTTGTGAAGGGAAAGGGAACCATTATACCATTTTTATATAATATACCATTTGTTATATATTTATTTATTTATGTATTGTATTAACGGCGTTTGCCATTTACATGAAGTATTCAAAAGATACAAAATATAGTACATAATGAGTGGAAATACATAAAAAAACAGACATATCCATTTTATAAACAATGAAAATAAAGCAAGAAGAAATATAAAGAAAAACTTATACAAAACAAAATATACATACAAAGAAAATTTAACCAAAATAATAAACAGAATAAAAAATGAAAGTATAAAATAACAAATAAACATAATAGGAAAAGTAGGTATTAAATGTGTAACAAAAAATAAAACTTAATTAGAAAATAATCCTATATGGATATATAGGATTATTTTGTAATTATTTATTGATTTATTTATTTTTATTTTATTTATTTACTCTCAGAAAGCTACAGCTGTTAATTATATCATTTACAATTCTGTTTTTAAATGTTAACATAGCCAAAAATGCTTTCTTCTATTTACATTTGTGAATGTATAATGTTTGGTTACATACTTAGTTATGAAAAAAAAAATTATACAACAAGTAACATCAATTTAAAAAAAAGAGAGAGAAAAGATACATAAAAAATAATAATAATATGAAAGTACAATAATATAAGAAAAAAACAAGTAGGTACATAATATGTTTTAGGATGACAAGGAGGGATCATTAGTGATTGAGGAGGGGATTGTTGGATTGTGTGTTAGGGTTTAAGAACATCTTTATCTGTTTTTGATAATGCAGTAATGTGTCGTGAAAAATGTCCGTGTGTTTGAAATGTGTATTGTAATCTCGCTGAATTCTAAACAAAGGTGCAAAGTATCTGTAATTAGTGTGGCATACTGGTAAGTGAAATAAATTATGTGAGCGGGTATGTCTATTTGGTATATGGAGTGATATATTATTGAGTATGTCCGGCGAGTCAATCAAGTTATTGCAAATTTTGTAAAGTGATATTTGGTCAAAATAAAGTCTCCTGTTTTGTAATGTAGTCATATTGAAGTTTCTGGTAGAAGTATTATAATTAGTGTGTTCAACATAAAGGCGCCTCTCCAAGTGTTTCAAAAAGGTTTTTTGAATATTTTCTATTTGATTAATGTAGACTTTGTAATGAGGGTTCCATATTGGCGTACAGAATTCCAGGTGAGGGCGAATGTATGTAAAGTATAGTGTTTTTAGTGTACTAATGTTTTTGAATTGTTTACAGCTACGGATAACGAAACCGAGCATTTGATAGGCTTTATTTGTGATGGTTTGTATGTGTTGTTCATATGTTAATTTGTCATCTATTATTATTCCCAGATCTCTTATGTGGTCAACTTTCTTCAGAATGGAGTTATTAATAGAGTATGGGTATGCTATAGAATTTCTTTTACGCGTTATACATAATAAAGCACATTTCGATACGTTGATATCTAATTTGTTTATATTACAGTACAAGGATAGGTTGTTTAGATCGTTTTGTAATTTATAACAGTCATTTATATTTTTAATTGCTAGATAAATTTTCATGTCATCTGCGAAACCCGAACAGGATGAAAACTGGAAGCAGTTTTGGATATCGTGTATGTATATGTTGAAGAGGATTGGTCCCAGGTGTGAACCTTGCGGCACACCTGACGGAGCGCAAATGAAGTTGGATCTATGACTTCCCACGACCACAGCCTGTTGTCTGTTTCTTATATATGAATCGAACCATCGGAGGAGATCACCATGAATTCCCACTTTGTATAGTTTTTGTATAAGTATATTGTGATCGACCCGGTCAAACGCTTTAGAAAAATCCGTATATATAGCGTCAACTTGCAACTGCTTGTTCATATTATCTGATACATATTCAGTGAATTTTAATAAATTTGTAAGAACGGATCTCTTTTTGAGAAATCCATGTTGGTGATTGCCTATATGGGGAGTGATTATAGAATAGATATGATCCAATACAATTTTTTCAAAAGTTTTGCTAAACACAGATAGGATGGATATAGGACGGTAGTTCTCGATATCATTTTTTGATTTGGATTTGTGAATAGGTGATATTAGAGCTTCTTTGAATTTCGACGGGAATTTCCCATCATTCGTCGACTTGTTGAAAATTTACTTATTTGATCATTGAATTATTTATTAATTTATATATATGTATAAAAATTATTTAAAATTTTCTTTATTTATTTATTTGATCATTGATTTATTTAAATGTTATTTTTTTTATTTAAAATTTTCTTGCAATACCAAATAGTTAATTTTTAAAAAACTTTTGTGCAAGAAGTTAAATAATTGAATTAAACTTTAAATACTTTTTCTGCTATGCGCGGAACGAATCCCTAAAATTCAAAGACAATCTCAAAAAGATAATTTATGTAAATTATTGTGTGAGATATTAAATAAATACATAAATTTTAATTCATAAACCTTCTCATGTGCGCCCTGAACAAACCCACTAAGTTTCAATTCAATACAAAACATTTTTTTTTTCAAACAAAAGTTTAGTGAGATATTGAATAAATAAATTATTATGCATTGTCCTTCTCCTATATGAGTTGAACAAATTCCCAAAGTATCATCGCAATCGGATGGTTGGTTTAGGAGTCCATCGCGAACATACAAACAAACAAACAAATATACGTACATACATTTATATATACATAGATATAGATTTGTAATATACCTGCTCAGTGTATTGACTCAATTGTAATTATCTGCTGATTAGATTCAATTAATATTGTTACTATCCATTTTAATTTAAAAATATTTTATCTTTTATTGTTTTAATAACATTTCATTGTAACTATAAGTTTTGTTATTTTTTTCTCTGAGTCACCTTAGTTGTTATTGTTATCTTTATATAGATATAATTCTTCTGTACTTGTGTATGTCACTGAACTCCTAAACGGCTGAACCGATTTTGAAAAAAAAAATGTGTGTATTTGTGTGAGTCCCTGAATGGTTTAGATTCACAAAATGGAATATTAAACATTAATATAATAAAAGAAAAATAAAAAACACATTTTTTTTTGTAACTACAAATTACAATAGGTGGCGCTAATGTCGAATTGGCAATGTTTAGTTTTTCCATCTAACAACACTAAGAAATCTGTCATTCGCATCGTAATTTTGGTTTTTTGACATTTAAATTTCGTTTTGCTCTGTTTCGGTATTATTCATATTTCAATTAGTTCGTTTCCGTGTCCAGACCATATATGGTGTATTGCAATTATATACGAAATGACAATCAATCTAACCTCAAAGTGTTTAGCGGCTCATCGAACAACAAAATGTAAGTTTGCTCAGCGAATAATAACATCCATATGATTCAAATATTTGTTATATATATTTTTTTGTTTCACAAATAGTTCGAGCAGGACAATGTCTGTCGGGTCTGCTTGTTTATTATTATTATTATTATAAAAAGTATTCGCATTCTTCAATATTTTGATTGCGACGGCTTCTAATTTGTAGAACTCCATCATGAAAGTGAAAAATATGAACACATATAATTCTACAATTGATTTATTTCACTCCCGACGACCGTATCGACGCCTTGTAAGCCGAACCAGTTGATTATGGCCTTGTAAGCCCTAACAATCGTTGAGAGTGAAATAAATCAATTGTAAAATAATTTCTTATGCTGATGACACTGCCATTATACTAAAAGATAACACCTGGAAGGAATTAATTGCCTCCGTTGAATCAGATATAAGTATCGAATATTTTTATTATTGCATATGCGCAAACATTGGATTTTTTTCCCTGTCGGGAGTCAAAGATATTTTTTAACAGATTTTTAATTATCTCAATAGAGACGAAGTTGGAATATTTATTGTAGGAGAACCGGGAAATCAAGGCACCTACAGGGCTTACGACCTGTTAAACCAGCCGATGACAGGTCGTAAGCCCTGTAGGTGCCTTGATTTCCCGGTTCTCCTACAATAAATATTCCAACTTCGTCTCTATTGAGATAATTAAAAATCTGTTAAAAAATATCAGATATAAGTATTTAAAAGTCTTGGTTCGATAATAATATACTTTCATTGAATACAGATAAAAGGTGTATTATCCCATTTGCACTAAATGATAATTTCATTTTGATAATTCCTGTTTCAACAACTCCATTATCTTGTAACTCAGCATGTATTAAATTATCAACTAAAAATAACATCAGATACCTAGGCATTATTATTGAAAGCAGTATGAAATTGAAATTGCATATAACTACTACTGTTGAACGCCTTAAAATGATAATTTTTATTTTTCCGAGACATAGAAATATACTTCAAACAAACTTGCTTGAAACAATATTATATTTTTCACTATTTCAATCCATCTTACAATATGGCATTATATGTTGGGGGGGAGCTTTTAAAACCACTTTAGTGCCTTTAGAAGTTTTTCAAAGAATCATTGTTAAAATTATATTAAAAAAGAGATTTGATTATCCAACTATTAATGTATTTCAAGAATTTAAAGTTTCAACTGTTGAAAATATTTACAAAATAATTCATAAAGATATTCTTACAAATTCAAACCAATTGTCATTTTCTATAAGCAGCGGAATAAATTCACAAGGATGTATTACCATTCCTCTTTTACATAGGTACAACTGCCTCACAACATTTCTATAAGTATAAAGGTACTAAGTGGTTTAATGAACTCCCTTTGAGTCTTAGACTCGAAAAAAATTATAATATATTTAAAAATAAAATTAAAAAATTGTACTGATTTAATTTTTTTTATTTGTTTATTTCATTCTTGTTTTTGTGTAGCTTGTTATTTGTTAGTAGCTGTACAATGTTTTGGCAAATGTAACAATACAAAATAGACACGAGATTTTATCTCGTAAGCCCTGTAGATGCCTCGAGTTCCTGATTCTCCTATAATCCTTTTATTTTCCTTTCATTGCTATTTAAATATTTAATATTTTTGTTTTCTTCTTTTCTGTTATCTTTATTTTATTTTTTTTTGTCGTTTTCAGTAACCATGACGACTCTCGGTGACAGAGTTTTGAACATATCCCTCCCAAAGATTGGGGAGAAGTCCCTCTTCACCAAGGACTTGGAGGTCGCCCTGCAGAACGGCTCCGTGGACCTGGTAGTGCACTCTCTCAAGGACCTGCCGACGACGCTGCCGGAAAATATGGCCATCGGCGCTGTGCTGGAAAGGTATTTATCAAAATATTGTGATGGAGAAAAAATTCTTCTTCATTACCGTTGACATCATCCCTGAAGATAGTGACTACAATCACTCGGAGAATGGTCATCCTCCGTCAACCTTTGAATCTTCTACCCTCCATGAGTTTCTCGAGGAACATTTTGTAAATGTGTTGACAATGCAATGCTTTTTCTGTGTAGGAGATAGTCTGGTGTAAGAGGATTTTAATCCTGAAATACCATATGTCCTTGTTAAACAAGTACATATACATCTTCCTACATTCTCTCAATTAAGCATAAATGCTTGTGCTAAAGTTGCCATTCATAACACTATCTTAGTGCCAACCTTGACGTATGCAAGTGAAACCTGGACATGGCAGAAGTCGCACGAAAGTAGAATAAATGCAGTTGAAATGAGATCGCTAAGAAGAATCTGTAATAGAACGATGTATGACAGGGTCAGAAATGAAGACACAAGGAAATAATGTAGGATAAAGAAAGATGTTATTAATAGAATGAAAGTGAACACATTGAGATGGTTTGGTCACATGAGGAGAATGAATGAGGAACGCCTGACGAAGAAAATATACATTGCGGACAGGAATGGAATGAGAGGTCGGGGACGCCCAAGGAAGGGATGGCACGTCCATGTGAACGGTATTTTGAAAGACGGAAATGTTAGAAGCGTGAACAACAGACGAACATGTATAAGACGATGTATGAATGTTGACGAGGCGATGAATGTATGTCAAGATAGAAGTAAGTGGCATTCGGTTCTCTCTGCCTACCCCGTGAGGGACATGGCGTGATGGTATGTATTGTAAAATGCCCGCGAACCAATTTCATAAAAAATTCATTCATAAATCGTTCAACAACCAAATACAATAAATTAAATAATGCGCAAACCCTGGACATTTTTCATGATAACCTTGGTAAATTTAGGTCCCGGGTGGGGCTGTTGTTGGTGTGATCTATTGGTGTGATCTATTGGGGCGAAATTGAAAATCTTTGAGGTTATTCCTATCCCTCTATTTCCTCTCCATTCCTGTCCTATAGAGGTTTGTAATACATAGGTTATGAATAAGTATTTTTTTTTGTTTATATTATATATTTTGTATTGTAAAGATCACTCACATTATCTAGCCATTATTTTTATTTTGATTGTATAAAAGCATTAGGGAACTTTACTGGTTTTGTATATATATATATTGTTTTTTTTTACTCCCACAAGCTGTATATAACTGTCTGTTCCTGGAATTAAATAAAATAAAAAATAAAAATAAATATGCTTGTGCTATAAGGGAACTAAATCGGTCGAGGCAGGATTCGAACACGCGACCACTGGATTACTAGCCCAGCGCACTAACCGCTCTGTCATTGACCCATCTATATATCTTGGTGTTTTAATCATTCATTAAAAATAATAATTAAAGTCTGTTGTGTGACTGAGATATGGAACTAATAAAAGATGTCATAGAGCACCTTTTTATAACAAACTAAACTGATTGATATATTCAGCGACATTACTCGTGTTTCAAGAGTAAGACTCCTTTCCCACTTGTCGTGTTAGGCACGACAACATATTGTGTAATCTAAATCGTGTGCCTATGGGGGCTGACTCAGTTACCTATGGACCAGAACCTTACTGCTTCTTAAACAATAGTGTCATTAAAACAATATTATACAACAACATGCGAGAAAAAGCTAAACAAAACTGGCTTAACATATCAGGACAAAAGCATGCAAAATCAATTATCTTAGGCTTCTCAGCTAAAAGATCTAAACCAATTCTTACTCTTAACAGAGAAAATATAAGAATTGTAATCAGAACACAATATGTATTAACTTAATTTTTTTTTTGGTATTTTAAGTATATGTTTACTATTTCTACCATATAAAACCGAAATATTATATTAAATACAAAAATCATCAAACAAAATATCAATTTGCGCGGTAACTTTTTCACTCTTATAATGCTTCTTTTTTAATATGCAAAAATATATATTTGCGTATATTTTAACGGTGCCACTATTTTTACGACCGGAATTGGCGGGAAAAGCGTTTTTCCGCCAAAAAGTGTCTATTTACACGACAAATTTTCTGACATCGTCTATGTTTTTAGGTCATTTATAACCATAGAAAGCGCAGATAAATCAAAATACAAAAATATTTACCTTTGTCATTTTTTCAATGGTCATAAAAATGCATCATGGAAACCAACTTGAAGAAAAAATAAATAATATTGGCATCTTATTACATTTACTTAATTTTATAAATCATTTTTTCATCGAGATCTACTATTATAACAATGTATAAACAAAGGTAAATATTTTTATAACTTGATTTATCTGCGTTTTCTATGGTTATTTTTAGTTTTCGTCTATGGTTGAGTCGTGTAAATAGTCGTAGCCATATTTTAATGCATGTTCACATAATGTATTAAAACTAAAATGTATTTCAAGTATATATTTACCAGGTCCAACGACAAAATAATGATAATAAATGAAATATAAAAACAAATGTCTATCAAAATACCACGTTTCAGACCAAATTTAAAAAAAACATTATTTTTCCATTTCAAACGTCAGAAATATGGCACGTTGCCTACCGACGATAACCAGTTTGTATGGCCGTTGCTAGGCGTCGAAAGGAATCATAGCGAATATAAGATAATGTATAACGTATCGTTTATCAATGGCATGTTGCTTAGCCCTGTCACGTGACAACTGTCACTTCCATACATTTAGTTATCTTTGCTTATTCTCTCTCACGCTAAATTGGCATATTGCGTAGGCCCCCAGGTGATTGTTCCCGTTCCACACTAAATATGTACGCAATCTCAACTTTCTGCACTCACAATCATTACCTCAACAAACATATGGGCTCACACAAAACAGATCAACCAGGTCCCAATGTCCGCCATAATACCTGTCATAAATACAATCTCTGACGCCATTTTTATTTCAGAGCCATAGAAAGAGACTAGCTAACTATGTTGGTGTAATTAATATGAATCACATGGTTCCCAAATCAAATAAAATATGTGTTATGTGTTACTCAAAGAGCATCGCAAACACAATACGGCATAGTTACAAATGTTGTTAATAATGTATTCTGTTGTACGCGCTCTTTCTTGCTAATATTGTAGGAAATTGTTAAAATGTACCATTTTTGTAGAGCGTTTTGCTCTCATATAACGTGTCTATATATTATAAAATTTCATTGGCATGTATAAACGATATCTTTTACAGGGAAGATCCGAGAGATGCTTTGGTGTTAAGAGAAGACCACAAGGGAAAGACACTAGCCACACTTCCTCCAGGATCCATCATTGGTGTGTGTGCAGTTTTTTTTTTTTTAATTCTGTGTTCATATCTAGGCCTAAGAGATGAGATGCAGATCTCCTTTGGAATGGTATATCTCCCTGCTCTCGTATCCATTAGGATAATCAAACGCCATAATGTCAAAGACAGTTTAAATTCAAGTACAGAACATGTTAAAGAAAAATACATAATTTACTGTGAAACAATATATGGTACTTATACAATTACACTGTGTAATATGTGAAAAGAAAACTTTGTACCTCTTGATGTGGACCGGTATTACAGTCTCAGTTTAAGAGCTAAACTCAAGTTTTACAAAAATATAGCGTATTACAGTGTCCGTTTAGGTCTAATCTTCCCTCAAATACGTCACTAAAACGGCAAATATTTAACTCAATGTTTCTGGCGGATTAAGTACTTAACGGTGAGTCAACTGTCATTTCTCGACTCGTTGCTAGGCAACGAGTGTAGTTTCAGTGTTTTATCACTAGAGGCGTTAGTTGTATCGACGGTGACGCCACACAACAAAACAAACTGACAGCCATATTGAAACGAACATGGGCATTTTAAAAGCATTATTTTGCTTAAAAAAATTAAATTTACCATGTTGGATAATAAAACAATAGTATTTCAAGTGGTAGCGTCCCGTTTTGTAGTTGGTATTATTTGAGGTTATTTAAAATTTGACAGATAATAACCACAGAAAAAGTAAAATATGTCTATAATTGAAGATTTAGTAACTGACATGTCATATTGCACTGTAATACTGAAATGGATTCAATCTCCCCTTAACATTAATCTTAAGTTTAACAAGCTCAATGAGTCGAGGGCCAACTGTAATACCGGGCCTATGTGATTTTTTTTTTATTAAAATTTTAAAATATCACAATTGAATTTTGACTCTGTACGATCGCTAGTTTAAATAAAAATGTGTAATTTAATATTTCAAAATGTGAGATCATTATAAAAGTTTTGAGCTGAATCTTAAGGATACTTCAGAGAGGTGAACTAATAAAATATATCATTAAAAAACGTTTACATTTCAGGTACGTCATCTCTACGCCGCACCGCACAAATATCGCGCAACCATCCGCATCTGCGTGTCGTCGACATCAGGGGGAATCTCAACACGAGACTGAAGAAGCTAGACCATCACGTACAACATTTGTCTTGCGCGTCGCAAGACACAAACGGGTCCAAAGACTCGGGGACAGTCTCGGAGAAGGACACGTCACATCCTGATTATGCCGCTCTTATATTGGCGCAGGCAGGTCTAGTGAGAATGGGATGGCAAAACAGAATATCACAGGTACCTATATTTTATTATTAAAAAAATGCTCATAGATTTATGTGATTGATAATAAAAATACTTGGAATAAACTGCCCCAACACGTTTTGGTGTTGATATTTCCTTTCAAATAGAGTGGTGAATACTTGGAATAAACTGCCCCAACATGTTTTGGTGTTGATATTTCCTTTCAAATAGAGTGGTGAATATTTCCTTTCAAGTAGAGTGGTAGGCACATCAGCCTTGGCTGCCTGCCTATAAATAAATAATAATTATTATAAATAATTTATATAGCACCGTTTAATCATTCGGGATCATTCCAAAGGCACTTATATTCTGTCTTATGTTTCTCTACGAAACAAAGCTGTTTTCAGTCCTTTAGAGAAAGCACTGTGGACATTTGGAGGAAATCTATTCCAATTTATAGGACCACTCGTGCTAAAGCATCGGTCATAGTAAGCCGCTCTGTTGGCTCTGTCCAACTCCTTTAGGGAGTTGTTACTCTGTGATCCAGAAGACCCGAGTGTGAGATGCCTCCCAGTTAGCTCTTTTCTCTGACACAGCTCTTGAATGTATAGCGGTGCCAGATTATTCAAAGCATTGAACACCGTCAAACAAATTTTGTAGTCAAATCGCTCTCATCCCGTCTCATACTCGCATTCATACCATCATGCCATTCCCTAAAATGTGGGGTAACCTGCGACAGGTTTGCGGGTGTGCGTAACCTTTTAAAAGGAAATACACACACCAATCTCATCTCACCTAAAAAGGCACTGCATTCAATAGAATGTGTGGTGAACCATATTGCTGAACTATGTGGGATGTTTTTTTGCCTGTTGTATTTTTGATTACCCGGCTCTTACGAGAAGAGTGGAAGGACTATTCTATGCCGGTGCCTCACCTCAACACTTGATAGCCTTTATTTCTTCTTCTTCTTCGTCAGCTAGGACTATGTCCTGTAGTTCTCGGCACCTGATCCTAGGAGGAGGACGTCCAGCGTTCACTCCATCGTTTGGGCGGTCTTCCTGGAGGTCAGCTACCTGTAGGATGTTCATCAGCTGATATCCTCACTACTCGGTCTGAGCTTGCTCTCCCCACGTGATCTCTTCAAAAACGTCTTCTTGTTCTATCCCAACCCACCATGTCCTCAACATCACAAATTTTCCCTATTTCGGAGCTTTTCATTTTTTCACGGAGGGTTACTCCTGCGATGGGCCGTAGAGTCTTTATATCCGTGGTTCTAAGGAGACTTTTTGTGCGGGTGGTGTCAGCTCTTGCCTCTATGGCGTATGTCATGATTGGTCTTATGCAAGTCTCGTAGATCCTGACTTTACTCTCCCTCAGCATATCCCTATTTCTCCACACAGCACTTCTCAGGCATCCAGCCACTACAGCAGCCTTGGTTGCTTGTTCATGTACTTCGTTATAAAGACTGCTGGATATTTCTATGCCCAAGTACTTATGCCATACATTAAGCCTTTATTTAATTTAATTTTATTTTATTGATTTACAGAACCAACAGTTTACATTATAAATTTACAGTAATTATTTTATTGTATCAAGTTATTTATAAAATTATATTTTGTTCAGGTGTTGCCGAGCGAGGATGTCTTGTATGCAGTCGGTCAGGGTGCCCTAGCCATCGAGTGTCGGGCCAACAACACGGAGATTCTGCAGATGTTGGCGCCTCTCAATCATCCCGATACATACTGCAGAATACTCGCCGAGAGGAGTTTCCTAAGAACTTTGGGTGAGAAAGTCACGGCAGTATAATGCCCAGAATCTTTTTACTCCTCACTAACCCAAGGGGATATAGTGGGGAGTTATGATTTCGAAATTTTTAAGGCTATTTTTTATTGCAGATTATCATGCTGAGATTGTATTCTGAAAGTTTCATCACAATGTATCTGTGTGTGTGTGTGTGTGCTATGTACGGCGTGTTTATTTTACTTTATTGATTATAGACTAAAGTACTCGTGCGATTATTTTCAAATTTTGCAAATTTGTATATCTAATACTCGCTTAGACTCCATTAGATTTTGAAGGATATCTGAATAGTGCTTCTCTATTTTATTTTAACTATTAAATATTTCAAAGTGACCGCAAGCTCGGGAAACCTAAAATTTGAAATTTTTATGAAACTTAAAATTTGAATATGTTATTGTTGCCTGTTGTATTTTCTATTACCCGGCTCTTACGAGACACACGGAAATGATGATAATAGAAAAGATTATTTTATAATTCTGTCATTTATGAGTAATAATTTATATAAATTACACAATTTAAACAATAAAAATTAAATTATTATATAATTTCAATTATTTGTTACATTTTATTTAAGGTGGAGGATGCAGCGCACCCGTAGCCATATCCACGTCGATCAAAGAAGCCGAATCTTCCAGCGGAGAACCGACTGAGAGAGTTCTTCAAGTCACGGGGGCAGTGTGGAGCCTCAACGGCAGGACAAAGATACAGGACTCGATCCTCCACGTCTTCGACGAGCGCAAGACCGACGCTAAGCAGACGTGTCCGTTCAAGACAAAAAGTAAAGCGTCGAAGCACAAACTGGAAGCGGAGGTTGTCTGCAGAGCGAATAGGTCAGAGGGACCCGAGACGAAAATCTCCAAAGTTGCGGCCGACGCCGGATGTCCTAGGGTTAACCGGAACGAAAGAGAAGTCAACTGTTGCCGTATGAAACGGATGAACCAGACAATTGATAAGGTTTGTTTTATATGATTAACATTTTTGTTTAGATAGCGAGATAGTGACCATTTCTTGGCAACTTCGGTGTCTAGGGGTGTTGTTTTACCAACAAAGATCTGACAGACAATAGACGTGATTCGTGTGGTGTTTTGCTTTGCAAAGAACAACAATTTGTATATTTAATCCCAACTGTCGATTAGTTCTCTTAACATATCGACAATGTTTCAAGCCAGGATACGCGAGATTTGTATGTAGGGTCTATATTTTTCACGTTTTTTCCAACTTTAAAGTCAAAAAACACCAAATTAGAGGCTTCGCAGCATATATGTTCCATATACAGATTTACTCAGAATTCGGAATAGAACATTTCGTGTGTCTGTCTGTGTCCCCCCCCCCCCCTTATAACTTTTGATCCGCTCAATTTACAGAGCCCAAAATTTCAGAATATTTAAAAAGTTATAGGCCTACAAAACTTTTATACTCAGAATTTTGAATTTTTGTTTCAGTAAGGGGTTATCAACTTTTGAGTTTTTACTTTATTTTTCCATATATCTCAGAAACCATAAAAGATAGAACGCTGAAAATTGGTATGAATATAAACAAATACAAAATCTCAAATTTATTTTTTCAAAAAAATTCCAGAGTTTCTCAAACATTTTTTACTATGATAAATTTGTGTTTAACTGCCTATATTTCCAAAGTTTTTAAAAATATCAAAAAAAAGCCGAAACACCCAACTAGATAATTTAATTTTCTATAATAAATGTCAACATTGTAGTTGTACATATCAAACTTTTTATAACAATTTTTATAAAAGTTGAATTGAATGATGACATCGCTTCATACTATTTGTATGGCAGTGGCCTATACATTATATCTTAGAAGACTTAATAGTTTGATACTAATCTCCAAACATACATATATTCCATCATGCTGTTTTCATATTCCGGGTAGGAAAAGAGGGCTGACCTCCATACTTTCCTATCTTGACATACATACCTACATGTGTTAAAATTTTCAATAATTTGGATTGATGGGTTTATAGTTTGATTCTTATTCTTCAACTATACATACTATCGCTATCGACAGTTGGATCTCATGTCTTACATGCAACTAGTTTATTTTTATTTTACTTTGAAACAGATTTGTGTTATATTAAGTAAAATTAGAACGCAAGATTGATTTGTTTAATATTAAACTTGAAACTGGTTAAGAACATCTGAGGGTGACTGCTGCCAACGTACCTATTTTTTCAATTTGATATACCATCATTACTACTAAACGAATCATTTTGAAAAAAATAACCTAGTTAGTTTGGATATTAATAAAGAGAAATATACCTTAACTTTTTGATTATGTTCTGTATATATTCTTGTAGGAAAATAATAAGCATACCCTGATTTTAGACATTTATCTTAAATTTCTAAAAAAACTATAAGGTATAGATCAAAATTTTTTTTTATAAATTAAAGAAGAATAAAATACCTGGAAAAAAATGATATGACGTTGCATTAACGCATCAGGTTAAGTTAATTAACCAAAAAAACTTTTATTACGCAATGGCGCTGAATGGAAAATAAATGTTTTTTAGGTTTATTTACTAAACCTGAAGCATTAATGCAACGTCACATCATATTTTTCTAGATATTTTTGTCTTCTTTAATTTAAAAAAAATATATTACTCTACGCCTTATAGTTTATTAAAAATATATGATAAACGTTGAAAATTGGGGTATGCCATTATTTTTCTACAAGAATTTATACAGAACATTATCAAAAGGTTAAGGTAAATTTTTGTTTATTAATATCCAAACTATCTAAATTATTTGTTTTCAAAACGATTTGATAAGAAATAATGATGGTACCTATATCAAATTGAAAAATAGGTACGTTGGCAGCAGTCCCCCCCTTAATTAAAAAATATTAACTATAAATTTTTGTCATGATTCAAAAGGCTTTTTTTATAATTGTTATAAATAACTGTACTTTACGTTTGAATTGTAAAAATCAGATTTTTAATATACAAAAGTAAGGTTTGAATCTTATTTTTCATTTCAGGTGGAGCCCGTTGAAATTGAAAACTTGATCAATATTCACGGTAAACTGTTCATGTCGTGTCCATTCTCCGAGGGTGTGAACGGCGTGTGTCCCGTTGAGTTTCCCATCGGACAGGAGGTAATGGGTGAGTGCCCCTATCTCTCAGACAAGGAGGGCGACTTCACAGACACCCTCGTCAAGATGCATCCGCGCAAAACGAGCTATGACATCAAAAAGTGCCCCTTCATGTCCAACCAGGTAGTCGCTATCAACACGGCCATGGAGGTCAACACGATCGCTGACGTTCAGCCCTCTGCGCCGTCCTACGACATCAAAACCGAATCAAAGGCCAAGAACTGTCCCTTTTTGAAGCTCGGCACGGACGTGGACTGCGAAAACAACGAGACGCAATCCGACAATGTTGAACGCGACCAGAACTGTTCGGATGTGAGCGATGTGAGATTATACTGCGGCCTGACGAAGCATTTCGATCTTCCCGAGACTGTCGTGGAGGAATGCGAAGGTGTCGGACGACGGTTGGCCGAAAAGCTGATACGACAGGGTGCTTTGGACGTGATGAAGTGCGCCCACGATCACATCAGAAGTTCTATACCTGCTAATGCAATCGTTGCTGTTGCGAAATAATTGCCTTTAGTGGTCGATGTCACCGATGCTCCTAACTCTCGGGCCCGAAATTACAATATTTTACATATTGGTGTGCTCAGTATTGACTTAAGTACTGAAAATGGTTTATAAATACATCCCTTAGGCACAAATTATGATTTCGCCATACATTAAGGTTATATTCTAATTTTGAAAATGACTATTTCCACCATTCAAATGGCTTTAAGAAAAAACTATTGTTTTATCAATCTGAAGTTAGTCACATTCCCATAATATTATAATATCTCAACACACATTGAAGAGATATTCAAATCAAATATTTTAAACAAGGCATTGAATTATGCTTTACACAGTTTCAAATGATGATGTTAACGAAATGCATGGATATCTAAGCATTCTAAAATTCACAGATTATCGGCAAAACATGACAGTCATAGACAGATATAATACTTACAAATGTTGCTATTGTATAGACATTAAATAGCTAGGAAACACATACAACAGACTGATAAGTTAGGAAATACCTATCTTAACTGATTCCTACTTAAGTGACAGTTTTAGGTGGCAGTGGTGAAATTGATTATGTAGGTACATAGATTATGTCAGAAAGTAATATTTATTATAGATACGAAAAAAAAATATGGTGACCACACTGGATGTGATGTAGGTTGTAGGACAACATAAATAAGTATAGTAAATATAGAATTTGTGCTGAATTTTAAAGTTGTGTTACAAAACATTTCCTGTAGATGGAAAAATAATAAGTTTTGCTGATGACACTGTACTAATAGTCAGTGAAAAAACTTGGAAACAAAGCTACAAAATAGCTGGTATGGCAATTAACAAAATAAAAAACTGTCTGGATAACAGCCTTCTTACATTAAACAATAGTAAAACTAAATACCTTACATTTAGCGCCACACAAGCAGGGCAACCTTTACTAAATTCGATGTTTTCTATAAAAATACATTGTTGTGTACCTAGAGACTCTTGTGACTGTATCCCTTTGGAGAGAGTCACTGCTATAAATTATTTAGGTCTGACCATAGATAATAATCTAAGATGGCAAGACCACATAGAGACACTAACAAATAGAATTCTAAAACTTGGTTATATTTATAGAAACCTTCGAAAAATTCTAAATCAAAAAACATTAAAAACTGTCTATTTCGCATTGACTCATTCATTGATCTCATATGGAATTGTTGGTTGGGGTGGATGTGCCAAAACTATCTTGGAAAAACTTTGTCTAGCTCAAAGATGCATTGTGAAGATAATTATCCAAAAACCGTTTGATTACCCTACGGAAAACCTCTATAACGATTTTAAAGTATTTGACCCGAGACAAATATATATCCAGCATATACTAACTTATTTTCATAAAAATATAATACATCACCAGAAAACACAACAATCCAGAACCACACGAACAAGCATTACTTTAAATTACATAATCCCTCATATGAAAACAACTTTCGGACAAAGAAATGCATCATTTATCGCTCCACGAATTTATAATACTTTACCTATGTCTCTCAAGGTAATAACTTCACATACATTATTTAAAACAAAAATAAAAAAATATATAGGGAATTACGGAAGGACAGAAATTGCCCAAATATTAAACATCCAACAATAATTCTGAGAAATAATATTAAATAATATAAGTACACGCTACACAAGCTGGTTCGAGGAGAGGATTGTCTTTACATTGCATCTTATTTTAAGACAAATAAACTCTAAAACATTTCTTTTTTTTTATTAGATTTATTTCAAAGAAGAAATCTTGATTTTGTATTTTATTTGATTTGTGACTCAAGTCAAATAATATTGTTACTGAGTATATACGTTGAGAAGACCACAGAGCAAATTTTAATGTCAAACTGCTACATAACATAAATGACAACAACGGGTGTGCATATTATGGTAGAAATAATATTAGAATAATAACATATCAAAATTTACTGTATCAGTTTATACTTTTGTGTTTAAGATATTGGTAACTATGTAATATTGTAATTTACTGTGTTGTGATGTCTGGTGTCCGCTCTATGTAACTATGTATAACCAAAATGTCAAATATTTGGCTTGGTAAAATTGTAAACTGCTAGCCCTAGAACAGGGTTACCTAGTTGGGCAGCAGTAATCTTCATAATAGTCTTTGTGATAAAGGTGTGAAAAATAAATAAAAAAAAAAAAAAAAAAAAAAACATTCGCTAAAGAAATGTTGAAAATCCTTATAGTATTTTTTTTTATTTATTTATTTGGCTTTTCAACAGACTACACCTACAATAAATGACAATACAAACATAATACAAGGATAAGTCCAATTACAGTAAACCTCAAAATTGTACAAAAAATATGGTTACATAAATTCAACAAGTACCTACTTATAACGAAAACGAAATAAAAAATGAAAAAATGCAAATGATACAAAAAAAAATGTAAAATATACAAAAAAAACACGGTTGTAAACATATTTTTTTAGAAACACTAACATATTTAAGAAATTTGATTTCAAAATACGATGTGCCCTCTTAAGAATTATCACAAAGCCGACACAAGAACGCCAATTGGAATCAAAATAGTATCTTTAGGACGGGTTTTTTCACAGAATAGTTAAATCGGTAGTTATAGTTATAATATAACCACTGGTTATACAAGAAATAGCTAAATATCTTAAAACGGTTTTTTCAAGTGTAGTTATGTCATAGTTATAGTTATGGGTGTTGTAGGTATAAAGACCCCAAATATTCCATTCAAATTGTAAACAGTACGTTCCGAGCGTTTCCTATCTTCTTAAATATGTCTGCTGTCTTAAATATGTCTGCTGTCTAAATATGTCTGTCCACTTCTTAAATATGTTTCGCTGTGGAAAAGATACGTAGACGATGTTCTTTGTGTATGGTTAGGTACTCTTAGACAACTTCAGTCATTTTTGAAACATATTAATTCTTTCCATCCAAATATTCAGTTCACAGTAGAAATAGAAGAAAAATCAACATTAAACTTTTTAGACCTAACATTAACATTAAAAGATAGTAAAATAGACTTCAACATCTATAGAAAACCTACATATACTGATATAGTAATTCATAATTCATCAAATCATCCCATTTCTCATAAACACGCGGCATTTCATTCAATGGTCCATAGGCTAATATCCGTTCCACTGTCAAATAAAAACTTTCAGACAGAATTAAATACGATAAAACAAATCGCTCAAAACAACGGTTATGCACCGCAATTGATTGATAGTATTTTAAACAAAAAACAAAAATATATAACAACCAAAAAATTTTTATACAGTCAACCAAATGTTAATGAAAAAACCTACCGTAGAATTTTATACATTAATAATTTGTCGAACTATATTTCAAAGCAACTACCGTCTAATATTTTACCAGCTTTTTATACAAATAATTCTTTAGGAAAATATTTAATAAATTCAAAAGATAAAGTAGACAAAATTAGTCAATCGGGAGTATACAAATTAACATGCAGTGAATGCACAGCTTTCTACATAGGTAAAACAGGGAGAAACTTTGAGACGCGTATAAAGGAACATATGCGATGTTTAAAGAGCAATAACTTTTCAGAATTTGCGGATCACCTTATAGAAAATAGTCACAGTTTCGATAGTAGTACTGGGGTTCAAATTTTGCATATACATAAACAGGGTCACAGACTAGATAATTTAGAATCATTAGAAATAAGAAAAGCAATAAATAAAGGTGAAAACATAATAAATAATCAGATTTTAACTAATAGTCCGCTCATCAATATGTTCCCGTTAGAAATATTGACTCCGCCCCCGTTACTACCTCCCTCATCCCCTCCACTTCCACCACCCACCATTAGTTCCACCGACCGCAACATACATAATACATAGAGAGTTAGTTGTTATCCGTCCTGACGAAGAAACGGTACGTTTCGAAACCGGTCGAATATAAAAACTCAATCGTGGTCTCAACAAAGATATTTGTGTTTTTTAATAAAGTTTCCTATCTCTTTCTTGCGCATACTATATAAAAGATAGAAGAGTCTTGTTTTCTATTATTTATGCATATGTGGTTCCGAGTAATGGTGGCTGTCATAAATTTGCTGTAATATGGTGAACGCATTTGAATTTTGAATGTCATCGGTAATTATATTATATAAAGAGATATCTCACTATTTCTTTAAACAAGCGTCATCACACTAAAAATTTGCAGTATTCCCAAACCACACCTTTTTTCTTTTTTTTTCAATACATATTCCATTATTTCATCGTATATATTAGTATCATAATTATATTTTACCTACTGTGTTTAGATATTATGCTAAAAAAATATGAAATTGACCCGTACATACGTCAAATGGTCAGTCGTGAACAAAAATTACCAGCGACACCTATCATATATAAATATAAAATTTAACTATAACTACTGATTTTCGGCTGGTCATAGTTACGGCTAAAGTAACGGGCTAAATGCGTAGTTATATTTTGAAAAAACCCATTTCTGTGATGACCAGTGGTAACCATAACTATAACTCTAACTTTAACTAAGGTTGAAAAAACCCACCCTTAGAAACTGGTGTGGTTCAGTTAGGTGTTGTGTGGTCCAATGATTAGAGAGAGCATAATACCCATGTAAATATCCTTGAGTTTATTCCCTTACCAGCCAGGCATAAACAGAAACGAACCACTTAAAAAAGTTCTCCATATCTTTTTGTTTGTATAGTTAAATAATTGTAGATTGGCTGCCAATAATACTGTACATAGTCATTCGTAAAATATCTTCTAACCGACAAGATAAAAGTGACTAGCAAAAATCTAGTTCCTTTTATTTATTTTTATATTAAACATTTTGTACACGTGTGTACAATGGCAATGGGTTTATTGCCGTATACCAGGTGTGGCCAACTTGATTAGATCCAAGATCTACTGTTTACTGAGGAAGCCCTGTGCGATCTACCAATTACATACTTCTTGAAATTTTAAATGAAACAGCATACATAGTTCAGTACACAATTAAGTAGTAATTTTTGATTTATTAAGAGGGAAAACATAAAACTGAAAATTATTCTTAGTTACTACTTATGTATATTAGTGTGAGCACTGCGTCTGAGCATCTTCCGCTAGATTAGCAAAATCAGGTTTGTTGTTGGAAATTGCCAACCTTAAAGAATCCAGTGTATGAACGTCTATCAAGCGAGAACGGTGTTTATTTTTTGTTTGTTTTAAGAAGGAAAATGCAGACTCACATAAATATGTATGTTGAACCAAAACACGAATGTTCAACACATTTCTTCAAATATGGATATTTCTCGTTGGAAACCAATGCCCAGAAATCTACATAGATCCATAAAGTAACGTGATAACGTGAACGAACCGTGATGGGTGCAGCAGTTGGTGATTACGTTGCGTAGTCTGTTCTACGTATATATGTATGTTTATATTTTTTGCCTTGCCACGATCGACTGGACTAATAGTCGCGATCGCGATCCGCAACCGGTCCGCGATCCACAACCGCAACCGGTTGGCCACCCCTGCCGTATAGCAATAGCTTCTAACCAACCATATTCGTTTGGTGAAGTAAATTGTATTTATGACATGTACCAATTTATGTGAATTAAATATGTAATGAAACATATAAGACAATTAAAAAACGGAGGGGAGAGGAGAATTTAGACCTTGATATTGCCGAGATACCTCGGCGATAATGTTTGGTTGTAAAAAATCAAATCTATGGAGAGATACTTCTTAAATTTTATTTGATAATAAAATAAGTAATTTTGAACCTTGGTGTAGTATGTTGCACAATGTATATAATAATTATCTATCAGGTGCTGTATTTTAATATAAATCGTAGATATTTAATAAAAAGTGATGTTCATAGATATAATAGTGAGTTTATAAATACGGGGAAATTTATGGTATCTAATTGATTTGAATATTTTTTAGATTTGGCAGAATGCGTATGATAAGATATCCAATTATATCAAGACTAAAGTGCGCATTGGACGGACGAGGTTTTCAACGGAACAGCCCCAATTGTGATATCACAAATGGCCGACCGGCTGTGTGTGTTCTCATTAAGAACACAAAAGGGCGACCGGCTGTGTGTGTTCTCTTTAAGAACACAAACGGCCGATTGGCTGTGTGTGTGTGTGTTCTCTTTAAGAACAAAAACGGCCGACTGGATGTATGTGTTCTCTTTAAGAACACAAACGGCCGATCGGCTGTGTGTGTGTTCTCTTTAAGTACAAAAACGGCCGACCGGCTGTGTGTGTTCTCTTTAAGAACTGCCACATTCAGATCATAATTTGATTAGGCACATAACTATTGATTTTAGTTTGAAAATACGAAGCACTTATAAATTTGAATATAGAAGCAATGATCAGAATATGTTCAGTTTGTTTCTCTGCTGACCCTGTCAGGAATACGATTCAATATATACATATACGTTACCATAAAACTGTAAGATGGTTTGGTCACTTAGAAAGAATGAATGTCTGACAAAGTAAGCATACAAGGCTGATATAAGCTACCAATGTACAATGTCAGTATAAAATGTGAGCATATACAAGGCGATGTATGAATGTTAAAATGTAATAATGCGTTTGTTGATTCTCTTTGCCTGCCCCAGATAGGGACATGGCACGACATGTATATATGTTACCATAAATATAAAATATAGTCTAGACAAAAACTACGGATTGTTCTTTTTTAAATTGTATTTATTTTAGACATATCCTTGTTGAATTCCTGTATTATATGAATAATTGTTTATGTATAAATTATACAATTATGTTATGAATTATTAAATATATTTATATGTTTACAGTTAATAGTTGTATGAATTTATTTCAATTGTTATTATTAAAGGTTGTGTATTTTATGGTATTTTGAGTTTTATTACTGACTATGCATTAGATTATTAAAATATTTTGTTGAATTCATCTCATATCAGGTCCAGAGAGAAGCCAAGTCAATCAAAAATGGAGTTGGAATTAAAAATTAAATAGTACATTATCAAATCCGTAGTTTATTTATGAAATTACAATAACGTAATGATATTATGCAGTTGTGCTATGATCATTTCTCCGTAAAGGAAACAAGTAACAGAATAATTTATTTTTTTAATATCGTAAAATGGAAAATATACAATTTCTTGTTGATTATATATTAAATTGACCCAAAAGTATATATATCTGTAAAGAATTTATGGAAATAAAATAACAAATCAAAGTACAGTAAGAGTTTGAATTTTTGTTTTCTTTTTTAGTAATGCCCAAGAAAATACTATATGGTGGAAAAGATAACGGTTAAGGAAATTACCTTGCCTCAATATACGACAATGTATGAATGTTGACGAGGCGATGAATGTATGTCAAGATAGAAATAAGTGGCATTCGGTTCTCTCTGCCTACCCCGTGAGGGACATGGCGTGATGGTATGTATGTATGTATTTATAAAGGACAAAAAAAATATTTCTATATCTCCTGATTGTTCAGCTTTAATATTTATTTGTCAAACCCTTTCACCAATCTCAATGTTGTTTGATAACCACATAATAATCAATTTTATGATCCATTTTTTTCAATCAATCTAAATGGCCTTTGATAACCAGAATTAATTTTTTGCTCCATTTCGAATAAGGATTTTCTATATGGAAGAGCACATTATAACTAAACTTAGGCTCTTTGGATATACTTTTCGTTTAAAATTGAATTTGAGAGAAAAACTGTGTCCAAAGGGTATTTGGCTAGCCATCTAATTTCATATAAAATTTTTCATTGGACAAAAACTTTCAAGATAAATAAAGCCTGTATGTATAAGAAAAAGATAAATGAAACTTGGCAACGTTGTATAAATTTGACTGAAACATTTTGACCCAAGTGTCAAAATCCATGGTAATTTGGAGTGCTGGTGGGCAAAAGTCAGGTTTCTGTTTCGTTATGTTGATGGTTAAAAGACTTATATTGTCATATTTAGCCTTAAATCTCGGTATATGTGGTTAAATACGTAGTACCTTCTAATTTGTGATACCAAGATTTTAGTTTAAAATGCCTACCTCTTGTTCAGGATACGGTTGTACGAATCGTCATGATTCTAAATCTGGTGTAAAATTTCACAGGTAAAATATTCATTTATTTTTACATAAATGTTAACACACAAAATTTACGTGAACCAAATTATTAATTAATCTTGTGTGGACCACCAAAATACACATCAAATTCAATTCGATCATCTGGTTGGCAGTATATAGTCTGACAGTATGTTTTTCCACTTAATTTTCCAGTACAATTGTTTATCAAGAGTATTAATTTGATATTTGTTTACACTATATTTTATGTTAGAGTAGACATGGTGAGATATTCTCATTTATTTATTTAACTTTTTGTACATAATATAAACAAATATAATGCACACTGGCGAGCTTATTGCTATTAGGCAATTTCTTCCAACCAACCAGATTACAAAGTGACAGAATTATACATGTACATCAACAAAAAATGAAAGCTACAAAAGAACAAATAAAATATACGTAACACCAAGATAAATAAAAAAAAAATCATAGCAAAAAAAGGATTGGGAAGGAACAAGAAGAGAAAATCGAGATTAGGTGTTTAGGTAGGGATAAATATTATTTCAGGTGTTTCAGGTAGGGATAAATATTATGTAGCAAAGGGAAAGAAGGAAAAGGAGAGGGATCAGGTATTTTCGTAGAAATATCCATGCTTAAGTCTTTTGTTGAAAATGGAAAGTGAGTTTGACGAAGTTATATCAGAACTCAAATTATTCCAGTCTTGCTGAACGTACTTCAAAGGAAGAGCTGAAAAATTTAGTGTTGTGAATGGGGATAGTTAATGTAGTACGTTCAGCAGATCGAAGCGATAGGCCGTGATTAGATAAATTATTTCGTTTTCGTCAATTATGTAAATACTAATCAAATTTATTATATCTATCTATAGAGATACTTATGTATCTACAATTTGATAGACAGTTTAAATTTCATTGATTGTGTTTATAGTTTCAATTTATTTAGAGATATGGTCCTAAGTTAACGTGAATATTTAAAAATGTCGGCATATTGTTCGGGATATGGTTGTACTTATCGCCATAATTCTGGAGATCGTGTAAAACTACTCAGGAAAGAATTCGCAACAAAATTTAATTATGTATATAGCCAAAAAATTGAGATTTTGGTTAAATTCTTGGTTAAGGCCAAATAAACTTATATATTGAACAGTGATTGTGATATTATTTATTATTTTACACTCCATGGATAGTTGGGTAGAATATGAAGGTTTTTTAATGTACATACATACCATCCGAGAACCGAGCGCCATACCTCTCTATTTATGCACACATTCCTGGCTTCCTTTACATCCATGCATCGTCTCATATATGCTCATCGATTTTTTATTGTAAATTTAGGATTTTAAATTTACTATTTCATCAACTAAACAAAAAAATATTCAATTGACTTTTTAACAATGGCAGAGAAGAGAGCGAAAGATTATTACGTATAATGAACTGAACAACTAAATTGTACTATTATACTACCTTCTAGCAGGATTATATTAAAAGCACTTTATTCAAACTGACAAGAACTAAAGAATTAAAAGTCTCCGACGCAGACATTGGCCTAGCGGAGTGTCATATCAAGAAATCAGTGCAAAACCAATAAAAAGAAAGTACATTCATAATAAAATACCAAGAGAAAAAATAGGTACACTTCAGCCTCCAGCACATGCCTTGGGGACGGATAGTGAAGTGGAAACATCCATATTTGATTGATAATGATATTTTGTCTTTACTTATATGTTCTTATTAATGTTTATATTTTATACTAGCTTCAATGGTCCGCCGTTAGCCAAGAATTTACATTATTTCTTCTTCGCCCTCGCCTTTGTCCCATTTACTTGGGGTCGGTTATCCTTATTATATTTCGCCTAACTCGCCTGTTCTGTGCCAGATCAGGATTCAGCTCCCTCTCTCGCAGATTTTTCTTGATGCTCGACAGCCATGTGGCTAGTGGTCTGCTTGGTCTTCTCGCTGGAGTCTCAATGTCCAAGGCTTTATTTATCATATTGTCCGTCGGTCGTCTCAAAATGTGGCCATACCATCTATGCCTGTTCTCGACTATTTTTTCTTCTATTGGGGCCACTTTGAAACTACTGCGGACGTGGACATTCCTCACTTTGTCAGACTCCCAGCCCACCTTTCCGCCGTGTGCATCTCTTTTTGATGTTTCAGCTTTAGTGCCCAGCATCCCGAGCCACACGTCGTTGCGAGTCTAACTACCGTCTTGTATACTTGACCTTTGACTCTCACTGGCATTCTCTTGTCACATAGCACACCAGATAGCACATAGGGACCTCCACCTCATCCAGCCGCTTTTTATGCGATGTGCGACATCTGTTTCAGGGTCGCTCAATGGTGATATTATGCTTCCCAAGTATTTAAAGGACGATGTTTGAAGGACGGACGGGTATATCTTGCAGGTATATTGTGTTGCCTGCTGTAGCTGGTTGCTGACCTGATTTCATAAAATTTGGATTTTTTGTTGTTTGGCTATGTTTTCCGGTCGGTTGCCACCTGACGCCAAGATAGTAGTCCCGACTAACTGGAACTAGGGAAGCCAGTGGAGCTCTCCCGTATCATATGAGTCTCCTAGTTCTTCGCCTTTTCCCTTCAGAGCATCCTGTCTGATGCTCTTGCTTCTGAAGTGACCCGAGCTCCGAATATGTCGAAGTAGCTCATTCAGGGTTTTACCTGTTGGTCCGCGGGAGTTATTTTATTTCCCTTCTACCCTCCATATCTGGCGAGCATTCCCCTATCCGCCACCCGGGGACGCGTCCTATAGCGGTTACAGGCTCCGCCAAGGAAGTAAAGGAATAAGCAATCGTTTTTATAATATTGTCACACAAAATGGGAAGTGATTTAAAATTTGATTGATTACATTTTGAGCATTAAAAATCATTTAAGCCAGCCCATTCCTTTGTATATAAATTCTGAAAAATTGGATTAAGGGAAGTGGTTTGATTTTTTTTAAATTTAAGCGTTGTAAAATGTTCAAGTGTCGGCCACAACCCATTCGTTTTTATATATTGCCATCAAGTGTGAATAAAGTATTGTACATGAAATTTCTGCACGCTTAAAGAGAGCGAAACAGGTGGAAATCTGAAGATGCATGGTTAGGGCTATATGGTGGACGCATTAACACCTCCAAGCCAAACTCCGTTAATTTTTGCTGAGTGGCTAAAGCTGTGTGTGATCTAGCGTTATCGTGATGAAAGACCACACATTTTCTATTGATTGACACCCTTTTATTGGTATATTTAGTAAATTATTTTTTTCCAATTCTAGGTTTCCTCTAAATAAACCCGACCTCTTGGGCAAATGGATTATCGCAATGAGAAGGAACGATTTTATCCCAAACAAAAGCACTAGGCTATGTGGCGATCACTTTGTTGAAAGTGATTACTTTAGCGATTTCGGTAAATATCGATTGAAGCCGTATGCTGTTCCTTCTGTGTTCAAATTCTCACCGAAAAAAACAAAACCGAAAAAAACAAAACCAAAAAAAACGAGGAAAAGTCGTCGTGCCAAGGTGAGATTTAAATTAAATTAAGTTTATAAACTTCTTATTAATTGCACTGTTAAATGCCATTATAAATTATTTATACTGACTAACTATTCCAAGAATATTCGAAACACTCTATAGTTTTACTTCCACTAACTTTTAACAATTAGCATTAAATAAATTAATTTGTCCATCTACAGCAACGTTGTTACTTAAACTTATTTTTTTATTAAATTGTTTTACTTACGGTATAGGAGGAGTGCATAATAGACAAGCAAACAAACATACATTCAGACAATATTTTTTTTGTATGTATATAGATGCTTAAACGTTCGTATAAGATTTAAAAAATCGTAAATTGTGATATTATTATCAAACTAATTGAGAGTTCATTGTTTTTTTGACAACTTTATATTAGACTTTAATTATACCAGAGTCGAAAAAAATTGCTGATTTTTTCAAAAACGATCCTTCGATAAAAAGCTTTTGATACTGATTTATTTGCTAACGCGACCTCTACTGTTCGTTTAGAGTTTTAAATTCGCCGCTAAATTTCAGACTGCTCAACATAGAGAAACTAAACAATGTTAAACGTCAAAAGAAAAGATATATTATTCTTACAATGAATTTCTGACAGCAACAAAAATAAAAAAAAAACATAATGACAGTCGAAAATAGACGAGATAGATAAATAACGCCGCAACAGAAGCTCTAGGCAAGAGAGAAGTAAATGTTAACGCCAAGCCGAATAATAACCACGGGATAATGAAGGCGTACGAAGCCTAGCGAACGAAAAGAAAAAGCTATCGCTCATACATTAGCAACCCAACACCTTCCGAATACGTAAAATATGTACAAGCCCGAAACAGAGTGAACTCCGAAATAAGAGAAATTAAAGAATTTTGGAGATAACTATGGATATGGAACACGTTTGGATAAGTTACTATACCCATTTTCAAAAAAGGCCAAAAAACCAACCCGGAGAATTACAGAGGTATTTCATTGCTGAGCTCAACTCTTAAACTATTCACGAGCATACTCAGAAACAAGCTGGAAAGGGAAATATCAAACAGAGAAGAACAACAAGGCTTTTGGAAAAACAGATCAACAAAAGACGCAGTATTTACTATTAGACAAATCAAAGAAAATACAATAGAGTATAATAAGATCACATATCTTTGTTTTATTGACTTAACCAAGGCCTTTGACAGAGTAAAACTGGACGACGTGGTGGATATCCTACTGGAGAAAAACGCCCCAGCTCCTTTTGTGAAAATAATCAGAGAGATCAATACGAATACCTCAACCAAGATTCGAGTAGATGGCGATCTGTCAAACGATATACCCACCCTGACAGGAGTAAGGTAAGGCGATAGTTTGAGGCCGTTCCTGTGTAACTTAGTTATGGACAAAATAATTCAGCTAATAAGTGTCAAATCTAGGGCTTGGATACAGAATGGGTGCCCAAAAGATAGACATAATATGCTACGTCGACGACGCCACAATTATCACAGAATCAGAGAGTGACCTCCAGACAGTGCTGAACAGATTCCACACTGCGTCGAAAAAATATAACATTCTTCTCTCTATTGCAAAAACCAAAAGCATGACTATACCTAGAGATCACCATTGGTGCAATCTGAATGTTGGAAATGACGCAATTTTAATATCTAGGGATCGAGATGGCATGTCACAATGATCTATATGGAGAAGTGACACAGCAAGCACACAAGACCGCAGCAATCTCGGGCTGTCTGAGGGAAACTATATGGAAGAACAAACACATGAGCACCAAGGGCAAAATGAGGATCTACAAAACGTGTGTAAGACCCATCCTAACATACGTCATTGAATCCAGAGTTGATACGGTCCGCACCAAACAACTCCTGCGCACCAGCGAAATGAAAATACTGCGATGCATAGCTGGCAAAAGTCTTCGTTGTAGAGTCAGAAATACAGAGGTCCGAAGAATCTGCGAAGCTGAGGACATCGTAAGATGGGGGGGCGTTAAAGAAGAAGATACTGGAACGAACACGTCAGCCGCATGTCCGAAGATAGGATCCCAAAGATAGCCCGAGACAACGTACCGGAGGGGTCTCGACCACGAGGACACCCATCAAAAAGATGACGAGATAGTTGGCAGTCCACATCACAGGAGGCTGAAAATGCAGCATAAAACAGGCCTGGGCCTAATGAAAGAACAAGAATAAGAAAATAGACGCGCGTCGCGTCAGAACAGATAACGTTCACCGAATGGCCAAGGAATGCGTAATATCCGCATTCCTCATGTCCAGGAAGGCTCCGAACCATGCCAGGAGACACCGGTCGGGCCCGCTTCACAACGACAGTCGTGGACTTAATATCGAGAGTTCCCAAATGGATTGTCGTAGATGTGTAGATCGCGCGTTTGACGTTTTGGTTGGCAACATATTTCAGTTTTCCTTACATTTCAACACATCCTAGATAACTGTTCTCTAAATCTTAATATACAAAGTGTTTTTTTTTTTCGACAAATAAATCCGAAAACAATATTCACATAAGTCGTTATTCTCTATAGAAAAACGATGTGGTCTGCCAACCAAAATTTCAAATATTCCCCGGAAAATGTCTCACTTCGATTCATACAAAATTTGTTAACTATGACATCTGTATAGTATATTATAATAAAAATCTATGAATTTTTCTTATAATACCATAGAAAAGTGATACTTTCTTCTATCTTAAGTAGTGGTGCAAAGTTCGATATTTTTTCAAGATCCTGTCTTTTCAAATCGATTCATGAAATTTATGCGGATCATCAATTCGCTCTTCGATTCAATATGATTCAAATATGGCTATCCTTATCTATCGTACATAACATGTACGTAGTATGACAGAGAAAACAAAACCGATTCAAAATATGATATGCAAGTGTAGGCGTTAAAATGTTTGCATTTCAATGTACTTAATGGTCAATATTGCTTAAATATTTTATGAACCATAATGAATTAGTCGTGAATCGAAGATTGCCATCTCTCTTTATCTCAAAAGAAGTATGAGATAACAGATCGCCTTCAAAATAGTATATTCAATTATATATGTTACGTATTTGTTTTTCAAAGTGTGTTGCGGTCAAAATTGCTTAACATATTTAAGAACCGCAATGAATTAGATTTTATGAACCGTAATGAATTAGTTGTGAATCGAAGATTGCCATGAGTCGGTCTGTGTAACGCATTCTAACTAGAGATGATCGTTTAAACGAAAGCTGATTAAAATATTCGTTTAAAAAAAATAATCAATCAAACGTTATAAATTTTAAACCATATTCGTTGAACGTTGCGAGTGTTACAACGATTTCAATCATGAATCATAACGTTCCGATGATGATTTCGTTAAAAGCTGTTTTTCGTTAAAGGCTGTTTTTCGTTAAAAGCTTATTTTATAATCATAACAAAGATGTATTATTTTTAACGACAACGTTGCGAGATGATTGTGATTTATGATTAGCTGACCGGCGTGCAGCGTTGTAGACATCTGTTGACATCATTGTGACGAATGATCAGTTTCAAATCGTCTTGTTCCGTTCAACGTTATAAGTTATTATTATTACTGATTTTTGTAAACGTTTATTTTTTGTTTCTTTAGTATCGTTTAAAACGCCTATCGGGTTGGTTTATTGTGCGTTGTCGGCTTTGTAAGATGATTCGAGCGTACAAAATTATTATCAACATAATTTTTAAACTTATGTATGTATTGTATAACATTTCTACTGTATTTTCGTCAAAAGGTTTAGACTACATTTTAAATACCTTCTAGAGGAAGCAAAAAAATAAAAGTACATTATATTTATTTCAAAAACATACCTTTTTTTCATTGCATGTTAATGTATTTTTTTTTTAGATTTAGGTATATTGTACTTGTATATATACAATACAAATATAAATAAGCCTTTAAGCTTTTTAAGCTTTTAAAAATAACGTTATTTAAAATTAACGAAACGTCTATAACGTTTAAAAAAATAAGCTGTTTTTCCCATCTCTAATTCTAACGATATATTTTATATGAGATAGAAAGTGTGAGAGTGATATCTGGTTCATGAACGGATCGTTGTGGCAACGTGAACCGTGAGTCACCGATTCAATTTAATGATCCGGTCAAATAATACGGATCATTCATTTTTGTCTCTGACGCTAATCTTAAGATACTAAAGATACGTATTTAGTGACAAGTGCCAGCATTGATAATTCGTGTTTTTCGAGTTGTTTTTACATTATAAAATGTCTATTTTCTCTTATATACTTGCCAACATTGTGTGAAAGCACAGTGAAATAATTTTTCGTGAATATAAAAAATACTATCAATCAAAACATTGTGACAAACTAAGAAAAACCGAAAATAACATAACCTACAACGGAGTTATTCTACAATATTATATTTATCTGCATTTGCTCAAAAGTCTGAGGGTTCTGAATACAAGGAGGAATAAACACACAGAACACAACAACTAAATAAACACAAATATAATCAGATTAAATATACAGTGGTGCTTCGGAACTCGAATAACATGAAGCATTTTTACCGAAATCTGAAATAACCGATTTACAACGATCAAATTCAATTTGGGTGTGTTTGCTTTTTTAAATCCTTCGACATGGTCAGAAACTGCAGTGTAAAAGGATGCAGGTCGAATTACAAATCCGAAGTCGAATATTACACGACTTTTTCACTTCCGAAAACCGAACCTCTCCGAACAAAGTGGTTGCAAAGGTTGCCCAACGACTTTACCCAGCTCAAGAATCCCGGCGTCTGCATAAGGCACTTTGAAGAGAGTCGCATCGTGTGGCAGGACATGTGCATTGTGGAGGGCAAGCCGGTCATTTACGACAGAGTAATACCCAAGCTTAAGGAAGGGACAGTCCCCACAATATTTCCCGACACTCCGGCTGTAGTGAAAAAACCAAGATGTGTGAGTACTCTTTTACTACAACACAAAAAAGATTCGCATTACTTTAAGTTATATGGCTGTTGGATTTCAGTGAATTCAATTTTATTTTCAGTGTAACTTGTGGAAATACAAAAAATATATTGTTTATAAGATAAACTTTTCAAATATTAATCCAACTGTCCATGTGTTCAAGAAAATTTATTTCTCTTAAGAGGTTTTGCTGCCAATGTAGCTATTTTTTCAATTTGAATATGCATCATTACTACAAAACGAATCATTTTGAAAAAAATAACCTAGTTAGTTTGGATATTAATAAAGAAAAATATACCTTAACTTTTTAATTATGTTCTGTATATATTCTTGTAGGAAAATAATAAGCATACCCCGATTTTTGACATTTATCTTAAATTTGAAAAAACTATAAGGTATAGAGCATTATATTTTTTTATAAATTGAAGAAGATCAAAATATCTAGAAAAATATGATGTAACGTTGCATTAATGCATCAGGTTAAGTTAATAAACCAAAAAAACTTTTATTTCGCAATGGTGCTGAATGGAAAATAAATGTTTTTTAGTTTTATTTACTAAACCTGAAGCATTAATGCAACGTCACATCATATTTTTCTAGATATTTTTGTCTTCTTTAATTTAAAAAAATATGTTGAACTACGCCTTGTATTTTATTAAAAATATAAGATAAATGTTAAAAATCGTGGTATGCCATTATTTTTCTACAATAATTTATACAGAACATTATCAAAAAGTAAAGATATATTTTTCTTTATTAATACCCAAAGTATCTAAATTATTTGTTTTCAAAACGATTTGATAAGAAATAATGATGGTATATCAAATTGAAAAAAAGGTACGTTGGCGGCAGTCCCCCCCTAATGAAGCGACAGTTTTAATCATAGTCCCACGTGAGAGAATTGTATGCAGTAGTAGAGTTATTGCACGGTTTTTCCAACTTTGAAGTCAAAAAACACCAACTTGGAGGCAGCTTATATGTTCTATACATGGATTTACTCAGAATTCGGAGTAGAACATTTAGTGTGTCCCCACCCCAACTAGATAATTTTCTATAAAAAACATGTGCATTATAATAGTACTTACTACTCAAACTTTTTTTTATCAATTTTTATAAAAATTTAATTTAGTGACGACATTGTTTCATACAATTTGTATGGCAGTATACACTACATAATATCTATGGGGACTCAATAGTTTGATACTTAATCTCCAAACATACATACATACCATCATGCTGTTTTCATATTTTGTGTATGAAAAAAGGACTGACCTCCATACTATCCTATCCTTACATACATACCTTGATACATGTGTGGGTAGATTGTATTCATGGTGTCGTGGCCAGTACATTTTTGCCTCGTTCCATGTACATTTTTTTTTTACTGTATATAATTTTTTTATCTTGTTTATTTCACTCATGTTATAATCCCCACCACAATATTTTAGAAAGTTATATGTATGTATTTTTTTAGTTATCTTTTCAATCAACAACTAGAAAACTTTAAAGGTTAAATATTCTGCATATCGCTTCCTTTGTGACCAGTGAGTTACTTGGGCTAATAAAAAAAAGACCTTTTAATGTTTTATTATGTTATTTTTCATTTTTTCGTAAATCCTATTTTTGAGTTAATAATGCAGAAATGTTGTGTTTATCAATATTCATGTTGTCTCCAATTCTCAGTACAATATCTCTATAAGTGCGAAAGAAACAGCACATGTGTCGTTGTTTCACTGTAATATTGATACACAACATTTCTGCATCATTAACTAAAAAAACTGATTTTTTGACTTATGTCGTTGTTCTCGCAAACGAGCGATATATTTACTATTAGTTTCTGGAATCTTCACAAATTCTTTGTTCCATAAACTGCCACATTACCAATACACAAAGCATCAGCGATGATATATGTTAAGAAACCATAGATTTTCATATAATACCTATACTAGATGGAGTACTCCGTGCAATGAGTGAGTCATGGTATATCGCGCGTTTGACGTTTTAATTGGCAACATATTACAGTTTTTCATACATTTCAACACTTCCTAGGTAACTGTTCTCAAAATCTTGATGAAAAAAGTGTTTTTTTTAGACAAATGAATCTGAAAACAATTCACATTAGTGGTCTGCCCATCTTATTGTCAAAAGTCCCGCGGAAAATGCCTAACTACGACATCTATACTATTTCCGTTTCTTTATTTTCTCAATGACAGCTCCTGTGGAAACATTGAATGTGCGTCTTTTTTACATTATGTATGCATTAATTTATAAAAATATGACGCTTACACACGTACAAGGTCATACCAAGACTAACCGATAGGGATGGGGCTATCGATAAACGTAACACGATAACACGACCGTCTTGTTGTGAGTGACAGATTAAAACAAACACAAAATGGCGGTGGGCCATTGAGTGTTCCTACCTTGAAAAAATATATTTGAATTGTTTTGTTGTATTTGTCTTTGTTCAAAATATACTAAATATATATGCGATCGACATCATTACTTATTTGGTCACAACACTACAACTATCAAATTAAAACTGTCATCGAGAAAATAAAGAAATGGAAATAGTATAGTATATTATAATGAAAATCTATGTAAGAAACACATACAAACTAGATTCAGGTATGTATTTTAGCGGAATTAATCAGTTATGTGTCTGCATTTTATAAAAAGATTTTATTTTATTTCAGGCTCCTTCAAAAAAACATGTTCTTCAGCACCCCAATATTTCACACGCTGCTTGGGTCACCGACACAACTCCCACAGACAACAGCAAATCCAATTTTATTCACAACGAATGTAAGTATCTACACCAGACATTGTTTTTACACCGTAGATACTTCAGTACAATAAAGCAGGATGTAATAAAATATACATATTAGTTTGACATTTTAGGAGTATTTGAAAAAATACCACTTTGGTCTGTGTATTGCCTTTATTCAAAATCAATCTGAAAGTTTCGTCTTTGTTTTTTTTTTCATAAAAAAAATATGAAATCCAATTTTTAGATGAAATTAATTTTTTTTTTTATTAAAAACCAAAATACATCATCAAAATACAATCTAAAGTAATAAAGCAATCAAAATGTTAGTGTCTGTGTGTGTGTGTGTGTGTGTGTGTTTGTCTCACGCCTTCTGAAAAACCAAGAGCATCTAAAAATCTAATTTATGTGCGAACGTGTACCTGTATACCTTATACAGTGTCAAGCTAAAAATAATGCGATAAAAATGCTGAATTTTAAAAATATTTCAATAATTATTTTTTTCATACAAAATTTTCCAAGTCGTATCTGTCAAAAAAGTGTACATTTTGCACGCAAATATCTGTTAGTTTAAAAGTTAGAAGTACGTATTTACACGAAAAAAATTTACTTTCAAGTATAACTTAGCGTTTAAGTGAAAAACATGGTGAATATTTTGTATAATTATAATGTTTAACTTATTTTTAAAGTAAGCGTTTTGTACATAAATGCCGCCATTTTAATATCTTTTCATACAATATTTCATTTTCCTACCGAATGAATATGTTCTTGAAAATAATAAACCTTTGAAATAAATATAATTATGAAATAATAAAATGAAACACAAGACATTACAGCAAGTTTTAAGACGTATATTGTAAAAGTCTGTTAATTATTAGTAAAGATATAGGCATAATAAAATTGCATAATTTGTATATAATATTTGATATTTCGGACAATTTTCATTTTTATGGCATCGAACAAACCAATGTAGGTACCTACATATTATTCAAAAAATGTCTACAAACCATTTGATATTTTTTACATGTTCTATGGTTACTATGGTAACGGACACATTCTAATATTCAAATAAAATTTGTTATAAATCGAATTCGAATTAATTTAGAACATCATTGTAGGCAGGTACCTACATACCTAATACTACTTAAAAACCAACAATATACTAATTTCGTATAGGAAAATTATTAAACTATCTTAGGTTAACTACAATACACATGTCATTCAATCTACAAACTATTTCCTATAGTGAAATTCTTCTTTTATTTAAGTAGACCTTTGGGTGATTTTTTATACAAACTATTTCTTGGAGTTTAATTCTTCTTCCTCTTCTTTTGTGAAGTCATTTGGGACAGTTCATAAATAAACTATTTCCTATAGTCTAATTTTTCTTTTTCTTAATTTATGTAGACCTCGGGTGAGTTTTTATACAAACTATTTCCTATAGTCTAATTCATCTTCTTCCTCTTCTTTTATGTAGCCCTTTGGGTGAGTTTTTATACAAACTTATTCCTATTATCTAATTCTTTTTCTTCTTATTTTATGTAGACCTCTGGGCCAGTTTTGATACCAACTATTTCTTTTAACGTATTTCTTCTTTTTCTAATTTTATGTAGACCTTTGTTGAATTTTGTATAAACTAACTTCCTATAGTCTAATTTTTCCTCTTTTATGTAGACCAAGGGAGAGTTTTCATGCAAACTTTTCCTTTAGTCTGATTCTTCTTCGTCTTCTTTTATGTTGACCTTTGCGTTAGTTTTTATACAATCTATTTCCTGACGTATAATTATTCTTCTAATATGTAGACCTTTGGGTCAGTATTTATATTAACTACTTTCTATAGTCTAATTCTTCTTTTTCTTATTTTTTGTAGATCTTTTGGTTAGTTTTTATACAAACTATTTCCTTTAGTCTAATTCTTCGTTTTCTTATTTAATGTAGACGTTGGGTGAATTCTATATAAAATATTTCCTATATTTCAATTCATCTTCTTCTTCTTTTATGAAGACCATTTGGTCAGTTTTTTATATAATACATTTACTATTGTGTAATTCTTCTATTGCATCTTTTATGTAGACCATTGGGTCAGTTTTTATTACAAACTATTTGTTATAGTCTTATACTTATTCTTTTTTTTCATTTAGTCTTTTGGGTTAGTTTTAAGTCTTATAGTCTATTGTATAGAAATATTATAAACAACATGCACACTTGACGAAAATACATAAAACGAATGGGATGTGACCATCACTAGAATCTTCTCAATACTTTTTTTCAATCGAAATTTACACCATTTATTATATCATCATATATTGCTTAATTTTCAATAACTACATATTTGATTTTGATGACAATATAATAAAAAATTGGGGTTGTGGCCATTACTGGACTCTTCACAACGTTTATATTCAAATTAAAAACTATTTAAGTCTTCTTCTGTAATGTAGATCAGTTTTATTGTGCAAAAATATAATAATCTATAGGTATGCACACTTGACGAAAAATATAAAAACGAATGGGATGTGACCAACACTAGAATCTTTTCAGTACTTTTGTTTATTTAATTTTTAAGCCATTTCCCATCATCCAAAATTACTAAATATTTAAAACACATTTGCGTTCGATGACAATATATAAAAATAGTGGTTGTGGCCATATCCAAACTCTTTACAACGTTGTCTCTTTATAATCAGTCATATTTAAAACCATTTACCATAGTCCATGCGTGCAGAAATTGTATGTACCTACTTATATATAAAAACAAATGGGTTGTGGCCATCACTTGGACATTTTACATCGCTTAAACTCAATTAAATTTCAAACTACTTTTCATACTACGAATTAGCAAATATTTTTTGTGACAATATTATATAAACGATTGCTTATTCCTTCACTAATTTACATTCTTGGCCAACGGCGGGACATAAAAGCTAGTAAGAAATATGTATATAATTTTTTTTATTTACTAGTTGCATGTAACACATGAGATCCAACTGTCTATGTCGATAGTATGTATAATTGAAGAATACTTAACAAACTTTAAACACTTAAACACAAATTAATAATTTTTTTAAGATATTTTGATTTCTTTATAAAAAAGGTAGGTATGTATGTCAGGATAGGATAGTATGGAGGTCATTCTATTTTTCCTACCCAGAATATGAAAAGAGCACGATGTATGTTTGTAGATTAAGTAGGTATCAAACCATTGAGTGAGATATTGTGTAGAGTTTTCTGCCTTATAAATTGTATGAAACAATGTCGTCACTAAATTCAACTTTTATCAAAATTGTTCAAAAAAATTTGAGATGTACCACTACAATATTCATATTTTTTATAGAAAATTAAATTATCTAGTTGGGGTGTTTGGGGCTTTTTTCGATATTTTTAAAAACTTTGGAAATATAGGCAGTTAAACACAAATTTATCATAAAAAAATATTTTAGATACTCCGGAATTTTTTTTTTGGTAAAAACAAATTTGAGATATATGAAAATATAAAGTAAAATTTCAAAAGTTGATAACCCCTGACTGAAACATAAATTAAAAATTCTGAGTATAAAAGTTTTGTAGGCCTATAACTATCTATATATTCTGAAATTTTAGGCTCTGTGCATTGAGCGGATCAAAAGTTATAAGGGGGAGACGGACACACATACATTTAAATAAATCGGTTGCATATTTTTAAAAAAAATATTTGTTTAACAATCATTGTGATATAATGCAAATTGCCATGGTTATGAATTTTTTAAAACCTAAAGAGAGTCTGTAATGACAAAATTGTATTATTTTATCAAATTTTAAAAATTCATATCTCTAAAAGAAATTCAGATTATTAAGAAGGATGGAAGATAGATAAAACGAGTGGGTTGTGGCCAACGCTAAACTCCTCACTAACAAGTCATTCTATAAAGTATTAAAATGTTGTATGGATAATATTCAGCATTTTCATGAAATAAGTTTGTTAAATTATTTTATTTAAATAATTTATTATGAAAACTTGATAATTCTTCAACGCCATTTTATGAAAGTGTTGTGTCTTAACCAATTTGAAAAGAAAAATTTCAAATTGCCTTTAACATTGGGTTTACTTTGTAATATTTGACAGTTAAAAAAATTGAGAAGCACTATTCAGATATCCTTCAAAATCTAATGGGGTCTAAGTGAGTATCAGATATACAAATTTGCAAAATTTGAAAAGAATCGAATGAGTACTTTAGTCTATAATGGATAAAGTAAAATGAACACGCCGTACATAGCACACTGCACATAGCACACAGCACATAGCACACACTCACAGATACATTGTGATGAAACTTTCAGAATACAATCTCAGCATGATACTAGTTGATAATCTGCATTTTGAGCATGATACTAGTTGATAATCACGTGGTCTCAAAATCATGATACTAGTTGATATGATACTAGTTGATAATCACGTGGTCTCAAAATCATGACATTTTGAGACCACGTGAACGACATCCTGAACAAGAGGAAAACGTAATAAGCTTGAACGACATACTAACATGTATAAGACGACGCATAAGTGTTGTTGATAAGGCGATTGATTTATTTATTTATTTATTATATAAAATACAATATTTCCTTAAATCTAGTTACAAAAAAAAATTTTAATTATAATATATTTAACTTAGGTTACATAATAGTTACCGGATATTTTACTGTTGTCATAAACTGCCTCACTAGGTAAAACCTGTTCTGAGACAATGTATAGATGTCTTATTAGTTTTCAGTTTTGTTTAATAACTATGGGAGTATTTTCAGAGTTCAGGTGATTAATTTATTTTTAATATAGTCTCTGCCCTTTTTTTTAATCCAAATTTTAATGTCTCGCTTAAATATTTTCAAGTTACTGTTTTGTCTAAGTGTTAAAGGGAGTTCGTTGTATAATTTGACTCCAAAATACAGGAAATTTCTTTGTCCAAAAGTTGTCTTGAGTCTAGGTATTAGGAGTTTAGCCTGTTCGGTCTGTCTAGTTGGTCTAGAGTCAAGTTTGTCTATGTTTTTATATATGTGTGTACAAGCGTTCTTTGCATATAATTGTGATATGTTTAGTATATTAAAGTCTTTTTTAACAGATTTTTAATTATCTCAATAGAGACGAAGTTGGAATATTTATTGTAGGAGAACCGGGAAATCAAGGCACCTACAGGGCTTACGATCTGTCATCGGCTGGTTTACGTGATCACTTTATGCGCTTGCGCAACGTTCACCAATTATACCTTTTTAATGAGATCCCTATCAATTCAATTTTGAAAGTTCTATATATTGTAATACAGTATTACAATATATAGAACTTTCAAAATTGAATTGATAGGGATCTCATTAAAAAGGTATAATTGGTGAACGTTGCGCAAGCGCATAAAGTGATCACGTAAACCAGCCGATGACAGGTCGTAAGCCCTGTAGGTGCCTTGATTTCCCGGTTCTCCTACAATAAATATTCCAACTTCGTCTCTATTGAGATAATTAAAAATCTGTTAAAAAATATCTTTGACTCCCGACAGGGAAAAAAATCCAATGTTTGCGCATATGCAATAGTAAAAATATTCGATATATTAAAGTCATTAAATAATACGTCGGATGGAGTGCGGATTGGTACCTTGTAGATTATCTTTAATACGGATTTTTGTATTGATGCATGTGAAGATAGAAAAAAAATTGGCACTTGGTTTTATTTTGTGTAATTAATATTATTAATAACATTCTGTAACTATACCGTATTTGATCACATATCATCTTACCGTAATCTTATTTGTTGGCCCAAGATACGCCAGCGGCGCAATATACACATTTTGTCACTATTGTACAATTTTCTCTCTAATTCAAACCTGCCACAGTACCTCAAAAGCAAATTCACTTATTTATCCAACCATGGACTTCCACTCCGATCTGCTGAACGTACAACACTATCCATCCCTATCCATAATACAGATTTCTCAGCTCTTCGTTCCATGTACAATCAGCAAGATTATGGAATAGCCTTAGTCCGGATATTGCGTCGTCTAACTCACTTTGTATTTTCAAGAAAAAACTAAAGAAGGAATATTTATCCTTGAACACCTGATCCCGATTTCCTCTCCTTGTCCTTACCATATCCTTTTTTTTGCTATGAATTATTATTATATATATATTTTTTTTTAATAGTATCTAATGTGTTATTATAAATATTTTCTTTGTTTTCTTTTGCTCTTATTCTTTTGTTGTTGTACATACACAATTTTGTCATATTTTGTAATCTGGTTGGTTGGAAGAAATTGCCTAATGGCAATAAGCCCGCCAGTGTACAATTATATTTGTTTATATAATGTACAGAAAGATCAATAAATAAATAAATATGTTTGCGATGCTCTTTGAGTAACATATAAAAATATTTGATTTGATTTGGGAACCATGTGATTTCATATTAATTACACCAACATAGTTAACTAGTCTCTTTCTATGGCTCTGAAATGAAAAATTGCGTCAGAGATTGCATTTATGACAGGTATTATGGCGGACATTGGGACCTGGTTGATCTGTTTTGTGTGAGCCCATATGTTTATTGAGGTAATGATTGTGAGTGCAGAATACTGAGATTGTGTGCGTATTTAATTTGGAATAGGAACTACCCCTGGTTAATAATTTTCACAAAAAATTATAAACTGCTAGCCCTAGAACAGGATTTCCTAGTTGGGCAGCAGTAATCTACTTGTTGACGTCATTGTACATATGGTGTGATTTCTATAATTTGTATTCTCAATGAGGAACATTGCATGATGGTTGTACAATAAATTTTTATGATTTCAGACGAAAACGTTATCATGGAAAACATCAAGGTGGAGAAAGATAATCACAGTGACAGTCAAACGTTCGACCTCTTCCTGGTGGATAATAATTCCAACGAAGAAGACGACTCCCAAGAGGCGACAGACAACCCTGAAGACAACCCCGAAGACGACTCCGAATTGAACAGCTTCTCCAAAGTGTTGCGAGGGAGACGGACGACGACAGCGGGTAGAAAGAGGTCACACGATGACACATTAGCGTCTTATGACAACGAGCCCACAGAAAATAATTTTGATGCATACGAAAAGAGACTCAACGATCGCAAGATGAAGATACTAAACATGGAGATGATGATAAAAGAGAATCAACTAGAATATTCTCGGATCCAGTTAGAAGTCATCAAGCTTCAGAGGGAACAGTTGCTGGCAGGAGGGAGTCAAATGTGTCATTGCAAATGTAGTAAATCGTGAACTTTTAATCTCCCAACAATGATTAATGATTCTGGATCATTGCAAGGACGCTGATAGCTCGTTATTACGAAGTTAAGTTATCTTTTGTTTATTGCAGAAGACGATTTTGCTTTGTGTGGATCCACTCTACTCGTTTGAGGAATTTCTATTACACTCTGGACAAAGAGTTTGTCCAGACTATTGTGAGTTTGTCGCTGACAATTGTATCTAGATAATTAAAATCTTTTGTAGTGAATTCACTTTTGACTTTGTGTAAATCACAAAAGAAGTGCTGTATGACATTGTATGTTATGTAATATATACAGAAGAAAGTTACGCAGTGGAAATGACGCTTTTCTCCCATGAAGATGAGTTATAGTCATATACCTTTTGTTGCGTATAGAGAGAAGGGAAAATATTGCACCTACCTTGGCAGCCTTCTTCCTTCGTCTTGTGTAGTGTCTTCACGGAGGGCACTACACCAACCTCTATGACACAACACTGAATTACACTTTAAAACTTCCTCTGAACACGGTTCAGGAATTCAAAATAGCGCACGGCGCGTAGTTTCGATGATTGATGCGAAAAGGTAGAAAATATGTATATTTTCTCTTGAGTCGACTATATAACTTTCTGTCACAGTGCAATGCGTTCACACACGACGAGAGAGTATTGACGATTGTTTTTGTTCCTATGTAGGTAACAATATTTCAGGGATCGGAAAAGGTTGGAAGTGTTGCCACATTTACCGAACATCCTCCCCTCCGAAGAGGCCTGGTATGTATACCACGGCTCTTCTAAAACTATATGACAAACACATAACGAAATATAAAAAAAATACATAAATTTGGAGACATATAGCAAACAAATCCCCAAACTTAATGGTCATGTGAAGGTACGACCTTCATACAAGCAAAAAAAAATAAGATAAGCAAAAAAATAAGATAAACAAAAAAGAAAAAAAAAGTATACCTAACTAATACAAAATAAAGGAAAACTTAAACTTTACAAATCATTGTCATTTTGACAAGGAAGTGGGCATAGCTTCGAAACTGGTCTCATCAAGATACCACTAGGTGTCTTTAATTCAACCACACGAGTGACTCCGTCCTGAGAGGAGACAAGCTTCGATATTCTACCCAATCGCCACTGCAAGGGTGGCATGTTGTCCTCTCGTATGACAACAAGATCTCCGACATTTGGAGGAATCGTGGCCTTAAGCCATTTAGATCTCTGCTGGAGAGTATGCAGATACTCTCGCTGCCACCTGTTCCAGAATGATTGGGAAATCGACTTAATTAATTGGTAACGTGTAAGTCTAGAAACGTGCACGTCATCCATACGTTTTTCAGGAACGGCTACAAGAGGTTGACCTATTAAAAAATGGCCTGGAGTTAGTACATTCCACTCTGAGGCGTCCTCCGACAGTGACGTTAAAGGTCTTGAATTCATGACTGCCTCTACTTCCGCACAAACCGTCATGAACTCTTCTAAAGTTAATATCTGCTCTCCAATTACTCTCTTCAGTAAGGTTTTAGCCACCTTGATTCCGGCTTCAAACAATCCTCCGCTGTTTGGGTAACTTGGAGCATTAAAATGCCAAGTGATACTACGCTGGCTGGCTTTGTTTGACAATACCTCCTGCACTGCTGAACTTGAGAGGTACTTATCAACTTCATTGAGATGTCTGCTACTCCCTACATAATTTGTGCCGCAATCTGATCGAATAAACGTCGGAAGTCCTCTACGGGATGAGAACCTCGAGAAGGCTGCAAGAAATCCCTCAGTTGAGAGGTCCGACACAACTTCTAGATGGACTGCCTTCGTGGCCAGACAGACAAATATGCATAAGTAGGCCTTAAAGGTTTTAGAGTTTCTTATTTTATTTGCTCGCATAGTAAAGGGACCACCATAATCTGTGGCGACTCGTTCGAAGACCCGACCGACTCGAACACGGTCCGATGGGAGGTCTGCCATCTGAGGGCACACCGACTTGGGGTTTACCTTAAAACACGTGACGCACTTATGAATACGACTACGTATTACACGTCGAGCAGAAACAATCCAAAACTGCTGTTGTAAAATAGCATTCAGCGCATTGGGACCGATATGGAAATGTACCTTATGATAGTTGTCTACAATCAGATTAGTTAAGTGAGAAGATTTAGGGAGAAGAATGGGAAATTTAGAATTATATGGAAGAGTAGAATGTCTCAGTCTCCCTCCAACTCGTATCATACCTTCGCTATCCAGGAAGGGAAATAATTTTTGCAAGTGTTTCACGGAGCAGGGACGGCCATTCCTCAACTTGGCTATCTGTTCAGAGAACGCAATTAATTGTTCCCATTTAATAAGTTTGAAGAGTGATAATTTTAACTCCTCTACAGAAAGAGGACCGGTACATTTTTTAAATTTGTGACGACAATTATTGATAAATCTTATGCAGTAAGCTGTAGTTCGTTGCAGTCGTTGCAAGGAACTAAATTTAATAACAAAAGACTCCTCCATGTCTGCACATAGAGCAATCACCTTGGTCTCACGGAGACCAGGGAGTTTGTGTGAGTCTAAAGACTCTCTCTTTTGGCACGGCCAAGTTTCGAAAGAGTCCTTTAGCCATGGTGGATGCCACCACAATTCATGATCCAATAATACGGAGGGATATGCACCCCTAGATGAAATGTCAGCGCAGTTTAATTTTGATGGTACATATCTCCATGTGATATGGGCCGTAGAACTTAAAATCTGGGAAACACGGTTTCCTTCGTAGATTTGTAGTAAGTGAGGCGGGGTTTGGAGCCACGACAGGCAAATAGTGGAGTCTGACCAACAAATTACATTATCAATTTTGATTCTACCAAGGAATGACGAAACGCAAAAATTTATTAAACGTGTTAACAACAATGCAGCATTTAATTCTAGTCTAGGGATAGTCATCTTCGTGCGCACAGGGGCTACCTTTGACTTAGCCGCCAAGAGGCTGACATTCACCTGACCCTCATTGTTCACGGTTCTAAGATACACGACTGCAGCATATCCACAGAGTGAACCATCGCAAAATTCATGTATGGATACTTCAGTTAAACCCTCGTGAAATGCTTGTCTTGGAATATTAAATCTCTCAATAACACTTAAATCAGCTACAAAATTCTTCCATTCTTTGACAATTTCTTGAGGCGGAATGTCATCCCAAGAAGTGTGCAACAACCATAATTTCTGAATGATTAATTTTGCCTTGAACGTTATAGGAGAGATCCAACCCAATGGATCGAATATTCTTGCAATAGTAGATAAAATCGCTCTCTTGGTGCATTCATCTCCGGGCACATTCACTCGATACCTAAACACATCAGCTAATGGATCCCACTGGATCCCTAAGACCTTAATGCAAGGAGACGAGTCTGCAACGTCGAAAGATCTTGGCACTTCACAATGATCAGCTGGTACATCTTCAAGCAACTGGTTGCAATTCGATGACCATTTACGTAGCTCGAAACCTCCCATTTTTAGCAGTGAAATAAGTTCCTGCTTAAGTAGTACTGCATCCTGAAGTGTTGCAGCAGTGGTGATGATGTCATCAACAAATATTTGAGACTGTAAGACTTCCGAAGCCATAGGAAACTGAGACTCCCCAATCCTTGCGAGCTCACGGAGCACCCTCATGGAGGCATAAGGCGATGACGTCACGCCATATGTGACTGTGCACAAGGCGTAATGTCTAATAGGATCTGAAGGAGAGTCTCTCCAAAGAATCAACTGATATGGCTGATCCTTGGGATCAATCAGAATCTGACGGAACATCATTTTAATATCGCAAATTAAAGCTATTGGATGAATACGAAAGTTAAGTATGATGTCTGCAATATCGCGGTGTAATTTGGGGCCAGCATACAGACAGTCGTTGAGAGAAACTGAAGTAGATGTCTGTGCACTCGCATCAAATACTACCCTAATTTTTTTTGACTGATTTGTTGTTTTAAAAACGGCATGATGAGGTATATAATAATGCTTACCAGGTTGAGTCACACCCTTATAAAGAGTCATATGACCCAATGATAAATACTCATTCATAAAATTTGTATATTCGAATTTTAGGTTTTCATTTTGAGAAAATCGTTTTTCCAAATTTAAAAACCTACGCAGCGCGGCGTTGTAAGAATTTCCCAGTTGAGGGTGAATTTTCTTAAATGGCAGTCTAGCCATGAACCTACCGTTAGGTATTCTTTGAAGAGTTTTCATGAAAAACTCCTCACATTGATCATCTTCTGGGTTGCAAGGCATTACCTCAGGAAGATTTTCTGAGTGCCAAAAATTTTCAATTAATTTATCTAACGAAGTTTCTGAGTGGAAGGAATGTATCGCAAGATTATTGCTCAACGTGCGATGAGATGAATCATCATATGGACCACTAATAACATAGCCAAAGATGGTTCCTAATGCCGTGGGTATGCCTTCTGAGAAATGAACTGACGAGCCATCCAAAAGACTTGCATACAAATCTGCTCCCAATAGAACGTCTATTTGAGCAGGTTCATAAAAATATTCATCAGCAAGGGATAAATTTTTATATGCATTAAAAACCCTTTGAGGGACACGGGCTGATGGTATATTATTGGTTAGGCGATTTAGTACTAGGGCCGTAGTAGAAATTAATTCACCACTGCGTTGTTTCATAGTAAGAAAAACTGAACCGCGAACCTGAGTAATATTTCCTCCCAGTGACGTCACTGGAACCTGAATTTTATTGCGCTTTAATGATAGACGCTGAATGCAACTCTCCGTTATGAAGGAGGACATTGACCCACTATCTAGCAGACACCGTACAAGATGAAAGTTCCCAAATGAATCTTTAATAGGTATGCGAGCTGTAGCAAGTATGACTTGCTTCGTTTGAGAAATTGTGCCTGAATGAATTTCGGCAGATGTAATTAACTTGTTTTGATCTGAAACTGTTTGAACAATTTGTTTGTTTTCGAAATGTAGCAAAGTATTATGTTTATGTGACTGACACAATTTACATTTTCCGGAACTCTTGCAATTTTTAATATCGTGATTTTTCATACAAGAGAAACACAGTCGATTTTCCTTTACAAAATCACGACGTGTTTTAACGTCCTGCCTTTTAAATTGTTCGCATGCGAAAATTGCATGCGCTTGACTCTTGCAGAAATGACATTTAATGTTATTAGAAGGTAGCACAGAATGGAATGTACTCTTGAGTGTTTTTCCCTTTGAAAATTGCACAGAAGTAACATCTAAGACATGACATTGATCTTCCAAAAATTGCAACAGTTTGGGAAATTTTGGCATCTCATTTTTGGGCAATGTTAATTCAAATCGGCAGCGTAAATCAGAATACAATTTTCTTATTAATATATGAACCAAAATAAAGTCCCACTCATTAACATTGATATTCAAAGAAATTAACGCCTGCGAATTTTCCTTGACAATATTTAGAAAATTACGCAACTGTGATACATTTTCCACAGGCTTAACGGCGAGCAAATTCGATAAATGATTATCTGCAATTAACCTCACATTATTAAAACGTTCATTAATAAGTTTATATGCCAGATCATAGTTTTCTTCACTTAAGGATAAGTGTTTTATCACACGTGAGGCATCATCCTTCAAGCAAGAGGACAGATAATGCATTTTTTGAATGCCATTTAACTGATTATTCGAGTGAATCAATGTATTGAATATCGAGATAAAATTGTTGAAATCTACATATGAACCATTATAGGTAGGCAACGGTATATGTGGCAGACTGATATTTTGAATTCTACTGCTTTCATTATTTTTTGATACTTGCTTATCACTACATAATTCAAAATATATTTGTTTGATTTCATAATAGTTTTCGATAAACTGATTATACCTATCACTATGTGTCTCAGAATCGAAATCAGACTTTGCCGCGGCTTCTATGAGAATATGATTCTCATAAAATTCGGATTTGATATTCTCTAAGTCAGAATAACGCACTTTAAATTTTATTATGTTCGATAAACACTTTAAATTTAAAACTGCAAGTGAACACTTAACTGTTTTGTTCGTCATTTTAAACACAGATAATATAACTCTACACAAGGAGTAAATAATACTTTACACTATACATACAATATAATAATATAATATACACTTATTATTGTTATTTGTCAACATAAGATCGAGATATAGGTACCTAGATAATATTATACTGTACGGCTGTCAGTTCAGTAGTAAACAACGTGAAGTTAGTTACAGATATTTGACCATAGAAAATAATTCACACTGCTCTGAACTAAGCAACTATTGCCGTTTCACAAATAAAATAATTATAAGAATAGCCACAAAAAAATAATAAATATAATTTTACCTACATAATTATGTAGTACACCGACCAAAACGAGGTTATTGTTTGCTATTGTCTTCAAATAATAAATTGATATTTCAGAATAATATTATGTATAATACTATGTTGAAATATTACAAATATAACGAAATAACACAATTTACGTGTGTTTTGTCATACAAATACGATTTGATGACGTCCGATGTGGCTGGAATTTAGGATAATAGGCTCGGAATGGACCATAGGATGGACAATCCGGCTCGAAGGACCAAAAGATGTTGCGTATAGAGAGAAGGGAAAATATTGCACCTACCTTGGCAGCCTTCTTCCTTCGTCTTGTGTAGTGTCTTCACGGAGGGCACTACACCAACCTCTATGACACAACACTGAATTACACTTTAAAACTTCCTCTGAACACGGTTCAGGAATTCAAAATAGCGCACGGCGCGTAGTTTCGATGATTGATGCGAAAAGGTAGAAAATATGTATATTTTCTCTTGAGTCGACTATATAACTTTCTGTCACAGTGCAATGCGTTCACACACGACGAGAGAGTATTGACGATTGTTTTTGTTCCTATGTAGGTAACAATATTTCAGGGATCGGAAAAGGTTGGAAGTGTTGCCACATTTACCGAACACCTTTCGTCCAGTGAAAGAGAAGTAGCTGCCGTTTTCAGTCACAAGGTATATGAAAAAGAAGAAACCTTTAAAGAATCGGAAGTTAAAGAGTTTCAACAACTATTGGGGATCTCACTCAAGGATACCAAAGACCATCACAGTTCATCGGATGAATGAACAATTTGGAAATGCTAAGAATGCCGTGGATGACTGCCAGGGAGACTACCAGATCGTCCCTGGTCCATGACCAAGGAGTAAGCCAACGGATTTATCGATCTTCCCGTGGACTAAACCGCCTTCAAAACTACCTTCCTCAAAATATCAAAATTACTCTTACACAACAACTGATGTTACCTCTACTGGACTACGCAGACGTAGCTTACCTAGACGCTACTGAGGATCAACTTGACAAACTTTAGAGACTGCAAATGTCTGCATAAGATATCTGAAAGCAGGAAGCAGTTGTAGTGACTCAAAATCCAAAAACAAAGAAAGTCCCATGTTCTTTCCTTACTTTATCGGACACTTAATAATCCTCTCACACCCAAGTACCTCGAGGAGAAATTTGCCCGTCTTTCCTCTCGTGGTCTCGAAACCATAGTACACTATCAATACCAATACACCACACATACTCCTATACTTACTCGTTCACAATACACGCAGCCCGGCTGTGGAACCAATTACACAATGGTATAAGAGAAGCTCTTAGCTTCTTATTCTCATATCTTTAATTCCTTTATCCTTCTTCCCTTCACATCCCATCCTTTTCCTATTTTTGAACATTATCATTATTATTTTTAATGTGTTTTTTTATATCAAATTTTGTATTACTATATTATTTCCATTTCTTTATTTTCTCGATGACAGCTCCTGTGGAAACATTGAATGTGCGTCTTTTTTACATTATGTATGCATTATTTAATAAAAATATGACACTAAAGCTGATTGGTAACCGAAGGGGTTACCAATCAAAAGTAGTTATTTAGTTTAGCTGATTAGTAACCAGATGGGTTACCAATCAAGCGTAGTTAGTAACCAAAGTGGTTACTATTAAATATATGTGGTAACCAGAGGGGTTACCAGTAAAGAGAGTTTACTATATCCCAAGTGGATATGATTTGAAATAAGAACACAAAGACAGTGGTTTAGAGAGAAGAAGAAAGAATGGTCAAAAGTAACAATGAGTATATTGATCACAATTAATAGTTTGCTTAAGGGTAAATTTACAATTGATGAAATAACTTACAAAGGAACTTTCTCACGATGAGTAGGTATAACGAGCGAGTTAGCGGGTGTGTTCGAAGTGTCCGAATCTTCTCATGGTGAAGTACCATCGTGCTCGCGGGGTCGAGAGATGACCGGTGGTCGAGAGATGAAGTGTCGGCGAGACGGCGTGGTCGTAACGGCGGCGTGAAGTGACGAATCGAAGTGACGGAAATGAAGTGACGACGTGTAGAGGTGTAGACTCCCTTAAATAGTGCTGCGCTGGGGGTAGCAAGTTCAATGTCCTCGAACTTTCTAGACTTATTTATTTGAAGTGTCATACCCAGTTGAGGAGTATTGTCACTTGTTTGACGTTGCGGGCGATGAACTCGGCCTAGCGATAAACAAATGTACTTGCCGTCGCTAGGCGCGCGCTTGAAAGTAATTTCGAGATGTGGTCTGCCACAACACTTACAAACGTACAAGGTCATACCAAGAGAAACCGATACCGATAGGGATGGGGCTATCGATAAACGTAACACGATAACAGACCCGATATTTTTTTACAAAGTGTAAGAAACTAAACTACTGCCAGATACTTTGTATACATTTATTAACTAATATTATATTTGATTACAAAATGGCGGTGGTCCATTGAGTGTTCCCACCTTGAAAAAATATATTTGAATGTTTTTGTTGTATTTGTCTTTGTTCAAAATATAATAAATATATATGCGATCAATATCATTACTTATTTGGTCACAACACTACAACTATCAAATTAAAACTGTCATCGAGAAAATAAAGAAATGGAAATAGTATAGTTACATGTAACACATGAGATCCAACTGTCGATGGCGATAGTATTCATAATTGACGAATACGTACTAAACTATAAACACTTAAACACAAATTTATAAACATTTTAAGATATTTTGATTTATATATAAAACATGTAGGTATGTATGTCATATGTCAAGATAGGATAGTACGGAGGTCAGTCATTTTTTCCTACCCAGAATATGAAAACAGCATGATGTATGTTTGTAGATTAAGTAGGTATCAAACTATTGAGTGAGATATTGTGTAGTGTTTACTGCCTTACAAATTGTATGAACCAAAATCGTCACTTAATTCAATTTATATAAAAATCGTTAAAAAAAGTTTGAGATGTACTACTACAATGCACATATTTTTTATGAAAAATTAAATTTTCTAGTTGTTTGAAAAACTCTGAAATTTAAAAAAAAAAAGTTGGAAAAGCCATGAAAAATACAGACCGTGCATTCAAATCTCGCGTATCTTGGGTTGATACTTTGTAGATGTGTTAAGAGAAATAAATTCTTTTGAATAAATCGACAGTTGGATTTTTTTTTTCTACATTGTAATGTTTCTTAGTTTTATTTGTAATAATTTTATTTTTACTTGCTACTGACGTATTTACTAGTGTGGTTGACTGATTGAAATTGCCCATGGGCAATAAATCTGCCACATTATGTGGAAATTAATGTGGAAAGAATTTTATTATTATTATCGTCGATAAAATCCATATCACACGCTCTTTTCTTACCGGCCTGAAGTGGTTGAAGTTAAAATATACTGATTTAACAGAATATGAAAATGCAGTAACCGAGATATCGTATGGTAGTTACGATATCGGACATCTCCGGAGACCTATCAATATTCTCCGTTGAATCAATGATGGCCGCCTATTTATTCTGCATTCTTCATATAGGCTCGATCAGTGTTAAACCTCACACTGGTACATTGATTTGATATCATTTGTGTATATTATTATTCTTTTTACTCCTCACTAACCCAAGGGGGGGGATATAGTGGGGAGTTATGATTTCGCAATTTTTAAGGGTATTTTTTTTTTGCAGATTATCAACTAGTATCATGCTGAGATTGTATTCTGAAAGTTTCATCACAATGTATCTGTGTGTGTGTGCTATGTACGGCGTGTTCATTTTTTACTTTATCGATTATAGACTAAAGTACTCATTCGATTCTATTCAAATTTTGCAAATATGTATATCTAATACTCAATTAGATCCCATTAGATTTTGAACGATATATGAATAGTGCTTCTCAATTTTTTTAACTGTCAAATATTTCAAAGTGACCCCAAGCTCAGGAAACTTAAAATTTGAAATTTTTGTTTTCAATTTCGTAAAAAGACACATCACTTTCATAAAATGGCATTGAAGAGTTATCAAGTTTTCATAATAAAATATTTAAATAAAAAATAATTTAAACTCATTTCATGAAAATGTTGGAAATTATCCATACAAAATTTGAATACTTTATAGAATGACTTGTTAGTGAGGAGTTTAGCGTTGGCCACAACCCACTCTTTTAATTATTATTCTGAAGCACAAGGCTTCCTTATTTTCAGAGAGAATTTTCAATTTTGCAATCATCTTTTTACTCTCCATACTATGGAATAGTGGAGAGTCATGATTTCACAATTTTTAAGCATATTTTTTTACATCAATTTCTCAATGGGTATCATGTAGAAAGTGCACACTGTGAGTATCGTCGTGATGTGTTTGTATGTACGGCGTATGGATTATCCTTTTTTTGTCCTCTCTACAGCCCAGACTATAAGTCCGATCGAATTCATATTAACATCATATGTGTAAAGTGCATTGACCTAGAGCTGATTAGTTTTCCATAGATATCCGTTAATTTCTTCTCTATGATTTCATATGTCTAAATTTACAAAATGTTCTCACGGTCTGGAAAATTGAGGTATTTTTATACTGTTTGGAATTTTGATACAACAGAAATACACTCATCAAAAATGCATTCAAGGATTGTCAAAATTTAAAGAAAAAATTCTATGGTTTGCCATATCAATGTGAAATAAATTTCATATTTGTATGAAAAATATATATAACAGAAGTAAAATAGCTTCTGTAAGGGAAAATTGAGTGATCAACTTCATATTGATATTGTATGTGTCTCTATAGACAAGTGTATTTTTTACTATCCACTTCTATCTTCCTCAAGGGGTAGGCAGTGATAACTGAACACCACATTCTTCTATCTTGACACAAACATCACCTCATCAACATTAGTACACTCTCTCATACATGCTCATCTTGCTGGTAATGCAATTTTACTTAAAATGTCTCAACAGGTATCATGTAGAAAATACATACTATGAGTTTCGTGACAATGTTTTTGTGTGTAGGGAAAATTGTGAAAACTTTTGTCCTCTGGGAATCTTATATTTGTGTAAGAATCTAATAGAAATGTACTTCATAAAAATGTGTTTAGAGATTGTCAACCTTTCAAGAAGAAAAAATGAACGTTGACTATGGTGTGGAGAGTTTAGTGTTGGCTACAACCCACTTATTTGTAAATGTCATATATTTATTTTTGTATTTTTTTCTCTAACAAATAACTAATAAATGTTTATATTAAAGCATTATTAAAATTATTATTGCATTATTATTTCTCTAATACACTCGACACCTCTGCAAGCTCTCTCAGTGCGTTTAAGACAGCTGTCTCCTATCTTTCCTAGTACTTTGATTTAATCAACTGTCTTATTTTAGTATTTTTTTTTTATGTACTAGTAAATTAATTATGTATTATTTTTAATCAATACTAATAATCCTATTGAATAATGCATGGAGTTTTCACTGGTCCACTAATAAAGAAATGCAATATTGTCTGTTTTATAAATTGTGTACACTACATAAATCAATATCAACCATTTATTTACATCAAAATGGCATATATTTTTTTCAATTGCATTTACTATAAACTAAATTACATTTATCAAGACTATGTCCCAAACACAAAGTCCTATCTAAATACTAACTATGTTTTCATTGTACAGTCGCTCACTTAAGTTAAAGAGATCACGTGGCTTCCTAACTAGAGGATGCTAAGAAGTTTTTCTATGAGAATTGCATTGCAGAGACATATCTAAATACTTAGCGCATGTGCGTCGGTGTAAATTAACATTTGTGAACTGCCAAAAAGTAAGGTTGATCGTGAGGAACTTTACGAGTGGTTTTGTTTAATATTTGTCGATATTTGTCGACCTTCTTGGCTCAGTGGGTTGGGTATCTGACTGCTGATCCAAGGGTCCCGGGTTCGATTCCCGGTGGAGACACAGTTTTTAATTGTGTTTTCAGTCTGGATCTGTGAGACGATTAATATCGTAAGTCTCCAGAATGTGGCAACTTGTTATTGGGTGCGTGTTAAATTTAATATTTGACATAGTACCTGTTAGTTGCCCGAGAAGTAATAATAATAATAATAATATTGACTTCGTTGAATATGTATTTGGTAATTTTGTCAAATCAAATCTCACACAGAGTATTCAGCGATCCATACGAGATGCCAAAAATTCGCTGAGATTTCAGAAGAATCGTGACATCGAGCTGTCAGTGTTATCTTGGTTACATATGTTTGTGTTGTTATGACAAAAAACAATTTAAACAATAATGTGAAATTCTACGCCATCAAACTTAAGTTTGGCATAGTATTTAGTTAGTGATGTCTCTGCAATGCAATTGCTAACTTAAGAATACTAAATACTCCAGTGAGGTTAGGAGTTAGTATTTAGTTAGTTAGGACTGTGCATTCGGGACTATGTCTCTTTGTTGCATTGGACCTGGTTGAGGCATGTGCAAGAATTATTCCACACCACACAAGACAGAGAGTTTCTCCAGGATACATAAAGAAGAACTGTCTTTAGGAAGAAATATCAACGCAAGAAATTTGATTTAAGCTGTTCTAATTCTTTTAATTTATAATGGAATTCAACCAAATATATAAATCGATAACCTAATATATGTACATACCTGTAACTATCTTTTTCACTGTCACATGCTAAAAATTTCCTGGGTTGATAAGACATTTAGTACTCAGAAGAGCAAATGTAGAATACAAGTTGATCAACGCAGTTAAGTGATGGAAGATAGCATATGTGGGTCATGTTCTATAAAATGAAAAGTGTAGGTTGCATCAGCTAATTATGAAAAGCAAAATTTATTTATTTATTTTAATGGTAAACAGGGTAGAACCCACGGGTTTTCCCTATGCAAAAATTTCATACAAAAACTGTGAAGCCTGCGCGAACTCCATTTGAGTATCGAATATTTTTTTAATTGCATATACGCAAACATTGGATTTTTTGTCAAATGATATTTTTACTGACAAACTTTTTAACATCTCAATAGAGACGAATTTGGGATATTATAGAAGAACCAGGAACTCAAGGCACCTACAGGGCTTACGACCTGTCATCGGCTGGTTTATGTGATCACTTTATTTTATTTTATGTAGCTTCTCTGGGAACTAACAGGTACTATGTCAAATAATTATTTAACACGCACCCAATAACAAGTTGCCACATTCTGGAGACTTATGATATTAATCGTCTCACAGATCCAGACTGAAAACACAATTAAAAACTGTGTCTCCACCGGGAATCGAACTCGGGACCTTTGGATCAGCAGTCAGATCCCTAACCAACTGAGCCACGAAGGCCGACAATTAACGTTCACCAATTATGCCTTCTTATTGAGTTCCCTTATCAATGTTTTGCTCTTCTTCTCCCCATTCCATTAATGCGGGAGTCCCTCAAGGGTCCATTCTATCTCCAACCCTATTCCTCCTAGATATAAATGACTTGCTCTTACGCGCCCCCATCCACTGTTACGCTGATGACAGCACAGTCCATGACAATTTCTCTTTTGACAAACCTCCTAAACAGAGTGAAATATCAGAAGCCCGGAAAGACCTTCATCAAAAAATAAATAGCTACCTCCACTCAATCAATACCTGGGGTGAAAGTAATCTTGTTTCATTTAACGTCTCAAAAACCCAAGCCTGTCTAATTTCTGCGAAGAGAAACCCCAATGAATTGCAAGTGTCTTTCAACGGAAGCACCCTACCTAACAGCAGCTCTATCGACCTGCTTGGAGTATCTATAACGAACCAATTACACTACAAGGGCTCCATCGAAGCTAAGGTGAAACTCGCCTCCAAAAAATTGAGCGTACTATATAGAGCGCGCAGATATTTTACTAAGACCCAGATCTGTATACTCTACAAAGCGCAAATACGCCCAATTATTGAATATGGCAGTCACCTCTGGAGTGGCGCCCCCCAATACCTACTGAATACCCTCGACGCTGTCCAAAGGCGTGCTATACGTCTGATTGATGATCCATCACTGACTGATGGATTGCAATCACTAGAACACAGACGCAGAGTCGGTATTTTAAGTTTATTCTATAGATACTACCACGGGAATTGCTCAGAAGAACTTGCATCTTTGGTCCCTCCTCCACCCACTCGCAACAGAGTCACTCGCTTCACTCAATCGCAGCATCCATTCACAGTGGACCTTCGACATATACGAAAAAGTCGCTTCTCGAACTCCTTTATTAACACAGCAGCCCGACTGTGGAACGATCTTCCGAATTCTGTGTTTCCATCTTCGTACAACCCGGGTCTTTTTAAAATCCGAATTAATAAACTCTTTTCTAGATTGCAAACCCCTCCCAACGCTACGTAGTGCGCTTCTTCGGAAGAGTAAAATGGACCCAAATCCTAATAGCTGGCGTCCCCTACGTAGACATGTTAAAAAAAAAAAAAAATGTAATTTTTTTTTTGAAAGTTAAATATTTGAATAATGTGTAACAATTCACCTTCTTCTTCTTCTTCTTTCTCAGCCATCTCTCCACTGCTGGATGTAGGCCTCTTCTAATAGCTTCCACTCGTCTTTTTTCTGGGCTTTTCGAACCCATCCGCTTCCAGCGACAGGGACAATATCATCGGCCCACCTTTTCTGGGGCCGGCCTATTCCCCTTTTCATATCCCATGGTCTCCAATTTAGAATTCTGGGTGCCCATCTGTCCGTACCCTGTCTGGCAACATGACCTGCCCATTGCCATTTAAGTTTTGCAACTCGATCCATGACATCAACAACTTTTGTCTGGCGTCTGATTTCTTCATTTCTAATTTTGTCTCTTAGACTTACGCCTATCATTTGCCTTTCCATGGATCTCTGAGTGCGTTTTAGCTTATGTATGGTCCTCGCAGTTAGCGTGATAGTTTCCAGACCATACGTAAGCACAGGCAGGATACATGTTTCAAAAACTTTTCTTTTCAGACATGTGGGAATATCTCTGTTTTTAGGACATGTTTAAGTTTTCCAAAGGCACCTGCCAACACCTTACAATTCACCTGAAAATAAGGAATTATACTATTGCAATCTATGAAGTAACGAAAAAACATTTTTTACTCTTACTTTCTGAATATGCCTCGTATTCCCTCTGCCAGAAAATCCCTCAACCATATCCTCAATATAATCTGTAGATCTTGGTGTCGCAATACAACATGGCCTATCTAATTTGCACACCTTTTTGATGCTGTTCTTAACATATATCTGATTCGATTTTGATGAGAATATAAAAAAATAATACATTGGTGTTCTCCAGTGATGACATCTATAAAACAGTATCCATAATGGATGTGTAAGAACAAGCTAAAACTGAACCCAACAAAAACTGAGTTCCTTTGGCTTGCCTCGCCTCGCAGGCAACAATACATAAATAATGACCCCATTGTAATTCAAAATGTCGAAATTACTCCTTCTAACTGCGTAAAATTTCTTGGTATACATATCGACAGTGCACTCTTTATGGATAAACACATTTCTTCCATAGTCAGACAAAGTTGTTACTTTCTCAGACAACTTAGACCTATTCGAAGGTGTCTCTCGACAAATGCTGCTAAGGTCATTATAAATTCTTTAATAGTTTCCCGTGTAGATTATTGTAACGCCATATTAGCACACCTACCGCAATACCAAATCCATAGAATACAACTCATCCTCAATGCAGCAGCCCGTTATATTTACCAGATTAACGTTTCTCACATATCTCACCAACACTTCACAAACTTCATTGGCTGAAGAACCCAGAACATATAGAATTTAAAACATGTCTCCTTGTCTTTAAAGCACTCAATAGCATGGCCCCGGAATATATATCGGAACTTTGTGTTCCATTTTCACCTAACAATAAACAAACAAAGTACGCTAAGATCAATGAGACCAATCCAATAAAAAACTAGTAGAAACCAATCTCACAAATAAACCAAAATACCTATATCGATCTTTTGGTGCTTCTGGACCAAAGTCATGGAACAATCTTCCAATGGATATAAGATGTGCCGAAAATATCAACGAATTCAAGAAGAAATTAAAAACTCATCTTTTCCACAAATCGTATCCAGATTGTCCTTCATCCGTTCAATAATATTTATTATGTTTACTAAATATTATGCCTGTTTACTTTCAATCGACTATTTTTTTATAATTAATTTCATCTAGATTATGTAATATGTATATAACTAGATTAATTTGTGATTTCTACGTATTTTTTTAAGTTTTATATTTCACCATTTTCAATGTGTTAGATATAGGACTAATTTTAACTTATTTTTTTGCAAACTGAAAGAGCCCTTGAGGTGAACACGGTTGTCACTAAACGGAGCTTTATAAATTGTCCTTATTATTATTAATATAATATAAATGGACAGTTGTTAGATAGTTATATACAGTTTCCACTGTATATCAATAGATGGCATTTGCAAATATTTCTTATTATTTTTCACATCAACAAGGCACTCGACAATAGGTAAACCTAGTGTTTTAAATGAAAAACCTTTGAAATTAATAAATTTGTATTATTTTAAAAATATGTCTTATAAATTTGCATTCTGAATAGACATATTCAGAATATGTCCTATTCTGATTCGTTTCAGAATACGAAAATGTCTATAACCAAAGGGCGACCGTGGATAAAAGGATTCTATGCGCGCGGTATGACGTAATGAGTCCCGTATAAATGCATCAACTTTTTGACATTTCTCATATACTAAAACTCACGGATAAATTTAAACGAATCAGAATAGGACATAATATATTATATTCTTTGATTTAAAATAAAAATTCACGTACAAATAATTCATTTACATAATTTTGTTTACATCAAATATAATTTATTTACACAGCATTATTTTCATATAAAAATAAATAAATACTTAATTTAAATATAACTACAACTTACAAACAATTCCTAATTATGATTAAGGGATTAGTCAATTGTAGCTTTGTATGATACTAGTACCAAAAAATCATGGATAAAACTCTGTAATAGTACTTGCAAATAGTATTTTATAAAAATAAATTGATACAGTTGAATGGATTATACTTTTCTCACACAGAGAAAATTGTAATTTCAAAATTTTTACTGTTAAATTGTAGTGATCCACAAAGGTCAGTTCTGGAACCAATCTGATTTATTATGTACATCACAATATCATACTTCATTGCAAACTGTGAAATAATGATTTTACATAGTCAAATTATAAATTACCTATGTTTAATCTAAGTAATAATTTTTGAAACAAAAGATATGTTTGAGATCAAAAAAATAATGTAACAAATCACAAAAAACCAGCTATTTACAGTAATGCAATTTAGTATATTCAATTACTACTAAAATCATTCGTAATGGAAAATTCAAGTTTGACGTTGTGCGTCGATTTCATATGCTTTCCCAAATCTTTTGTTCTATAGAAACCCCTGTTGCAATACTGACAGACGTGTGGAGTGTGCTTCAAATGATACTTTAACACATGATACTCGAGAACGCATTTCTTCGAAAAAGCCGAAGCGCAGTTTTCATACGTACACTTGAACGTCGCACTCTCATTCTGATGCTTCTTCAGATGCCCTAGGAGGTGCTTTTCTTGGAAGAAAGTCTTGTGACACATGGTGCACTTGTACGGCTTGTCGCCAGTGTGCCTCCGCATGTGCTTCTCGATGTTGCGGAAACTCTTCTTGCAGATGTCACACACGGCGGAGTGCTTGTTCTCGTGGCAGTTCTTCATGTGGACATTGAGCCGGTACTGCAAGGCGAACCGCTTGCCACAGATGTGGCACACCTTGCTCTTGGTGCCATCGTGCATGACTAGCATGTGCCGCTTGAGGTTGTCTTTGCTCTTCATGCCTTTGTCACACACCTCACACTTGAACTTTCTCTCCTCCGAGTGAACCACGAGGTGCTTCTTCAGATTTGTCCCGGACGCGAATGCCTTCCCGCACATGTGGCAGCAGTAAGGTTTCTCAAAGGTGTGATGAACTCGGACGTGGAGTATCCTGTCGCCGGTTCGAACAAAGCGTTGTGGACAGTATTGACACTGTATCTGGTCGTCGACGTTGTGCACTCTCATATGAAGGTTCAGCGCGTATTTGTGATAATAGCTCTTCCCACATATATCACAAATAACACGTCTTTTGATTAGTTTCTTTTTTCCGTTTTCGTCTGGCTCCTCGTTTTTCGCCTCTGGTTCTGCTGTGCACTTTTCCAAGAATTCCCTCTCCCGCATCTCTTTCAGCTTCTTCGCCAGCACCTTCATCTTGTGCCACTCCTTGGGGTGGCGCTTCCTGATGTGGGCGTTGAGTGTTCCCACTTGGGAGTACCTCATCTTGCAGTGTCCGCACTTGTGTGGTTTCTCCCCTGTGTGCTTTCTGTAGTGTACGATAAATGCCGACTTATTCAACGAGAGGATACCGCACGTTAAACATTTGATCATATCCTTCATTAGGCAATGTTCACTTTTCTTAAGAATAACGTACTTTGAATCTAAATTATTATCATTTTTAGCTATGTCTACTTTTTTTTTCGAACTTAACGTAACATCAACAGTGTCTTCTTGATCGGATTTTGGTAATACATCTGTTGTGGCATCATTATTCAGAGGCGTAGTTTTCCATTTTTTTCGCGTCTTAGCAAACGTTTTATTTCTATGATTTGGGAATGTAACATCATGTTCTGATTCAGATATATCATCGTTTCGATCACTGCAGTAATCGTGAAAGTCCGCATCGTTTTCAGGGTTTGAATTGGATTCCGCTTTGACGGGAATATTTTCCGGTTCCAACTTGTTGTTCTTTACTATCCTCGCTCTTTTGAGCCTCTTCAAATCATTTCGTTTGTTGGCTGTTTTAGGCGAACGTTTTTTGTTTTTCAGATCGTACAAACTTATTTCCGCCTCTGAATCGTCGTCGCTGGGGAACGCGACGTATACTTTGTTGGTTGGACACATCTTTGTGTTAGAAAAATCGTCTTTATCCGGGATAAGCTCGGAAACTGCGGACGTGTATTCATCATCGTCTTTTTCGTATTTAATCGAACTGGAAAATATAACTGGAACATTCCAAACGATCAGCTCGTTTAGTTTTTCGCTAGCCAAACGCACTTTGCTAATAAACTTGATTACAGTCTTGATTTCGACCTCGCAATCTTTGCACAAGCCAGTTGGTAGGTTATCCTTCCTCACTAGATCTATCCCAGTATATTCTTTGATCAAATCACTATATCTCGTGCCGCTCAGGTCCTCGAACAAAGACAGTTTTTTGTTACATTCGAATAAACAAATTCGACACATAGACCGATTGTTATCGACCATTTTTGAATGTTATAACAATTCTGTCATTTCTAACAAAACGTCAAAACACAACAATCAATAAAGTTGACCATAGATGACAATTTGACGGAACTAGCATAGAAAAAAAGACGCGTCCGTTGTAGTCGCGTTCCAAAATCGACGGTTTTAACGCCCATCGAGTCAAATTATAATCCGAAGTTATCAACAATTCATCAAATTGTAATAAAAAAAAACATCACAATTTATTAGAGATTATTTCATTGTTAATTTTTTTCTAAAATTTTTAGAAAGGTAAAGCGGTTAGCGCGCTAGATAAGTAAACCAGGGGTCGCGAGTTCGAATCCTGCCACAAGCGATTTCGTTCACCTAAAGAACAAGCTTTTATGCTTAGTTTAGGAAATGTACGAAGATCTACATAATATATCGTATATTTATTAATTTTATTTTGAGAAAAAAACAGCTATTATATATTTTACACTAATAAAAAATATAGTAATCTTCTTCTTCCGATGGCTCTACAGCCCATATCGAGCCTTGCCCTCCATCAATCCTCGCCTCCAACTCGTCCTGCTGCTGTCCTCCAGTCTGCTACTTGCAGTAATTGTTCTGCATTGCTGCTATCAGGAAAGTGTAATTGTTACAAAGACATATTCACTATTTCTTTTCTAAAAAAATATTACGAAGTAATTGAATCCAATTTATTTACAATGAGATACCCGTGTCAATATTATAATATGAAAAATTAAAACTTCACCGTGAAATCTATTAACATTTGAAGTTCGCGTGAGTGAATTTATCATTTCGTCAATTTATTAAATTTTTATTTTTTATTCAAATTTACAACGTTTAAATGTGTTACATATTATATCTTGATGGTGATTAGCAATTTGATTACTTATCAAACACACATTTTTATTTTATTTTGTTGTTTTTTCCCCGTTATAATGATGCGCATATCAATTTATAAATTCTGGTTAGTTGGAAGAAATTTTCAAATGGCAATTAGGCTGCCAGTGTATGATATATTTGTATATATTGTACAAAAAAGATAAATTAACAAACCATTCTCAAAAAAGCATTTATATAAATATCTTGCTTAATAATAATAATAATAAGGACAATTTATAAAGCGCCGTTTAGTGACAACCGTGGTCACCTCAAGGGCGCTTTCAGTTTGCAAAAAAATAATTTTAAATTAGTCCTATAGCTAACACATTGAAAATGGTGAAACATTAAACTTTAAAAAATTCAGTAAGTTAAAATTAAGTTAAAATTAGTCCTATAGCTAACACATTGAAAATGGTGAAATATAAAACTTAAAAGATACCTAGAAATCACAAATTAATCTTGTTACATAATCCAGATGAAATTAATTATAAAAAATAGTCGATTCAAAGTAAACTGGCATAATATTTAGTATCTACACATAATATTATTGATTTAGTATCTACACATAATATTATTTATTTAAATATTTGGCAAGTGAATCGGACTGTCGATTCATCACTTTTCTATCTAGAATATATATTTTGATACCTACTTGTAATATTTTACGAATTGATTAAAAGATATTTCAATAATTAAAAATGACGGTTTTCTTTGAAAGGTAATATATAGATAATAATATTTTTGATAGTATTTCGATTTTTAAAATGATTCCGTTATAATTATGAAATGAAATCAATTCTTTTTTCGATATAAATAGAAGTAATTTTGATTTCTTTATATAAAAAACAGCTGGTCTTCTTTTTGACGTTCTGCGCATCTTATTTTTGTTTTAGTGTTTTCGTCCATTGTATGCTTCAACGCCATTTTGCGACAAGTGATTCTGCTCGGAATTATTTTCCCGAATTTCGCTCAAATTCTAACCTGTCAAAAATTGACTTGTTTTGTAAATATTGTAAAGTAATTTATTTTTTGTAAATCAAAATGGTTTATTCTAGCGTTACAAAGTGTCGTGTGTGTCTAGTGGATTGCAATAAGAAAATTTTATTATTCGAAGAACAAAGTGGGACGCGTTATAGTGATTTGATAAAGGAATATACGGGAATCGAATTGGTTTTCAAAGAGACTCTTCCAACTGGAATGTGTAAAGAATGTGAATCGGAACTCATGACGGTGATAAAGTTCATATCGAAAGTCAGAATCACAAGTGAAAAGCTGAACGAAGTTCTTACTTGGAACGTCCCTTTGATTTTTTCCAATTCCATCAAAAACGAAGACAGCAATAAGACGTTTGTTTCTTATACCGTCAAATCGGAAGGCATTGATCTAGAATTTGAAAGAGTCGGTGATGATTTTGAACCGCTGCTAAGTGGCGATAACAGAGACTCGGATTCGGAAGCGGATGTCAGTTTGCAAATTTTGAAAACGAAAAAGAATTCTAAAAAGGCGCGCTCCAAACATAAATCCAAACACGATTTAAATTTGGAAAACGGAACGAATTCAAACGACGCGGATTTCATAGATAATAAAGACAATAGTGAAAGTGATTGGATTAAAAATGAAAATTCTATTGATTCTAGATGTATTATACTTAAAAAGGACGAACACGGATTGAAAAAAGATATGATCAAATGTCTCACATGCGGTATATTGTCCATCAATAGATCGGCGTTTATCGTGCACTATAGAAAACATACGGGCGAGAAACCCCACAAATGCGCCCACTGCAAGATGAGATATTCACAGGTCGGTACTTTGAACGCTCACATTAGACGGCGACATCCGAAGGAATGGAGCAAAATGAAGACCCACGCCAGGAAATTGAAAAAGCTCCGAGAAATAGAAAGATTGAAAAATTTCTCCGTGGAATCCGTCAAAGAGGAGGTTCAGGAGGAGAGACCCCGTACTCGCGTAACATGCGACACGTGCGGCAAGAGTTACTACCACAAGTACGCACTCAACGTACACATGCGAGTGCACAACGTAGAAAAACAAGTACAGTGTCCATTTTGTCCACAGCGCTTTGTGCAAACCGGTGACAGGTTATTACACATAAGGGTTCACCACACGGGAGAAAAGCCCTATTGCTGTCACATGTGCGGTAAGGCTTTCGCCTCGGGCACAAATCTGAGGGTGCACCTTCTGTCGCATTCCGAAGAGCGCAAATTCAAATGCGAAATATGTGGGAAAGGGATGAAAACAAAAGACAATCTCAAGAGACATATGCTAGTCATGCACACGGAAACAAAAGGAAAGGTCTGTCACATCTGTGGCAAGGCGTATGCACTCACGTACAAATTAAACAATCACATGAAAGTGTGGCACATGAGGGCCGGCGAGTGCAGCATTTGCAAGAAGAATTATAAAAACATTGAGTCGCACATGAAGACACATTCCCCGGATAAGATGAAAGCGGACAGACCGTTCAAGTGCCAGATGTGCCACAAGTCGTTCAACAAGCAAAAGAATCTGATGGAGCACCTCAAGAAGCATCAGAACGAAAACGCGGCGTTCAAGTGCACGTACGAGAATTGCAACTCTGCCTTTGCCAAAAAGTGCGTGTTGGAATTCCACGTGCTCAAGTATCATTTGAAGCACACGCCGCACGTTTGTCAGTTTTGCAACAGGGGGTTCTATCGCAAGGGAGATCTTGGACAACATCTCAAGTCAAGTCACAACATAATCAAACAAGAATATTCTATCACAAACGAATACGACTGTATACCAAATTAAATTGTTTCTATTTATTTAATATTATTGTTTTATTTTATTGTTGACAAATATAGAGTTAAATCCTATAATAAACCTTATACAATCCTTGTCCTCTCTTTTCCTATCAATCTTTTTTCTTTACAGTGAAACCTCTAATGAAAATAACTATGGATATGAGAATACAAAATGTACACAAAAAACACATTGATATTTTTAGTGTATACTGTAATTCATAGTTGTTTTGCCTTGACTGATTTCGTTCACCTATAGCACAAGCGTTTATTTTATTTTATTTATGGCAAATTGCCTTTTACACATATGAACAACAATTAAGTACACACATTGAATTACAAAAGAAAAAATAAAACAATCATAAACACACTTAAAAAGGAAAGAAAAAGGTACTATTACAAAAACAGTAAATATAAAAAATAATATTAAGTGGAAAAAAAAATTACAATTTAAAATAAAAGATATAGGTACATACTTCGGTATACACATTGAAACACATAAGTCATTAAAGTATTCAAACCATAACCACACTTAGAAAAAAATAATAATAATCACAAAAAATTAAAAACTACATAATAAAACAACAAAAAGTCAATATAAAAAATAATAATAATGTAAAAAATAAAAGAACTATAAAAACAAACATATGGGTACATACTTAGGAAATTAAAAACTAAATAATAAAACAAAATAAAGAGCTAACAAAAAAAATATACTATACATGTGAAGTAGGCTAGCAAAAAAAAATTATTAGAGATGTGCCGACTATAACTTTGGCTGACTAGCCGATTAGTCGGTTGTAAAGAAGCCGATTAGTCGGCCGACTATTCGGCCAAGCCGATCACAGTTTTGGGGGCAATTTAAGTGACGCTTCATTTACATCTGACTCACGCACAAATCGCAATCGCCGCCTGCGAGCGTGTTGGAACATGTTGGTACTGTTTTAGGTAGTTCTTCGACTTGGATTTGCGACTGGGAGAAATCGTCTGTGGTCGAACATTTACCTAATCACAGAACCTAACTGAGGTAACAGGGTTGGATGTCGGTATTTGATATGATTGTTCATATTCGTAGTATTTACTGTTTTTCCTTGCCCACCACGAGAAATTATCATTTGGCACTGTTTACTTTTGACTTTACGGGAATCATTGTCCAATGGATAAAAAAAAAATCAACACGAGACATTCTTTTTGACATGATTAAATTTTAATAATAAGAAATTATTATGTTGTTTTACCTATTAGTTGATTACCAAAGGAAAGGTTTCTTTACATTTCAAAATGTGTAAGACCTATTCTTAAATAAAAATATCTCTAGACAATATTTATATAAAATTTCTCCTATATACATTTTATTCAGAAATACATACATAATAAGAAGCCGGATAGTCGGCGCTCTTAGCCGATTAGTGCCGACTACGAAAGAGGCCGGATAGTCGGCATTACCGACTAGTCGGAACATCACTAAAAATTATCGCAAATCTTAAAAAAAGAAAAGATCTATATGACAGAAAATTTAAAAAATATCACATTTCAAATGAGATTACATTGTTAGCAGCTGTTGTCTGTTTTATGCTTATTTTAGGGAACGTAGAAAGATGTATATTTACTTGTTTAACAAAGACATATTCATTAAAAAAAAAATACTGTAAAATGAAGTTCCGAGTCACTAGACTCTTAGTTTATCAAGTGGTGGTGGGTTCATAAGAGTTGGTTTCTTATTTATTTACATATATATTATTCACACGCTCGGTCATGTCAATCACACTAGTTACTCCTCACTAACCCAAGGGGATATAGTGGGGAGTTATGGATTTGCAATTTTTAAGGTTACTTTTTTTAATTGCAGATTATCAACTAGTATCATGCTGAGATTGTATTCTGAAAATTTCATCACAATGTATCTGTGAGTATTTATTATGTACGGCATGTTTATTCTACTTTATTGATTCTTTTCAAATATTGCAAGTTTCATATCTAATACTCACTTAAACCTCATTAGATTTTGTAGTATATCTGGGGGGCAAGACTGGTCAACAGGCGGAATCAAAACCATCCATGTTTACCCATATCATGAATATAATTATCTTTTGGAGTTCTATAATATCTTAAATGTTATATCCATTGGTAAACATGGATGGTTTTGATTACGAAGGTTGACCAGACTTGCTCCCCTGACTATTGAATAATACAGCATAATGATAGTTTTGGGCTGCTTGAACGGTTTGCAGGTTCTGATTAGAAAACCTAGCATTTGGTAAGGTTTCGAGTATATGTGCTCTACGTGCTTATCAAAAGACATTTTGCTGTCCAATATTAGTCCTAATTCTCTGCATTCTGTTTTCTGATTTATTTATTTTTTACTTAAAAAATTCCATCCAAACTTTTATCAAAAACTTGCCAATTCCATCAAGTATTTATTCTGTAAATTTTATTGGGCTATCTCTAAGATGTCATACTTAAAAATTGTTCCAAAACACAAAAGAGCGATACAAAATGTATGAGGTAAAATTGTTTAAAAAAGGTTTGACAAAAAATCATAACTCAAAATATACAAAAAATTGCGAAACTTAATAGGGGTATTCTGATACCCCCAGGGTGCTCTACCTCTAGCCTTCCGTTTGACTGCACTTTCTGGGGCATCCTGTATAAATTTGGTATAATATTACTTGTATGAAACCTAAGAAGAAACACCTAATTCAACAATAAACAGTTTGAACATATTATGTAGCAATGAGGAAAGTAAGGAGGTTATTGAAGGAATACCTTTGAAGAAGTATGTGATATATAAATAATAGTTTTAGTATTTTTTAAAAAATTATTGAGATTGAGACAATGAAATATCATCACTTATTCTATAATCTAGCTCATTTATTTATTAATATTATTGTAAGTAATATAAACAAATATAATTCACACTGGTGGACTTATTGCCATTTGGCAATTTCTTCCAACTGACCAGCCCCCCTAGACAACGTGTCATTTAGGTCAAGAAAAGATAACTCAATGTATGGAAGTGACAGTAGCCAGTCACGTGACAACTGTCACTTCCATACATTGAGTTATGATTTCATGTTTCTTTTCTTGAGCTAAACGACACGTTGTCTAGGGGGGCAGATTACAAAGTATGACAAAATTATATATGTACTTCAATAAAAAAATTAAAGTGACAAAAACAAAGAAAATATACATAACACCAAGATAAATATTAAAAACAAAAAAAAAACAGCAAAAACAGGATTGGGAAAGAACAAGGATAGAAAATCGGGATCAGGTGTTTAGGGATAAATATTGTACTTGAAAAAAACATAAAACATTATTAGACAGATTAAGACCGCCGTTGGTAAGCCGTTTGGCTTCTGTGCGGGTGTCCTGGGTTCAATCCCCAGCAGATTTTTACTCTCCACACTATGGAATAGTGGAGAGTCATGATTTCACAATTTCTAAGCGTATTTTTACATCAATTTCTCAACGGGTATCATGTAGAGAGTGCACAATGTGAGTTTCGTCGTGATGTGTATGTATGTACGGCGTTCACCGTACGGAATTATCCTTTTTGTGTCCACATCTAAACAACATAAACTAAATTGTATAAATTATTATGTAAAAACAAGAAAAATATATGATATAAAAAATACAAAGAAAGAAAAACAACAATGAACATACAAATATATCAATTCCATCAAAAACGAAGACAGCAATAAGACGTTTGTTTCTTATACTGTCAAATCGGAAGGCATTGATCTAGAATTTGAAAGTGTCGGTGATGATTTTGAACCGCTGCTAAGTGGCGATAACAGAGACTCGGATTCGGAAGCGGATGTCAGTTTGCAAATTTTGAAAACGAAAGAATTCTAAAAAGGCGCGCTCCAAACATAAATCCAAATATGATTTAAATTTGGAAAACGGAACGAATTCAAACGACGCTGATTTCATAGATAATAAAGACAATAGTGAAAGTGATTGGATTAAAAATGAAAATTCTATTGATTCTAGATGTATTACACTTAAAAAGGACGAACACGGATTGAAAAAAGATATGATCAAATGTCTCACATGCGGTATATTGTCCATCAATAGATCGGCGTTTATCGTGCACTATTGAAAACATACGGGCGAGAGAAACCCCATAAATGCGCCCACTGCAAGATGAGATATTCACAGGTCGGTACTTTGAACGCTCACATTAGACGGCGACATCCGAAGGAATGGAGCAAAATGAAGACCCACGCCAGGAAATTGAAAAAGCTCCGAGAAATAGAAAGATTGAAAAATTTCTTCGTGGAATCCGTCAAAGAGGAGGTTCAGGAGGAGAGACCCCGTACTCGCGTAACATGCGACACGTGCGGCAAGAGTTACTACCACAAGTACGCACTCAACGTACACATGCGAGTGCACAACGTAGAAAAACAAGAAAAATATATAATATAAAAAATACAAAAAAAAAAAAACAACAATGAACATACAAATATATCAGAAAAACTTTTTTGTTATATAATCAACATCTAGGCAAGAAAGTAAGATGACTGCATCTTCAAAATGAATCAATTTGCAATTGAAAATTCAAGTTTAACATTGTGTATCGCCTTCATGTGCTTTCCAAGATCTCTCTTTCTGTAGAACCCTCGAGAGCAATACTGACAGACGTACGGAGTGTGCTTGAGGTGATACTTCAGCACGTGGAAGTCCAAAACGCATTTCTTAGAAAACATCGACGTGCAGCTTTCGTAGGCACATTTGAAAGTCGCATTTTCGTTTTGATGCTTCTTGACATGCTCAATTAGGTTCTTTTGTTTGAAGAACGTCTTGTGGCACATGTCGCAACCGTGAGGTTTGTCCCCCGAATGACGTCTCATGTGTTTGTCAATGTTGTTGAAACTCTTCTTGCAAACGTCGCATTCACCCGATCGTCTGTTTACGTGCCACACCTTGATGTGGTGGTTCAGTTTGTACGTCAGTGCAAAAGTGGCTCCGCAGATATCACAAACCTAAATAAAAAGAATTATTATAAATAACAATTATCAATTCTGTAATAATTACTGTGACATTTAAATAAACTTCTCCTCTACTGGGGATCGAACACAGGACCCCCGCACAGAAACCAAACGGCTTACCAACTGTGCCACGGCGGTCGACTAAACTTGATCTAAAATTTATGTTAAACAAGAAACAAAAGTGGTATTTCCATAATGCAATCTTTTCCAGGCAACATGAAGTCTCACGTGAAATTAAAAAGACTAAAAAATATGACAAAACTAAATATGATTTTTTATTTATTTATATAGTTAATTTCACACACAATATAGCAATATTTCTACTTTAAAGCAATATGGAACAAAATAACAACATTGATACTCTCTCGATAGAGTTAAAAACTCGTGTTCGAGAGAGGAGCATCGTACTTACACATTACGTATTTATACTCAACAAAAATACAATTTAAAAGAGCATGAATTGCCAAAAATATGACATTTTAAAGATTTTATAAATTTGCTCTGTTCTTTTAATTCTTTAATGGAAGTGATTGAGATGATCCAACAACGAGGATCATCTCAATCCTGACTTACTGGTCTGGGAAGGGAGTTTAGGACGCTGCCGACACGATAGAAGAAGAAGATGGAAGTAGGCAATAGTAAAAGAAAAATACATGAAAATACATGAATAGTAAAAGAATAGTACATGAAAGTTATTTCTAGGCTGCAGTTATATTTTTCTTTGGTATGTTGATTTAGAATCTTCTACTAGTTTTGCCCGATTCACTAGAAAAAAATCAGGATGGTTCTGTCTGCGAGCATATGTAATTGCAATCATATGTATTATTTGTTAAAATATTGGGACCGGAAAGTCTACATAAATCTATAGGTTTGCCAAGTATAATCAGTCTTTGTGTGACTTCAACTGGCAAAAGGTTCGTCCTATATGTATCACCCCGACACCATACATAAGGATTGAGTTAACAAAACTAAATATTCAATCCTTAGAATATTTTTATACAATATATTTTTGAGATAAATGGATTTTCTCAAGTAAAGGAAGGGGATGCTTGAAGGACAAGTACCCTCGGGATTTTTAATTTTCTCTGTTAGATAAGAGGAAATGTCCAAGAGGGAAACAAACAAATCTAGAGAGCCATGGAAGGACCCAGATGAAAAATTGTTCGCAAATTATTTGATAAATATAGTATCCTTAGTTTTTTCTTAAATATTTGAACAGATTGAATACAGCAAAATTAACAAGACCCTAGACCAGGGGTCGGCAACCTTTTGAGTCGGAAGAGTCAAAAATTATAAATTTCAAAGTTTTTAAGAAGCCACAATTTTTTTTTTCTTGCCAACAATAAATAGTCTTTGCAAAAATAAAGTTTTTTGATAAAAAAAACTAATCTATTTTTTTTCAAAAGAAAAATATCTATTTATTCATAGGTATATATAATTTTTTTTTTTAAAAATTTTTAAATGCCTTAATTTTCCACTAAGTTTTCAAGGGCTTCATTAACAATGGTGTTCTAAAGATTCCATCTATCGGGCGATGCACAAACTAATGATAATATATATTAGTTGGCGCTCCGCTCGATGGATGGACTCTTTACATTGATTAAATAAGATTGCAATTCAAGAAAAATAACATTTTCTTAAAAAATAACACGAATAATAATACCGTTTTCTACAAAAATAACACCCCTTTTCCAAAAACTTACGCATATAATTACACCACTTTTCTACAACAATAAAAACCCTCTTTCAAAAAATAACGCGAATAATAACACCGCTTTTCTACAAAAATTACACACTTTTTCCAAAAAATAACGGGGTTATTAACACCACTATTCTACAAAAATAAAACCCCATTTCCAAAATAAACAACGCGAATAATAACACCACTTTCAAAAAAATAATACCTCTTTTCCAAATAATTTCTCAAATAATTACACTGCTTTTCTACAAAAAAAATATCCCATTTCCAAAATATAATACGAATAGTAACATCGCTTTTCTACAAAAATTATAACCCATTTCCAAACGAATAACGCGAATAATACTACCATTTTATACAAAAATAATACCCCTTTCCAAAGTGAATTTAAACATTGCTTTTCTACAAAAACAGCACTCCTTTTCCAAAAAATAACGCGAAAAATAAATTTATTTTTATAGAAAAATAACACCCACTTTCCTAAAAAATAACTCGAATAATAACAATGCTTTTCTACAAAAATAATACCCATTCCTAAAAAATAACGCGAATAAAAACATCGTTTTTCTTCAAAAATAATACCCCTTTATCACAAAAGAACGCGAATAATAACATCACTTATCCCTTCTCTCTTCTTCTTAATAATAACACCACTTTTCTACAAAAAAATACTCCTTTTCAAAAAAATAACGCGAATAATAACACCGCTTTCTACGCAAATTGCATCCCTTTTGCAAAAAAAATAACGCGAATAATAACCCCACATTTTTTACAAAACAATACCCCTTTTCCAAAAATTAACGCGAGTAATAACACGTCTTTTTTACAAAAATAAAACGCCTTTTCCAAAAACCAACGCAAATAATTAAACCACTTTTTTACAAAAATAATACCTCTTTTCAAAAAATAACGCGAACAATAACACCACTTTTCAACAAAATAAATACCCCTTTTTCAAAAATTAACCCGATAATTATATTTGTTATATACAAAAATAATACCCCTGTTCCAAAAAATAATGCGAATAATAACATCGCTTTTCTACAAAAATAGTACCCCTTTTATAACAAATGAACTCGAATAATAATACCAGTTTTACCTTCTCTCTTCTTCCTTATATCACTTTTCTAAAAAAAATACTCCTTTTCAAAAAAAATAATAACGCGAATAATAACACCACTTTTCTAAAAATAAAATAATACCCCTTTTCCAACGCGAATAACAACATTGCTTTCCTACAAAAATAACACTACTTTTCATAAAATAACGCGAATGATTATATCTGTTTTATACAAAAATTATACTCCTTTCCCAAAAAAATAACGATACTAATAACATCACTTTTATACAAAAATAATACCTATTTTCAAAAAATAACGCGAATAATAACCCCACATTTTTTACAAAAACAATACCCCTTTTCCAAAAATTAACGCGAGTAATAACAAGTATTTTTTATAAAAATAAAACGCCTTTTCCAAAAAACAACGCAAAAATAAAACCACTTTTTTACAAAAATAATACCCCTTTTATCACAAAAGAACGCGAATAATAACACCACTTTTCTACAAAAATAATACCCCTTTTCCAAGGCGAATCATAACATTGCCAACGTGAATTTTAACATTGCTTTTCTACTAAATAACACTCCTTTTCCAAAAAATAACGCAAAAATATATTTGTTTTTCTAGAAAAATAACACCCACTTTTCTAAAAAATAACTCGAATAATAACAATGCTTTTCGATTAAAATAATACCCATTTCGTAAAAAATAACGCGAATAATAACATCGCTTTTCTACAAAAATATTACCCTTTTCCAACGCGAATTATACCATTGCTTTTCTACAAAAATAACACTACTTTTCATAAAATAACGCGAATAATAACACCGCTTTTCTACGAAAATTGCACCCCATTTGCAAAAAATAACGCGAATAATAACATCACTTTTATTACAAAAATTACTCCCCGTTTCCGGAAAATAACGCGAATTATTATATCTGTTTTATACAAAAAAATTCCCCTTTTCCTAAAAAATAACGCGAATAATAACACCACATTTATACAAAACTAAAAACCATTTCCAAAAAATAACGCGAATAATAACACCTTTTTTTACAAAAACATTACCCCTTTTCCAAAAATTAACACGAATAATAAAACCAATTTTCTACTAAAATAACACCCCTTTTCAAAAAACTTACGCCTTAATAATAACACCACTCTTCTACAACAATAAAAACCCTCTTCCAAAAAATAACGCGAATAATAACAACGCTTTTCAACAAAAATTACACCTTTTTTAAAAAAAAACCGGGTTTAATAACACCACTTTTCTACAAAAACAAGACCCATTTTCCTAAAAAACAACGCGAATAATAACACCACTTTTCATAAAAATAATACCTATTTTCCAAATAATTTCTCGAATAATTAAACTGCTTTCTACCAAAAAAACCCCTTTCCAAAAACAACGCAAAATATAAACCCTTTTTTTTTACAAAAAATAAGATCCCTTTTCAAACGTGAATTTTAACATTACTTTTCTACAAAAATAACACTCCTTTCAAAAAAATAACGCAAATAATAAAACAGCTTTTCTACAAAAATGAACCCTTTTTGCAAAAAAAATAACGCGAATAATAACACCACTTTTTTTATAAAAATAATACCCATTTTCCAAAAAATAACGCAAATAATAACACCACTTTATTACAAAAATAAAATCACTTATCCAAAAAATAACGCAAATAATTATATCTGTTTTATACAAAAATAATACCCCTTTTCCAAAAAAATAACGAGATAATCACACCGCTTTTCTACAAAAAAACACCCCTTTTCCAAAAACTTACAACTTAATAATAACACCACTTTTCTACAACAATAAAAACCCTCTTACAAAAAATAACGCGAATAATAACACCGCTTTTCAACAAAAAATACACCCTTTTTCAAAAAACAACGCGAATAACAACACCACTTGGTGGAAAAGATAAAGGTATAGGGAGTTACCTTGCCTCGATATTTATTGTGCTGGTTCTGAATAATCTTTTCACCACATTCACAGCGTATGAAAACTTTGACACTTCACTAGTAATTCACAAGTTAATTAATTTCAGCGGATTTTGAAGATATAATTTTAAGAGCGGTGCGGTGCGGTGTGTTAGTCAAGATGACAGTTGATATAATGAGAAAATTTATATGCAACAATACTTTTTTGCATATAGCTGGCAGGTATGTAGGTAGGTTGTTTTTAGGCCGAGGTAAACTAGGATAGGATAGGAAAGGTGTGTGTGCGTGTGTGTATATGCGTGTGTACCCAACTTTGCGTAACCATAACTCCCGGCCTTGGAGTATTACTCCAACAAAAAATTCAAAAAACATATGACTCACCGGATGGTAAAAGAAGAATACAAATTTAAACAATAGAGTGAAAAATTCAAATAAACGTAAACTAACTTAAAAAATAAAAAGAAATATTAAATTAAAAACATTTTGATTATTGGGAAGGTAACGGACATAATCGAATAGCTGGTCTTAAATATGTACCATTCCGGGTTCGAACTTTTACAACTCGAATGACGTTGTCTTTTCCCGGATATATTTCCTTAACTATGCCAAGTGGCCAAGATAATTTAGGGAGATTTTCCTCTCTAATAATAACTATTTGGCCAGGTGTAATGGGTTTTGTGTACGTATTCCACTTTTCACGCATTTGTAAAGAGGTGAGATATTCTACATGCCATCGTTTCCAAAATGACTGTACTAATTTATCGATCAACTCATATCGTTGAATGCGGGTTATTGAAATATCATCAACGTTGTAAGCGGGTATGTAATTTAGCGGAGTTAAATTTAAAAAATGCGCAGGGGTTAATGCGGCAGGATCTAAAGGATCATTGCTTAATACACAAAGCGGTCTAGAGTTCAATAAAGCCTCTATTTGAATCAATACGGTATTCATTTCCTCGTAAGTTAATACTTGTGAGCCTATGACTTTAAATAAATGTGTTTTAATACACTTAATATTGCTTTCCCATATACCACCCATATGAGGAGAATACGGAGGATTTATTCGAAATTCTATTTTTCTAGGCGTCAATTCATGAAGTATTGCTTTATTATATTCATCGGAACAAACAAACTTATATAATTCATTTAAAATTTTACGAGCTCCAACAAAATTTCTTCTACCGTCACTTACAATGAGAGTGACAGGTCCTCTTCTGGCTATAAAACGTTTAAATGCAGCTAAGAACATTTCAGATGAGAGATCTGAAACTAATTCTATATGTAAAGCTTTTGTTGCTAGGCAAACAAATAAACAAACATATGCCTTTTGCTTTTTAATGCCTCTTCTCTTTGCCAGAGTTACAAACACTGGACCCATGTAATCTACTCCACATTTTGCGAAACATTTTATTTCATTTACTCGAAAATCGGGTAAATTGACCATTAACGGGAAGGTTCCTTTTGGTTTGTTTTTAAAACAAATGTTGCAAGAATGAACAATCTTACGAACCAAACTACGACCAGATAAAATCCAGTACTTCTGTCGTAATAATGCTAACAATAATGCAGGGCCTGTATGATAATGTAAATAATGATAATATTCAATAAATAACTGAACAATACGATCTTTAGAAGGCAATAAAATTGGATGTTTCGTTTCATACATTGATGATGAATTTTGAATTCGACCACCAACTCTAAGGATATTATTATTTAAAAATGGTAAAAGTTTGCGTAATACAGGACTACTCAATTTATTCTGTTCAAGAGAATGTATATCTTGAGAAAAATGGTTATTCTGAATGCATTTAATTACATGATTTTCAGCAGTTTCTAAGTCTGAGACCGTAATCATTCCAGACGTATTAAGTTTTCTTGTAAAACGAAGAACGTAAACAAGTATGTTTAATAATTTACTCCATTTAGAGATCCTGTTAGCGATTAAATAAATAAAGTGAGGCTCAGATTGAGTCTTAATTTGTATGAGAGCAACAGTTTTAGATTCAGGTATACTCTGATAGGCATTTTCCTTTTTAAAATTAGTCACAGGCCATTGACTCTGTGGCAATGAGATCCAGGCTGGACCATTAAACCAGTAAGAGGTTTTCAAAAATTCATTAGGAGTAACGGAGCGGGATACAATATCACTTGGATTTTCAGTTCCAGGAACATGAAACCAATTTTCTTCAGAAATAATTTCTTGAATAATTGCGGTGCGATTGGCAACGAAGGTTTGCCATCTATGCGGTGAGGAATGTATCCATGAAAGTACAATAGTTGAATCAGAAAATGCAAACATTTTGTCAATCTTACATCTAATCTCAATAGTTGAGAGAACAGATTTCATTAATAATGCAAGAAGGTGTGCGGCACATAACTCTAAACGTGCTAAAGATACCTTTTTAAGTGGGGATACTTTTGACTTGGCACATAGTAGTGATACATTTGAGGCGTTAGATTCAAGTGATCCAATGCGGATATATATAACCGCCCCATAGGCACGTTCACTAGCATCTGAGAAACCAAGCAAATTGATGAATGAATCATTTACTATACCTATATGTCTTGGTATATTTATATTTGATAAGTTTTCGAGTTCACTCTGAAATTTCAACCAAATCTTATTTATATCCTCAGGAACCCGTTCATCCCAAGACAATTCTCTTTTCCAACACTCTTGCACTAGAAGTTTCAAACCGATGATAACTGGAGCAAGGAGACCTAGAGGATCATATAATGATGCCATATTAGAAAGAATTAATCTTTTCGTACATACTAACGTATCTAAAGAGAGAGGTTTGATTTTAAAAGTGAAACAATCAGAGGTGGGACTCCAAGACAAACCTATAATTTTGGTTTTATCGTCAAAATCTGAATTAAAAGTAATGTGTTGGTTAACACGTAGATTATCTGGAATGTGCTTTAAAAATTGTACAGAGTTGGAAATCCACTTATTTAGACAGAAACCTCCAGAGGAAAATAAGTGAACTAAATGAGAATAAATTTGTAAAGCTTCCTCAGGTGAATTGACTGAATAAAGAAAATCATCCATATAAAAATATTTCATAGCAAGTTGTGTGGTTTCAGGAAGTTTATCGCCTTCATCTATTAAGAGTTTGCGAATGACTTTCATTGCTAAATAAGGGGAACATTTAAGCCCAAAAGAAACGCGTTGAAATTCATAAATGTCAATAGGATCTGAGTTATTAAACCTAAAAAGTATCCTTTGAAAACGTTTATGATCTGGATTCATTTTCAATTGAAAATACATTTTTTCTATGTCAGCAGAAATAACTACCGAGTACAGGCGTAGATTTATAAGTCAATCAAAAATATTTGTTTGCAAATTAGGTCCACAATGCAATATATCATTGAGACTTTTTCCAGAGGAAGTTTTGCAACTGGCGTCTAAAACTATTCTAATTTTAGTAGTATCTTTATCAGGCCGATATACAGCTCTATGTGGTATATAATAAACACAATCTGAAGTTTGTGTATCGGTAACTTTTTTCAAAAAACCTTTGTCAATGTATTCTTGAATAGTGGCATTATAACCATATTGTAAATCTAAATTTGATAGCAACTTCTTTTCCAATGAAAGCAACCTATGTTTAGCGTTTTTTATTGAATGACCCAAAACTGTGGGACTTTCACGAAAAGGTAATGATACAGTATATCTACCCTCGTTGTCTCGCAAGACTGTTTTCTCAAAAATTTGTTCACAAAGTTGCTCGTCAGGACTTAAATACTGACGTGATGGTACAGATTCTAGTTTCCAAAAGTTTTGAATCATTTCATCTAACTTATTTTTTGAATTAGAATCATCAATTGCATGTAACGTGCGTTGAAATTGACATGATGAGAAGTTATCTATTTGCATTTCGCCCATGATCAAATAACCAAGAGTAGTCTGTAAGGCGATCATACGAGTTTCTTTATGCGTTAATTTCCCAGGTAAAAGTAAATGCGGGAATAAACCAGCTCCGATTATGCAATCGATACTAGCAGGAAGATTAAAATTATTATCAGCTAGCGGCAAATTCTTAAAACAATCTGTCATTTCTAAGGCTGACGTAGGCAAATCATTAGTAATAGTTTCGACAACCGAAGCCTTAATATCGTAAAAGAATCTTGTATCATATCTTGAATAAATTGTAAATATAGCATATCCTAATATTGGTTTTACAGCAGACCCAATACCGTACACAAAAGCATTATCGTACGTAATGTTTATATTAAATTTTTTACATATCTTTTCCGTTATAAAATTTGCATTTGATCCTGTATCTATTAATGTGCGGATGGTATTTTTTTTAATTCCATTAATATATACTATAGCGGTTGGTATTACATGATAACAGTTTACATTATGGATCAACAAACAATTGTCGATTTGACATTTAGGTTCATATGGTTGATCCAAATGTCGTCGACCGATATTATTCAACGAAGTGCTCGTATTGCGGTCAGAATTGACGAATGAGGTAATATTATCATCGTTTTTAACAATATCAGCTGCGCTAGGAACCTGTTTTGAATGATAATTATCTTTATTTTGATTATCTTCATCATCACATGTTGGTGAAGAAGGAAAATGAATCAATGAATGATGCCTTTTATTACAATAAAAGCAATTTTTTTCCGATTTACAATTTTTTGTTAAATGAGTACCAAAACAATTTTTACATAGTGATCTTTTGTTGATTATTTTGAATCTTGTGAATACATCCAACTGTAAGAATTTTTTACATGAATACAATGGATGTTTATTACATTCACACAAAAAACATTTTGTGATATCCATTGGCGTATTATTTATAACAAATGAATGTGAATTATTATTATTTTTTCGTCGATCATTTGGCGCACTTTTGTGGAATATAACCTGCGTTCTAGAGAGAATTTTGCTTTGCTCTCTCAGAAAAGATTGTAATAATTTAAAGTTTGGAATTTTTTCATTTCTAATATGTTGCTCAAATAAATTTAACGTCTCTCTATCTAACTTAAGAAGAGCAATGTGCGTTATGATGAAATCAGTTAAATCAGAAATATCTAATAATTTTAAAGCTTCAAATGAAGAGCAAAAATTTTCTATGAAATAATCCAAATTCTTTGAACTTGATTGTGTTAAGGGTTTAAAATTGATTATTTTTTCTAAATAATGCGTAGCTAAAATTCGTGAATCCTGGAATCGATCAACAAGCCTATCCCATATAATATCATAATTAGATGCGACAGGAAGTATCCCAGAAATAACACTTAAAGCGGTACCTGTCAATTTTGACACTAAATATTGTATTTTTTCACCATTCGACAAATTAATATTGTCGTGTATTAGATCTTTGAAATTTTGATAAAATAATGGCCATTTCGTTGGATCACCATTAAAACTAACAAGTTCCAATATTGGCAATTTGTGTGTTCTTTGAGAGTCTTTTTCAAATGATTTAATAATTGGAGGAACATAGTCAAATTTAGTTTTTAAAGATTGTTCAATATGCTTGATGTTACAGTATAATTCGTCAAGGGCTTCAATAGATTGAAAAGACGGAACATATTCTGGATTTACAGCTATTTTTCCCAAATTTAATTCTTCTACAACTTGACAAAATTCAGAACGAATTTTATCTATCGATTGTATGCGGATAAGAAAATTAGTTTTTTCTTCAGCGGTATTTAATGATTTTGACAAGTCATAAGCTTTCTGAATAATTGCAAATAAACTTAGCCGTTTAGCTTCCAATATTTTTAAAGAAGCCATTATTGATTAAACAACAATAAAATTAATGAAACAAGAATTTGATTAAGTACTTAGGTACTAAAATCAATGCGGGTATGTATGAAATATGTAATGTAAATAGCGTATGTATAATGTTAATTTTGTATAAAAATGTATAAATTTGATAAGTAATGCGTGAAAATTCAAGATATGCGGGACAGAGGAACAAGGAATGCGGGAAAATACAAGATATACGGGACGAAGGACCAAGGAATATGGTGGAAAAGATAAAGGTATAGGGAGTTACCTTGCCTCGATATTTATTGTGCTGGTTCTGAATAATCTTTTCACCACATTCACAGCGTATGAAAACTTTGACACTTCACTAGTAATTCACAAGTTAATTAATTTCAGCGGATTTTGAAGATATAATTTTAAGAGCGGTGCGGTGCGGTGTGTTAGTCAAGATGACAGTTGATATAATGAGAAAATTTATATGCAACAATACTTTTTTGCATATAGCTGGCAGGTATGTAGGTAGGTTGTTTTTAGGCCGAGGTAAACTAGGATAGGATAGGAAAGGTGTGTGTGTGTGTGTGTGTGTGTGTGTGTGTGTGTGTATATGCGTGTGTACCCAACTTTGCGTAACCACCACTTTTCAAAAAACAAATAATACCCCTTTTCCAACGCGAATTAAAACATTGCTTTTCTATAAAAATAACACTACTTTTCATAAAATAACGCGAATAATAACACCGCTTTTCTACGAAAATTGCACCCCTTTTGCAAAAAACAACGCGAATTATTATATCTGTTTTATACAAAAAATTTCCCATTTTCAAAAAAAATAACGCGAATAATAACACCACATTTGTACAAAAATAAAACCCACTTCCAAAAAATAACGCGAATAATAAGACCTTCTTTTTACAAAAACATTACCCCTTATCCAAAAATTAACGCGAATAATAAAACCACTATTCTACAAAAATAACAACCCTTTTTCAAAAACTTACGCTTTAATAATAACACCACTTTTCTACAACAATAAAAACCCTCTTCCAAAAAATAACGCGAATAATAACACCGCTTTTCAACAAAAATTACACCTTTTATAAAAAAAAATCCGGGTTTAATAACACCACTTTTATACAAAAACAAGATCAATTTTCCTAAAAACCAACGCGAATAATAACACCACTTTTCATAAAAATAATAACTATTTTCCAAAAATGTCTCGAATAATTACGCTGCTTTCTACCAAAAAATACCCCTTTTCCAAAAAACAATGGGAATAAAAACATCGCTTTTCTACAAAAATTATAACCAATATCTAAAAAAATAACGCGTATACTAATACCATTTTATACAAAAATAATACCACATTTCCAACGTGAATTTTAACATTCGTTTTCTACAAAAATAACACTCCTTTTCCAAAAAAATAACGCAAAAAATAAATTTGTTTTTCTAGAAAAATAACACCAATTTTCCTAAAAAATATTCGAATAATAACAATGCTTTTCTTCAAAAATAACACCCATTTTACTAAAAATTAACGCGAATAATAACATCGCTTTTCTACAAAAATAATATCCCTTTTATCACAAAATAACGCGAATAATAAAACCACTTTTCCCTTCTCTCTTCTTCTTAATAATAACACCACTTTTCTACAAAAAAATAATTATATCAAAAAAACAACGCGAATAATAACACCACTTTTCTACAAAAATAATACCCCTTTCCAACGCGAATCATAACATTGCTTTTCTACAAAAATAACACTCCTTTTCCAAAAAATAACGCGAATAATAATCATGATTTTCTACAAAATAAACACCCATTTTACTAAAAATTAACGCGAATAATAACACCACTTTTTTTACAAAAAAAATACCCCTTTTCCAAAAATTAAAGCGAGTAATAACACCACTTTTTTACAAAATTAAAGGCCTTTTGCAAAAAATAACGCGAATAAATAAACCATTTTTTACAAAAATAATACCCCTTTTATCACAAAAGAACGCGAATAATAACATCACTTTTACCTTCTCTCTTCTTCTCAATAATAATACAACTTTTCTACAAAAAAATACTCCTTTTCCAAAAAATAATACGAATAATAACATCGCTTTTCTACAAAAATAATAACCAATATCTAAAAAAATAACGCGTATAATTACACCATTTTATACAAAAATAAAACCACATTTCCAACGTGAATTTTAACATTCGTTTTCTACAAAAATAACACTCCTTTTCCAAAAAAATATCGCAAAAAATAAATTTGTTTTTCTAGAAAAATAACACCAATTTTCCTAAAAAAATATTCGAATAATAACAATGCTTTTCTTCAAAAATAACACCCATTTTACTAAAAATTAACGCGAATTTTAACATTAAGTTTCTACAAAAATAACACTCCTTTCAAAAAATTACGCGAATAATAAAACCGCTTTTCTACAAAAATTGAACCCTTTTTGCTAAAAAATAACGCGAATAATAACACCACTTTTTTATAAAAATAATTCCCCTTTTCCAAAAAATAACGCGAATAATAACACCACTTTTTTACAAAAATTAAATCCCTTATCCAAAAAATAACGCGAATAATCACACCACTTTTCTACAAAAATAACACCCCTTTTCCAAAAACTTACGCCTTAATAATAACACCACTTTTCTACAACAATAAAAACCCTCTTCCAAAAAAAAACGCGAATAATAACACCGCATTTCAACAAAAATTACACCTTTTAAAAAAAAAAATCCGGGTTTAATAACACCACTTTTCTACAAAAACAAGACCCGTTTTCCTAAAAACCAACGCGAATAATAACACCACTTTTCATAAAAATAATACCTATTTTCCAAATAATTTCTCGAATAATTACACTGCTTTCTACCAAAAAATACCCCTTTTCCAAAAACAACGCGAATAATCACATCACTTTTCTACAAAAATTATAACCAATATCCAAAAAATAACGCGAATAATACCATTTTATAAAAAGAAAAAATAATATATCTTTTCCAACGTGAATTTTAACATTACTTTTCTACAAAAATAACACTCCTTTTCCAAAAAAATAACGCAAAAAATAAATTTGTTTTTCTAGAAAAATAACACCAATTTTCCTAAAAAATATTCGAATAATAACAATGCTTTTCTTCAAAAATAACACCCATTTTACTAAAAATTAACGCGAATAATAACATCGCTTTTCTACAAAAATAATATCCCTTTTATCACAAAATAACGCGAATAATAAAACCACTTTTCCCTTCTCTCTTCTTCTTAATAATAACACCACTTTTCTACAAAAAAATAATTATATCAAAAAAACAACGCGAATAATAACACCACTTTTCTACAAAAATAATACCCCTTTCCAACGCGAATCATAACATTGCTTTTCTACAAAAATAACACTCCTTTTCCAAAAAATAACGCGAATAATAATCATGATTTTCTACAAAATAAACACCCATTTTACTAAAAATTAACGCGAATAATAACACCACTTTTTTTACAAAAAAAATACCCCTTTTCCAAAAATTAAAGCGAGTAATAACACCACTTTTTTACAAAATTAAAGGCCTTTTGCAAAAAATAACGCGAATAAATAAACCATTTTTTACAAAAATAATACCCCTTTTATCACAAAAGAACGCGAATAATAACATCACTTTTACCTTCTCTCTTCTTCTCAATAATAATACAACTTTTCTACAAAAAAATACTCCTTTTCCAAAAAATAATACGAATAATAACATCGCTTTTCTACAAAAATAATAACCAATATCTAAAAAAATAACGCGTATAATTACACCATTTTATACAAAAATAATACCACATTTCCAACGTGAATTTTAACATTCGTTTTCTACAAAAATAACACTCCTTTTCCAAAAAAATATCGCAAAAAATAAATTTGTTTTTCTAGAAAAATAACACCAATTTTCCTAAAAAAATATTCGAATAATAACAATGCTTTTCTTCAAAAATAACACCCATTTTACTAAAAATTAACGCGAATTTTAACATTAAGTTTCTACAAAAATAACACTCCTTTCAAAAAATTACGCGAATAATAAAACCGCTTTTCTACAAAAATTGAACCCTTTTTGCTAAAAAATAACGCGAATAATAACACCACTTTTTTATAAAAATAATTCCCCTTTTCCAAAAAATAACGCGAATAATAACACCACTTTTTTACAAAAATTAAATCCCTTATCCAAAAAATAACGCGAATAATCACACCACTTTTCTACAAAAATAACACCCCTTTTCCAAAAACTTACGCCTTAATAATAACACCACTTTTCTACAACAATAAAAACCCTCTTCCAAAAAATAACGCGAATAATAACACCGCATTTCAACAAAAATTACACCTTTTAAAAAAAAAATCCGGGTTTAATAACACCACTTTTCTACAAAAACAAGACCCGTTTTCCTAAAAACCAACGCGAATAATAACACCACTTTTCATAAAAATAATACCTATTTTCCAAATAATTTCTCGAATAATTACACTGCTTTCTACCAAAAAATACCCCTTTTCCAAAAACAACGCGAATAATCACATCACTTTTCTACAAAAATTATAACCAATATCCAAAAAATAACGCGAATAATACCATTTTATAAAAAGAAAAAATAATATATCTTTTCCAACGTGAATTTTAACATTACTTTTCTACAAAAATAACACTCCTTTTCCAAAAAAATAACGCAAAAAATAAATTTGTTTTTCTAGAAAAATAACACCAATTTTCCTAAAAAATATTCGAATAATAACAATGCTTTTCTTCAAAAATAACACCCATTTTACTAAAAATTAACGCGAATAATAACATCGCTTTTCTACAAAAATAATATCCCTTTTATCACAAAATAACGCGAATAATAAAACCACTTTTCCCTTCTCTCTTCTTCTTAATAATAACACCACTTTTCTACAAAAAAATAATTATATCAAAAAAACAACGCGAATAAAAACACCACTTTTCTACAAAAATTATACCCCTTTCCAACGCGAATCATAACATTGCTTTTCTACAAAAATAACACTCCTTTTCCAAAAAATAACGCGAATAATAATCATGATTTTCTACAAAATAAACACCCATTTTACTAAAAATTAACGCGAATAATAACACCACTTTTTTTACAAAAACAATACCCCTTTTCCAAAAATTAAAGCGAGTAATAACACCACTTTTTTACAAAATTAAAGGCCTTTTGCAAAAAATAACGCGAATAAATAAACCATTTTTTACAAAAATAATACCCCTTTTATCACAAAAGAACGCGAATAATAACATCACTTTTACCTTCTCTCTTCTTCTCAATAATAATACAACTTTTCTACAAAAAAATACTCCTTTTCCAAAAAATAATGCGAATAATAACATCGCTTTTCTACAAAAATTATAACCAATATCTAAAAAAATAACGCGTATAATTACACCATTTTATACAAAAATAATACCACATTTCCAACGTGAATTTTAACATTCGTTTTCTACAAAAATAACACTCCTTTTCCAAAAAAATAACGCAAAAAATAAATTTGTTTTTCTAGAAAAATAACACCAATTTTCCTAAAAAAAATATTCGAATAATAACAATGCTTTTCTTCAAAAATAACACCCATTTTACTAAAAAGTAACGCGAATTTTAACATTAAGTTTCTACAAAAATAACACTCCTTTCAAAAAATTACGCGAATAATAAAACCGCTTTTCTACAAAAATTGAACCCTTTTTGCTAAAAAATAACGCGAATAATAACACCACTTTTTTATAAAAATAATTCCCCTTTTCCAAAAAATAACGCGAATAATAACACCACTTTTTTACAAAAATTAAATCCCTTATCCAAAAAATAACGCGAATAATCACACCACTTTTCTACAAAAATAACACCCCTTTTACTAAAAAGTAACGCGAATTTTAACATTAAGTTTCTACAAAAATAACACTCCTTTCAAAAAATTACGCGAATAATAAAACCGCTTTTCTACAAAAATTGAACCCTTTTTGCTAAAAAATAACGCGAATAATAACACCACTTTTTTATAAAAATAATTCCCCTTTTCCAAAAAATAACGCGAATAATAACACCACTTTTTTACAAAAATTAAATCCCTTATCCAAAAAATAACGCGAATAATCACATCACTTTTCTACAAAAATTATAACCAATATCCAAAAAATAACGCGAATAATACCATTTTATAAAAAGAAAAAATAATATATCTTTTCCAACGTGAATTTTAACATTACTTTTCTACAAAAATAACACTCCTTTTCCAAAAAAATAACGCAAAAAATAAATTTGTTTTTCTAGAAAAATAACACCAATTTTCCTAAAAATATTCGAATAATAACAATGCTTTTCTTCAAAAATAACACCCATTTTACTAAAAATTAACGCGAATAATAACATCGCTTTTCTACAAAAATAATATCCCTTTTATCACAAAATAACGCGAATAATAAAACCACTTTTCCCTTCTCTCTTCTTCTTAATAATAACACCACTTTTCTACAAAAAAATAATTATATCAAAAAAACAACGCGAATAAAAACACCACTTTTCTACAAAAATAATACCCCTTTCCAACGCGAATCATAACATTGCTTTTCTACAAAAATAACACTCCTTTTCCAAAAAATAACGCGAATAATAATCATGATTTTCTACAAAATAAACACCCATTTTACTAAAAATTAACGCGAATAATAACACCACTTTTTTTACAAAAACAATACCCCTTTTCCAAAAATTAAAGCGAGTAATAACACCACTTTTTTACAAAATTAAAGGCCTTTTGCAAAAAATAACGCGAATAAATAAACCATTTTTTACAAAAATAATACCCCTTTTATCACAAAAGAACGCGAATAATAACATCACTTTTACCTTCTCTCTTCTTCTCAATAATAATACAACTTTTCTACAAAAAAATACTCCTTTTCCAAAAAATAATGCGAATAATAACATCGCTTTTCTACAAAAATTATAACCAATATCTAAAAAAATAACGCGTATAATTACACCATTTTATACAAAAATAATACCACATTTCCAACGTGAATTTTAACATTCGTTTTCTACAAAAATAACACTCCTTTTCCAAAAAAATAACGCAAAAAATAAATTTGTTTTTCTAGAAAAATAACACCAATTTTCCTAAAAAAAATATTCGAATAATAACAATGCTTTTCTTCAAAAATAACACCCTTTTTACTAAAAAGTAACGCGAATTTTAACATTAAGTTTCTACAAAAATAACACTCCTTTCAAAAAATTACGCGAATAATAAAACCGCTTTTCTACAAAAATTGAACCCTTTTTGCTAAAAAATAACGCGAATAATAACACCACTTTTTTATAAAAATAATTCCCCTTTTCCAAAAAATAACGCGAATAATAACACCACTTTTTTACAAAAATTAAATCCCTTATCCAAAAAATAACGCGAATAATCACACCACTTTTCTACAAAAATAACACCCCTTTTCCAAAAACTTACGCCTTAATAATAACACCACTTTTCTACAACAATAAAAACCCTCTTCCAAAAAATAACGCGAATAATAACACCGCATTTCAACAAAAATTACACCTTTTAAAAAAAAAAATCCGGGTTTAATAACACCACTTTTCTACAAAAACAAGACCCGTTTTCCTAAAAACCAACGCGAATAATAACACCACTTTTCATAAAAATAATACCTATTTTCCAAATAATTTCTCGAATAATTACACTGCTTTCTACCAAAAAATACCCCTTTTCCAAAAACAACGCGAATAATCACATCACTTTTCTACAAAAATTATAACCAATATCCAAAAAATAACGCGAATAATACCATTTTATAAAAAGAAAAAATAATATATCTTTTCCAACGTGAATTTTAACATTACTTTTCTACAAAAATAACACTCCTTTTCCAAAAAAATAACGCAAAAAATAAATTTGTTTTTCTAGAAAAATAACACCAATTTTCCTAAAAAATATTCGAATAATAACAATGCTTTTCTTCAAAAATAACACCCATTTTACTAAAAATTAACGCGAATAATAACATCGCTTTTCTACAAAAATAATATCCCTTTTATCACAAAATAACGCGAATAATAAAACCACTTTTCTCTTCTCTCTTCTTCTTAATAATAACACCACTTTTCTACAAAAAAATAATTATATCAAAAAAACAACGCGAATAATAACACCACTTTTCTACAAAAAAAATACCCCTTTCCAACGCGAATCATAACATTGCTTTTCTACAAAAATAACACTCCTTTTCCAAAAAATAACGCGAATAATAATCATGATTTTCTACAAAATAAACACCCATTTTACTAAAAATTAACGCGAATAATAACACCACTTTTTTTACAAAAACAATACCCCTTTTCCAAAAACTTACGCCTTAATAATAACACCACTTTTCTACAACAATAAAAACCCTCTTCCAAAAAATAACGCGAATAATAACACCGCATTTCAACAAAAATTACACCTTTTAAAAAAAAAAATCCGGGTTTAATAACACCACTTTTCTACAAAAACAAGACCCGTTTTCCTAAAAACCAACGCGAATAATAACACCACTTTTCATAAAAATAATACCTATTTTCCAAATAATTTCTCGAATAATTACACTGCTTTCTACCAAAAAATACCCCTTTTCCAAAAATAACGCGAATAATCACATCACTTTTCTACAAAAATTATAACCAATATCCAAAAAATAACGCGAATAATACCATTTTATAAAAAGAAAAAATAATATATCTTTTCCAACGTGATTTTAACATTACTTTTCTACAAAAATAACACTCCTTTTCCAAAAAAATAACGCAAAAAATAAATTTGTTTTTCTAGAAAAATAACACCAATTTTCCTAAAAAATATTCGAATAATAACAATGCTTTTCTTCAAAAATAACACCCATTTTACTAAAAATTAACGCGAATAATAACATCGCTTTTCTACAAAAATAATATCCCTTTTATCACAAAATAACGCGAATAATAAAACCACTTTTCTCTTCTCTCTTCTTCTTAATAATAACACCACTTTTCTACAAAAAAATAATTATATCAAAAAAACAACGCGAATAATAACACCACTTTTCTACAAAAATAATACCCCTTTCCAACGCGAATCATAACATTGCTTTTCTACAAAAATAACACTCCTTTTCCAAAAAATAACGCGAATAATAATCATGATTTTCTACAAAATAAACACCCATTTTACTAAAAATTAACGCGAATAATAACACCACTTTTTTTACAAAAACAATACCCCTTTTCCAAAAATTAAAGCGAGTAATAACACCACTTTTTTACAAAATTAAAGGCCTTTTGCAAAAAATAACGCGAATAAATAAACCATTTTTTACAAAAATAATACCCCTTTTATCACAAAAGAACGCGAATAATAAAATCACTTTTACCTTCTCTCTTCTTCTCAATAATAATACAACTTTTCTACAAAAAAATACTCCTTTTCCAAAAAATAATGCGAATAATAACATCGCTTTTCTACAAAAATTATAACCAATATCTAAAAAAATAACGCGTATAATTATACCATTTTATACAAAAATAATACCACATTTCCAACGTGAATTTTAACATTCGTTTTCTACAAAAATAACACTCCTTCTCCAAAAAAATAACGCAAAAAATAAATTTGTTTTTCTAGAAAAATAACACCAATTTTCCTAAAAAAATATTCGAATAATAACAATGCTTTTCTTCAAAAATAACACCCATTTTACTAAAAATTAACGCGAATTTTAACATTACGTTTCTACAAAAATAACACTCCTTTCAAAAAATTACGCGAATAATAAAACCGCCTTTCTACAAAAATTGAACCCTTTTTGCAAAAAAATAACGCGAATAATATCACCACTTTTTTATAAAAATAATTCCCCTTTTCCAAAAAATAACGCGAATAATAACACCACTTTTTTACAAAAATTAAATCCCTTATCCAAAAAATAACGCGAATAATCACACCACTTTTCTACAAAAATAACACCCCTTTTCCAAAAACTTACGCCTTAATAATAACACCACTTTTCTACAACAATAAAAACCCTCTTCCAAAAAATAACGCGAATAATAACACCGCATTTCAACAAAAATTACACCTTTTAAAAAAAAAAATCCGGGTTTAATAACACCACTTTTCTACAAAAACAAGACCCGTTTTCCTAAAAACCAACGCGAATAATAACACCACTTTTCATAAAAATAATACCTATTTTCCAAATAATTTCTCGAATAATTACACTGCTTTCTACCAAAAAATACCCCTTTTCCAAAAACAACGCGAATAATCACATCACTTTTCTACAAAAATTATAACCAATATCCAAAAAATAACGCGAATAATACCATTTTATAAAAAGAAAAAATAATATATCTTTTCCAACGTGATTTTAACATTACTTTTCTACAAAAATAACACTCCTTTTCCAAAAAAATAACGCAAAAAATAAATTTGTTTTTCTAGAAAAATAACACCAATTTTCCTAAAAAATATTCGAATAATAACAATGCTTTTCTTCAAAAATAACACCCATTTTACTAAAAATTAACGCGAATAATAACATCGCTTTTCTACAACAATATAAACCCTCTTCCAAAAAATAACGCGAATAATAACACCGCATTTCAACAAAAATTACACCTTTTTTAAAAAAATAATCCGGGTTTAATAACACCACTTTTCTACAAAAACAAGACCCATTTTCCTAAAAAACAACGCGAATAATAACACCGCCTTAATTATAACACTTATTTGTCGGCCTTCGTGGCTCAGTTGGTTGGGTATCTGACTACTGATCCAAAGGTCCCGGGTTCGATTCCCGGTGGAGACACAGTTTTTAATTGTGTTTTCAGTCTGGAACTGTGAGACGATTAATATCGTAAGTCTCCAGAATGTGGCAACTTGTTATTGGGTGCGTGTTAAATTAATATTTGACATAGTACCTGTTAGTTGCCCGAAAAATAATATATAAATAATATATATATAAATAACACAACTTTTCTACAACACTAAAAACCCTCAAATAACGCGAATAATAACACCGCTTTTCAATAAAAAAAACACCATTTTTCAAAAAAGTAACGCGATTGATAACACCACTTTTATACAAACATAACACCAATTTTCCTAAAAAAACAACCCGAATCATTACACCACTTTTCAAAAAAATATTACATATTATTCAAATTATTTCTCGAATAATTACACTGCTTTCTACCCAAAAATACCTCTTTTCCAAAAAACAATGCGAATAATAACATCGCTTTTTTACAAAAATTATAACCAATATCCAAAAAATAAAGCGTATAATAATACCATTTTATACAAAAATAATACCACATTTCCAACGTGAATTTTAACATTCGTTTTCTACAAAAATAACACTCCTTTTCCAAAAAAAAACGCAAAAAATAAATTTGTTTTTCTAGAAAAATAGCACCAATTTTCCTAAAAAATATTCGAATAATAACAATGCTTTTCTTCAAAAATAACACCGATTTTACTAAAAATTAACGCGAATTTTAACATTACGTTTCTACAAAAATTACACTCCTTTCAAAAAATTACGCGAATAATCACACCACTTTTCTACAAAAATAACACCCCTTTTCCAAAAACTTACGCCTTAATAATAACACCACTTTTCTACAACAATAAAAACCCTCTTCCAAAAAATAACGCGAATAATAACACCGCATTTCAACAAAAATTACACCTTTTTAAAAAAAAAATCCGGGTTTAAAAACACCACTTTTCTACAAAAACAAGACCCATTTTCCTAAAATCAACGCGAATAATAACACCACTTTTCATAAAAATAATACCAATTTTCCAAATAATTTCTCGAATAATTACACTGCTTTCTATCAAAAAATACCCCTTTTCCAAAAACAACGCGAATAATAACATCGCTTTTCTACAAAAATTATAACCAATATCCAAAAAATAACGCGAATAATACCATTTTATAAAAAGAAAAAATAATATATCTTTTCCAACGTGAATTTTAACATTACTTTTCTACAAAAATAACACTCCTTTCAAAAACATAACGCGAATAATAAAACCACTTTTCTTCATAAATTGAACCCTTTTTGCAAAAAAATAACGCGAATAATAACACCACTTTTTTACAAAAATAATACCCCTTTTCCAAATAAAACGCGAATAATAACACCACTTTTTTACAAAAATTAAATCCCTTGTCCAAAAAATAACGCGAATAATCACATCACATTTCTACAAAAATAACACCCCTTTTCCAAAAACAAACGCCTTAATAATAACACCACTTTTCTACAACAATAAAAACCCTCTAACAAAAAATAACGCGAATAATAACACCGCTTTTCAATAAAAAATACACCATTTTTCAAAAAAATAACGCGATTGATAACACCACTTTTATACAAACATAACACCAATTTTCCTAAAAAAACAACCCGAATCATTACACCACTTTTCAAAAAAATATTACATATTATTCAAATTATTTCTCGAATAATTACACTGCTTTCTATCCAAAAATACCTCTTTTCCAAAAAACAATGCGAATAATAACATCGCTTTTTAACAAAAATTATAACCAATATCCAAAAAATAAAGCGTATAATAATACCATTTTATACAAAAATAATACCACATTTCCAACGTGAATTTTAACATTCGTTTTCTACAAAAATAACACTCCTTTTCCAAAAAAAAAGCAAAATATAAATTTGTTTTTCTAGAAAAATAGCACCAATTTTCCTAAAAAATATTCGAATAATAACAATGCTTTTCTTCAAAAATAACACCGATTTTACTAAAAATTAACGCGAATTTTAACATTACCTTTCTACAAAAATTACACTCCTTTCAAAAAATTACGCGAATAATCACACCACTTTTCTACAAAAATAACACCCCTTTTCCAAAAACTTACGCCTTAATAATAACACCACTTTTCTACAACAAAAAAACCCTCTTCCAAAAAATAACGCGAATAATAACACCGCATTTCAACAAAAATTACACCTTTTTAAAAAAAAAAATCCGGGTTTAATAACACCACTTTTCTACAAAAAAATTACGCGAATAATAACACCACTTTTCTACAAAAATAACACCCATTTTACTAAAAATTAACGCGAAATATAACACCACTTTTTTTACAAAAACAATACCCCTTTTCCAAAAAATAACGCGAATAATAACACCACTTTTTTATAAAAATAATTCCCCTTTTCCAAAAAATAACGCGAATAATAAAACCACTTTTTTACAAAAATTAAATCCCTTATCCAAAAAATAACGCGAATAATCACACCACTTTTCTACAAAAATAATACTCCTTTTAACACAAAAGAACGCGAATAATAGCACCACTTCTCCCTTCTCTCTTCTTCTCATTAATAATACAACTTTTGTACAAAAAATAATCCTTTTCACAAAAATAACGCGAATAATAACACCACTCTTCTACAAAAAAATACCCCATTTCCAACGCGAATTAAAACATTGCTTTTCTACAAAAATAACACTCCTTTCAAAAAAATAACGCGAATAATAAAACCGCTTTTCTACGAAAATTGCACCCTTTTTCCAAAAAAATAACGTGAATAATAACACCACTTTTATATAAAAATAAAACCCCATTTCCAAAAAATAACGCGTTTAATAACACCACTTTTTTACAAAAATAATACCCCCTATCCAAAAAATAATGCGAATAATAACACCACTTTTTACCTCTTTTCCAAAAAATAACTCGAATAATAACACTGCTTTTCTACAAAAAATAAACGTATAAATTCTAGTACAAGTGGCTGAGTGATAAAATCAGTGCTTTATCCTCGTTAATAGATTCAGAACGATTTTTAAATGTTTTATATTGATAAAATAAATAATATTTGCGTATGGAACTAAAGAGCCGCAGGTTCACATCCAAAGAGCCTCATGTGGCTCGCGAGCTGCAGGTTGCCTACCCCTGTCCTTGAGTATTTATTGTTGTCCTTGTTCTGGTTTCTTTTGTATAGGTGTATATTATGTTTATTTAACTTTGATAACACACTATATTATTTTGTATAGGTGTATATTATGTTTATTTAACTTTCATAACACACTATATTATTTTGTATAGGTGTATATTATGTTTATTTAACTTTGATAACACACTATATTATTTTGTATAGGTGTATATTATGTTTATTTAACTTTGATAACACACTATATTATTTTGTATAGGTGTATATTATGTTTATTTAACTTTGATAACACACTATATTATTTTGTATAGGTGTATATTATGTTTATTTAACTTTGATAACACACTATATTATTTTGTATAGGTGTATATTATGTTTATTTAACTTTGATAACACACAATATTATTTTGCTATTCTTTTATTTATCACATATTATAAATTATGTTTAAAAGATTTTAAAAATAAATAAAAACTTGCATTTTTGAGACTACAGTACAATCTTGCTGATTTGGCAACGCTTATTCCTGTCCATATTAAAACATGTAATTCCTTACACCAATTTAAAAGGAATATCAAGGCGTTTGTATGGACAGAGGATTGTAAAAGTGTATTTTCTTCCTTGACATTCTTTGTTTAAGTGATATTTTTATTTTTAACTTTTGTTATTTTTATTATTTTATAGTTTTTAATTTCTTTTATATTTTTTCTTCATCTACATTAATCATGGTCGCTCTATACATTTAATACATTTTGTTTTGTATAGATATATACCTATATAATATGTACATACTGTTGATAGCTATTATTGTTTGTAAAATGTTAGACTAAGTAAACTCTGTATTTATGTCGCTCACAAAAATGTGATTATATTTAACCTCGATACAGGTTTTTTCCTAGTGAGGTTGAATACATTTGTTTTGTATAGATATATACCTATATAATATGTACATATGTACTGTTGATATCTATTATTGTTGTAAAATGTTAGACTAAGTAAACTCAGTATTTATGTCTCTCACAAAAATGTGATTATATTTAACCTCGATACAGGTTTTTTCCTAGTGAGGTTGAATACATTTGTTTTGTATAGATATATACCTATATAATATGTACATATGTACTGTTGATATCTATTATTGTTGTAAAATGTTAGACTAAGTAAACTCAGTATTTATGTCTCTCACAAAAATGTGATTATATTTAACCTCGATACAGGTTTTTCCCTAGTGAGGTTGAATACATTTGTTTTGTATAGATATATACCTATATAATATGTACTGTTGATATCTATTATTGTTGTAAAATGTTAGACTAAGTAAACTCAGTATTTATGTCTCTCACAAAAATGTGATTATATTTAACCTCGATACAGGTTTTTTCCTAGTGAGGTTGAATACATTTGTTTTGTATAGATATATACCTATATAATATGTACATATGTACTGTTGATATCTATTATTGTTGTAAAATGTTAGACTAAGTAAACTCAGTATTTATGTCTCTCACAAAAATGTGATTATATTTAACCTCGATACAGGTTTTTCCCTAGTGAGGTTGAATACATTTGTTTTGTATAGATATATACCTATATAATATGTACTGTTGATATCTATTATTGTTGTAAAATGTTAGACTAAGTAAACTCAGTATTTATGTCTCTCACAAAAATGTGATTATATTTAACCTCGATACAGGTTTTTTCCTAGTGAGGTTGAATACATTTGTTTTGTATAGATATATACCTATATAATATGTACATATGTACTGTTGATATCTATTATTGTTGTAAAATGTTAGACTAAGTAAACTCTGTATTTATGTCGCTCACAAAAATGTGATTATATTTAACCTCGATACAGGTTTTTTCCTAGTGAGGTTGAATACATTTGTTTTGTATAGATATATACCTATATAATTTGTACATATGTACTGTTGATATCTATTATTGTTGTAAAATGTTAGACTAAGTAAACTCTGTATTTATGTCTCTCACAAAAATGTGATTATATTTAACCTCGATACAGGTTTTTTCCTAGTGAGGTTGAATACATTTGTTTTGTATAGATATATACCTATATAATATGTACATATGTACTGTTGATATCTATTATTGTTGTAAAATGTTAGACTAAGTAAACTCTGTATTTATGTCTCTCACAAAAATGTGATTATATTTAACCTCGATACAGGTTTTTTCCTAGTGAGGTTGAATACATTTGTTTTGTATAGATATATACCTATATAATATGTACATATGTACTGTTGATATCTATTATTGTTGTAAAATGTTAGACTAAGTAAACTCTGTATTTATGTCTCTCACAAAAATGTGATTATATTTAACATCGATACAGGTTTTTTCCTAGTGAGGTTGAATACATTTGTTTTGTATAGATATATACCTATATAATATGTACATATGTACTGTTGATATCTATTATTGTTGTAAAATGTTAGACTAAGTAAACTCTGTATTTATGTCTCTCACAAAAATGTGATTATATTTAACCTCGATACAGGTTTTTTCCTAGTGAGGTTGAATACATTTGTTTTGTATAGATATATACCTATATAATATGTACATATGTACTGTTGATATCTATTATTGTTGTAAAATGTTAGACTAAGTAAACTCTGTATTTATGTCTCTCACAAAAATGTGATTATATTTAACCTCGATACAGGTTTTTTCCTAGTGAGGTTGAATACATTTGTTTTGTATAGATATATACCTATATAATATGTACATATGTACTGTTGATATCTATTATTGTTGTAAAATGTTAGACTAAGTAAACTCTGTATTTATGTCTCTCACAAAAATGTGATTATATTTAACCTCGATACAGGTTTTTTCCTAGTGAGGTTGAATACATTTGTTTTGTATAGATATATACCTCGATACAGGTTTTTTCCTAGTGAGGTTGAATACATTTGTTTTGTATAGATATATACCTATATAATATGTACATATGTACTGTTGATATCTATTATTGTTGTAAAATGTTAGACTAAGTAAATTCTGTATTTATGTCGCTCACAAAAATGTGTTATATTTAACCTCGATACAGGTTTTTTCCTAGTGAGGTTGAATACATTTGTTTTGTATAGATATATACCTATATAATATGTACATATGTACTGTTGATATCTATTATTGTTGTAAAATGTTAGACTAAGTAAACTCTGTATTTATGTCTCTCACAAAAATGTGATTATATTTAACCTCGATACAGGTTTTTTCCTAGTGAGGTTGAATACATTTGTTTTGTATAGATATATACCTATATAATATGTACATATGTACTGTTGATATCTATTATTGTTGTAAAATGTTAGACTAAGTAAACTCTGTATTTATGTCTCTCACAAAAATGTGATTATATATTTAACCTCGATACAGGTTTTTTCCTAGTGAGGTTGAATACATTTGTTTTGTATAGATATATACCTATATAATATGTACATATGTACTGTTGATATCTATTATTGTTGTAAAATGTTAGACTAAGTAAACTCTGTATTTATGTCGCTCACAAAAATGTGATTATATTTAACCTCGATACAGGTTTTTTCCTAGTGAGGTTGAATACATTTGTTTATTCATTTTCAAAATATCATTTGTGAGATGAAATAAATAAATAAATTAAACTGGCACATCCAGTAATCAGAAAGTGGATCGTTTGCAAATATAGTGCAGTTAATCTTGTCCCTCAAAAAAAAAAACCTTTATAAAGAAGTATCTATGATTTCCAACTCTTTTTATCTATATTCCAGTAATCCGAATATACTACTAATCCAACACTTATTATGTCTTATTCTGATTCGTCTAAATATATCCGTCTGAATTTTAGTATATGAGAAATGTCAAAAAGTTGACTGCATTTATACAGGACTCATTACGTCACACCGCGTGGATTCCTTTTATCCATGGTCGCCAGTTGGTTACAGACGTTTTCGTACTCTGAAACGAATCAGAATAGGACATATTATGCATTCATTAATGAGATTGTACTGTAATTTATAAGAAGTGATATACCTTTTTTTTTGCCGGTGTATGCATTACCAAAATATGCCTCTTTAAATTGTCTTTTGACTTCATCGATTTCTCACATATTTCACACTTGAACTTTCTCTCCTCTGAATGAGAAACTAGATGCTTAGTGAGGGCGGTACTAGCCACAAAAGATTTTCCACACACGTGACAACAAAACGGTCTCTCGCCGGTATGATGGACGCGAACGTGCAGGCTTCTCATTCCGCTCTGAACAAACTTTTGCGGGCAATACGCGCACTGAAACTGCCTATCGACGTTGTGATGACGCATGTGCGTGGCCAGAGACGACCTACAGTAATAGTTTTTTCCGCATACGTTGCAAGTGAAACAGCGTTCGTTTGTTCGGGCAACTCTGTCACTTTTACAGGACAGATCTCGATCGTCTCTTTCCAGTCGATCCTTTTCTCGCATTCTCTTTAGGTTTCGTGCAATCGTTCGCACCTTTGCCCATTCTTTCGGGTGTCGTCTCTTCAAGTGGGTGTTCAGAGTGCCGATCTGCGTAAACCCGCCATCGCAATGCGGACATTTGTGCGGTCTTTCACCGCTGTGCTTACGATAGTGCACGAGAAATGCAGACTTGTTAATCGAAAGTACACCGCATGTTAAACATTTAACAACGTCTTTTCTGAGACCCTTTTCTTTGCATTTCTTAAGTATAACACATCTCGAATCGAATCCCTTTTCCGTATGGACACCGTCTTCAGTAAAATCTTTTGGAACCAACGAAGAATTCCTTTTCTTATCCGACTCATCCTCATAAACATATTCACTCAAAGAGTCATCGTAATTGTTGTAAACTTTAGACCGTGTACGTAAACTGTATTCATTTTTTGTTGAGTTATCACTATTGCAATTTAAATTTGATTTACAATCTACATTTTCGATTAAAAACGATTCAGAATCCGATGTTATTTTCCTTTTAGGTTTTCTTTTAATGACAGTTTTTTTTGGGGTTTTGAAATTAGATTCGTTATTTAAAGATTGTTCTTTTTCAGTGTTGCGACGTTCTTCAATTTTTTTCTGTTCATTTTCATTATGGGTGTCTAAATTTGAAGATTCTTTTTTGAATTCGCTTCCGCTGAATATATTTGCAATCACTGCCGGCACTTCACATTTGACAGAGTCCATATAAACGGTTGGAATATTCCATTTTGGAATTTGGTTGAGTTTCTCATTGGCGAGTATAATTTTCGAAATAAATTTTGTGACAGTCAATAATTCGGATAGGCACTCGCTGCATAAGCCGCAAGGCAAATCATCTTTCTGTGATAATTCAATACCCGTGTAATCTTTTAATAGATTGCTATATATTGAACCGTTCATAGATTCAAATAAAGAAATATTGTTATTACACAAAGATAAACATATACGACAGGTAGATGAAGGATTTTCAAGCATAATAGATTTTACGGTATTTCCTGTATGTTAAATTAAATTTGTTCTGTTTAATAAAATAGTTATTTTATCAATAATATCATTATCTAGACTTCTAATATTTCCTCCAAAGCGAAATCGTTGTCAACAAATCTGAATCTGTCAAAACAAATGTGACAGGTGACAGCTGTCATAATGGAATATGTTTTTTTTAATGGCAACCATTTTAATATAGGGTCATGCTTAAAATATACAATGAAAAATATTTTTTTATAGTATAATCTTTTTTCATTCTCTAAATTTAATTTTCTTGATTTTATATAAATCTTTAATCAATTGACGTTTAACTAATTTTTATTTTATTGCATATTTTTTACTCCCAGTAAATGTTAAAATAATTTTCGAAAATAGTTAAATTTTTTGTTTGGTTCATAATGCTTGATCCTAAAAATATAGCTCTTGAAACTTTATCTTGAAAATGTGCTGAGCACGAAACCGTTTGTAGTGTTGGGGATACTATAGGATGCTGTGAGGGGTTCATTCTTAACATTTCCTGGAAGTACGGCAAGCACACAGAGAGCACCAGCTTATGTGCCTGCAGTAACCGACCCTCAGCAGCTAGCATCACATCCACCAAGTCGCCACGGGATAGTAACCCGTGGAAACCGGTGGACATTGATACCGGGGGGTAGAGAAGTTAAGGTGAAGTCGCCTTCCAGATTTGACTCTCTCGCAAGCGGAGAGTACAAGATCCTGACGCTTCCACCTTCTCACCGTGCCGTATCGTAATGACAAGGGCTCACTCCAGTAATAAAAGAAATTTTAAGTTAATTCTCTAGTTTCTGTTTAATTATAGTTTTTGAAACAAAATTCAAATTGCGATAAAATAGCCACATACAAAAAAACATACAAAATTCAATAAATTTACAGGTGCGATCCCAATCGCAGAATACAAAAAAAACAGCAAAATAATACAATATGTTCGTAGTTATGGCCATGACGCTACTAAAGGAATTATACATGGTTACATTTAAAATTATATAGTTCAAAAATAAAATGTTCGTTGATTTTCACTTGAAGTTATGTATATTTCTCACTTGAAGTTCAATTTGTTTTTCACTTTTAAAAATAAAAATTCACTGTACCTTGTTTGCAGGTCAAAGTTAAGTTCGCGGTGCGACTGTTATTGTCTAGGCGCCCGCAACGTTTCGCGGTTCGCGATAACGCTGGGCGCTCGTTCTGCACAATCCTGGAAGATCGCGTTGGCTCGTTCCGTGTTCTTCGGTGCGTGATGTCCACTTATTATCGTTCGGCGCTGGATATATTTCTGAATTTAATTCTAATTCATTCTTAATTAAATTAATATCCTTGTCGATTAGGCTCGTAAGCCCTAAATACGTCCCCACACTGCCATTTGGTCAGATGGATGGGTGACTATATTTAGTCTTTTCTTATTCCCACACTGCCTCCTGGGTCAGATGAATGGTGAATAGAATTTTCGATATCGACGAAGTCAACTTGGTCTTGCCAAGGCCCGTAGGCGAGACTAGTTATTGATTTAACTTGAACTCTTGTTACTATAAAAAAATATTAAACTTTAATAGCTACCGAACGATTATTACGTAGATTCGACTCACTGATTCTTTTTAAAAAAATGTTAATGTTCTTTTTAAAAAATAACTTTGTTCCTACACTTAAAACTTTGAAGGTGGCTGACTGTTACTGTTCAACTCACTGATTTCCACTGACTGACTTCAACTAGAATTGTCACTGACTAACTTTTTACTGACTGTCCAGGTAGTAAGATTCTACCTTATATCATAAAGTACCCCTGTATCGAGGGGGGGGTGTACAGGGGTATAAAATATTCAGAATTATTGGCACGCATATTATTTGTGCATAATAACAAAAATTATTTTAAAATTAACAATAACATAATTTGCATTCTGCGTGGGATCGAGACTAACATAATAAATACTTTTACTCTAATTAAGTTAATTAACCCTGGCCACGCAATATTTTAGCTGGCACAGTGTTTTCAGTGTTTAAACCATTTATATCGAAGAGAAATTTTATTGAGAAGTGTCGAACGCGCAATTCCGTCAAAATTCACACTCGCGAGGGCTGTATGAGAGCACTATTGCGCGATGTATGACATTTATCGGAATCGACGTGAGACACAACCAACGTGAAAAAAAAATGTTTTTCGTGACTGCCTTGAAGCAATTTTACAATGACGAGCGTCAGACACTGATTTGTCAAAACTCATACTCGCGAGAGCGTATTAACGCCCCTAACGCGCGATATATGACGTTTATCAAGTCACGTGTCCAGCGCGTACATTGTAAACATTTTCATTGAAAATTTAAACTGCCTTACGCGAATGTATCCTTTCGCGATTTACACGTTTGCTAATTTCGGCAACCAGATTCGTCCCGTGAATTTTGAGCAATTCGGCAATCAGGGAATTCGTACGGTGGCTAGACCTGGATTGCGCAATATCAACCTCCGTGTATCTCGCTAGAGGACAATACGACGTTAGAGCAACAATTGAGAAAATAAACATAAAATTAACGGAAATGTAAAACTGAAACTATTTATTATGAATATTTGAAATCGGATTTAAAACATCTGAAAACACCATCAGGTACAATTTGCATAGAGATAGATGAAGATTAAAAGGGTTCGGTTTTTTTCAGGTAGCCTGGATCTATATTTGCAAATAAACATTGAAATCTTTAAGTGCGGAAAAACCACTCCGCAACAATTAGTCGTTGACTATGTTTTAGGGCAGAACCCAAATAAATGGTCTTTCTTTGAGCAGTATTGAAAAAAGGTTATTTTATATGATGGTGATGTATTGTGTTTTCGAACTGGGTACAGATTAAAAGAATAAAATTATGAAAGTTAAAACCGAAAATACCTGAACCAATAACAGAATTAATATATTTTAAAATATTTACGAAGGCCAAGGTTAATAACAATAAAAAATGTTTAAAAATTATATTCAGGGCTATTGTTAGGGAAGACAATTGATGTCACTGAGAACCGCCAAATATTATACCTGCATCAATATATTAAATGGAAATTGTTCCAACATAACGAAAATCCCGCAAAAAGAAAATGTATAGACCCATTGGAAGCCGCTGGACCATCTGGTGTAGTGGTTAAAGATGGCAATGTAATGAAACCTGACGACGAAGACAATGCGGCTGTGGTACGGAAAATGGAACCAGAATTTGTTAACGAACCTTTATGGGAGAATGACGATGTTGATGTTAACAATGACAATGGCAATTTTGATGAGGACGACTCTTATATGGACATGACTGGATTTGGAGATGGATCTGTTACCGACAACACAACGATAACGGATGCAACGGGGGTGGGAGGCGTAGTTGGTGACGTACAAGATGTTTATTTTGTTCAATCACGAAAAGGAAAATTGTTGACGGTTGTTAATGACTTTTCATTCGGTGAAAAATCTAGTCAAAAATAAAATTATTTGGCGTTGTACTTCTAAAAAAGCTAGAATAAAGTATTCAATGTTGAGCTAGAATAAAGTAATCAATCATTGGGAGATAAAGTTATCTTCGCCAAAGTTGGTTGTACTAAAAAAATGGTGGAGTATGTAATTAAAAAAAAAGTTTTTTTTTATTTTTAATGTGTAAAAAATAAATAGAATTCCATCAAGAACTGTCGGTCGAAGAATTAAATTGAATTACAATGATTCTGTTTTTGTCTTCGGCAACTATTTTCAACATTACACTTCATGTCCTCGCACATATGTTCTAAATTGCATTAAATACTCCCGGTGAGGACGCTCTCTGCCAGGTGATCCCTCAATTATCCCCTCCAATATGATGTAAGAGATCTTCGTGTCGCAATTTTGCACGCTTTTTCGACATAATGTTTAACATTTGCTTGGTTTCTTCAAAGTAATATATTATCTTATCTTATCGAGTAATTTATATCAATTGGGATTTTGAAATTCTATTCATATTTAATTGCATGAAAAAATCAGTTTCTATGTTCCTTTTGAGTTCATAATAAAGTAAACTGACTAATTTACAGTTGAAATAAAATTGCGTTATTAAAAAGATTGTTGATTGATTATTACAAAAAGGACAACCCTGAACAACAATCAAATTAAGTAACTACCTTGGCATTGCGACAATTTTATTATTTTAATATAATGGCAACACATTTATTATGAGTAATTTTATTACTTGTGGCAAGACATATTTACGAATTTTCATTTCGCTTGAAATATTTTTCGAAATAGTTTGTGCGGTGTTTCGTTATTGCAATTTGTTAAAATACTATTAAAATGGACGATGATACCGGTAAGTAGATCAGATAGTATTTAAAACATTTAATTCTATAATTATGCATCATTTAATGCTTTCGATTTGTTGTTTATACGTTATTTATAGCTCGCAATCGATAACTATGCCAGATATTGACATAACCTCTACCATAATAATGCTTCGCGTTTATTATTTGTTTTCAGTATGTTTTTTCATTATAACATTATCATTTTTTACCAGAAGAATATTCGATTCATGATTGCTTGATTTGAAACGCATTTTATCGTAAAATGTTATTGGAAATATTAAAAAAATCGTGTTTAATTTCGTTCATGTAATGTCAAACGGCGCTTATGTTGTTTTTTAATTAGCAGTACACGCTTAATGGAATATGTAATTACTCATTAATCTCTCTAAGTAATTAAAGAATCTGATATAGTAATGTTTGTTATCTTCTTAATTATTATTCTAATAATATTAAACGAGTGTGAAATGTGAACCTGTATTTTAAATTAATATTTAAAAAAACTGTCATGTTATGATTACATCAAAAATGGTTGAGCGAACGAGCATATGTGATATTCGTACTTATTTGCCTATCATTGGAGGTTTCAATTACAAAAAATGTCTAAACATACATATTTACATCATTATTTTGTAGAAAGGAAGATTTTTATACTTATGTTGGTATCATAACCTAAGTTACTAACCTTATATTTTCACTATAAATATACATATGTTGTTCAGAAAAAGCTTCACGTAAGATAATGTTTTTAGCGATTTGTTTTATTCACAAGTGATGTTTAAGGCAAAATATAACATTATATTACTGTTTCTATAGTAATACTGTATATTACTGTATATTATAATTCTATGATATTACTATAGAAACATCTCACATCTCTCTAGAATATATCGCACATCGGCAAAGATAGTGTCACAACACAAAAAATGTAGTTTTTGGGAAATTGCATTTTAATATTTGTTGTATCAGAAAATCTCATTTAAAATTTACTGAGATGACATATTAGAAATGTAATGCTATATTTAATTAGATTAATCAATGTACTATTATAATATTTTCACAGACATAAAAATATTTTGATCATTGTGTCTTTTTTTAGACAAAATGAATGATATTTATATGAAATAAAACACTAACCGTCTTACTTACTATTTTCAATAAAAACCTGGCTCAGTCACAGGTCTCATAAATTCATACTAAGCGCAAACTATTGGCTTTCGTCAAAGCGTACTTACAAAATTTGAAATGTGGCGGCTTAAGCGAGTCAATGAAATGCGTATTTTTCAAACGGCAACATAGCTTTTTACCAATATTATGTTGGTACCATCGTACAATGTCACTTTGCGCGTTATTCCAAATTACGTTGTGTTTCGTTTACTTTGCGCTGTGTAAAATAATTATTAATTTTGTTTAAAATGATTACAAGTAAGAAGAAACATTCAGAAAATTGGGAGGAAGACGAAAAAGTAAGTTATATGCACTCATATAATTGGTGATTTATCATTTGACATATTTTTTTCTGTTTTCAAGAACTTTTAATTGCGTTGTTTCTAATTTAGGTACCTAGGTATTCAATGTGTATTTTGTTAATGTTGGGAAATTTATACTGTGGCGTTATTATAAATAATTTATAATATACCTACAATACAAAATTAACTACTTTGTTTACGGATTTATGCCACTTTTGAGAGCAAACATCGACCGGTTTCGATAACAACGTTCTGTTCTGTTCTGTGGGACACTTATTTCACCTATTATATCCATTATTTCAATATAATCTCTAACATGTTCCAGAAAATCTGCCATCCTTGTAATATTAGTAATAACAACTACTAGTTGCGATGTTTCTATATAAGAATAGACTGTCATAATACGTTAAGCCAATGTAAAACAAGGGGTCTAGGTGGTTTAAAGTGACAGCTGAAATTGTGGCGGTTTAACGCACGCTTGGCGCCAATTTACGGAAAGTAAGTACACTTTTTTGATAAATCATGCCGAAACATGGCTCAGCGTACCCTGATCGTAAAACCGAAAATAGTAAGTAAGACGGTTTATGTTTAATTGAATCGTGAGTTTTGAGAAGGGCACAAGTCCATGAGTTACAATTTTTCAGGAGACACAAAAATCCTTCTGTTGTAAAAAAAGTGTATTAGTGGTATAAAATAGTAAATGCAAATTTATAGACCTATGTAATACGATAATGTATGTTTTCTTATTTTTAGTTTTTTTCTATTGGAAGTGATAAAAAAATTCAATGAAAGGCCAGGGACATGCGCCCTTCTCAAAACTTACAAGAAATTTTAAATAATACACCTTTTTTTTTATAAAACTGAAGTATATAATATCAAAAATATTATTTCTATATAAAATTAACATTCCTTTACTTAGGGAGGGTCTCCGTCCATAGTTTTAGTATTTTTGGATGGCCAGTTAGTTATTTCATTGTAAAATCCCTGGTATTCAGGTGGAATGTGGATGATCACTTTCTTTGTATCTTCTATTTAATTGTCGTTGATGGGTGCACATGTCCCGTAGGCGTTTGTGGTAGGTAATACAACATTTTCTCTCCCGTGACATAGCTTGAAGTCATATTTGACAAAGTTATCTATGAACTCGGAGGCTTGGACGAATCCCGGTCCCTGGTAATCGTAACGAAATTCGTAAAACATGGATATATTGAAGTACGTCTTTTTGTCTCTGGAGACGAGCTTCCCCAGAGATTGAATGTCCAAGCATTTGCCACCAAGTTTTAAAATCAATAATACCTATCATCTGTTGTTACTTTGTACATAGTGGGTATTGGTACTTTGGATTATCATCTTTTCGTACTGTTCAGGCAAGTAGACACGACCGTGTCTTCGTAATGTAGGTATATAAATAATGATTATATGTGTTCTTTCACTTTTAGGCACTCTTCTGGTTTGACAACTTCTACTACCGAGATTCTACTACACCGACTGCACGTGATGTTTGTTTTGAAAAGGGCCGATATCACGGACATCTGCCCTTTTCAAAACAAACGCAGAAAATGACAATGTCATATCTCAGTAGTTAATCGTTAGAATTGCGCCATTCTCGGTGAAAATATGCCTCTCCCATAATAGAACATTACCACATACTTAACTCAATTTCGTAAAAAGTGTGACTTGCGCCCTTTTCAAAACTCACGATTCAATTATTATATTGTTGTGAATGTTTTATTCACTATCTTTATAATATTTCATAATAATTACTCAAAAATATTATCATATCACATATTGTGTCTCTATTTTTGCCAAAATAAAATTAAACACATGAATGTTACTTACGGCAACAGGGTTATTACTCTGTACTCAGTGTGGCTAAAAGTGTGTGTGGCGAAGCAAAAAGAGGTCGAATGAAAGGAGATGCCTGGTGGAATGAAAGAGTAAAGAAAGTAGTGGAAGAAAAACGGAAAGCGTGGAAGGAATGGCTGGCATATAAAGGATCTGGAAACGAGAAGGAAGAAAGAGCTAAAAATATATATAATGAGTGCAAGAGGAAAACAAAAGTAACAGTAAAAGAAGAAAAGAATGCATTGAGAGAAAAAGAAAGCGTGAAAATTGTGAATGATTTTTCTGGGAACACAAAAATGTTCTGGAAAAGAGTAAATCGACGAAAACAAGGAGTAGTGCGAGGATCAAAATGTATACATGATAAAGATGGATGTATGGTTATAGACGAGGAAAAAGTCAAGGAAAGATGGAAGGAATATTTTGAAGAGTTATATGAAAGTACACAGTGCGAAAGTCTGACGAACAACAGAATACCGATAAATGAATGTGAGAATGACAGCGAGAAAATTTCAATAGAAGAGGTCAGAGAGGCAGTGAAGCATGCACGTACAGGAAAGGCTGCGGGATTTGATTGCATACCAACTGAATTCATCAAATATGGTGGCAAAAAGATGATGGAATGGTGTCATTGCCTCTTCAACAAATGTTGGGAGACAGGACATACTCCGTCAGACTAGAGAAACGCAGTGATTGTGCCCCTCTTTAAAAAAGGGTCAAAATTAGACTGCAAGAACTACCGAGCTATCAGTCTGCTGAGTTCAGTTGGAAAATTGTATGCTAGGATACTAGATCAAAAGTTGAGAAAGGCTACAGCAAACAAGGTATGGGATGCACAAGGAGCGTTTGTTGGAGGTAGAGGATGCATCGACCAAATTTTTTCCCTTCGAATGGCGACTGAAAAGGTTCTGGCAAAAAACCAGAAGCTTTTCTGCGCTTTCATAGACCTGGAAAAGGCCTATGACAAAGTAGACCGTGAAGAACTCTGGAACGTGCTTTCAGTGTATGGAGCGGGTAGCAGGCTGATAGGGGCAATATCATCTCTGTATGAGAAAAGCCAAGCCTGTGTGAGAATTGAAAACTCTCTCACAGGATGGTTCTCCATTAATATGGGAGTGAAGCAAGGGTGCGTACTATCACCGTGGCTCTTTAATCTATACATTGACTACTGTGTGAGAGCACTAAAGAATGAGAACATTGGGCTGAAACTGGAAGGTGTGACTGTATGTGATCTAATGTATGCGGATGACAAAGTATTAATGGCTGAAAGCGTGGAAGACTTGGAATGTTTGGTTAAAATAGTATTCGATGGATGCATGCAAAATGGATTGAGAATGAATGCAACTAAATATAAAGTAATGGTATTTGAGAAGAGCGAAAGACAAACAAAATGCGAGATACGAGTGGAGAATGTACAATTAGAACAAGTGGATGAATATTTATACTTAGGAAGCATGTTTCAGCGTGATGGAAGATTGGAAAAAGATATTGAAAGGAGAGTAACGGCAGGTAATAGAGTGAATGGTGCATTAAGACCGGTAATGGCTGACCCAATTATTTCGAGGCAAGCAAAGCTCGCGGTACACAATGGTATCGTCGCACCGACTCTAATGTATGCTAGTGAGACATGGACATGGCAGAAGACGCATGAAAGTAGAATTAACGCGGTTGAAATGAGGTCACTAAGACGGATGTGTGGTAAAACAATGTATGATAGAATAAGAAATGAGGATATTAGACGAGAATGTATGATTGAAAGAAATATCGTAAGTAAGATGAAAATAAATGCCCTAAGGTGGTTCGGCCACATAGAAAGAATGAGTGATGACCGTCTGACAAAAAAAGTATACAAGGCTGATAAAAGAGGAATGAAAAGTAGAGGTCGGCCAAGAAAGAGTTGGCACGATCACATAAATGGGATTTTGAAAGATGGAGATGTTAGAAGTAAGAATAATAGAAGAGCGTGTATGAGACGATGTATGGACGTGAATGAAGCGAGGAATGTATGTCAAGAGAGAGGAGTCTGGCGTTCGGTTCTCTCTGCCTACCCCAAATAGGGAAATGGCGTGATGGTATGGTATGGTTATTACTCTGTACTAACGTTGATATGACACTATAGTTGCCGCAGATTAGTTAGATAACTAGCTCCGTAAAAAAAGAGTATTTTGTGCCATACCTCGGCAAGGAACAGCACTATAATTATGACGTTTTTTGCATACATAAGTCAATTTCGTATTTTATGTGTTGTGACATTCTTGTTGCCGATGCGCGATATGTATGTTGTTTAAATTAGCATGTTTAATTATAATACAGTATATTTAGTGTTTTGTTTGATTTATTAAATTATGTAAAATACAAAATATAACCAATTTCTCCATAAAACGAGTGGGTTGTGGCTAACGCTATACTCCTCACTACTACTAAGTCACTCGACAAAGTTTTCAAATTATGTGTAGAATTTTTTTTTTTTAAATGAGTTTTGATAGAATGATTATTTTTGATTTAAATATTTTATTACGAAAAATTTATAATTGGTCAATGCCATTTTATGATAGTGATGTGCCTTATTACCAATTTGAAAATAAAAATGTCAAATTTTAAGTTTCCCGTGCTTGGGGTCACTTTGAAATATTTGACAGTTAAAAAAATTGAGAAGCACTATTCAGATATCCTTAATAATCAAATGGGGTCTAAGTGAGTATGAGATATTCGAATTTGCAAAATTTGAAAAGAATCAAATGTGTACTTTAGTCTATAATCTTATTTATAAATTTAGTCTATTATATAGATGGGTCGATGGCAGAGCGGTTAGCGTGCTGGGTTAGTAATCCAGCGAATGCGAGTTCGAATCCTGCCTCGACCGATTTTGTTCACCTATAGCACAAGCATTTATGCTTATTTTAGGGAACGTAGGAAGATGTATATGTACTTGTTTAAAAAAAAAAAGATTGTTTATTCATTCATTCATACCGTTGCGTCATGTTCTTTTTTAGAATCAGCCGGAGGTGCCTTGAACACGTCTGGTTCGACGGTGTCTCGCTCCAGGTCAAGTTCTGTTGCGTCAAACAAGTCTCGATCGGTGACCCCAGACTCCAACGCCGCGTCAAGGAATGGTGAGCTGACTTTTTAATGATATTAATAATAATTAAGTACTAGGAATAATATTACCTACACAATAAGATGGGTGGTGACAGTGCGGATTTGCGCGCTGGGTTAGTAATGTAGTGGTCGCGAGTTCGAATCTTACCACGACTGATTTCACTCCCCTAAAACACAAGCATTAATGCTTAAGAGGGTGACTGCTGCCAACGTACCTATTATTTGAATTTGCATCATTACTACAAAACGAATCATTTAAAAAAAAAATAACCTAGTTAGTTTGGATATTAATAAACAAAGAAAAATATACCTTAACTTTTTAATTATGTTCTGTATATATTCTTGTAGGAAAATAATAAGCATACCCCGATTTTAGACATTTATCTTAAATTTCTAAAAAACTATAAGTTATAGAGCAATATATTTTTTTATAAATTAAAGAAGAACAAAATACCTGGAAAAATATGATGTGACGTTGCATTAATGCATCAGGTTAAGTAAATAAACCAAAAAAACTTTTATTTCGCAATGGCGCTGAATGTAAAATAAATGTTTTTTAGGTTTATTTACTAAACCTGAAGCATTCATGCAAAGTCCATAATTTTTTTCTAGATATTTTTGTCTACTTTAATTTAAAATAAAAGATATCGAACTACATAGTTTATTAAAAATATAAGATAAACGTTGGAAATTGGGGTAGGCCATTATTTTTCTACAATAATTTATACAGAATATTATCAAAAAGTAAAGATATATTTTTCTTTATTAAAACCCAAACTATCTAAATTATTTGTATTCAAATGGAGCACTGAGACCAATTATGAATGATCGCAACATATCAAAGGATGCCAAAGCTGCCATTCATAACGCCATCGTAGTGCCAACCCTGACGTATGCAAGTGAAACCTGGACATGGCAGAAGACGCATGAAAGTAGAATAAATGCAGTTGAAATGAGATCGTTAAGAAGGATTTGTAATAGAACGATGTATGACCGGGTAAGAAACGAGGATATAAGGAAAGAATGTAGGATTAAGAAAGATGTCATTACTAGAATGAAAGTGAACACATTGAGATGGTTTGGTCACATGGGGAGAATGAATGAGGAGCGCCTGACGAAGAAAATATACAGAGCGGAAAGGAATGGAATGAGAGGTCGGGGACGCCCAAGAAAGGGATGGCACGACCATGTGAACGAAATTTTGAAAGACGGAAATGTTAGAAGTGTGAGCAATAGACGAACATGTATGAGACGATGCATGAATGTGGACGAGGCGAGGGATGCGTGCCAGGATAGAAAAATGTGGCGTTCGGTTCTCTCTGCCTACCCCGCAAGGGACATGGCGTGATGGTATGTATGATTTGATAATAAATAATGATGGTATATCAAATTGAAAAATAGGAACGTTGGCAGCAGTCCCCCCCTTAATGTATGAGGATATATATGTACCTGTTTCAAGGACATATTAATTAGTTTAAAAAAATATTATTACCTTTATGTACTTGTAAATTATTTATTATTTTCAACATTTGTGGCTCAGTTGGTTAGGTATCTGACTGCTGATCCAAAGGTCCCGGGTTCGATTCCCGATGGAGACGGAGTTTAATTGTGTTTTCAGTCTGGAACTGTGAGACGATTATTATGATAAGTCTCCAGAATGTGGCAACTTGTTATTGGGTACGTTTTAAATTAATACTAGACAAAGTACACTGTTAGTTGCTCGAGAAGCAATATTAAATAAGTAAATAAAAGTTAATGAAAAAATGCAACAAACGCACCGATCAAGCTAAATCAGAAATAATTCATCTATCCATATCTCTCTCTCTCTCTCTCTCTCTCTCTCTCTCTCTCGTTAGCCTACTCCCGTCCACTCCTGGACGAAGGCCTCCTCCATTTCTCTCCACTTTGCTCTGTCTTGAGCTGCCTGCATCCAGTTTATACCAGCATATCTTACAATGTCGTCTCTCCATCGCAATGGTGGCCTCCCCACGCTCCTGGTTGCTGCTCTTGGTCTCCATGTTATGACTCTTTTTGGTCATCTGAGCTTCTGGCCACGTGACCTGCCCACCGCCATTTTAGAGTTGCTATACGTTTGGCGACATCTATAATTCTTGTTTGTTGCCTAATTATTTCATTCCGCACTCTATCTCTCAAGGTTATACCCAACATGGCTCTTTGAGTAATCCTTATTTTTTCCATGCTTCGTTTGGTCAGTGTCGCAGTCTCTAAGCCATATGTTGCTACTGGTGATATGCACGTTTCGTATACTTTCCGCTTAAGGTTTATGGGTATTTTGCGGTTTTTAAGTATATGACCCATTTTCCCAAAGGCTGCCCAGCTTAGTCCAATTCTTCTTTGGACTTCAGCAGTTTGGTTTTCTCTGCCCAATTGTATGGTATACCATATCATACTATCCATATACTTAACATAAATAAAAAAATAAAACGTTGATGCAATGTTTCTAAATGATTATCGGAAAACATCGATGCACAGTCTCAATGTTTCTCATCAAATAAATTTCTGTTCTATCATTGCATCGAATAAAAACATCAATATATTTTCTATGTGGACATCCCTAGTCTTCTCTTCCAACAACAATGCACTTAATTTTTGGTCGTATTATTTGGAATGTTTTGATTTATTTTGGTTTGATTTTGATTTATTTTGTTTTTGGTTTGACGTTTTGTTTGGTTTTTTGATTTATTTGGTTTGGTTTTGATTTATTTTGTTTTTGGTTTGACGTTATGTATTTAGTATACAGTATAATTCATAGATGTCTCTGGTGTATTTATAATGCTATTCATCAAGAGATGGAAATGTACTGTTTTTTTTGTCATTAAAAAAAAACATGAAAAGATTAGTCTCTGAGGAGGTCGTAATACTACTTATAAACCCTAATGGTTCCTTCTTATTAATGTTTAAAAAGTCTAACGATTCTACATGTATTATTATAATCTTCACCAGACATCTTCAAGGAGCTTCCGGTTGCTCGGAGCGGAAATTTGTATCTTTTTGCTTCTTTGGTTTACGTGCCAATCGCCCCCCTTCTCGACTAAAAGTTCAAGAAGTTTGGCTACAATTATACTGCATTTTTAAATTAAGAAATGAGGACGTAAGGAAATAATGCAAAATGAAGAAAGATGTCATCAATAGAATGAAAGTGAACACATTGAGATGGTTTGGTCACATGGGGAGAATGAATGAGGAGCGCCTGACGAAAAAAATATACATTGCGTACAGGAATGGAATGAGAGGTCGGGGCCGTCCAAGGAAGGGATGGCACGTCCATGTGAACGGTATTTTGAAAGACGAAAATATTAGAAGTGTGAACAACAGACGAACATGTTTAAGACGATGTGTGAATGTTGATAGAAATATGTGGCATTCGCTTTCCCCATGATGGACATGGCGTGATTGTATATATGTACGTATCACCGAACAGGCAGGCAGTTATTGCTGATAAGCCTGTATCTTGTAAAACCTGGTCGTAGTGCTAGGTATAACAATTATTTTTATTCATTTCAATTAAGTACATAAATCTTACTTTTTTCTTCTTATTTTATTACAACTATCATTTTTATAAAATTTCTCAGTGAAGTACCTCCTTCAGCCCCGGCCGAAGGCTGAGGCTAGGGTCAAACAATCCATTTCGGCTTCGGCCGAAATTTGACCTCTAGTTGGCCACTTGTTACTTGTGAGTTCATTCCGTTTTTTCACACTATGATTTTAAACTATCTTTTGTTTCGTTTACAGGATCTGTTTCTCCAGCGCGTTCTGCCAGGAGTAGGTCGTCGTCAAAAGGAGCCGCATCCCGATCAGTGTCTCCCAGTTCAGTCAAGTCCAGGTGAACAAGATAAATATTTAGATGGGTGGCTGTAGAGTGGTTGGCGCACTAGGTTTTTTTTTTTGCGGGTGGCATTTCTTAAGGAGAACATACTTATGCCAATTGGCCCTTTGTGATACCACAATGGGACTGTCCTCCCACTCACTCATCCCCCTTGAACCAGCCTGAGTGGCTAATGAATGTCATAATGTCTTCGATATCGGCCGACGCTATGTCCATTAGATCATCATAGAAGAAAATTCCCAAGGATCTTCTCCTAATTCTAGAGGGAGCAGGACAGTGACAGAGGAAGTGGATCGTCTCCTCCTCCTCGTCTTAGCATGCTCTGCAGTAATGGTATGCCTCTAGCCCTAGCCTTCTGGCATGCTTTCCTATAACCTATATGGCGCGCTGGGTTAGTAATACAGTGGTCACGAGTTCGAATCCTGCCTCAACCGATTTCGTTCACCTATAGTACAAGCATTAATGCTTAATTTAGGGAACGTATGAGGATGTTTATGTGCTTGTCGCAAGGACATATTTGTTCTCTTTAAAAAACAGTTTGAAGGTTTGCTTAAAAGAGGTCCAAAGATTTCACTTCATATATTAATATCCATAGATTCGTCAAGGTTTATGCATATCCACCATCACAAAAAAGAAGGCATTCTTTGTTTTTGTTGATGTATCAATTTCACAAGTTTGATTTTTTTCAGGTCCCGTTCACCGTCAGCTGAAGTCGCCCAAAAATCACGGTCGAATTCGCCAGCCTCGGTCAGATCAAAGTCCGGATCCAGGAAATCTGGATCTAGATCCAGATCGAATTCCGTGAGATCCGTCTCCGGATCCAGAAAATCAAAGTCGAGGTCCAGATCCCGTTCGCCATCAGTTAGATCCAAATCTGGCTCACACAGATCCCGATCTGGATCGAGAAAATCTAAATCTGTATCACCGTCTGCTAAATCTCTATCGGGCTCGAGAAAATCTAAAACTAGATCACCGTCGGCTAAATCTCTATCAGGGTCCAGAAAATCTAGATCAGGTTCCAGAAAATCTAGATCAGGTTCCAGAAAATCTAGATCAGGTTCTAGAATATCTATATCTGGTTCCAGAAAATCTAGATCGGGTTCCAGAAAATCTAGATCGGGTTCCAGAAAATCTAGATCAGGTTCCAGAAAATCTAGATCAGGCTCCAGAAAATCTAGATCAGGCTCCAGAATATCAAGATCGGGTTCCAGAAAATCTAGATCTGGTTCTGCCAAATCGCTTTCAGTATCGAGGATGTCAAGATCGGCTTCTAGAAAGTCTGGGAGTCGTGATTCTCACAAGTCGGCGGGTAGTGCTATATCCTCTTCTAGAAATGTCAAATCTGCGAGTGTCCATTCGAGAAGTGGTTCTAGAAAATCGAAATCTAAAAGTGGTTCTATTAAACTCAAAAGTAAATCAAAAAGTGGTTCACCAGATGAAACAGCTGCTGTTGTCAAAACCAATGGTGAAGTAGCGGAGGATAAATCGGGAAGCGGGGACGATGCTAGAAAAAAAACAAAGGACCTTAAGAATTTGATTAAAGAAAGAACTAGAAAGTTAAGATCTAGGTCGAGATCGGTCGGTAAAGACGAAGATGGCAAAAAGAGTGTCTCGCGGTCTAGGAGTGGTTCACCAAAACTGAAAAGTGTATCCAGGTCTCGAAGCGGTTCTAGAAAATCACCGGGCGTTGCTAGAAAGTCCAGAAGTGGCTCCAGAAAATCTCGCAGCGGTTCTAGAAAATCACGTAGCGGTTCTAGAAAATCACGAAGCGGTTCTAGAAAATCACGAAGCGGCTCTAGAAAATCACGCAGCGGTTCTAGAAAATCACGAAGCGGCTCTAGAAAATCACGTAGTGGTTCTAGAAAATCGCGCAGCGGCACGAGAAAATCCGGTGGTAGCCGTTCTAGGTCGAGGAGCCGTTCTAGAAAGTCTCGAAGCAGATCAAGATCGAGGAGCGGATCGGCTAGATCTAGGAGCAGGTCAGTCAGATCGAGAAGTCGCTCTAAATCAAAATCCCGCAGCAAGTCTAGAAGCAGGAGCGGTTCAGCCAAAAGCAGGTATTTAATACGGTTTGAATATATATATTTTTTTTTTAACATATTTATGAAGTGCTTGGGTCATTCCATTACAAATAAATCTGCTGATCAAATTTGTCTCTGATTTTGAGATTTCTTTTTTTTGTTTGTGGTTTCCATTGTAGGTAAGTCTATAAGTCACAAATTTTTTTTGAACTGACAAAATCTCAAAAACTGTTAGCTCTTGTTTCTTTCATCTGAGACAATTGAAAAGTATTCGCCGGAGCTTACCCAAAAACGAAGCTAAAACGCTTATAAATGCATTTGTTGTGTCAAGACTGGATTACTGTAATGCTATTTATGTGAGATGGTCCAAGTATCAGTTTGATAGATAGGTTGATATATGGAGCTGACAAACAATTTCACATAACACCTTATCCTAACGAACTATATTTGTTTGAATGTCCAGAACGAGTGGACTATAAGGTATACCTGATGGTGTTTAAGGCTCTGAACGACTTGGCTCCACACTACATGCAAGAACTGTGCCAAAAGAATGTTCCATCAGGAAAACAGCTCGCATTGAGATAATCTGGATCACATAGTTCCAACTCTTTAAAAGAATTGGACAGAGTCAATAAGGCGGCTTACTATGATCGCGGTTTCAGTATGAACGGGCTTTTAAAGTATAATAAATTGCCCCATGACATATTATTTTATTTTATTATTTGAATGAACATTACAGCTTTGAGTTTTATATAAAAATAGTATAAAAATTACAAATTTTCATAACAAATTTTCATAACGACATACGTGGAGCTCAGAGCATTGACACCTTCGGTAGACTATTTAAGACTGGTATGTTTCTGTGAGCCAACAAATAAGCTATAGTGCGTTTTGAGTGATCTAGTATTATTAAACGGCGCTTTATAAATTCTAATTATTCGTCATCAGATTGGCAGCTAAGCTGATATGTCTGATGTTGACACTGTACCATCTCTAACTATCAGACTGTGATTAGCAATCACTCATTCTTGCTGTGACTAACAGATTCATACCAGGTATTAAAATACTATTGCCTCTCACATGTGTAGTTGTCATCTGATAATTTTTTGCTACGAGTAGTAAACATATTATAATGAAACCTTTTTTAAACTGATGACTTGTATATTTCAGGTCCCGTTCAAAGTCCAGGAGTGTTTCAAGGTCGAAATCGAGGAATAGATCACGCTCAAAGTCCCGAAGTAGATCTAGGTCTGGCTCGAAAGCTTCTAAATCTAAATCCAGGTCAGTCACCGACTATTTCGTACTGCCGTCAGTCATTTTATTTAGCATAGATACAGGCGAGAATGCCCAAATATTCTATGTATGCATAATAGTTATAAGTAGATAAAATACGTATGGTGTGAGTAAATATTTCCTACCTACAATACACTATCATTGTGCAGTGTGTGGTAGGTGCAGTGTCTTTTATATTATGTTATGTTTTTACTCCTCACTAACCCAAGGGGACATACACAGTGGGGAACTTTGATTTTGCAATTTTTAAGGCAATTTTTTTTCATTACAGATTATCAACTAGTATCATGCTGAGATTGTATTCTGAAATTTTCCGGCCCTGATGGGACACCAGAAAATGTACAAATAATTTTATAAAATATTAAAAATACGAAAACAAATACCGCAGACAGCGTTGAGCAAAACATCCATTTTTAATGGCATAACCAACATTACATAATATTATGACATATCGAAAGCAATGTTGCCACTATTCAAAATGCATATTCTGAAAATATTTATAGCGTTCGATATTTTTATTATTCTTTTATTATATTAATGTATAAAATTACTTTTTGTGAATCTAAACCATTCAGGGACTCACATAAATGCACACAAAAAGATTCATCAAAATCGGTTCAGCCGTTTAGGAGGTGTTCAGTGACATACACACATATGGAATAATTATATGTATAAAGATTATTAATTAAATGGTAATATTTTTAGTTGACAAGGATGTCAAATTTATTAAATTAGTCCATAAAGCTGACACTTTTAAATGCAATATTATGTCGGATCTCTTGTGTTGAATTTGTTTTTCATTATTTGATATATTTCAGATCAAGGAGTGGATCGAGACGATCAAGAAGTGGATCACGAAAGTCGCGCAGTAGATCCGGATCCATAGGAAGGACGAAAAAGAGAACTGCCGACGTTCTTTCAGATTCAGACGCTGAAGGTATTATTATTATTATACTAACGGACCCGACACATACAGAAATGTTAGGTATATATAAAGATATTAATGATACTCCAGTTTTGAATATTATTATTGTATATCTCAAAAGTTATACTGTTCTGTTAGTATATTATACCAGGCATGCATTTTTTTGACATGTTAATAAATTTTTTTATTTCCACTTTCACTTTTCGATTCGAATTGTGAATCTAAATTATTTAAGGACGCACTCAAACAAACACAAAATTTTCATCAAAATCAATGACATGCACACGTTTAGGAGTTCAGTGACTTGCACACGTTTAGGAGTTCAGTGACTTGCACACGTTTAGGAGATCAGTGACATGGACATGTTTAGGAGTTCAGTGACTTTCACACGTGTAGGAGTTCAGTGACATGCACACATTTAGGAGTTCAGTGGTTCACACATTTAGGAGTTCAGTGACATGCACACGTTTAGGAATTCAGTGACATGGATAGGTTTAGGAGTTCAGCGACTTTCGCACGTTTAGGAGTTCAGTGACATGCACACGTATAGAAGAATTACATATATATACAAAGATGTATTTATACAACTTGCAAATTTATGTTTTCGTGCAATTCGCATTGAAATTTATATTCAAAATTGATAACCATTACAATATTTTAAAATAGATGCCCCAAAAAAGAAGCGAGTCACCGGTCTGATTGACTCTGACCACGAGGGTGAGGATGAAGAAGCCGGAGAAGGGGGAGCTACTGCAGCAGTCGATGGAGAGGGCGCAGTGGCGGCACAGGAGGCAGAGGCGGGTGCACCTCAGGAGAACAAAGACGACAATGATTCAGACGACGGCGTAGAACCGGACAGAGATCTCAACAGGTGAGCTAAATATGAAAAATAAACAAGTTGCGTAAAGTTATCAACATAAAATGTCTTTTGATGAACATTAAAAACACACAAAATGATGAACACAAATGTTACAAGATAACCGTCACCAAAAAATATTTCAAATATTTGTCAAAAAAAAAAATTACATCATTTACCAATGAATATTAAGGATATCGATCGCAAAAAAATATTTCAGATTTCCGTCACTAAAATTATTACAGATATTCGTCACTAAAATATTACTAACAGAACCGAGATCCAAGTTACTTGAAACGATGGAATATAGATAGAAATGACAGTTGCCACCTCTGTGGGACATCTGCATGCACGGCTAGGCCAATATATCTTGGCAGGCTGCAGGGTAGCACTACAGGAGGGAAGGTTCTCATACAGACACGATAAGGTGCTTGAAATTGTGAGAGAGGCTTCCAGCATTGCGGTGGCAAGAGCAATCAAAGATTTAACCACATGGAAACGGTCGATTGTAACATTTGTTAAACCGGGACAAAAAGTTAGACCTACAACGAAGAAATTAATATCAATAATTGGGAAGTCCGATGACTGGAATATCCTAATGGATACGAGAACAGAGAGATATAACCTTCCAAAGGAGATCTGCATCTCATCTCTTAGTACTGACTTGATAATTTACTCTCTTTCATTGAAAAGTGTTATTTATGTGGAGCTGACTGTTCCATGGGACACAAATATTACAAAAGATCACCAATACAAACTAAACAAGTACAAGGAACTGGTAGATAGAACAGTTCAAAATGGCTTTAGCACAAGTATATATGCTGTAGATGTGGGGACGAGAGGCCTGCCCTCAAAATCTTTATATTCCTACTTTAAAGACTTGGGTCTCCCAAGAGGTAAAATAAAAGAACTTTTGGATAGAGTGGTAAAAGCAGCATTATCCGCATCCTATTGGATTTGGTTGCGCAGGGGAGTGGAGTATCAGTCGGAGATTGGTGGGTGAGTGATGAGCGTGACTTGAGTCATAAAGGGACCCCTTAATCCCGCATACATGGTCGCAAGCCCATGTGGCTCGCCTGTTCTGGCTGGCTGGTACTCTGGTCGCCTGTGCTCGTGGGCCTGGATTCATGAATCCAGTGAAACCACAATTGTCTTTCCCTTTTGTATCTATTTGTCACCAAAGAATATTATAGATGTACCTGATCAAAATAAAACAAACATTGTTTTGTCAACGTTTGTGGCTCTGTAATCAAACGTTTGATTTGTTTTTTTCAGTCGAGAAGCCGGCATGACAGACTTTGAGATAATGCTCCTGAGGAAGAAGGAGGAGCGCACAAAGAGAAAGAAAAGGAGAGACATAGACATTATAAATGACAACGATGATCTTATAGCGCAGCTCCTGCAAAACATGAAATCCGCAGCTGAGGTACGTAATCTCTTATTGTATCATAACTAGTGTCCGACCGAAGCTTCGGCTTCGGCCACCTTCGGAAAAAAAAAACGGCTTCGGCTTCGGACAAAAATAACCCGAATTTTCGACCGAAGCCGAAGCTTTTTGTCAGCCGCTAAAAACAGTTAAAACTTGTAAGAACGCACGTGATAATTAATCATTATTAATAATTTGTGTTTTGTTGGTTTGAATTAGAAGAAAGTGTTATTTTTTTGTTGTTGTTAAAACAATGTATGTACTTATTCACATTAAAGTACCAATTATATATGTACTTCGGTCGTAAAATACTTTGGAAGAAATTCTCTTAAATCCTATTTCATAGCGGGGAGTAAAATAATTAGTAAATTAAGAATGAATATTATACTGTGTGTTGTCTACAGGAGGATCGCGAATTGATAAAGCAGAACCAGCCGGCCGTTAAAAAGATATCCATGCTGAAGAGGGCCATGTCGCAGCTGATCAAGAAGGACCTACAGTTGGCATTCCTGGAGCACAACGTCCTCAACGTCCTGTGCGATTGGTTGGCGCCCATGCCCAACAGGGCCCTGCCGTGTCTGCTCATAAGGGAGAGCATTTTGAAACTGCTGATGGATGTAAGTACGACACGCTTTTATTATCCACTAATGTGTAGTGGTCGAGTTTTTTTTTTCAAATACAATTAGTAAAATGTGCTTTGAGGCACCGTCTTTGAACAGTGCTTCCACTCTACTAGTATCATCATCTTGTGGTACGAGCCGGGTAATTGGAATATAAAGGGTGGTTAAATTTCAAGGGCCGATGTTGATTTTGAATAAAACGCAAATTATTTAGGAAATTATTGAAATTTCTTTTTATTATGATAATATTGGTATGGCTCAATTATGTATGGAACAAAATATCCGCCAAATGGCCGCAGCGGCACACCTCCATCCGATGGTCCAAATTTTTGATGACGCTGAGGCATAATTGAGGTTCTATGTCGTTAATGTGCCAAATTATCTCATCCTTTAGCTCTTGAGTTATTGCTGGCTTATCGACGTACACCTTTTCTTTCAAATAACCCCAAAGAAAAAAGTCCAACGGTGTCAAATCACATGATCTTGGCGGCCAATTGACATCGCCACGACGTGAGATTATTCGGCCATCAAATTTTTCGCGCAAAAGAGTCATTGTTTCGTTAGCTGTGTGGCAAGTGGCACCGTCCTGTTGAAACCACATATCGTCCACATCCATATCTTCCAATTCGGGCCATAAAAAGTTCGTTATCATCTCACGATAGCGAACACCATTCACAGTAACTGCCTGACCGGTCTCATTTTGGAAAAAATACGGCCCCATGATGCCGCCAGCCCATAAACCGCACCAAACAGTCACTCTTTGTGGATGCATTGGTTTTTCGACAATCACTCTTGGATTATCATTCGCCCAAATGCGGCAATTCTGCTTATTGATCAATCCACTGAGGTGAAAATGTGCCTCATCAAAGATAATTTTCCATTATTGCCATTTCTTGCCACCATTCTGACAATTGACGACGCTTGAAATGACCAAGAGGCTTTAGTTCTTGAGTCAATTGAACCTTGTAAGCGTGTAAATGCAAGTCTTTATGCATATGTTCATCAACGACGAGCGTGAGAGGTGCAATTGTTGGGCACGACGACGAGTTGAGGTGGACGGCTCTTCAGCCACACAATAGCGAACAGCAGTAATATTTTCTGCAGTACGAGCTGTACGAGCATGCACTGGTGTTTTCACATCTCCTACAGACCCGGTTTACTAAAATTTTTGCATGATTTTTCTGATCGTACGCACATTTGGATGATTAAATTGATCGAAAAATCACGAAGTGCACGATATCCATTTTGATTTGAACGCCCATTTTCATAATAGGCCTGAATAACTTTAACGCGTTGCTCGATTGTGTATCTTTCCATGGTTCAAATTGAGTTAGTTTGAAATTGAGAAATGTCAAATGAAATGCAGAACAAAACTTGACATTTAGGTGTGGTTCACATTGAACATCGGCTCTTGAAATTTAACCACCCGTTACAAGCGAAATAACATCTCACACCAGCAATGAAGTTCACCACACATTCTGAATGTAATGCCATTTTAGGTGAGACAAGACTGTTGTGTGGAGATACACGAACGTGTGGTGCTTTCTTTTATAATTTTCATATATCATATTTTTTATTCATTTCATTTCATGTAGCTTCTCGGGCAACTAACAGGTACTATGTCTAATAAATATTTAACACGCGCCCAATAACAAGTTGCCACATTCTGGAGACTTACGATATTTATCGTCTCACAGATCCAGACTGAAAACACAATTAAAAACTGTGTCTCCACTGGGAATGGAACCCGGGACCCTTGGATCAGCAGTCAGATACCTAACCAACTGAACCAAAAAGGCCGACGTGATTTTTTCCAAATAACCACTGTTTCCAGCCTCGAGAAGCAATATTAGCTCCAGAAATTCATTTAAATGACTTTCATTCTGTTGATTACATCTTACATTCTTTCCTTACGTCCTCATTACTTACCCAAAGTTCTACTACAAATTCTTCTAAGCTATCTCATCTATATTTTTAATTGTCTTAGTAGCCGTGACCCACTTGTTTTAAGTTGATAATGTATTTTATATATAGCAAAGCTCGTTTAGAGTTGATTACAAATATCTTGTTTTAACATCAATTGTTTGATTTGATTTTGTCAGTTTCCGACCATTGACAAATCGTATCTGAAGCAGTCCGGGATAGGAAAGGCGGTGATGTACCTGTACAAGCATCCCAAGGAGACCAAGCAGAATAGAGAGAAGGCCGGAAGACTGATATCGGAGTGGGCCAGACCGATATTCAATCTCAGCGCCGATTATAAAGGTATCCTATCATTTTTGTTAAGCCAGTTATATATTTACACCGTCTTACTTATAAATGTAAACTATCTATAGTACCTGGTAATAGAGTGTGATTAACGAAAAAGTTTACTTATAAACCGTGACTATCTTTATTACACCTTTATTTCATAGACGTCAAGTTAGGACAGGCCGAGAGGTTGTTTAACGTGTCATTCCAAGTATTTTAAAATGGCGGATCTTTCACACATGATCCGATGCATATTTGAGATTGAGGGAAAAATTTAATTCTTCTAACATTTTTACTTGTTATTCTTCATCGCAATCGTGTTTAAATTGACTCAACACTGTTTTCATTTTTCGATGTCAGTTATACAAAGATTATTGACATCTGTGAAGCCAATGTGGCCATATGAGAAAAAGTTTCATTGAAGAATCGAGGAAGTCAAGATATCACATGTACATATTAGCTCTCTTGGAGTGATCTTGTGTCACTAAACGGCGCTTTTTGAACCATTTTTACTATGGTGTTTTAGCGATGAGCAGAGAAGAGAGGTTGGAGAGAGACATGGCGCAGATGTCCAACACTACGAGGAAGAGATCGAGGGACGAGGAAGACGGCAGTGGACCTAGCGGCAGCAAGAGGCCCAAGGACATGCACATTGGATCCAGAGAGGGTGAAGACAAGTGAGTTTATTTTTCATACTACTCTATTTTAAGTGGCCTAGGTTGCGGCTCTAAGGGCCTAGGCAGTAAAGGCGGGGGTGGGCGCCCGACGCTGTTGCGCCCTCGTCAATTTTGTACTTAGAGAAGAGCAGGACGAACGCCTTTAGTCTCGCTCGGCAGTGACTCGTCAACTGTGGCGAATGTTGTTGTGTGGTTCGGGCACACCGCCGGCGCAGACGTCGGGTCAGACATCCTGTGTTGACAACTAGACGTCATATCTGACAGGTGATGATTGCGTCGGATGCCCCCGGTGTTAGCCCGCGGAACCTTCGGACGCCAACACGAGTACCGATGCGTCGGGATATAAGCCTAGGTTGCGGCTCTAAGGGCCCAGGCAGTAAAGGCGGGGGTGGGCGGCCGACGCTGTTGTGCCCTCGTCATTCTATACTTAGAGAAGAGCAGGACGGACGCCTCTAGTCTCGCTCGGCAGTTACTCGTCAACTGTGGCGAATGTTGTTGTGTGGTTCGGGCACACCGCCGGCGCAGACGTCGGGTCAGACATCCTGTGTTGACAACGAGACGTCAAATCTGACAGGTGATGATTGCGTCGGATGCCCCCGGTGTTAGCCCGCGGAACCTTCGGACGCCAACACGAGGACCGAGGGGTCGGGGTACAAGCCCCTCCGACTTGAAACGGAGTGTACTTAGCGGCCGATTTCGAGACCAATCGGAGGCCCTGACGTGTGTGGTTGGATTCTCGGGGGCAGTGGTTGAACCCGATGGATGGTGGATATTTTGTGTTTGTCCGATGTTGCGGCTGCGTCCGGTGGTGAACAGGGCCAATGAGCTCTATAGCGTCGCCGGCGTGGAAGTGGATCGCGATCCCCCTCGATACTCTATTTTAAAAAAATTGTATTGCCATGACAATAAATTATTTGTCTAAAAAATTAATAAAGAAAAAAATACAGAATAAAAATGAACATATTGCCCTTAACTAGAGTGCAAGCACTAGTATGTAAAGGAGACATTTAGAGGTGGGGACGAGAGGCCTGCCCGCAAAATCTTTATATTCCTACTTTAAAGACCTGGGTCTCTCAAGAGGTAAAATTAAAGAACTTTTGGATAGAGTCCTAATAAATTATAGAGTCCCTACTAGACCCACCAGACAGAACGAACTTTTCAAAATCACCACGTGTAAAACCAACTCTTACAAAAATTCATTTATCAACCGAAGTTGCTATTCTTATAATCAACTTTTTAACTCAATTGACCCTTTTCATTTAAATATTGATACTTTTAAAAAACAAATCCTTTCCGTATTATATTACCCCTTAACGGCTCCCTAACTTACTATAACACATAAATCCTCTCACACTCACATACACACACACTCACTCACACAAACACAAAATCACACGCCATATTATACTAATTTTCAAAATATCTTTTATACTGGATAAATATCTTTATACTACTAAATTTATATTGGATTTTATTTTTTATTTTGTAAACTACCCATTGCTGGAGATAGGTCACCCGCACATTAATGTTGAAATTTAATGAATCATCGCACGGTCATAAATCCAGTGCCGTTGTAGGTACCCACTAACAATACATTGATTTTTATGTGACCCCTTCAGTGACGATGTGGCTATATTTTCATTATTTTGTATTCATGCAGTTATATATATATTTTTTCTCTTATGTTACTTTATATTTTCATATTTACATGTTTTCTATGAATGCGTGTACGTGTTCTATGTGAAGTACTAATATATAATAGTCTGTAATTGGCTCAATTTATATGTAATTGTTTTATATAAAAAAAATTATACAGCTGTTGACTATTTATAAAAATAAATAAAAAATAAATAAAAATAAATAGGGTGGTTAAAGCAGCATTATCCGCATCCTATTGGATTTGGTTGCGAAGGGGAGTGGTTAGCGTGGCTTGAGTCATAACGGGGCCCCTTAATCCCACATACATGGTCGCAAGCCCATGTGGCTCACCTGTTCTGACTGGTACTCTGGTCGCCTGTGCTCGTGGGCCTGAATTCATGAATCCAGTGAAACCACGATTGCCTTTCTCTTTTGTATCTTAAAAGAAACAAAATAATTTATATCTATTAATGAATTTTTTCCTTATACCAGGGTCGTGAAAGACCTTTGAGTCTACATTGATAATAACCTTTCTTTGCCATACAATCTCTAAATAAACTTAAGAATTTCCTTTCACTTCATTCTAAAATAACCCTAGCACAATCACTTCTACCATTGCTTGACTATGTTGATGTTTGCTATTTGGATGCAAACGAGTAACATCTCAACAAACTTGCATGCCTTCAAAATGTTAGCATCCGTTTTATCTTTGGACTAAAAAAATGTTACCGTAATCTTCTTCATTACGACAACAACGTTATATATACATACATATCCTGGTCACTATCTATTCCTATTCATAGTACAGAATTTTTAAGCTCTTCATTTGAAGTACAATTAGCAAGGCTATGGAATAGTCCTGATAATGCTATCTCATTATATATATTTAAAAAAAGGTGGTAAGCTGTTTGATTTCTGTGCGGGTGTCCTGAGTTCGATCCCCAGAGAAATTTATTTAAATTCAATATTGCATCTCTGGGCTGTAAACACCGGTTAGCCATATGGTAATAAACTCGCCACTTACGCGGGGAGCAATAAATTGTTTATTATTATTTTTGTTTAAAAAAAAACTTAGGGAATATTGGATATAATTATTGAGTATATAATTTTTGTATCTTGTTTTATTTTTTCAGAGCTTTGAGGCCAGGAGACAAGGGTTGGGTAGCGAGAGCGAGAGTTCCAATGCCTTCCAGTAAAGATTATGTTGTGCGACCAAAGTCTACGTGCGAAATTGAAATGTCCAAGGTAACATAATGATTTTTTCTTAAACTAACCTTCTTACACTCCTCTTTCAGTATATCTATCATTAACCCAGTCTAGCAATCCCTTTCTTGTACGACACCATACTCTCGTTTTATTCCCGTCAACTTTGTATTTCTTGGCTGCGTATATTTCTACGCAAGAAAATGTGCGATTTTTATGATCGCATCAGTGAATTTTTTTATACTTTGCCCACAACATCAATTTTGAAATAAAACAAAACCACTAAAAACAGAATATTATCATATGGAAAGCATTCTCAAGGGGGCGACTGCTGCCAACGTACCTATTTTTTCAATTTGATATTGCATCATTATTACAAAATGAATAATTTTGTTAAAAAAAACTTATGTTATGAACATAGAATAATAATAAAACTATAGAATACTCATATTCCCATACAATACCTCACTGAAAAAGTGAAGCCCTTTTATTGGCCGGCTCGTGTCAATATATGTATGTATGACTCTGCTGGTAGACATTGTTCCTATAGTACTACTCGTTATGACTGCGTAAATAATTTTGCAAGCAGTTAAAAACATTACCTATTTGGAGAACGTATCACGCAGTCGGACAAATGATTACTGAATGCTCATAGCAAAATGTTGACCAAATTAGTCAACATGAAGCAGTCGCGTTTATTGCAGGCTAAAGAGTATTCTATACTATTATTATTCTATAGTTATGAAGTGTTCTATAGTCTTTTTATGATATATCTACATCGTTAGATTTTTTACCGTCATTGAATTTAATTAAAACGATTAAAAAAATTCTGCGTGCATCGCGAAATACTGTCTGTCTGTAGGTAATACAAGTACTTTTTCCTACTCGTCTTAATTGGGTTTTCCAACCTTTAGGGAAGCATCGTGGTTTAATTGTAACAAAATACAGTGGTACCTCGACATACGAGTGCCCCAACATACGAGTTTTTCGAGATACGAGCCGGCGAGCGAGTGATTTTTTGCTTTGAGTTACGAGCGAAATTCTAGATACGAGTTCAAGAAATTGGTTTCGAGGAGTCAGAGGAGGAGGAGGTTATTTCTACAAGTGAGATAAAGGAGATCTTAGGAATGTGGGAGAGAGTTTCACAGTTCGTGGAAAAGAAACACCCAGAAAAAGTTGCAACAGTTCGTGCATCTGATCTTTTTAATGACACTTGCCTAACTCATTTCCGGAACATTCTGAGAGGGAGGAAGAAACAAACCTCCTTGGACGTGTTTTTTTCTTAACGGCCTACAGGTGAAAGCGAGAAAAATGTAGCGAAAAAGGCAAAGACCAGTGGGGATATCTAATTTATTTCTTTACATTCTCTTTTTTGTTTTTGTACAATAAATATTTGTCATTTATAAATACGTTTTTATTATTCAAAACCACGTAACAAAAATAACTGGGGTGACATTTTGGGGGTTGGAACGGATTAATGGTAGTTCAATTGTTTTGTATGGGGAAATTTGCTTCGAGATACGAGTAATTCAAGATACGAGCAAGATTGCGGAACGAATTAAACTCGTATGTCGAGATACCACTGTATACTTAGGTTATAATTTTTACGCACAAAAATCTTTCCATCTATACTGAAAAGTGAGGTTGTAAATACATGCATATAAATATATATAATAATTAGTACAAATGGTCAATGTGTATTTTCTTTGTCAGATTTAAATTATTAGTACATTCCATCTTTTAGTACAGAGTGCAGGTTGAGTAGTGTAATGGTTTGTCTCAGGAACTGGTTGACTTACCACCTCATATGACTCTATGGCAGGCAGGAATTAATGTCTGTTGCTGGTGGTGTTGTTAATCCTAACGGTTGTATCTTGGTGCAATATACAGTATTAAAACATTCGACATACTATTATTAGCTTGTTTCCTTTATGCGCTTTTTGTTTCTATTTTGAAATCAATATTAATACTGTATTAAAATGGTTATAGGTGCGCTAAATCCCATTAAGATTTTAACATATCATTCATTTTTATTTGTCCTTTTAGAATACCAAGAAAAAGATGACCCGCTACGAAAAGCACATGAAGAGGTTCATCGACCAGAAGAGGCTCAAGTCTTCGCGGAGGGCCGTAGAGATATCCATCGAAGGGAGAAAGATGGCGCTGTAAAATATGTACCAATTATTAATATAAATGTAATTTTTATAAGCGACATTTTGTTGGTAATTTAACGAAATGCATGGATCGAATGGCGCATGTCAGACATACGAAGTTCGGGTCCTTGGGCAATCGGTCCGAAAGGCAGCTCCCCCCCCCCATCAACAAAAACGGATTTATATATATTATATACTTAACACATTCGCAAAAATCATGAAGTTAATTTTCATTTATCGTATTTTTATACTTCCAAAAGTTGTTTTTTGGAAATTGTATCATTGTGTTTTTTTGTAAATTATGATGATCAAGCGCTGTATCATCTTATAATTAATTGTCATCTTGTCTTCTTTACGCCGTCACAGTGTCTTGTGACTAACTTCATAGGAATAACAAAATACATAGACACATCTATGGCAAATCTTCTTTTACTGGCGTCTCCTCAATTCCTTCAAATTATTTTAATTGGAGAACTTGGGTGTTTCATTTATAAAATATATATAGTCGAATACTACACTTATTTGATCAAAATCTTAGATAAGGAGATTGAAAAAAAGATTTATGGCAGGAAACAGAGTGAATGGAGCACTTATGAATGTTATGAATTATGTAACATATCAAAAGAAGCCAAAGTTGCCATTCATAACGCTATCTTAGTGTCAAACTTGACGTGTGCAAGTGAAACCTGGACATGGCAGAAGTCACACGAAAGTAGAATAAATGCAGTTGAAATGAGATTGCTTAGAAGAATCTGAATCTGTAATAGAACGATGTATGACAGGGTTAAAAATGAGGACATAAGGAAAGAATGTAAGATGAAAAAAGATGTCATTAATAGAATGAAAGTGAACATATTGAAACGGTTTGGCCACATGGGGAGAATGAATGAGGAACGTCTGACGAAGAAAATATACATTGCGGACAGGAATGGAATGAGAGGTCGGAGCCACCCAAGGAAGGGATGGCACGACCATGTGAACGATATTCTGAAAGACGGAAATGTTAGAAGCATGAACAACAGACGAACATGTATAAGACCATGCATGAATGTTGATGAGGAGATGGATGTGTGCCAGGATAGAAAAATGTGACATTCAGCTCTCTCCACCTACCCCACGAGGGACTTGGCGTGATGGTATGTATGTAATATGTACTAGTGATTGCCTGGTAGTCAATATTCAACCGTAATCCATTAAATTTTTAAGGAAAAATGTAATTTCATTCATAATCATCAAATGGTACAATTTTTTTTTTTTCACGTATTGTAAATACATTTTATAAATCATTATTATTGTACCATTAATAATATTGTTTCACAGTAAATATGTATTTTTCTTTAACATGATCTGTATTTGAATTTACCTTTTGTTGTATAAAACAACTGTGTCATACCACAAATGTGTTGACAGTTTGAACGTAAAATTTTAATGTTAATTCATTTAATGTTTTTGTAATACATATTCAGTCTTACTAATAAAAATCGACTGCACACACGTTGACCAGTGTTTTAGTTACACATTGTGTAAAGCCCGTGTAGCGATTGTTTAAAAATCTTACTAACAAACACTGTATAACGACTGGGTAGTTGCAACACACATACAACAGAAATTAATCTGACAATATTTTATTTTCGCACCCATTTGAATTTTGACTTTTGTCGTGGTTATTAATTTCATCAAACGTATACTCATGCGATTACGTTTATAGATATTATAAAGGAGCTTATTTATTAACAACTTTTTGCTCCTTATTTACAACAATCAATAATTAAATAATTTATAAATATTCTTGTCATATTATTCCAAGATAATATAACAATATAAACATGCAGATGGTGATAGATGGCAGTTGTCTCAAAACACTGCTCAACTACCTTGGATAGGTGTGCAAGCGTTGTGTAAAATTTGTATGAGAGATACTGATCTGTTACACAGCGTTTATTGGTAACATTTTTGCCTGCACGGGTGTTAAACGGTCGTGTAACTTTTACGACACGTTTATTAGTAAGACTGATTATGTATAGATCCTAGCTGTCTGCACTCTTTCTCAATGTAAACTTAACTATGCTAAATCTCACACTCCTCCATGCGTGCAATATGTTTAAGAAGAGATACATACAAATTTTTCTTTTCCCATATATATTTAATATATATATTTTTTTTTGTTTTTTGACCTTCGACAATTTTTGTATTGCTCTTTGGCATGTAACAAGTTTAAATATATTTTCTTGTGACTAGATTAGATCCTCATATATCTTCTACTTTTAAGGTATTTGAGATAAATTTCAATATGATGGGATTCATGTTTTGACATATTCAATATATAGACACTTGAATGTCACTCTATAGAATGTAAGAACATTATTTTCGCAACATCTATATAACTTGATAGATGTCCCAAAAAGAGAAAATTCTACGAAAAGAAATGGGGCGAGGGTTGCTGCCTGTATATTTTTATTCTATATTTTTTTTATTTCGTGACCTTCGTTTTTTTTTTGTTTTGTTGATTTTTAATGCCGCCGTAAAAAGCAAGAAACAAACATTACGAGGGTGTAAATCATGTTATATGTTTATATAAATTAAATATTATATAAAATTTTGTTTAACTCTATGAAAATCGAACATTCGAAAAAAATCAATTTGGAAATTAAATTGTGAAATTTTGTTATTTAGATTTTTTAGTTAATCTAATGTGCTGTACGCATTTCAATTTTTTTAACACAATCAAATAATCATATAACTGGGTAAACTTAAAGATTGGTATCACTTAAATATATTTATTTTTTTATACAAAGAGTATTATTTTGTTTTTGTTTGAAGTTTTTTTATTTTATGTGATATGTAGAGAGAACTCTCATGGCATTCAGCCATTTTAAACTTTGAAAAATAATAATATGTACAATGTACATTAAACAGATATTTTTATTATTGTACAGTGATTCTTCGATCAACGAGTTTTCTTTCCGTGTTTGTAATTCAAATTGCTCATGTCCTGAAGTATGCGAGCAAGATTTGGACACGGCAGAAGACAGAACCGAATACCACATTATTCTATCTTAACACGCGTCCATCGCATTATACGTCGTCTCATATACATTCCTCTGTTGTTTTTCGTACATTCTCTTTCAGAATGACGACCTCAACCTCCTGGGGGGTAAGTCTGGTCCAACCGGTGAAATCAAAACCCTCGTGACTACCCATATCATGGGTATGATTATCATATGGAGTTCTATGACATCTAAAGATATTATAGAACTCCGTATGATAATTATATCCATCATCGTAATCGTGAGGGTTTCGATTTCGCCGATTGGACCAGACTTGCCCCCCTGTTCTATTCCTTTCAGCTTTGTTATATTTTCTTCATCGGGCGTTCCAAATTCATTCTTCCCGTGTGGCGAAACCATCTCAGCACGTTCGCTTTCTTTCTATCGATAACATTATTCTTTATTTTTTGACAAATCAATATCTTGATAGAGACAAAGTTGGAATATTATAGTAGAACCGGGAAATCGAGGCACCTGCAGTATCACTTTAAGATCTTGCGCAACATTCACCAATTGTGCCTTTTATTTTTTCCTAGTGTCCTCATTTCTTACCCTGTAGAAAACATCAGGTGATGGGTATTAATGATGTTAGGTAGTGGACTGTATTATAAAAGATCTCACCGATGGTTCCTTATTCCTGGTTCACTGATTATTTCCTTTCTGTGCACACATCCACATGCGGTGATCTTCAAAATTGTACTGAACTTTTTTCAATTGTCACTCATTGTCACCCAAAATTATTGCGACAAAATTTCCAAGTGACAATTATTCTCAAACGCATCGGTGAGGGGACGATGGCAAGGAAGGGATTCACGGAAACATGCTTCTACATACCCTGTCATACATATTCTTTCCTAGTGTCCTCATTTCTTACCCTATCATACATCATATTCCTTCCTAGTGTCCTCATTTCTTACCCTGTCATACATATTCTTTCCTAGTATCCTCATTTCTTACCCTGCCATACATCATATTCTTTCCTAGTGTCCTCATTTCTTACCATGTCATACATATTCTTTCCTAGTATCCTCATTTCTTACCCTGTCATACATCATATTCCTTCCTAGTGTCCTCATTTCTTACCCTGTCATACATATTCTTTCCTAGTATCCTCATTTCTTACCCTGTCATACATCTTATTCTTTCCTAGTGTCCTCATTTCTTACCCTGTCATGCATATTCTTTCCTAGTGTCCTCATTTCTTACCCTGTCATACATATTCTTTCCTAGTGTCCTCATTTCTTACCCTGTCTACATATTCTTCTCCGTGGTATCATTTCAACTGCATTTATTCTGCTCCCATGTGTCTTCTGCCATGTCCAATTCTCTGACCTCTTGTACCATTTCTATATTTTCTACGACAGGCGTTCCTTCATTCATTATTCCCAAATGGCCAATCTCAACACATTTGAAGTATCGCTGTACTGTCATTTGCTTAATCATTGTTTTTTTTTTAATAAGAAACAATTTAAAAAAGATTTGAGTCTTTACTGATATAATTTAGAAACGGTATTGATTCCATGGAACTCTATTGTACTATAATGGGGACAGATTTTTTGTTTTCTAAATTAAATTCTACTTAAAATAAATATTGTATATTTTATTTTTTATTATACTGATATTTGTAATTATAAATATAAAATGACTGTGAATGATATATGTAATTTTGTTTTTAAGAAAATACATAATCAAAATATATTTTATGTTTTTTTTTTTACTCTTCACTGGTATGAAATTATGGAGCATATGGTCTGTGTTTTGACCAAAGGCACTGTGCGATAACGTCAGTAGAAAAACAGATTGGAGAGATGGAAAAATTTGAAGGAATTGGACTTACTGCACCAGTAGGGCCTTACTTTTTATTTAAAATACAAGTTTAGTCCGGTGCTAAGTCAGTTTCGGCCATACAAAAAACTGGGTAAGTATCAGCTGATTTCTGCCTACCTAGCACATGATCACGAAGAACCGCCCCCTCCAGGTATCCTTCAACAAGCCATACATAGAGCAGAAGATGAGAGGATACCTGTGGTGACAGGTGCAGATGCCAACGCACACCACACAATCTGGGGCAGCACGGACACAAACGAGAGAGGTGAGTTAATTTTTGAATATATTTTATCACATAACCTCGAAATTTGTAATATAGGTGATACTCCAACATTTATTACCGCAATAAGGCGTGAAGTTCTAGACATAACAATTGCCAATGAATATGCTGCCGAATATGTAAAAGAATGGAAAGTCTCAGCTGACCACTCCTTCTCTGATCACCAGTACATTGAATTTAACTTAAACTTTCAGAAACCAGATAGAGTCATGTACAGCAATAGAAGGAACACACAATGGGATAAGTACAACACTGCCCTCAGTGAATTTCTTTCTGAAATACCAACCAAACCCTCAACAACAGAGGAATTGGATAACATGGTAAAGACCCTTACTAATGCTTGTAACCAAGCCACCAGGGAATCGTGCCCGGTGCGTATAGCTAAAGGGAGAAAAAGACCACCATGGTGGACAGAAGAGATAATTACCCTAAGAAGGGAATGTCGCAAACTATTTAACCTAGCCAAGAAAAACAATGAATGGGAAACTTATAAGGCTAGTCAAAGAGTTTTTAAGAGTAAAGTAAAAACGGCAAAAAGAACCTCATGGGAAGATTTCTGCACAAAAATTGAAACAATCCCTGAGGGAAACAGGATTCGCAAAATCCTAGCTACGGATCCAGAGATGCCTGAATATATAAAGAAAAACGACGGCAGCTGGACCTCAAGCAGCTCTGAAACATTAGAGCTATTAACAGAAACACACTTTCCTGGATGTAAACTCGACATGCCTAGGGAAACCGTCCACCCGATAGGGGGGGCGCAGACCCACCTGCAAAGAGAGGGCATGCCTGAGACAACAAACCAAACCAGGAAACAGAAAAACTCCCAGAAATTATTTAATACAGAAATGATTGCTTGGGCAATTTACAAGTTTGAACCATACAAGTCGCCAGGTCCGGATGGTATCATTCCAGCGGAACTGCAAGCGGCCTCGGAGACTGTCATACCCTGGTTGGGGACAATCTTCGAAGCATGTATAGAACTCTGTTATACCCCCAAATTATGGAGAGAAGTAAAAGTGGTGTTCATACCCAAAGGTGGAAGAACATCTAATAATACATCCAAGGATTTCAGACCAATCAGTCTATCCTCGTTTGTCCTTAAAACGCTAGAAAGACTCATAGAAACCAGAATAAGGGGTAAAATAGAACCTTCAAAGTGGTCAGAGTCTCAACATGCGTACAGCAAAGGGAAATCTGTAGAAACAGCATTACACACCCTGATACACAGAATCGAGAAATCGATGAAGTATAAAGAGTACACACTGGTCTCCTTCCTAGACATAGAAGGAGCCTTTAATAACATTAAATATGAAACAATGACTCAGTCTCTGAGGAAATTGGGGATAGAGACTTCGCTCATAGAATTTATCGACAATATGTTGAGAAATAGAGTTATAAACTCAGAACTTGGGGGCTCAAAGATAAAAAGATACCCGGTGAAGGGAACACCCCAAGGAGGCGTTCTATCACCTCTTTTATGGAATCTAGCCCTAAATAAACTGTTGATGGAGTTAGACGACACCGGGGTCGGAGTAATCGCTTATGCAGATGATCTCGCCATAGCGGTGTCCGGTAAGATCCTCAACATACTCTCATCTCTCTTACAGAGGGCACTAGACAGGATAACTCAGTGGTGTATTAATAGTGGGTTGGGAGTGAACCCAAAGAAAACAGAGTTGATCCTCTTTACAAATAAACGGGTAATCCCGGCATTTACATTGCCAACCCTAGAAGGGGTGACATTAGAGATCTCAGCTCAAGCTAAATACCTAGGTCTGATCCTGGATAGAAAACTGAGCTGGAAGCCTAACACGCAGGAAAGAGTACGGAAAGCTACAAATGCACTGTACACCTGCAGAAAGATCGTGGGAAAACGATGGGGACTACACCCCAAGATAACCCACTGGATGTACAAGGCGGTCATAAGGCCAGTCATGATGTACGGAGTGGTGGTATGGTGGCACTGCTTGAAAAAAGGAGTGCGCCTAAAAGAGCTGGCAAAAGTTCAAAGACTAGCAGAAGTGACAACCACTGGCTGTCTGAGAACTACACCATCAAAAGCCCTTGACACCATCCTGCATCTGATGCCGCTTGACCTCCTAGGAAAACAAATGGCAACGAAAGCTGCCATAAGAATGAATTGTGTCAACCCTTGGAGGGAGACACACATTGGACACTCCATGGTTCTTCAGGAGTTCAAAAAGCCATCCGAAGGTATCGACTATGTCATTCCCAAGCCTTTCTTCGAGAACAGGTTCTCAACCGAAATCCCCTCGCGGGAAATGTGGAAGGAGAATCTAATCCGTCACGATGAAGCTCAGGTGTTTTTCACTGATGGGTCAAAACTGGAAGGTAAGGTGGGCGGAGGATTCTTTTCGGAGCAATTAAATATTAACATTTCTTTCAGGTTGCCGGACCACTGTAGTGTTTTTCAAGCAGAGATCTTGGCAATCCAGGAAGCAGTAGAATGGATACAAGGCAATGCAGTATCAAACAGCATTGTCCGTATTCTCACAGACAGCCAAGCGGCTATTAAAGCCTTAAAAGGCGTAAGTACTACTTCTAGAGTGGCCCTGAACTGCCGCAACATCTTAAATGGGGCAGCGGAACGGTTCAATCTACAAATCATGTGGGTGCCGGGTCACAGTAATATAGCGGGGAATTGTAGGGCAGACGAACTTGCCAGAGCAGGTACCCTGTTATCTCTAGACAATATCAAACACAGACCTGGAGTCCCCATGGCAACATGTAAACTCCGGGTCAGTGAGAAAATTATTGCTTGTGCTGACCAAAGGTGGTCTGAGGAGAGCACATGCTCCATTGCCAGACAAACATGGCCAAAATATGATCTCAGAAGAACCAGAGAAATACTCTCGTTCAGAAGAGACTCACTCGCCAGAGTCATATCAGTATTAACGGGACACTGGGTTATAGGAAAGCATGCCAGAAGGCTAGGGCTGGAGGCATACGATTACTGCAGAGCATGCCAAGACGAGGAGGAGGAGGAGACGGTGGTCCACTTCCTCTGTCACTGTCCTGCTCTCTCTAGAATTAGGAGAAGCTCCTTGGGAAGTTTCTTCTATGATGATTTAATTGACATAGCGTCGGCCGACATTGCAGACATTATGACATTCATTTGCCGCTCAGGCTGGTTCAAGGGGGATGAGTGAGTGGGAGGACAGCCCCAATGTGGTATCACAAAGGGCCAATCGGCCTAAGTGTGTTCTCCTCAAGAACTGCCACCCGCAAAAAAAAAAAAAAAGTATCAGCTTAAACACAAATTGCAAATAGTAAGTAAGGCCCGTAGAGTTCTCCTTCAATCTTCGTCACTGGTTCAACAATTATTCACTTTAGCCGTCTATCTTGTTTTCACTTGCGAAATGCTATGAAGTTTTTTTTATGAAAATTGCATTGCAGAGACATATCTGAATACTTAGCGCATGTGCATTGGCATAAACTAACATTTGGGAATTGTCAAAAAGTAAGGTTGATCGCGAAAATGAGTGGTTTAATAAAAAAATACAAGATGTTTTCGATGGATGATGATTTTAGCAACTTCGTCAAATATGTATTTAGTAATTTTGTCAAATCAAATACCAAACGGAGTATTCAGCGATCTATACAAGATGCCGAAAATTCGCTGTAATTTCAGAAAAATCGTGACATCGAGCTGTTAATGTTAGCTTGGTTACATGTGTTTGTGTTGTTATGACAAAAAATCATTTTAAACGTCAGTCTAAACCCATAGAAAGCTATCCATCTCTTTTCTTTATTCGCAATAATATGAAATGCTACGCCATCGACCTTAAGTTTTGCGTAGTATTAAGTATTTAGTTTGGAGTCACTTGTTAGGTAATATTCTCTTTGGGAGTCACTTGTTCATATTGGGTGTTGTGGATAGTGACTCTTGCGACTGTGGGTTGGAGGAAGAGACAATCAACCACATATTTTTTAACTGTGAAAGATACCCGTCAAAAGTATTTTACTATAAAATAGGTTCAATTAACCCTCTCCCAACAAGAGTGGAGACTCTACTATGTAATATTAACCAAGCAACTTTAAGCTTATTTTCAAAATACCTTAACGATAATGGAATCTTTGTGTGAATGTCCGTTTAATGCCTAACTCCATTAAAGTCAATGCGTAATAGAATATGTAACTGCCTGAGAACACCTCCATGAGGTGAAGGGGCATAAAAAAAAAAGTATTTAGTTAGCGATGTCTCTGCAAAGAAGAATACTAAATACTCCAGTGAGGTTAGGTCTTTATGAAACATTTTCAATTATTACCATATGTTTTTATTCTCAACTGTTCATACCAAAATGTCAATATGTCTTGTTACCTTGGACCAGTGAATAGCAGTGGTAGCAGCATTGTTCCTTGAAATATTAATTATATATGTGAAATTGAAACAACATTTTTTCAGCCTGTTTTTTTTTATTTTTCAACTGATTTTGGCAATGTCTCAATATAATATAACTATATAACTTATAGTACATACATAGCACATTGAAACACATCTCTTTATTTATTTATATAATATTATTTTTTTCCTTTGATGCGCACATAATATGTTTATCATAATTTATATTTTATCTACAAAAGTTGCATAAAACATTTTTAAAAAATGTACACAATAAAGAAACCACAAACGTAATCATAATAACTAACTTTCAACATACGTCACTCGTTTTTAATTATTTTTTTTATAATTATTAATAATTGATCATTTGTCATTTGAAAATTATATATTTAAAGCTTGGATAATTTGAATAAAAAATTATAGTAATATACATTAATATCTTTGTTCAAATTATTCTTTATTAAAGGATTGCCTTCTTAATTAAATACAGGGTATTTATAAAATAGCGAGTAATTCAGAAAGTAAGATCAGACTTTAAGAAACATATTTTTAATAAAATAACATTGACATTTTTCTGAAAGGGCTGTATTTATTTATTTATATATTTATTTAATATTGCTTCTCAGGCAACTAACAGGTACTATGTCAAATATTAATTTAACATGCACCCAATAACAAGTTGCCACATTCTGGAGACTTACGATATTAATCGTCTCACAGATCCAGACTGAAAACACAGTTAAAAAGTGTGTCTCCACCGGGAATTGAACCCGGGACCTTTGGCTCAACAGTCAGATATCTAACCAACTGAGCCACGAAGGCCGACAATAATCTGATATTTCTTGTTTTTAAAGAATGAATTTGTCTCTTCATACATTCCCTAATCTAAGCAAATGCTTGTGCTATAGGTGAACAAAATCGGTTGACACAGGATTTAAACCTGCATATTTGATTTGATAACTGTGAGTTTCTTTGAACTTTTTTCCCATGTATTGGTTCAAAGCATTTAGCATATTAATTTTACATACATATGTCTTATCATACCATGTCCTATTTTTGGATAGGCAAAGAGAATTGAGTGCCACATACTCTCATCATTTCATTCACATTCAAGCAACATTCAGTCATTGATGCTTTGAAATTTGTCAAAACCATCTTGATTCTGATAATGTTGTAATACAATATACCTACCATCGAGATGTGTTTATAAAGTTCCTGTTAGCTTTGTATATTTACTTGGGATACCTTTATTGTATATTCATTCATACCATCAAGGAATATCCCACAGTATGGGGTTACCAGCGACAGGTGATCATTCCCACACACCAGTCTCGTTTCACCAAAAAAGTCACAAAAATAAAAGGGTGGAGAACCTCATTTCTGAACTTACTTATGTGAAATCGCTTGTTTGCGAGAACAACGACATAAGTCAAAAAATCCAATTTTTGAGTTAATAATGCAGAAATGTTGTGTTTATCAATATTACAGTGAATATATGACAGTGAAACAACGACAGATGTGCACTTATAGAGATATTGTACTGAGAATTGGAGACAACATGAATATTGATAAACACAACATTTTTGCATTATTAACTCGAAAATCGGATTTTTGACTTTTGTCGTTGTTCTCGCAAACGAGTGAAATGTTATTTTGCCTCATTTGTTACATCATCTTCATTAAAATAGTATTATTTCCTTATAAATCATATATTTTTTGTGTAGATGGTTAGAATGCAAAAAAATAAAATAAATATCTGAAGTAATTAAATAGGTTCTCGTTTTGGATGCTGAAAATGTTAATATTTTCAACAATAGACTGGACTTTTTTTTTGAACAAAGCAAAATAGTTATAATAAAATTCGACAGTGAATATAGGCACATCAGCCTTGGCTGCCTGCCTATAAATAAATAATAATAATAATAATAATTTTGCATTCATAAGATGTTTTTTACACCATTTATCCTCTTCAGAGCTACAGTGAAACCAACAATAATTTTTTTTTAATAAAAAAATAAAATACCCTTTCAGAAATATGTTGTTATTTGGAAGAGTGTTAAGAATGCCTCATAAATTTTTCTTTGAATATCGAGTATAAATATTGCATTTAAATACAGTATGTCTTTCCAATATTTATGGTTTGGTGAAATCTATAACATGTCTTATATCTAAAATACAGACACTCTTATATTTACAATTAATATTGACCATTTCATAAATATAGTTTAATATTAGAATGATATGTTAAATTTGTGACAAAGAACATTTTAAAACAGTACCTATTGTGAAACTTCAATTTTCCAACATAATCTAATTCCAAGAATCAGTTTCAATATTGAGATCACTAACAAGATTATGTAATAGAACAATATATGAAAGAATGAAAAATGAGGACATAAGGAGGGAATGCAAGATGAAGAAGAATATTATAAGTAAAATGAAAGTGAATTCCATGAGGTGGTTTGGACATATTGAAAGAATGAATGATGAACGACTGACCAAAAATATACATGGGTGTAAGAGATGGAGTGAATAGCAGAGGTCGCCCCAGAAAGGGATGGCATGATCATGTGAAGGAAATATAAGAAGCTTGAAAAATCGAGCATGTATGAGACGATGCATGGATGTAAAGGAAGCTAGGAATGTGTGCAAAAATAGAGGAGTATGGCGCTCGGTTCTCTCTGCTTACCCCGTAAGGGATATGGCATGATGGTATGTATGTATGAATATTTCGACTTCTCTTAGCCATAAACCAATGTGTCCATATTAGATGACCGCAGCGATACCGGCGCCGTGAGGTCATGTGACAAATTTTGAAACTACGCCGTTGCTGTGGAATTGGCCATCGGCGGCATCGGCATATTAAATGACATTAACCATCAGTAGTCTTACTCTGTAGACTCAATTCTGATCCCAATTTGGAATTTTTGCTTAGAACTTACTTATCCATCACCTGCGTACATTCAAATTACTATAACAATTAGAACAACCTACCTTCGGCCTAATTTTTCATTATAACGGTAGGTTTTCTCCTAACTAACTGTCATATCTTACATTTTTTGCAAAATGGAGTTAGGACCACCAATGTGTATGTTATATGTTGTACCTATGCATGTTCTCACTAAAGGTCTCGACTGTATCACCTCCCGTTAACTTGGAATAGCTTAGTGATTTGTTGTCTACAAATTAATGAAAATAAAATATCACTAATAGACCTATGTGCAAATACCATTCTAATATATATATATATATATAAGAATGTGATTCATATATATTTTAATACAAATAAAATATATTTACACAGTGTGTCAATGCACCGTGTGCTGGGAGAGATGAAAATATGCACGGGCAAAACACTAAAAACACTCTCCTGAACAATTTGCATTTTGCAGATACGACTGTTAGTCAGGAGAGGGACGAGATATGAAAGTCAAGAGTTAGGCATTACCCTCACGGGGTAGGCAGAGAGATCCGAACGCCTTCATATATTTTTAACTTGACATATTCATGCATCGTCTCTTACACGTTCGTCTGTTGTTCAAGCTTCTTATGTTTCCTTTTTTCAAAATATCTTTCACGTGGTCGTATCATCCTTTTCTTGGACGACCCCAACCACTTGTAACATTCCTATAGGCTTTGTATAATTTCTTTGTCTGGTGTTCCTCATACATTCATTCCATGTAAAAAAAATCCATCTTAATGTGATCACTCTCATTCTATTGTTTAAATCCTTCTTTATCTTGCATTTTTTCCTAGTGTTAAAGTTAAACGATGTTTTTTTTATTATTTAATAAAAATTAGATACATACTTCAAAACAAAATAACATTTTAATAATAGACACCTTTAAAACAAATCATAATTAAAGATTTAATCATTCCTCGGTTGAGAGCGGATCTCATGTTCGAGGGAGGAGCATTGTCTTATCTTCATTTATGATTCAAAAACAAACCAAAGTTTTCTATTAGCGCTGCTAAAAACTCGATAACTTTTAATAACACGTGCAAATTCAGTTAAATTTCTTTGTTTAGACAGTTAATCTGGGAGGCATCTCACACTCAGATCTTCTGGATCACAGTAACAACTCCCTAAAGGAGTTGGACAGAGCCAACAAAGCTGCTTACTATGATCGATGCTTTAGTGTGAGTGATCCTGTAAAGTGAAAGACTGCCTCCAGATGTCCGCAGTGCCCAAAGCAAGAGCACTTTCTCTAAAGGACTGAAAACAGCTCTGTTTCGTAGAGCAACATAAGACTGAATATAAGCGCCCTTGAAATGATCCTGAATCATTAAACGGCGCTATATAAATCATTTATATTATTATTAAACCTAGTTATTGTGTTAGGTACATACAATAATTATTTTATTTCATTTCAATAAAAAATGAAGTGGGACTGCGTATTCAATCGAGAATTTCCTAAATTTTTTGGTATTGTTGAGGTTAGATATATGTTCGAAAAATGAAGTTTCATTCTCATGACTGATTATTTTCAAATTATTACTTTGAAAGGTATTCAATTTTGTTATTGACGCTTTTCAATGTAACTCCATATTATTTTTTTAAGCATGCAATAAATAAAAATATGTTTTGTTTTACATTGAATTTAGATTTATTGTAATCATTGATGTAGTGTTTCATGTTAATGACTAAAATCATTTTGAAGATGTGCTTCGCATTAAACACCACAGATGGGTATAGGTTCAGACTTTACTAGCACAAGATTGAATAAAGCAAAATTTTAGTAGCGTCTAGTCCCAGCTATTCTTAGGTTAGGTTTAAGTTTGTTCATAATAATAATAGCGACTCGCGTGAGCGAGTTGCTTTAAAAATTGAATTATAAATTAGATTTATAAATTTTTTTAAATTTACTCATTTAATATAAAATTTAACGGCTCATTTGACTTAATACTACGAGATCTCAACCAATCAGAGATCCAACACAATGCAGGATGGTGAATGCGGATTGTAGACGCTAGTGATGTTCTTTTGTCATTTTAATCTTATCAAACTTCCATTATTTTATTCAACCTTTAGGAAAAAATACATCAAATGCATAAATTTGACATTTCTTTAAAATATTAGTGCATTTAAAGAATTGAACCCAATATTATATTAAATTATATAAGATAATAATATTAAAATATATTATATTATATTATATTTGTCTGAACTTAAATTCATTTCAATTTTTTTTTGTGAACTTAAAAATTGAAACAAAATATTCTTTGATATCTTAACCTTGGTAAAGTCTTTTTTCTATGGTTATATTAAAAATATTTTAATTGACTTGCATAGGATCTTAAAATCATTATTGCTTATTCATAATATATTTTTAAAACAAAAAAATAATGTTACCTTTTGCGTTGTATGAAAGTGTCATTCAATCTGACATGTTCTTTCTTATACCATAAATAAACATGCAAATCTACTTATAAAATTTCAGCATATGAATATGTCTTTAGATTAAATATTTGTTTCTTTAATATAATATATTGAAACCTGAACAAGAATCTTAATTAATGAAAAACCATCTATCTGGAGATTGACAAGTAATTTTAAATTAAGAACAAATTTTTATCCACGGATAAAAAGTTTCTGGGATCTCTTTCATAACAATTTTCACACATACATGGACGATACAGAAACGTCACACATCAGATAGTCTTTATTGCTTAGTTAGAAAAACACATTTCTTCTGATCTACAGATTCAGAGCATGGTGCGGTTCTCAGTGAAGTTATAATTTCACCAAGATCGGTCATTTCAAGTTTTCCATATAAGGCGGATTATTTTATTATGCCTATCGGGCAACCCAATTAGGTACTATGTAAAATATTAATTTATCACACATCCAATAACAAGTTGCCACACTCTGGAGACATACAATGTTGATCGTCTCACAAATCCAGACTGAAAACACAGTGAAAAGTTGTGTCTCCACTGGGGATCGAACCCAGTATCAATGGCTCAAGAATCAGACATATCTGAGCCTTGAAAACGTACGACTCGATTTACATCTTGCATCGTCAATTGAAATTCTTGTAATTTTTGACATTAGCATTTGTTTTATGATCCCATGTTGTGTTTATGGTGTTGTTTGTTTATGATAGATGATAAATACTTTTTCTATGGTGCAGTTGAAATGTCAGACTCGTATCCATTTTGTGGTAAATATGAAATTATTCAAAGTTGTTGTTTTCCACCATTTGTCCCTTGTATTTTGTTTGATGTTGTATTTTTTTATATGGCTGTTGTGTGGTTGGTTCCATCGTATGAAGATGTCCGCTGTCGGTGAAAGGTGTTGGAAATGAAAGTATCAAATGTATAGTGTTGCCATGTACTTTATTAATAATAATAATAATATGATTATAATGTTGATAATGTTTTTAGAGTGTGGCGATCAAAACACATACTATGCGTACTTCTAATGCGTATTTGTATCAAATTTAAAATATAAGTTATTTATAAAAATGCATAGTTAACAATTATGAGTCGTATATTGTTTTTTGAGTGACAAGATTATGTGAAAATTTATTTGAGTGATGATAATGTTCCGAATTACAAAAAAAAACAATTTAAGTATCTTTAAACATATATATATTTTTTTAGTAAGTTATTTTTAAGTTTATTTGAAACAAATTACTATTTTTAAAAATTCTACAACTAAACAATAAAATGCTAGAAGTTTTACAATCTTCTGCTAATCTTTAAAGTGTTATTTAAAAAATGACACGATAAAAATTTACCGAAGACAAGAAGAAAACAAATACGTTCTTATTTTGAGTCCTTAAGTCACAGAAGGATTACAATTTTCTTTTGTTTATGTTTTGAATACTTTATAGAGACAGATAAGTATTAAAAAATATAGTTACGAAAATGCTTAACAAACAAAAGAATTGTTATTTAAATAAATATTTATATATGTAAATCTCAAAATCTTTGAGAATAATTAGTTCATGTTCATTCATTATTTAGAAATTCCATCGGAATATGTTTTGATGGCATTCATTTTTTTTTGTAATTCGGTTTTTATTGATTGATACAAATACACGAAACCTACGACTACTTAAAGGTTGTTCATACAACCGCTATACACTTAATTAATATATATTAAAGTATTTTGTATTAATGAATTTTATATCGATAGTTACATAATATATAATAATACATAGTTAAATATAATGATAAGAATATTTGCTCTGATTTGTGTTTCTTGAGAAATGTCAAGTTGAAAGAAATGATTTTTCTGCGTGTAATGGAGTCTACATCATTCTCCGACAGCTTCATGATTCAATTCTACATTGAAAGTGTATAGATCTAAGTATTTGATAAGATAGATTGTGAAAAAAAATGTATGAAAGTGTTGGTTCTAGTTTCCCAGTCACAAAGAAACTGTCATTTTTAACTACACAATGATTCGTCAATACACAACGCCATCTATGAGGCAAGCTAAAATACTTTTTCTAAATAAAAAAGATTCTTTTATTCAAAAAGAAAAATAATTCTATCACATTATTGATAATGACAGTACATCAATTACTTATTACTCTTAAACATTTCATTTGTCACACATTCTAACAGTTAGGATAAATTTATTTGTCTAACCTAATGTAACCTAAAACTAAATCCACGCCTAGAGGCTTAATGCTAAGGGATAGGTACTTACTTGATGCATAACGAAACCTAACCTCACTCAAAAAAAGGAAACCAGTGGTGTTGTCGTATAGAAAAAACTGCTTTCAGAAAGTACCTACTTATTTCTAAAAATAAATGTTATTTCAAACTGTGCATTCACCCTAAAAGTAAAAACAATGAATCCATTTTTGAATATTAATGTTTCAATTTGTTTAAATTCACAAAAAAAAAATCAATGATCACAATAGATCCAAACAAAAATATATTATTAATACAACGGTCACACAGTATTAATCATTTTTTTTTCTTCATTTATCTTACTTTTTTCTATTAAGACATAGACAATTTAAAAATAAGACAATGAATAATTTGACATGATTTCTATGTTTATTCAACGCCAAGATATGTTTATTTTTATTGTCAAAAGCCTTACCTTATAGTAAGATTCTTATCATTTTGTATTTGAAGAGGAATAATAAATACATAATTTATTACACACCAATATTAGAATAAGAAGAAACAATATTGCAGGTTAACAATCATAGACAATATTATGATAGAGATAGAGTTGTGTGATAAATTACTAACACAGGAGATCAACATTTGATACGGACAAGTGTCACAGGTTTATAATATGAAATGTCACCCGTCAAAAAGAAAAACAAAACATGTTCTATTTTTAAATGTCCATAGATTATAGACGGCGTGCTTTTTGAAAATTCAAAGTCAAACATAGTCATTTTTGACTGTTAGGGATGATTCAGTTTTGCATTTTTTAATAGAAACAAAAGTCATCAGTTATAAAGTACTCAAAGATGTATCAGGATAATGTGTTTATAAATGTTACATTTTGCCTAGCAGACCATTGAACGCATTTTTAACAGTTTTTAATCTAGATGTACCCTGTTTTGGTACATGAAAATGGGAGTAGTTCAAGCTTCCCTGATTAAAGTTATGCACAGAAAACAATAAAATAATAGAAAAAAATATATATTTAAAATAAAACTGCACTTCTTGTCATAATATAATGATTCAACAGTTAAAAAAAAGATATCATGGCGTTATTATTAATGGTATTAAGTGACGTTATTATTAACATTATTATTAATGGTATTAAAGATATCATGACGTTATTATTAATGGTATTAAGTGCGGCTAGATATATGAAAAGCTGTCGTAGGGCTGGAATAATAAGGTCCCACTTCTATTTAAATAACAAGTGACAAACAAATAATTGATCCATGAATGATTATTTTGGTAGTGACAACCAATAAGATTTTGCTAAAGAGTACACATTGTCAAGAAAATCACCCGAAGTTGGTCAAAATATTGAAACCTTAAGAAAATCGCTTATTATTTTTCTTAGTGCCAATAATTAAGCTGAAATGCTCTTCGAATGATACCGCAAATTTTACTTACAGAAAAGGAAAGTCAGAAAAGATTAGTTTATTACAACAAATGGACATTTTAGACTTGGTGACGTTACGTTTTGACTTAGTAACGTAACATATAAACGTGTGACACGTGACAGTAACAATACAAACGTTTCAAAAAGTCTTAAGATACTGTATCATAGAAGATTATAACAATAATATCATAGAAAATCATATAAAAAAAGTTGATTTGGTCCACAATTTTGAATACAAGTGCTAGTAAGTAAAAAAAAATATTCAATACATTTATCATGTCATTATTTCATAGAGAAAAATTAAACATTACGCATTACTGTGTCGTTTATAAAAATATATTTAAATATTACAAAATTCAGTGATAGATGATGAGTGTAAATCAACGTTATCTGAAAAAAAAATGTTCCACAATTTTTTATAATAATTATGAACATGCACGATTCTTCTAGAATTTAAAATTTGAGGCTAAATTAAACCATAGATTAAACAGTTGATCTGATTGAAATGTCAAACTGTTTATGGTCAGTCACAAATATTGCCAGCACTTAGCATAACTATCGCTTTATTATTAAAAAAAAAAAACAATTCTTGAGAAATGGGCAACAACATAATAAGTGTCATGAAGATCCCTTAGTCAATTGTATAATTTTTAATGTCTATTTATTAAACCAAAATCAAATTGTTTTTCATTAACATTTTTAAGTGTACCATTTAATAATCCATTCAACATATTCCATTTGAGATAATTTTATCTTCCTGCAGGATAAAAATAAGAAATTCATGTCACAGATAAATTGATCTAAAAACAAAATAATTATATATTATGTCTATGGTTTGAATTTGCCTCTCTCTGGTTATATACAAGTTCAATTAATAAAAAATCAATTCACTCACTTAATACGATACATAAATATTTTCAAAATGAATTCATACTGTGTTAATAATAAAAAAATGACAGATGCATTTGAATTTTATAATCGTGTGTGTGTATAGACATTTTTCTAATAACCAGTGCAATAAAAGTATATTTACAATTTTATATTTATTTTATATTCCTACACTTGTCTATGGTCCTTTTCCTAATGTTGCCATAATTATGATGTGTTAATTAACAATGTCAAAAAATCTATGACCTATCAAATTGACAATAAAAATTTAATACTCATTATATTTTGAATTCAATGGAAAGTAATATAATCTACGGAATGCGGTAGTAATTCAACACAGAACTCGATTACCTTAAAAAATGGCTGCCTATTTGACAGTTAAATTATTTTACAATGCTTTTTTAATCAAAGAATCAAATACCTTACACAGTTTTTTACGTTAATCATTTTTATATTTGTCTAATATGATTCAATATGGTCCAATTGGTCTAAATAAATGAATTCCCTCAAACATCGTTGTAGAATTCTTGACAAAATATCAAAACGGAATATCTAGTTAATATTTTAAACATAAAATTATTAAAACATAATGTATTTACCATATTAAAAATTTCTGTAATGTGTTGTTGATTGAGATTTAGTGAATGCAAAACCTTTTTTTTTGAAAGAGACAAAAAATATATATGTAATTGATAAATTATTCCAGTAGCTAAATATTACATAGGCTCAATCAGGAGAGGTATTAATTATGAATTATTATTTTTTTAGTTTAATTTTAAATTATCTTTATGATCTAACAATAAGAGGATCTAAAAATAGTTAAGTTTTAAGTATAGTGAATAATAGATATCGATACATTTCAATATTACACACATACTGATAAAAAAAAAACAAAATTTACAATCTGTTACCTAGTGACATCTATGGTGGGGACGAGCAAACTCTGAGATAGGTAAAAGGATGTTGCCATAAATCAAGATTTACCAGATTTTCATAAATACAACTAGATGGCATATTTTGCAAATATCCAACGTCCAGATAAAATACCAATATTTGGTTGTTGCAAGTAATTTTAATGTTTATTCTTTGCAAATGACATAAAAATGAAACATGTTATAAAAATTATGTCCCGTAAAATTTTTACAAACTATGACCGTTTATAAAGATAGCCAAGTCATAAAAATAGCTGACAATTTTTTCACAGTAGGTACATTATTAAGAAATTGCCCGTTTTAAGTCCAACATAGGCCCGGTATTACAGTCGGCCCTCAACTCATTGAGTTTGTTAAACTCAAGATTAATGTTAAGGGGAGATTGAATCAATTTCCGTATTACAGTGCAATATGACATGTCAGTTACTAAATCTTCAATTATAGACATATTTTACTTTTTCTGTGGTTATAATCTGGCAAATTTTAAATAACCTCAAATAATACCAACTTCAAAATGGGGCACTACGACTTGAAATATTATTGTTTTATTATCCAACATGGTAAATTTAATTTTTTTCACCAAAATAATGCTTTTAAATGCCCATGTTCATTTCAATATGGCTGTAAGTTTGTTTTGTTGTGTGGCGCCACCGTCAATACAACTAACGCCTCTAGTGATAGAACACTGAAACTACACTCGTTGCCTAACGCCTCTAGTGATACAACACTGAAACTACACTCGTTGCCTAGCAACGAGTCGAGAAATGACAGTTGACTCACCGTTAAGTACTTAATCCGCCAGAAACGTTGATTTAAATATTTGTCGTTTTAGTGACGTATTTGAAGGAAGATTAGGCCTAAACGGACACTGTAATACGCTATATTTTTGTAAAACTTGAGTTTAGCTCTTAAACTGAGACTGTAATACCGGCCCATAGTCAATTATAGATACAATTTATATTTTAAAGTTAACATAACAAAAAATACATAGGCCAGTTTGCTAATCCCCAATCTATTGAGCTACGATGATTAAATCAATGCTGTCGTAACGGAAACAAAAAACATTTAAGTACGTACCTACAACATGACACTCGACAAAAAAATCAACACAGACTAGACGGTGAAACAAATTTCTATGTCGTCATCGAAGTGTCGCCGTACAAACTGACTAGAGATGTGTAAACTAAATTGTGGCATATTATGTATCAACTAAACAAGGAGTAAGGTAATTAGTGTACTACAACAATTTGCTAATAATTATACACACAGTTAAAAACTATTTTTTTCCTCATTAATTATATCATTACAAAGTAGTTTCTTGATTATAATATAAATAGTATTAAGTTGTATGCGTTATAATTGACTTTTCTGATCACCTACAATTAATAGTGTAAGCGAAATTACTTATCCTTATTGACATTGACAATCCGAATGGGTATATTATACATATATATTATATCAAGAGTTATTTTCTAGGTTAGCCTGCGTATTGTAGTCTTGAAAATGAATGTCATTACCCAACGTTTCAGAAAGATAAAGAGATAAACAAAAACATACAAACAAACATACTTATTTAGGTAATGTTTTAGTTCTGCTGTCATTCTTTTCCATAATGCTTTATTTTATTTTATATTTTGTTTATGCTCTTGTATTTATATTTTGTTAAGGCTTTTATGCTTTATTTTACATTTTGTTAATGCTAAAATATTTTTCTTCTTGTTTCTTATATTGATGTTTATGTTCTTTTTTAATTCAATCGATTGAAATTTCTATTGCATTATGTAAAAGCATAGTGAAAATACATTGAAATTGTCCTGTCTTAAAACAGGAATTATTCCTAGTAAGATAGACATAGGTAAAGTGATGGAATGATGTCAATCAGGGAGCACCCATGGTTTATTATTATTATATTTTTTTGTTTGTTTGTTATATAAATACTGAGTGGTCTCTGTGGTGTATTGTTTCTGTAAGTTTTCTTTTCTTATGTTAAATAAATATATTATTTTTATTATTATTTTTGCATTGAATATTGAGTATAGATTAGAATTGGTGGCAAGCACATTTGTTCAATCCAGATGTTGAAATCCTAGTGATACTGGACAATACAATCTGTCCAAAACATAGGATGTATAAGAACGGTCTTTTGAAGATTACAATATGCAGGCCACCCTTGAAAATAACCCTTCATAAATATATATTGTCTTAAAAAAATTCATCATGCCAATGAAGTTTAGAAATAAATTACTGTAAAATAAGCCACCATTTTGTTGATCTGTCACCTTGTTCCGATTTCAAAATGCCTCCCAGGAATGAAATTAAAAATGTCATGTAAAAATATTTAAAAATAGAACAACATCTGGTCTTGTTGTTTAATATTTATGACAAATGTTACCATTACAAATAAAATTCTTAAATAAATTATAGTAAAATGACATTGTGGTAAGCTGTTTGGATTTCGTGCCGACGTCCCGAGTATGATTTCCAGTAGAAGAGAAAATTATCAAAAATGATTTCTCACGCAAATCTGCATCTCTGGGATGAATACTGGTTAGTTGAAAGAAATTGGTATTTAGCAATAAGCTCGCCACTTGTACATGGTGTGTGGAAGTGTTTATAACAACAATAATAATACAAAGCTTGATAAAAAACATATTTTTGACAAGTGCATTTTTGTTTGATATTCGTAAACAAAATTAGAAATTGCTTTTTCTATGGTGCATTCTAAACGAAATGGTGGCAAATTTTACATTGTTATAAATATTCTTACAAGGTCTAATTCATGTATTGACAGTTGTTTTTTTTGTTCTATGATGTACAATAGCAGGAAAATAGATTTTATTAAAAAAAATGGTTTAACACAAATATTATTAACAGGATAATAATATCTTTGAAAAATAGATTTCTGTTAAATTTGAATGATTTTATGTCATAATATACCTGGATAGAAATGTGTTTTTAAGCTATCCAAAAGTAACTAGATTTTGAACTTATCGAAAACAAAAAAAAAATAATAATATAATTCCAATTTTAAACTGAATTGTTTTTAAAATCCATTTCAGTTAGGTATATTACAAAATAAAATCATACTTACAAAGTGAAATTATATAAAATTTTTAGAAATTAGTATATTTTTTGAAAATGATAATTCCATGGATGAAATACGAGATAAAAACATAGACATTAATAAAGGCATAGACAAAATCACAAATAATGGGAATTTGCATAAAATACTGTTCCAATCAGAGTTGCCGTAGTAAAAAATGCTTTAAAATGACACAATATTGAAATAAAATTTATAAAATAATATTTAAATACAAAAACTCATTTCAGTATATTGTTTTGGGTATTCAAATAAAATAATATAAGTTATGATCAGTATTTTGTAAGTAAATGAATATTAAAATATTACTTTTTGTAACTGTAGTATGACTTTTTCACAAGTTGCATACATCATAAATAAAAAAAACTGTTTTTGTTTATGCCTTATGTAAAAAAAAATATAAAATTAATCTTTAAAGCAAATCTTAATGTCATATTTGGATGAAGAAACAACATAAATATTAGAATATTTCATTTAGTATTTGTTACGGTTAGAAATATACATGTATGTTATAATAAATATGCGAAAATAGTTTTATATTTAACAGATATGTCCAAAGAAGATATTGTTACTTAGCTTACATACGATAATAATAATTATTAAGACAAGACAAGTTGAGAGATTTCAGAGAAAACAAGATGGCGGATAAAAGATGGAGGGTGTTTGTAAATCGTAGATGTTTTTTATTGATAATAATCTTATTGGTCGGAAGAACTGCCTAATGATAATTAGCCTGCCAGTGTACAAAAAGATGAATAAATAAATAAATAATAACTTGATTGGAAGATATTGTCCGGAAAATTAATGATGCCAGTGTACAAAAAGGTTAACGAGTGGGGGAGTGCCCTGTAAGTGAAATTTCAGGCTGACTTTTTATATTTATCTTATATTACTTCTCGGGCAACTAATAGGTACTTTGTCAAATATTAATTTAACAAGTACGCAATAACAAGTTGCCACGTTCTGGAGACCTACGATATTAATTGTCTCCCAGATCCAGACTGAAAACACAATCAAAGACTGTGTCTCCACCAGAAATTTAACCCAGAACTTTTGGATCAGCAGTTAGATACCTAAACAACTGATGACATCGTAAATATAAATGATAACGTCACATGATATTTTAAAAATATTACTACTAAGTCCTTAGATTATATATGATACAGATACCTAGTGAGCAAAATGAAAGTATGACAACAAAAACTCAGTTGAAACACCGGAGTTTCACTTGCCTGGCCGTATACGTACACCTACCGATACGCACACCTACATAATACGTCCACCTACCGATCTATCGCCTCACACACACATGTAAAAAAAAACTTGTCATACTTTTGAATTTGAAATTTGTACTACACGCGGCTTCTGTACCTTATAATTCTAAGACTATGTCGATAACTGTGTTTTCTTTATAAAAAGTTTTAAAATATTGTCCATATATGTCTCTGCTATGTATAGCTTTTAATGAAAAGTTATTATACATAAGTTGAGGATCGTTCCCCCACTTGTTAATAAAACTAAACTAGATTATACAAATTCAAACTATTCATACTTACATGACGTGTATGCATCAATTTTGTTTGGATGAGTTTTCCTTATTGCGTGCAACAAACACGACTTTTAACACGTTGATTCTATTTGATTTTTGTAAAAAATCCATAAATTTTACAATTTGGAGTTTTCCTTTGGGCAATGTACCTTTGAAACCATCTCTCTCACTTTAATTATCCGTATATGTTTCAATCTTCCGTGTTCGGTAGCGTTACTCTCGAAACTCGAATCCGATCTCAATTTAATTTTTTTTGTTTAGAACTTACCTACCTGTCACGTGTGTACATTCAAATTATCGACTATTACTACTAAAACATACCAACCAACGGCATTATTCTCCGTTACAAAGGTAGGTTCTTAGTGAATTGAATGGTAATGGGATCGGATTTGCAGTGAAAAGTAAGGTTACAGGTTTCACTCACATTCCATGGAGTTTGCAATTGCAAATGACAATTTTATCTCTTTTTAAAATTAAAACATAACCTAACTTTATTGTATGCTCCAATATAAAATAATGTAAACAAAATGGGTCGGTGGCAGAGCAGCTAATGTGCTGGAAGTAATCCAGTGGAAGCAGGTTCGAATCCTTCACAAGCATTTGCTTTGTTAAGGGTGTGTGACTGTACTTTTTTTAAAGATATATTGATTCTTTTTTTTAAATAAAAATATATAATAACCGTAAATGTTGCCTGCATCGAAAAACTTTAAAAAATATACATAAGAAAAAAATGAATATATAAATAATACATGAAGAAAAAAAAAGATTATAAATTATAAATAAAACAAAATATATACTCAGAAATGAATTTATTAAACTAAACACAAATTAATTATATAATAGAAATGATATGACAATTTGTGTCATACGTTAAAACTAAAAAAAAAAAACTTATTTAATAATAATCTAACACTACGCAATCAATTCTATGTATACATCAATAATGAGGAATAATCAAATATTAAAAATTATATTCTACAGAAGAAAAAAAAATTACCATAAGTGAACTAAAAAAATAGTAACAATAGAGGTCAGTTTCACAGAGACAATTGTATGAAGTCCTTAGCTGAGTGTTGTTCTTAAAATCCCAACTCACACTGATGTGAATATCACAAAGCCAATGACATTTTAACTAAAAAAAGACATGGTTTTTTTTTTCAAATGGCGACATCACTTTAAATGTTATCTATGAGGATGTTGGCTGTTTTTAAGGAAAGTTCTTTAGCTATCATTATAATTTTTAACTATATGCATATTGGAACTGTCATAACATAAAGTTTAAATTCATAAAAATGAATTTACATACACTGTATTAAATCGAATATACATTTAAATCAATTAATGGTATTAGAAAAATACACAACTATGATATTTTCCAGATTCTTCTATCAAAATAATATCCTTCTTTGTTTTTGTTGAGATACAAATTAAATATGGTTGTTTCCATTCCAGTCCTCGCTTGTCCTAAAATGCACAAGTTCAAAATAAATATTGATAAATGGTTGGTTGAAATGAATGTGGCTATGCAAAAACTTTGCACTAAGTCATAATCCTCAAAAAATGTCTGTGAAACCGATCATTACCCATTAAATATAGTCATATTTTTAAATCAAATTACATAATATTAATTATAAAGAAAAAAAATACAACAATGCAATATTGACAAAAAAATAAAAACAATTACATACAAATAAAATTAAACGCTAAAACTAACAAATTTTTACTAATTCCTGTCTTTTTACTTTAAAAAATCACTAATTCAACTATCAATTAAACACTAGACATCAAAAATGTAAACATAAAAAATGGCGCCCTTCGACGACGTCCGACACTTATTCTCATTTACGGCAACACAGACGTACCAAAAATAAATTTAAATTTGGAATAGAAATATAAACAAAAAAAAAAAGTAAAAGCATCAAGTACAAAATGAAAAAATAAACATAATAAGCAAGCATAGATCAAATTTGACAAGATAGATATTTCGAATTTATTGGAATCGGCACAATTTCACCACAGCTACCTAAACTGTCATTTCGTTCACTTTCATCAGTCTATTGTATCTGTTTCATAGCTACGAAATGTCTACACAATAGCAACATTTAATTCAGAATGTGTCATGTTTTGTCTATGACTGTCACATTCTGTCAATTGTGTTTGAAAATAGAAATAGATACACATTTAAGAATTTTATTAACTGTAAAATGTCATTTGTAAACGTGAATTATATCTATGGTGTTGCGCACAAAAGTGGTAAGTACAAGAAGATAATTTTATACACAATAATGTACACAATAAACTATGAAAAATACGAGCATTTGTGTACTTAAATAAATTTTACCAAAAAATTGTTCTGACCACTTCTGTGCATGTCATTAATACTTTATGCTTGATTTTAAATAAAATATTGAAGTATTCATTCGAATATGTCAATTTTTTTTTTAAATTCCGAAAGAAAACATACAAACCATCTTCAGACTGATGAAATGACAACTGATTGTAGGTTACAAAAATTTACTTCCCAAAATTAGGGACATGTAGATCGTGAAACTAAAATTAAATATATAATAAATGCTAAAAGTACTTACTTAAAATTTCATATAAAAAAAAAATCAGCAAGTTATGTGAAATTGACCATAAATTTATATACAATAGTATATTTCAATATGCTACGTCGTGATTACTTCACTCTCCTATACTGTAATTTTAAAGTAATTATTTGTAATTTTAAATTATAATTTGATGTTGGATCTTTTTCAAAACAATATGTTTTATATTTTTTTAAAAACGACAAGGACTAAATGAGGAAATTATAGTTATATTCGTCACAAAAAACAAAAAAAAAAGACAATTCTACTGATATATTTGAACACTTATACAATTATCTTGAAAAATAAATGAAAATTGTAATATTTTAAATAAAACTAAATCGAAATGTGCAAAGCGATGTACGAGGCAAAATAAAAAAAATAATATATATTATTTTTATCATTAGATGATAAAAATAAAACATACAAGAACTGAACGGATTTACATGCAGTTTTTTTGACAGCAATATATAAATAATTTATATAAAAATGCAGAAATAAAAACATAAAACATAGAAAAGGGTCAAAAAACAAGAGATTTTTTTTACTACTCAAAAAGAAATACGCTTAATTATATTTAATTAATATTAAAATTTATAATAACATACTCTAATATATTCGGCACTTTAGTCGTAAAAATCAAAAGTACGAAAGTGTCGTAGAAACCTATCGTAAATCAAATGTATTTTAAACAAAAAAAAAATACATTAGCTTACTGGAACGGATAACTTTTAAGTTTATTATCTTATTTAGTCTCTGTAGGAAAAAAAAAAATGACTGAAAGTATAAGAAGAAGGACGAAAATATGAATGTTGGAAATCTCTCAATTATCATTTGTTTGTTATACATCCTTTGATAGATGAAACGAAACTGAACACGTCTTGAATTTTTTTCAATCAAAACGATTCAATTTTTCAACTGCGGCTGATGATCCTAAAAAAATTACACTTAGATAGTTCTTAAAATAATCCATTTTTACACAATTATAATATTACGTTCAATGTTTTTTATTTATTTTTTTAAATATATATATGAAATATGTAATAATAATATATATATTTATATTTTAAAATGGCCACGAAACGACCGTCCGCGATCCATCAAAAAATTGGTCAATTCAAGTAATGTATTAATATCTTTTTTATTTTTCATATTCAGAAGTATCGTAAAATATTTAAAATGAAGAGTAATTCAGAGTCGTACGTGTGATGTTACGTCCTCTTATCTTATGAATTTGTATGTTTAACAGATAATTAAGGAACATACGAGAACAAAAATTTTGCAAACGTTACAATGACACGGTCAATTCGAAAAATTGTGAAAATTGAATCATATTCATTCGATACGAGTCAATTTTAATTCTATATTCAACTTGGATTTGTTTTGATACAATTTTGATCCAATATTCATTCAAAAAAATTAAATTTTCATTCAATTGTATGCAATACAAGAAGTACTTGAACTAAGCCTTTGTCAATTGAACACAAGGTCTTTTGTAGACTGATTTATATTTAGTTTCAAACAAATTCAATAATAAATGGATACATCAAGTACGACTCTCAGAACGAAAATTGTGCATTTCCTTATGCCAGTACATAAAAAAAATGATACATATAAAATGTGTACATTGTTATCGTACACAAAAAAAAACTGAATTAAATATAAATAAATTAATATATATTTTTTTAAATGTCTTTCAACATTTTGTCACAGTTAAATTCATTCTTAATACAACAATAAACGTATCGTAAAGAGAAAAAAAAATGTTGGAGAAAAAATTACGTGGTTTTAGATATATATTTATATTTTTTTTAAATTCAAAACGTCCACGAATGCAATCGACGACGTAATTTTATTTTTAAATTATTTTTGACAATCTAGATCCGTCGGAGTTTTTCGAAAACGATGCAATCTTGGGGATTTATAAAAAAATCATATCACCGAATGAGTTTTCAAGAAGATTTCGTATCCGTAAGGCGCGATCCTTTCGGCTAATTAGGCCAATGTCGACCGATCGACATGCAAAGAAAGACAGTATTTGTTAAGACATTAAAAATTAGGTACTCGTTTACGAAAATAAAGAAATGTTTATATATACAACAGAAAATCGCCAGGAATAATTATGTTTCATTTTACACACAAAAAATTATGTCATATGCAGAGACAACAGAATGATGTATTTTTTTATCCTGACGCATATTCATCGACTCATCAGTATTTATGCATCATCGTCTCGTACATGTTTGAATATTATTCCTTCTATCAGAATGTAATTAACATGGATGACCCGGACCTCGTGATCCATTCCTATCTGCTGTAATGTTTGAGATTGTAATAATGAAATAAAAAGTACAATTATAGCTATTAGAGCATTCTAGGGAAAAAAAATCTTAAATCCATATCGGTGATATGATATAATGAAACCCTAAAGATGGAGTTGTGTCCTGGGTTGAGCGGGAGAAATTAACAGGATAATATCTCATTCTACAAATTGCCTGTCCACAATAATCTTCCCATCAGCAGTAAGATTTGAGTCGTTTTCGAAAATGGCAACGAAACGGACCATTGTACGCCTTTCAAATTTGTGAAGTCTCTCCCTAGGGCAGTCTTTGTAATTTTATGTTATATTTTTTTTTCGTAAATTCTTACATTCAAGTCATTCCGTAAATCTTTTCCTATCAATTTGGCCACACTTTAATTTTGAATTAATAACTTGAGGAATGGATTAATCGTATTTTCAAATTTTGATGTCACGATTTTTTAAATCTGATTTTGAAACTTACTAAAGTTAAATTTTAAAAATAATTTTCTATTAGTGTTTTGTTGTTATTCCACGAATGTTTTTTCATTCCGACGTTTTGGCATTGCTTCACTATTATTTTGGCATCTCCGATGAAATTAAATAGTAATAAAACAAATTCGACTTTGCTAATAAATACGGCCCGAAGAACGGTTTTACCAACAAAGAAATATTCAAAATTGTGAGCGTTTGAATTGGGGTGAAGTTTTAAATTAAATTTTCGTACATTATATTCGAAATTTGTGCCAAAAACTTCCAGACAACTATTAATCAATATAAAAGTGATCGCACTAAATGGGACAATCACTGCGTTGCACTAAATGAGACGTTCATCTCAAGGTTAATAAGATTTCAATGAATATCTCATTTAGAGCAACGTCAGGGAGAGATATCACAAAACTTCGAGGCAGTTCCGGAATATCGTTGCTGTGTTTTATTTGTTTAATATATAATCGGTTGTTAGTGTTTTTTTTTATTTATTTATTTCTTAATTAGCCACAAAGCCCGGGGAATGAATCGACTAATCTATCTCTCTCTTCTGCCTCCGTCCCGTCGTCTCTCCCTCCGCCTCATCGAGTGACAGCTCAGAAGCCGTCGTCATGTTGGTCCTTGTTGTTCTGCTGTTGTTGTTGCTGTTGTTGCTTGCCGCCGAGCTGGTCCTTGTTGTTCTGCTGCTGTTCCTGGCCGGGAGATCTGCGGCCGCCGGGGGGGCCGATGGAGCGCGCCGACGAGAAACACAGCTTCATCAGGAACGGAAATTTGGCACCTGAAAGAACGCAATAATCGAGTTTCAGATACTCGTTAAATATACAATTGCTATTCTCAAAAAACAAATAAATTTTTCCTATGAGACACAATAAGCCTTTGTTTTTGTGGGCATCACAAGATCGAAAAGCATTAAGTATCAAGTTTTACTCCTAACTACCCCAAGGGGATATAGTGGGGAGTTATGAATTTGTAATTTTTAGGGCTACTTTTTTATTGCAGATTATCAACTAGTATCATGCTGAGATTGTATTCTGAAAGTTTCATCGCAATGCATCTGTGCTGTGTGCTATGTACGGCGTGTTTATTTTACTTTATCAATTATAGACTAAAGTACTCATTCGATTCTTTTCAAATTTTTCAAATATGTATATCTAATACTCGCTTAGGCCCCATTAGATTTTGAAGGATATCTGATCACTGAAACTTAAAATTTGATATTTTTATCTTCAAATTGGTAAAAAGGCACATCACTTTCATAAAATGGCATTGAAGAAATATCAAGTTTACATAATAAAATATTTACATCAAAAATAATTGAATAAACTCATTTCATGAATATGCTGAATATTTTCCATACAAAATTTGAATACTTTATGGATTGACTTGTTAGTGAGGAGTTTAGCGTTGGCCACAACCCACTCGTTTATGTAATAGTTCTCAAATCCTTGGGCAAGCCTCAAAAGGACATTAAATCCATACCCTCATTAAATCCCCTGCGAGTCCTAAACTTCCTAAGAGAGCTACGATTCGAGGGGGTGCTATAACAGGAAACCCGGTAAGCAAGTAGAGGGGAGCGCAAAAGATCCCAAGGGTTGCAATGCATAAGAACACCCCCTAATAATTATAATAATAGTTCTCAAATGAATGATATTAAAATAATAAATACCTGGGTGCATGATAGTGGCGTGGTTACATGCCATGATGGCCATCACAGCCTGGGAGATACTAGAGAATTCCATCAGACCTGACGATGACCTGAAACACACGACGAAACACATTCAATACATTGAAAACATAAATAATTTATATTAAGAAGAAATAAATAGTGTAAAACTGAGGAAGGTTGAGGAATAATAATCTGGCTCGAAGGACCACAAAAATTATGCAGTTTCAAAGGGTTTTTTTTTTTTATTTCAATGAACTTTACAGCTTCAAGTTGTATTAAAAATAATATAAAATTACAATGATTCATAGCGCCAATTACAATGTTCTAAAAACAAAAAACTATTGAACCTACATATAGCATTGCAAGAGGGTTTAGGATATAGGGAAGGGTCAGGGAAGGGAAAAGGAGGAGGAGAGGAGAGGGATTTGCTCCCTTTTGGAGAAACAAGTTGTCGGGTCAATCGAAAGACCAGTCCCAGCGCAGGCATACCCAAAATACAGTTAAAATTTAACCATCTCCATCAAACATTTTCTGTATGTATAGAGACTAGACGTAAAAATATCAGGCCTAGGGTCACTTATACAGTATTTATCAATGAATTGCGTGAGTAATTAGTCCTAGGTGTGTCAATGTAAAATAAAGATGGGTTCCTGCCTATTCTCCAAGGGCAATGAAAGGGAAACAGCTGCAATAGACTCGGACTGCAGTCTTGCAGTCTTCTATTTGGTTCTAGATGACTGCAAGACGTTGACCACCAACAAGCCGTTTTATCACTTCCAACTAAGAGTCCAATAGAAGGCAATGAAAAGGCTGATCTTTTAGCAAAAATAGCTTCTGAGCAGCATAATAGTCTCAATAATTTTTATATCCCGACCTCAGATATACTGTTAATACCAAAACAAAATTTATATATTAATTGGCATAAACTTTGGAATAACTCATCTAAATTTAAGGGAAGACACTACGCTGCAATCCAAACTGAAATTCCCAAGATTCCCTGGTTCAAGGAAATAAAATGTAGCAAATATGTGATATCGACAATCTGCCGTTTGCGTATAGGTCACTGTTGTACGAGGAGTCACTTGTTCATATTGGGTGTTGTGGATAGTGACTCTTGCGACTGTGGGTTGGAGGAGAAGACAATCAACCACATATTTTTTAACTGTGAAAGATACCCGTCAAAAGAATTTTACTATAAAATAGGTTCAATTAAACCTCTCCCAACAAGAGTGGAGACTCTACTATGTAATATTAACCAAGCAACTTTAAGCTTGTTTTCAAAATTCATTAACGATAATGAAATCTTTGTGTGAATGTCCGTTTAATACCTAACTGCATAAAGTCGATGCGTAATAGAATATGTAACTGCCTGAGAACGCCTCCATGAGGTGAAGGGGCATAAAAAAAAAAACTAAGAGTCCAACCTCACACGGGGGGTTATATTATACCCTACAAATCATTGGCGGGGCATCCCCTCCCATTGGTACTTGTGCCGGACTTATAACTTCACAACTTTTGATGAGTCATCACCGAGTTCGACATAAGACGTCCATCTGACTCTCCTATAAATCAACCTTAAGGCAACATACCTTTGGTCTTTATGCACCTCTTTGTAGTCAGTCAAAATAGTTTTTTTGTGTTAATTTTGAATTTGCCATTCAATGGGAGGCTGCAGATTCGGTATTAAGATACATATAACATGGACTCCAATAGTGATGTATCGATTCCTTGAATAATATTAAGATTATAGAATATATTACCTTTCACTCTTAAGTGGAAACTTGGAAATTTGTGTGGGCGGTGTGACATCATAGTCTGCAAAGACTTGTCTCAGCTGCTCCTCGGTCACATCTGGAGGGGTGTTGAAGAAGTGGATTATCTGAAATAAAATAAAAGGATAAATAAATTCCAAGGCAAAGAATTTTTACATATACAGAAGTAAGTGGCACGAGGTTCTCTCTGTCTAAGTGGAGGGAAGACGGCCTTGAAAAGCTGATCATGGTTGGAAAGGCGCCTGGTACAAGACCGAGAGACAGATCGCCAATGGTCCGACCAAATATTCCTGCTACGACGTTCCATAGAGCCGTCCATTTGAAAGCTGACTGGATGATCTGGAGAGCAACGGTCCACAGTAGGGTACACGATAGGCACCTCCCTCAGAAACACTATTTAATATTCTGGTTTATTTGAGTACCTAATATTATGTTTATATTTTTTGCAAGCTTCAGATGGTTTTTTGATAGCCCTTTTTTTATTTATTTTGTAGTTTTTTCAATATGCACACGTAAGTATTCATATTGAAAAACTATGAATACGTAATACGTAAGTATGAATACGTAAGTATGCAGAAGCGGTGATAGCCCAGCGGTAAGGTCGTCGTCTCACATGCGTGAGGTCGACGGATCGAATACGGGCAGGGCACGCACCTCTGGATTTAAAAAAAAAAAATCTATGTGCGGATTTATATCACTAGCTATGTGTAGCCATGATCCAATTTGTCTGGTTCCCCCTTCTAAGGGTTACGAAGGTCAGATGGCAGTAGCTTCAATGTAATAACCAAACTCGCCAATTCCAGGATCATGGTCAAAGCATACCCCGATAGAAACGGGATAAAAGCGCTAAGGGGAAAGAAAAAATACGTAAGTGTGCAAAAGGCAATTCATTCCTTTAATCAGTAAAAAAATAAAATACAATTTGGTAGCACGGTGTACGTCATATACCACACACACACACACATACTGACAAAACTCATAGTATGCACTATCTACATGACATCCTATGAGATATCGATTTAAAAAATAAGCTTCTTAGGAGAGTGTAAAAAGAAATAAGGAAATACTAACCTTTGAAGGAGGCTGTATCCTGTTCTTGTGTATGGAGGCAGGGGTCAGGAATCTGTTGTTCTTGTTGCCCATGTACTCCTTGAACGAGGGACTCTTGTCTGCCAGTGGATACGGGTTGATCACCTCTGATAGGAACGTCTGCTTTGAGAAACTGAAAATATGTACACAAAATAAATTATCACATACATACATTTTACAATAATAGGTACCTTAAAACTGGCTTAAACGAGAAATTCTCTAAAAAGTATGATGAAATTTAATTTTAAATTAATGAAATAACACATCTAAAATAGATTGGTTTGAGAATTGGCTAATAATCTTAATGCACAGATTCATCAATAGATGGCGATCTAAATCATTTAAATATTGTTAATGTTGCTATGTCGTGTGCAATTTAATTCGTTTATCATAAATTACATACACACCATCACGGCATATCTGTACGGTAGCCAGCGACTGGTGTGCGGGTGTGCATTATACTATAAAAGGAAGCACGACACATGCGTGCATGCCTACACACCAGTCTCGTCTCTACCTAAAAAGGCATTACATTCAGAAGCCTCGAGGGGAAAATTTTTGATGAATTGATTCGTTTGTTTGACAACAGATCTGCGGAATAAAAACGACATTTGGACCTCAATTTTCAGCGGTGAAGTTAGGTCAGAGAGTCGAATAATACTTACGCCAAGGTCATGGTGTGATCGTTGACTGTGACATTATTTAAGTTCTGGACGCAGCGCTCGACCGACAGAGCATCCCCCATCTGGACCATGGCCGTTCCTTCTTTCGTCTTCAGGAATTTGATCTGAAATTGAGAAACATGACATTGACACTCCTTCTTGAACTATGAAAGGATATTTGCAATTTAGTTAATAATAAATCAATTTACAAATACTTATATATACACAAAAATATTTTACTTATATTACCCCCCGAAAAAAAATTATAAACTTTAAGTACAAGTGCACAAAGGAGAGTATCCAAAAAATATCTAAAAAAAAATTATCATGGCGTATTCCAATAATGTGGGGTAACCAGCGACAAGTTTACTACCTTATTATTTTGTTTTTATTACCTTATAAAAGAAAGCATGAAACGTGCGTGTATCCCCTCACACCTAAAATGGGCAATATTCGGAATGGAAAAGAGTAATAAATAATGTAGATATGTAGGTATATTTACCCTAGCGACGTTGCCGTACAGGCAGACGAGATTAAAGAGACGGTCAGTGTTGGCCGTCTGCGGATCCAGGCCGTAGACCATCATGACGCAGCCGTGGTGGGGAGGGGGCGGGGGAGGAGGCGCTCCGCCACCTCCGTGGTGGGGCCCCTGGAACATTTCCTGAAACAGACAAGTCAAAGTTATCATTACACCTGTGGGAGATGATGCGAGGAAGTCAGCACAATCACTACCTGAGTCTGTTCTCTTGGACCAGTCGTTTAACAAACATAATTTATAATCATGGTCGTAAATAAAAAACGAATGGGTTGTGGCCAACGCTAAACTACTCACTAACAAGTCATTCTATAAAGTATTCAAATTTTGTATGGAAAATATTCAGCATTTTCATGAAATGAGTTTGTTCAATTATTTTTGATTTAAATATTTTATTATGAAAACTTGATAATTATTCAATGCCATTTTATAAAAGTGATGTACCTTTTTAACAATTTGAAAATAAAAAATTCAAATTTTAAGTTTCCTGAGCTTGGAGTCACTTTGAAATATTTGACAGTTAAAAAAATAGAGAAGCACTATTCAGATATCCTTCACAATCTAATGGGGTCTAAGCGAGTATTAGATATACATATTTGGAAAATTTGAAAAGAATCGAATGAGTATAATCAATAGAGTAAAATAAACACGCCGTACATAGCAAACAGTACACAACACACACACAGATATGTACACTGTGATGAAACTTTCAGAATACAATCTTAGCATGATACAAATTGATAATCTGCAATAAAAAAATAGCTTTAAAAATTGCTTGGGTTAGTGAGGAGTAAAAAACACATATCCATCCATCTGAATGAATGTTTCGTAAATTTGGTGTACTTTACGTTATACACAAAAACAATTTTTGTACATTATACAAAGCATCGACATCTGCTGATACCGATATTCCATCTATTATCAACGAGATGCCATAATGAAAAGCTTTACAAGGTACCCAGGAAGCGTATTTACCTTTGCATGTTGATTAGGAGGCAAGTACTGCCTCGAACTAGGCACTAGTTTGTTGCGCTAATGCATTTAAAAACTCGTGTTGAATTCAAGGGCACGTGTCCTCTAAATGCACACGGTTTAGCAACGCAAACTGTTCATTGTTCTATTACTATGTTGTGTGTGTGTACTCTCTCTCGGACTTGGAGGATATGTACTCCACCATCAAGAATCAGGCTGTCACAATGGGACTAAAAATCAACACCCAGAAGACAAAGTACCTCTACCTATCCAAATTAAATTACTTTAGTAAGACACCCTATAATGATGTGGTTGTCAGTGGGGATAGGATAGAAGAAGTGGCTAAGTTCACATATCTGTGTAGAATTCTTACTAACACCAATGAGATGAGCGTTGAGATAATGTCCCGAATTCAAAGTAACACAAGAACAGCAGCGGCACTGGGAGCATTCCCGTCTCCAAAGTCCATATCGCGAAGAGTGAACCTCCAGGTCTATAATAGCCTAATTAAACCAGTAATCCTGTATGGTGCTGAGTCCTGGTGCATGACACTCAAGGACCAACAAAGACTGCTAACATTTGAAAACAGGATATTACGTAAAATATTAGGACCAAGACCAGGAATTGCGGCAGGTACCTGGAGACCACGAAGCAATGACGAAATTCGTGCATTGACAGGACAACCTTTAATCACCAGCGAAATCAGGTCCAGAAGATTAACTTAGATTGGACATGTTGTCAGATCAAGGGAAGAAAGAGCCACAAAACGTACTCTGCAAAATAACCCTGTGGGCAAGAGACCCCTGGGAAGACCAAGGCAGAGATTGATGGACAATGTTACCCGAGATTTGAACGTGCTGAATGCTTGTGATGTCTGGGAGTCCACTGCAGCTGACAGGAAGGCTTGGAAAGCTATTGTTCAGGAGGCTAAAGCTCTACCGGAGTTGTATGGCCATCGGAAGTAAGAAAGTTTGTAAGTAAGGAAGTAAGTGTGTTTACTCACCTTTTGAAAAAAAAAACTATTTCCTTTAAAAATGTTATTTTTATAAGGAATAGAAACATATTTTTTTCTTCATTTCGCTCTCCTGTACAATTACATTTATATGCAGATCTGACATTGATACTAGGGCATTAAAAGTTCTCACATTTAGAACTAGAAATGTTATACATATGGGTGGATGGCAAGCGGTTAGTGCGCTGGGTCGCGAGTTCGAATGCTGCCTCGACCAATTTCGTTCACCTACAGAACAAGCATTTACACTTATTTAGGGAACATAGGAAGATGTATATGTACTTGTTTAACAAGAACATATTCATTTTTATTAAAACAAAAAAATATATATGTACCTGATGGTGTGGTGGTACTCCTCTGTGCGGACCCCTGGGGTCTTTGATAAGGCCCTGGTTCATGCCCCCGCCACCTCCGCCGTACTCCATATCTGTAAGAACATCATTATTCTCATCTAGATAGTCTGAAAGCAGAAAGAGAAAAACACATTCAGGGTCAGCCTGAGCACACCTAACTGCTCGCACACACAACCAACACAGAACGGACTGATGGAGATGGAAGTGGAGTGGCGATGTGCAGAGACAAGTTATTAGAATCGAGATGACCATCCAAATTAAGAAAGGTTAGGTATATATACAATTGAAATGTTATACTGATGCGGACATTAATTTGAATTATGTAAATATTATAAAAGAAACGACAAAAAGACTAATGTCTGGTTTATATGGTTAAGTATTATATTTTTAGTCAAAAGTTATAGAGTTATAATGAATATAAAAAGTTATAGAGTTATAATGAATATAAAAAGTTATAGAGTTATAATGAATATAAAAAGTTATAGAGTTATAATGAATATAAAAAGTTATAGAGTTATAATGAATATAAAAAGTTATAGAGTTATAATGAATATAAAAAGTTATAGAGTTATAATGAATATAAAAAGTTATAGAGTTATAATGAATATAAAAAGTTATAGAGTTATAATGAATATAAAAAGTTATTTTAGATTATATACAATAACTCTAAGTGCTAAAATGACTTATTTGATATGAATAGTAAACGGAAGTTTTTTTTTTTTTTAATAAAAATGAATATGTCCTTGTTAAACAAGTACATATACATCTTCCTACGTTCCCTAAAATAAGCAAATAAATGCTTGTGCTATAGGAGAACGAAATCGGTCGAGGCAGGATTCGAACTCGCGACCACTGGATTACTAGCCCAGCACGCTTACCGCTCTGCCATCGACCCATCTATGAAGTGGATGGGTCAATGGTAGATGGGTAGTTATAATAATAATAATGAACACTTCCTTGCACCCTGCGCAAGTGGCGAGTTTATTGATGTATGGAAATTTCTTCCAACTAACCAGTATTTCCAGCCCAGAGAAGCAATATTAGCGTGAGAAATAAATTTAAATAAATTTCTCCTCTGCTGGGAATCGAACCCAGGACCCAGGACGCCCGCATAGAAACCAAACGGCTTACCAACTGTGCCACGGCGGTTGGCATATTTACATTCTACATTTTTCCTAGTTATGTTGTACTGCATTGTACTGATCAATATTTTAAGGTGGTGATATACAGTTAAAATTAAAATAATAAACATACATACATACATACCATCACGCCATGTCCCTCACGGGGTGGACAGAGAGAACCAAACGCCATATTTTTCTATCTTGACACACATTCATCACCTCATCAACATTCATACATCGTCTTATACACGTTCGTCTGTTGTTCACGCTTCTTACATTTCCATCTTTCAGAATATCGTTTACATGGTCGTGCCATCCTTTTCTAAGAAACATTAAAATATAAAAATAACTAGACCTATTTATCAATGTAACAGTACCTACTTGTTAAATATAGGAGCTCATTGTCATGAAATAAAAGTCGATGGGAGGATAAATATATTTAGAAAGCCTATGAGCCTCTATAACTGACAAGCACCAAAATACATCTCGGGAAAATAACAGGTACTATGTCAAACATTAATTGATCACGCACTCAAAAACAAGTTGCCACATTCCGGAGACTTACAACATTTACCGTCTTACAGATTCAGATTTAAAAAAATCTCTTCCACGGGTATCGAACCCGGGACCATTCGCTCGGGAGATATCCAACCAACTGAGCCACGAAGGCCGAAAGAAATAAAATTCATTAATTAAAAATTGTTTTTTTTTTGAAGTTGAGTCATTCCAAAAATAAGAATTTATCATTGAATATTTTTTTCGTTCATTCATTCATACCAACACGGCATATCTCACAATGTGGGGTAACCAGCGACAGACGTGCGGGTGTACATAACATAAAAAATTGTTAAGATTATAATATCATGAAAATTCTATTGTATAAATAAATGAACATAAGATTAGATGAAATAAATAAATGTATATTATAAAAAATATTATATGGATTGCAGATGTTAGGGAAAGGATAAAAAAAGCACAATATTTTTAAGGTAAAAAAAATAATGAACATAGTCACACTCAAAAAAAAAAATACTATATGAACATTGTGGGACACACACAACGAGCAAGAAACTAGTATTGGAAAAAATCTCTAAACAAAAAAAATCGGATGACAATAATTTATGCATAATATGGAATTATAAAAGGGGCGGGGTTTAAAACATGAAGAAATCGAAAAAATGAATGCTAAGTAATACAAATATTTTTTTTTAATTCAAAACTTATTTCTAAACTTAAAATAATTTGATGGTTGATTTAATTATGGGAATGAAAGGATAAAATCCTATATCTCATAATAATAATAATTTTATAGGAGATGAAAAACAAATAAATAAATAAATAAAATTAGATAAAATAAAAAAAAATCGGCCTGTAACTTTCTAAGAATATATCGTAAATTCTAATTCAGTTTTAAGTAAAAATAAATAAATAAAATAATCATTATTAACATGTCCATGTACACGATATTAAGCGACAAAAACAAGCTGCATTTAAAATAAAAACAAAATGTGCTAGCAAAAAAATATGTCAAAATAGATCAAAATACAACTGAACAAGTCAATTATCAAAAAATAAAAATGGTAATGCGAATTAAAACTTGCGTTATTTTTGATACAACGTGAGAGCATTGTGAAGTCGATCGGTTTAAAACTATCACAATCGAAATAAATGAATTGGGTTCGATTGCAGAAGATTCGTATGAATCAAATCGAATTCAAAGAAACAGGACGGGTTCTTGGGATTTGCGAATAATCAGAAAACGATCGTTGTGTTGATAAAGTCGTTTTAACACGAGCTCGAATCATTGCTGGAGGTGTGGAAAAGAAAGCACAAAAAACTCGACAATCTTGAATCACGTTAAGTGATTAAAATCCTTAAAACACTGACAATTTAAGTCTAGAAGATGACTATCCACCCAAAATGCCAAGCACACGAGTACCAAAGAAAGTTATGGCAGGACAACCAGGGGGTAAACGGAAGGTTTGCAGACTGAGGCTAAGATGGGGGGATGATATCAGGAAGGACGCAAAACAACTGTTCCGGGTTGTTTGGCATCTGACAGACTGAAATACGGCGGCCGAGGATAGAGGGCTGTGGAGGCTGAATTTAAATGAGGACAAGGCTCGATATGGGTTGTAGCGCCATTAGAAGAAGAAGACATCCACCAGGGTTTGAGAAATCAAAAGGGTATTTAATGATATTTTGACAACTTCACAAGGGTTTTTCGTGATAAACAAGAAGCTAGGATGAAAAATGCAAAAGAAACAGTAAATCGAACAATTCACTTAAACTATGGAGACACAGGAACGCTGATATAAGAACAGTTATGAATGAATCGTGGAAAATATGAGAATAAAAAAATACACAATGTTCTGTAATCAAGACAACGTTTAGAAAAGTGGAAAGCAAATAGATAAATGATTCCCTGACAACTGTTAAAAAGACACTCATATAATCTAAAGATAAGAGTATCAAGAATAGGATTAGGAAAAAACAATGACTGTATCAAGAATAGGATTAGGAAAAACAATGACTGTATCAAGAATAGGATTAGGAAAACAATGACTGTATCAAGAATAGGATTAGGAAAAACAATGACTGTATCAAGAATAGGATTAGGAAAAACAATGACTGTATCAAGAATAGGATTAGGAAAAACAATGACTGTATCAAGAATAGGATTAGGAAAACAATGACTGTATCAAGAATAGGATTAGGAAAAACAATGACTGTATCAAAAATTATACAAATTAGTCGTGTAAATTTTGTAACATAACAAGTTGCACAATTAAAAGGCGTTAAAACAAAAAAAAGTTATAAAGCGAACCAGCTTGATATAAAGTAGTGATTTTGCTAGATTTGTTATGTTGTTTTGATTAATTTTAAATTTAAAGTTCAGTGTATCAGAATTTCGCAAATTTCTTTATAATCAAGCAAAATTATTAATCGTGTTATTGTTACGATTAGTCAACGGCTGAAACTCAAAGATTGAGGAACGGATTGCGAAGTGTGAATCAAGACAGATTTAGAAAAATGATATATGGTATTAAATCGAGAACCTGCAAAAATCTTCGTCGAAACTTCTAAAAAATCGATTTGATAAGGGGAGCTGTTGCTATTGAATGAGGAGAATGTCCAAATCTCATAAAACTCTGTCGAAGTTATCCAAGTTGTGCCGCCAATTAATCATGTTTAATACTTACAATAGCAAACACAAATGAACCAAAATTTAAGCCCAAACCAAACCGTTCCTTCCTTCCCTTCAAATTTATTTGCTTATTCGACAATATGCAGAAATTTTAGCAACTGAAATTTTTGGATGTCCCTAACTAAATTTAAAACTTCAGTTATGGAAAATAAAAATACTGATATAATAAAAATATGTTGCTAAAATGCAATTTATAACGACTAATCAGTGTTTTCAGCTTAGAAAACTACATTGAAGTGTTTTAATTTATTATTAATTAATTGAAATGGATGTTCTTATTTAAGAATAATGGACTTAGTTATGAAAGACATTTCAATGTCTTAATAAACTAAGATGGGCGTTTTATTGTGAATAATGAATGACATTGACGTGGTCATTTTTAATACAAATAAAAATCGAAATGTAATTTTAAATTACGGAATAAATGGATATTCTGAATAAAAATATGTAAGACCCCTAAAAGATGTTCCTCGCGATACGCCACACGCATACCATCAAAATAAAAAAAAATATTCAAAACCATGTCAGTAGTGGTCGGTGTATCATTCAAATAACATATGTATCATATCATATCAATCAATGCAGTGTTCGTCATTCCAAATCCAAGGCAGGGGGGTTGCATTCCTGGATGCGCAACAAAAGTCAAATTAATTAATTTCATTCACGTTATTATTTTAATTAATATTATAGTTGATGATGCTGTTGCTGTTGCATGGGTCTGTTTCTTTTGTCATTCGCCATCATGCCTTCTCACTAACCAACCAACTCACCGCCTTCCACAGCTTTAGATGAAGCCTCTTCGTTTGCCTGTGCCTCGCTGTCGTCCTGTCCACTCTCTGGTTCAACAATAAGGCACCAATGTTTATAATCGATCGACAATTCCGCTAAAGTCTTTCGACTGCGAGAGACGCTCGACAGTAAAACTAAACTGAATACATCCAGTCATCGGGTCCTTGTACATTTCCAGAATCAAATTCATCTAAAGTAGTTGAGGTGAATTTCTGGACTGTATATTCAATTTGGAGTGTAGATTCTGGGCTTTGCCTACTGGAGCTACTAAACCATCGTATTTTTGATTCGATTTCTTTTGGACGCGTGTTTGATTAAAAGTTGCTACGAATTGACTGATAGAAAAAAAAACAGTTGTGTACTAAAATGGCAAAAATCGTATTTTACACATTATACCTATTTTTGACCGAGTTTCAATACGCTTTTGAAATTTGCAGTTACACTTTTGAAATTTGCATACGAAAATATCGAATTACGTCGGTTTAAGTAAATAAATTTGTACAGTTTTTTAAACAAGTTCCGATGGGAATCTAACCCAGGAAAACGCAAACACGAAAATAGTAAACCATCTATAGTTTCTTATTTTTAATGTTGATTATCTGACCCCGAAACGTATTTGATAGCTACGCAATAAAAGTTGGTCGTTGAGTTCCACTTCGAAACTAAAAAATAATGGGTTTGTTGCTGAATCGAAGTACAAGCTCGTTAAATGTATTTTTTTGCCAAATACGTCACTTGATAATGTGGGTCCAGTATTACTTATGTTTCGAGTAGCAAAATCGTACATTAATCACATTGGTATTAAAAGATTTTTTGCGCATTTCAATATGAATTGGAATGACCGTAACTAAATCTTCAACTATGGGTGAGTTCGTATATTTTCTGTGGATATTATCTATCAAATGTAACTCAAAAAACGTCATGATAAAAAAGCAAAAAAAAAGATATTCAACCCTTAAATTGAATGTGAAAATGACAGTTAATGTGGCGATAGTAAAAAAATCAAATATTGCCACCTAGTAATTGAAGTCTGAAAAATACATAAATATTTATAAAATATAGAAAAATAATTTAAAAATACTAGACGACCTGATTTATCCACGCAGACCTTACACCACCAGCGTTTAAATTGAACATTAATTTGTCGTTTAATGATGAACATTGACCCAAAATGACAATTTTAAATGTCCATATTTTCTAATCGCTTGGTACGAACCACGTTTCGGAACTGACTGCTCTCTCATCAGGGCAATTCATAACAGTAATTCATAAATTGGCCTGATGTGGGAGCCCTTTCAGGTTGAACTCTGATCGTTCTTTTACTGGTCGAATGTACACAGTCCACGGTACGGACAGAATCAACACTGAAGGGTCTTTCGTATAAATTTTCAATATTTACAAAATTTATGTATTTAGTTGGGAAAAGGGAACACACAACATGATAATATGAGTAAACACATATTGTTATTATTACAATTAGACCATAAACAACAAAAGGAGAATGTTAAACGACTCGCACGGGACGGAAGTGTAGTAAATTAATATTATGTAGGTAGTAAGAATTGCGAGGTATAAAAGAAATGCTGTGTTTTCGTAGCAATTCTGATTCCGTATTACAGCTGTTGACCGACCGCCAATTGTTTAGAAACGAGAGGCAACGTTGCGACAATGAGGATTTTAGCTGGGTTAGAAATGATCCATTCAGTTTTTGCGAAATTATTTTATCGACTTTTATCGAAAGAAAATCTAATCGTTAATCCGACAAATGGTCTTTTGAACCGGATATACATAAGAGAAACGGTCCTTCGAGCCAGACATAAGCATAATATTAATTTAAATCAGGAATAGAAAAAATGGTAGAAAAATAGATGATTGGTCCATTTAACTCGAAACGGTCCTTTGAGCCGGAAACATGAAATGGTCCTTCGAGCCGGAAAAAATCGAATCTGGATGGTGATTCCTCATAGTTGAGCAACGTTTTCCGAACAGTATGAAGAAACCCAAGACCTTTCTACAAATCGATAGAGGTCAATCCTTTAGAGTTCAAGGACCATCTTATACTAGCACAACTCTTTTTATACTTTAATGATATTTACTTTAATGCATTCAACAGCTGTAAAACTTTCAGAATCTCAATAGTCAATGTGGATATTATGTACAATTTAGTTCAACATTTTGTTATCAGAGTCTAGTTTAATTTTATTATGTGTATGTACAAGATTATTTACATGTTTTTGAAATGTATAATCTATTTTTTGCATAAAATATTTTATTAAAAATTGATAGAAATGCTGCGCTTTAATGTGTAACGTAAATATATTGGCATTTTTTTACTATTTTGCCGTCGGACAATAATTCAATATTAAAACGCAATAGGTTTTGTTAAAACTAACTACATGGAAAATGTCAGTTTAAACACTGAAACCGACACGATTAGTGTGAAAAATATACGTTACATTCACGCACAAAAAAGTTTTAAAGTTATACGACGAACAATGTTTGATTTTAATTATAAGTATGATTAACATATAATAATGTGAAATACCTAATACAAACTACAGAATGAATTAATAGAAATAGTTGTTTATGATAGTCAAATGAGTGATGAAAGACATAATGTTATGTGAATTGTTATAATACAAATATTTGTACGATACAAATATGTACGAGATACACTGCGAAATAATGACGTGCACAATGTATGGAATGAAAATAAATTTATATTCAAATCGTAAATTGACAATTATTGCAGAATTCGACACAAATTGTATTGGATGATATAATAGGATTTGAGAGATTATTAAAAAAAACGTTTTAACAAAAACAGGATTAAACATGAATTTTTAATGGATTTGATTTAAAATTACAACAAATAATAGATTAAATAATATAATAAATAATAGAGATGACGGGAAAATTGAAACGAAACGACTTATTATTATAATTAAATGGAAGTAGTACCTAATGCAAAAAAAAATAATTAAGATTTGTGTAACAATTGTAATAATACAAATATTTGTATCACATAAAAATACTTATATGTCTCTGAAATGAAATATTGATATATAAAATAAATAGAATAAAATACAGCATAAAATTAGGCTTCAGTCATTTTAAAGTATTGATAATCAAAGAATATTTAATTTTGGGATACCTACATAGTCATAAATAATGATACAATTGATAATTTACAACAAAAACCAGTAAAACCTAAATTACACCTACAAACATGTTGACAATTAAAGGTGACAATACAATTATTGAGTAAGACAACGACGGTAAAAAGTATAATCGAAGTATTAATACTGTACCTCTATAGAAATTCCTCTCCATGGGTGGTGGCGGCCTTCGTCTTTCGTCATCGCCTTGACCGCGTAAGTTCGGTTGCGGCGGGGTCGGTTGCGTGGCGGTCGGATGTCGATGTTGTTGTTTGGTGGTTGTAGTGGTTGTGGTGAGGTGGTGGTGGTGGTGGTTGTGGTGGGGGAGGAAAAAAAACAAACAAAACATACACGATGTAGCAAACTGATCGGATAGGCGCAGCAACGAGTGTGCGTGAGTGTGACAAAATATAATCAAATTGATATAAAACAGAGACAGAGCCATATCATGGGAAATCTCTCTCGATTGTAAAAATAAAATAAAATTGAAAGAATTTACAAAATTCCATTTAAGAGGGCACATAACGCTAAATATAGTGACTGAAAATATGATATGTATTAAAACCGCCTAATGCACTGTGTTACGTATTTGTAAAATTAACTATAGCGTGCGCTAAAAAGGGTTCAAATTATCGGAATCGCAAAATTTGTTGATTTTTGTATTTTAAGAACAAACTATCACTAACATTCACATTTAATCTTATGCACTCTTTAAGCTCATAACATATTTATTTCTCTACGACACATAGTTATGGAGTAATAGAGTAATGCTTTAATAATTTCCTAAAGGGAGGGACTGCTGCCAACGTACCTATTTTTCAATTTGATATACCATCATTATTTCTTATCAAATCGTTTTGAATACAAATAATTTAGATAGTTTGGGTAATACTTGACTTTATGATAATTTCTTGTAGAAAAATAATGGCATACCCCGATTTTCAACGTTTATCTTATATTTTTAATAAAATATAAGGCGTAGTTTATCATTTTTTTTTAATTAAAGAAGACAAAAATATCTAGACAAATATGATGTGACGTTGCATTAATGCATCAGGTTTAGTAAATAAACATAAAAAACATTTATTTTCCATTCAGCGCCATTGCGAAATAAAAGTTTTTTTGGTTATCAACTTAAACTGATGCATTAATGCAATGTTACATCGTATTTTTCCAGATATTTTGATCTTCTTTAATTTATAAAAAAAATATAATGCTCTATACCTTATAGTTTTTTACAAATTTAAGATAAATGTCAAAGATTGGGGTGTGCTTGTTATTTTCCTACAAGAATATATACAGAACAAAATAAAACAGAAAAGGTATATTTTTCTTTATTAACATCCAAAATAACTAGGTTATTTTTTTCAAAATTATTCGTTTTGTAGTAATGATGCAAATTCAAATTGGAAAAAAATAGGTACGTTGGCAGCAGTCACCCTCTTAAGAGGAATTTAGGCTGAATTTTAAAATTGTGTGTCGAACATTCACTAGAGAAATGTTGAAAATACTGATGGTATGTGTGTTTAGAAACTCACTGTTTATTTGTGATATTTGATTTGAAACTGGGGTGTTTAGGTTTATATGCCCCCTTAAGAAATCATTAAAATAAAACAAAACATTCAAATACTTTTCTAGGTATGATAATGCAAGGAAGGAAAAATTAGACATGGTTCCCATTAAAGCTCCCAAGAAATGACAATTCACAATAATTTACTATGACATTGGGGTCACCAATAATCATCTCGGCTGCCGGTATTTCTATTAGAAAAATTAGACATGGTTCCCATTAAAGCTCCCAAGAAATGACAATTCACAATAATTTACTATGACATTGGGGTCACCAATAATCATCTCGGCTGCCGGTATTTCTATTAAAAAGATGGGCGTCAACTAACGAATCCGGCGATTTCATTGCACATTTATGATAAAAAAAATAATTAATACAAGAACACATTGCAACATATACTAATAAAAAAAATACAATCGAGAGAAAATTCCCAGAAATACAAAAAAATAAAAACATAAAAAACGTGCAGACAGGAACTCATCAAAAGAGATTTGACTGAAAAAAAAAACGAGAACAAAGCAAATACATTCAAAAATAACAAAAATATATATATATATATATATATATATATATATATATATATATATATATATATATATATATATATATATATATATATATATATATATATATATATATATATATATATATATATATATATATATATATATATATATATATATATATATATATATATATATATATATATATATATATATATATATATATATATATATATATATATATATATATATATATATATATATATATATATATATATATATATATATATATATATATATATGTTAACTTTTAGGTTTTCACGGGTATAAGATGAAAAAGAATTTTCTGGGTTAACCCGTGTCAGATAGTCTGACACGGGTTACTATCTGACACGGGTTAACCCAGAAAATTCTTTTTCATATATATATATATATATATATATATATATAATACATAGTTTCATAAAAAAAAAAATAAAAAAATCGTGGTTAGTCACAAATTGAATACAGACTTAAGCGACGGTCAAATTATGTATGAAATAGTAGTAATACGAGATTTTTGAAATCAAACAAATTGATTGTTGTTCCATATATATTTTCTCATTTTAAAAGGACGATCGTTTCGGCTGGCTAGCCCTTATAGACTGGTAAGCATAGAATTATGTTTTATTCTTATATAAGGTACTAAAATTCTGTATATTTTTACATACATATTAGTTAGTAATACATCTTAAAAATGTTATTCAATTCATTTTAAGTACCTACTTATCTACAAATTGTAACATATTTTAAGTAATTATTAAGAAAAAACCTGTAATTGACATTTTTACCTAATGGCCAGACGGGAAATTAGTGTGATTAAGATATTAATTTCATTTAATGATTCGGCGGATATTTTGTGGTAGTTAATATAAACCATTTTTGAATTGTAAATTAGCTCTAAACCACTTGTTTTTTGAGTCACTTCGCCTAAGTGACTCAAAAAACAAGTGGTTTAGAGCTAATTTACAATTCAAAAAAAGATATTAATTGTTTATACAACTAAATTGTGAACTTTTGCTGAAGTGTTATACAATTATCGATTCTACGAAAAATGATAATTTGACTGTTAATACAGGAACTATGAAATTTTCAGCCATACACGAATTATACAATTCAGAAGAGAATTTTTGTGACCCAAAAATGCCAATTAAACTGAAAGGACCTGCGCTACTGTATGGGTCCGAATGTTGGACGATGTACAACACCTTCCATAGACGAATGGAAACCACCGAGATGCGTATGCTAAGATGGTCAGCGGGAGTGTCTCTAAAAGACAAAATAAAACGTTCATACATTCGCGGAAGCTTAGGAGTGACAGGCATTAACAATAAATTAGAAGAAAGACAATTGAGATGGTATGGTCACATATTAAGAAGACCCGATGGTCACATTGTGAACCAGGCTATGGTCGTAGACATCCCCCGATAAACGAATAGGGGAAGACCAAAAAATACATGGATGGCGCAAAGGAGTTCACAATTGATTAAACAAGAATTAACATCGGAGGCGGCCCAGAACCGAAGAGTGTACAGCCTGAGGATGAGGAGAGCTGACCCCAACAGTCTTCATCGACGATAAGTTGGGATGAGGCCAGAAAGAAGAAAAAGGTGATTCAGAGGTTCCATCATTCGGATTTCAGAGGAGATTTAATTCAGAGGCATCAGAATTTCAAAACCAGAAGAGATTCAATTCAAAGGTATCAAAATTTCAAATTCAGGGAGCTTCGTTGATTATTCTTTAAATAACAAATCAAAATAAACGAGTGAGTTGTAGTCAACATTTATTTCTCGACGTCGACGTCTGATGATGCCGGATTACCGGATCCGGTTTTCTGAATTCCAATCGAGATTGGATTCTAGTGTCCATATAAAGCCTGCAGGAAAGCGAATCCCGTGCGACGGGACAAGACGAGGACAAAGAAAATATAGAAACATTATGTTCGGGCGATATCACCTTAGCAGATTTCGTACAAATTAATTTGGAAAGAAAATCTATGAGTCGAGCGGTTTCGTGAGACGCGTACTAAAATGATATTATTATTAATAAGAAAAAAAAATAATCGACGTAAGAGGTGGTGAGAATTGACAAAAGAAATTCGGTAATGGACGCAATGACGCAACGGCCATGTCTAAAACTGGAGCCCATTAATCACGACAAGTGACATCTTTCATCGCCAGGAAAATGACACCGAGACACCGAGCGGCGCGCAACAATTTGGTCGACCGTCCCCATATTTGCAAATCAAATTATAATCCAGGGAAGTATTCAAAGGAGAGGACCAGGGCGTCGAAGAATTTCTAGACCCCGCAAAGCCGAGGCAGTGACGCAGAAAAGTACTACATTGCTGTTAAGGGTCATAGTGAACAAAGTGGGCGATAGCCCTGATGATCGCTAACCTCTATAAAGGAGACTGAACATAAGTATAAGGTCTATATTTTACGACGACCGGTCCCATATTAAAAATTTTCAATAAGAAATAATAAGAAACGAATGCTTTCATGAGTTAACAGAGGCACACACTAAAAAACGGAAATACCTACAATGAATTTTCGTATAAAGTGTCTGAAAATTCTCGGAATTCCCTTTCACTTGATTGAAGAATTAGTGTTAAGCAGCCCATTCACGATCGTGCCATTCGGCGTCGTTCCATATGGACCGTCTCCATTTGGAGCATTGTAAAATTTTCATCACACTCACGGGCGCGCAATTGAGCCATCAAAATTAGTATACGCAAGCGCTTTCGCATTAATAAGTTCTATTTTTTTTTAATTTTCAAGTAAAAATGAGTTATGGTGAGTGAGTCACTGATGGTGAGTTTTATACAGCTGCTATTTAGCGGTTTGTTTACATATAAATAGAAAAAAAAACAAAGAGAAAATGTTGTATTTTCGCATTCACGAGAGTCAAACAACTCGGCGCAATGAGATGGCGCAATGTACCGCTGGTTTTCACACTCACGAGCATGCCGTGCCGACAGGATGCGCCGCGCCGTTTTCGCGGTACTACAGAGTTTCGATCGTTTGGAATTCCATTTTGGTGTGTCAGGCCAATTGGGCTGCGCGGGATTTGACATTCACGAGCGCATTTTGGAGTGATGGCAAGCCATTTGGAAGGATGGCACGATCGTGAATGGGGGCCTTTAATCTTCTCTTTTCAAGTTTAATCAGTTAGAATATATTGAATTGACAGACTAGCATATATGAGAAAAATAATTAACAGACTACCAAAGACAGAAGTTTGTATCGCTCGGTTCTCTCTGCCTATTTCAATGACAACGGCGTGATGGAATGTATTTATGTATTAACCAATTTGCTATACACAAATATGGTGCGAATTCTTAAGCTCCGTTTGGAACGTGGACCTAAGGTCCCGGACCCCTGATCCCAGACACACTTGGTATCTCTCATCGGCTGGTGAAAGTGGGTGATGAGTGATGAATCAATGTTGCTTCGGCGAAAGACGTTTTCGGGGAAAACGTAACAGGGAGTGCCGTCGCTGGTAATTTTGAATGACGAGGGGATGGGGGGCAATATAATTTAGCGTTAATGCGAATGTAAATAAAAAAAATTCCGAGGATCTGATGGAAATACCCCGAATAACAGCGCGTACAAAGACTTAGATTTTTTTGAAATATGACAACAATTTAAAAAGCTCCATTTAACGATACGACACCATTTTCAAGAGCGCTTTAGTTTAATTGCTGGCTTCATGAAACGACAGTTGTTGTCATAAGTAATTTATTAAAAGTATCAACATTCTGAGCAGTATTATCTCCACAAAACCCCGAGGAAGTCCGCGCGAACTACGCTGGACAAATATAAGGAAAGAATTGATGGAGAGACAGCTGACTGCGGAAATGACTCAGGACTGAAAAACATGGAGATTGTGTACAATAAGAGACCGTATTCTGAACACAAAGTGTGTCTTTTACACTGAAACTGCGATCGCAATACGACTCAATTCAATTCCCTTCTCAACGTAAAATGTCTATCCGACGGTACATTCTTTTGACAAGAGTTCTTGAATGTATTGTGTAGTAAAGTCATGCAGTCTCGTAGATTGTCTTAAAAATATTTCCCAATTTAATATAAAAATTCCAATATCAAGTTAAAAACGATCATATTTGATGCAAGAACAAAAGTAAATCTTGATTTCCAAGAAATTGCTAAAAATATACGTTTGAAATTAATAATTGTCTCACGAAGCAATACAGTCCTTCGGTGTTATTACGCTGAAATAAAACTGATAAATAGAAAACTAGTCCACCGGAAAAAATCAGAGAAAATTATTCGTCATGCCTGTCGCGTTATGCGCGACTCCCACGTGCGTCCGATAGAGACAGACCGAGAAGAAGTCTGGGGCGACCCGGAGGCCGTGAGTCATCGGAGTTCAGAGCCAAATGGGCGGAGTTCGGACGCCACGCCCGTCGCCATCGGGAGGTGTGGCCAGAACGGGACAAGTGGAAGACCACGAAGGTCTGCAGGGACACCGAAAAATGCCGAAGAATTTAATACAAAAGAAATTGGATAGCAAAAAGCTTTTGAAATAATCACAGCAACTAGGTAATCGATCAGATTACAAAACGTCGCACGACACCTGCCAAATGATTGTTCCAAAATACTTAAAAAACTACACAACCCAGAAAATATTGAATATTTGTTTTTGCGGATTCGGTGGCAAATCATTTTGAATTATCATCACTACATCTTAACTTCTGAGGTCTTGTTGGTTATTTGAATTCTGAACCACAGTTTCAGGGTCACAGGTTTCCCGGTTGCGTTTTTTTACTTTAAGTTCCTGATGGATTTACGTATTATCTCTAAAATGGGGTAAATTTGTATCGGGAACCTGAAGTTCAATTGAAAAATGATTCAATTTTTTCAAATGGTTACAAATTTTTATATGGTCCCATTTTTTTCTTGTTATAGCTATGCCAAATTAACTGCTGTTTTGACAAATTGCTTAAAGACAGTCTGGCATATTACAATAATAACAATAATAATCTACGTCCAAAATAAAATTAATTTAATATTCTCGGGTTTAGATAATTAGAACGTTAAGGAAACACAGGCCATTGAATAATACATTGAATAACCTACGCCAAGAGTTTTTGTCACATACGAAATGTTGCACACCCGTAAATAACATTACGGAATGAATGCGTTCGGGATTCGGCCACTATGACAAATGCTGTTTACTAGTTTACATATTATAGTCCCACACTAAATATATAAGATAAACAGGAGCGTCCTCTAATATAACTGTGCTTATGCAATCATCGAGGTTACAGGTTTGTGGAATAGGATGAAAATAATACTTCATGAAGTTTTCCATAATTTTAAGACATTTCAAATTCACTAGTTTTGCCCTACCTGATGCCTTTTTGACTATCTTTTGGCAAAAATACTGTGCACTCTTATCATCACTTTCAGTGAACGGCAAGCGTAAAGCCTGCTGCCTTGTCGGAATACTTATGCAGTAGCAAGAATGAATGAATCTTGAGAAACAACAGAAATGAAAGCCAGTCAAAAAATGAATCAAATATTTCTATACGAAAAACAGCGGGCATGACACGAATCAAATCACCAGGACTGATGACAAAGAGTTATGATAAAAATTACGAGAAAAAATTACCCAGATTTTCAAGAACCTTAATAGTTCGTATACCTCCCACTCTAGGCGAAAATACCAAGCAATGACTGGTATCCACGCAGCAGCGGAAATAGCCGCCATTTTATTTCACGATTAGTTTGCTCCTTTGTCGTCCGGCTCGAATGGACCGCGCGACGCCCCTGTCCACTGTCACGGCGCGCAATGCCAAGGTGGACCCTGATTAATGTCTCGCAACGGACGACACTTCGTAAATATTATATTATATATCTCAATCCTACAACGGCCGCGAGTATTCTCGCGTATCCCCCCGGAACAATGGACGAAAACAACGATACAATTGTGACAGTTATTAGTATTGTTAACATTAAATGTAAAGAAGATGAAAGAGAAATTGCTACACAGTCGCAATGGACGAATAGATTAATGGACGTACCACAAAATCGAGCGGAAGACAATAGTCTAAATAATAATTTAAAACACCGCAAAGCATGGTGTATTTCCACAATTATCATTAAGGCGAAGTAACGCGTTAAGGAATGACAAAAATATCGTCTGAAATATTCAAACGAAACGTCAGCTCGGTGGAGACAATTGGGTTTTATGGGCCTATTGGCAATAAATCATTACTGAAATATGAGAAAATCTTTTGTACATAGGCAGAGAGAACTGAACGCCACACATTCATAGCTTTTCAACATCTCACACAGAATATTTCGTTATGCCGACCTTTGGTTTGATGTTCGTTCTGTTGTGATTTTTATCCTCATCTTAATCTTATTCAATATTAATGGCAGAACCAACTGAATGCCATTCTAAATTTAATATTTTTTGTCTTCTTTCTCATTCTGTTGATTACAACCACATTTTGGCATTTTCTATCCGATTTGATGACACAGTTATTTTATTACTTCCCGGTACCCTATTTTCAATGTCCTTTTCCAATCTTGCATATCGCTAAGACCTACACTGAGAATAAAATATTTACTGCAAAAACCTGCATTTTTTAAAAATGCTTATATGAAGTGATTTTTAAGTCAATATTTTTTACTTAGAGTGCTTTGTAATAAATACATAAAAGTTCTTAATAATAAATGAAAATTCTGAGAAATCATTTTGCCAACTACTATCGTAGGTTGACCCATCATTTATTGTGAAGCAAATAACATATCCAGAAGAGTACATTCAACATCGATAGCCTAAATTACTGACTCATATTTTTGTCATAAAATGTCCTATATTATAGAGTAAAACTTATAAACGCCTCACTCATCCAATTAACAATTCCTCACAAACTTGTCATTTGAAATCTGATATTAAGACTAGCGAACAAAAAACATAAACATAATTATAACAACGCTAGCATAAAGCTGCTTCGCGTTAGAAACTTTTTTAAAAACGATCGAGTATCGCTTTGTTATTCCACTACGATAGAAGTTCGTTAACTTGATTTCCTTTGAAGTCCCAGTTCGTGTGTGTTTTACGGATCAACTTCAATTTAATAAACCTAATGCACACTAATTATAATGATCTACAGGAGTGATCCTGTTTATTCTTGTCAACTTTCAAAGTGGAAAACTCATTTATTTTTAAGCGAATTATAACCAACGTGACTCTCCCTGTCTCTGGGTCACAACGAAACGCGAAAGAAACGTTACAAAACAAAAACAGAATAAAGGTGTTGTTTTTTTTTAATTAATTGTAAACGCAGAAAATAAATAAGGAAAAACAAATGAAAAGATTTGCAAGAGATAGTTGCAAAAACAGCTGTAGAATTAGACAGCATATTTAAACGAAACTTCGGGAAAAAAGTGCAACTTATATTGTAAAAAACTCCAAAACAACGGGAACAAAACAAACGATTGTCCTTGTCAAAAAAAAAAACAATACAGAACAGAGCAAAGTTCACAAAGACATGTAGGTTATTAAAATATAAAATCAGTCACGTTTCACAAGTGTGAGAGACAACAACAGTCAATTAGGTGTTGACTGTTGCGAGGAGGGTGTAAAGGAACAAAAATAATAGGAATAAACGAGTCGAGGAGAAATAAATAGACCCGATCCTGGTAAATAAAACAAATGTAATTATCGCGACAGTGTCGAGAGGCAGACGAAAATGTTTACTCACTGTATGGTTGTGGTCTTCCGCCAGTAAACTGGGGCGATTGTAGAAGCGGGACAGACCGCTGCTGCTGCGGGGCGCTGTCCTCTTCGACTGCAAGAAGAAACAAGGTGAATACATTAGAGAAAAATATATAACAGTGCAAAAAAGTCTAAAACCCAAGATGTCGATCAAGTTCAAACAAAAAATTAAAATCCTTCACGTGGAGTGATTTTGTGAAAGTCAAAATGGCATCAAAAACCAAGTCATCTTTGAGGTGGATGAAGTTCAGCAGTTCCTGGCTGAAGCATCGTTACAAGAATTAATAAAATTTATTTAAAATAAATATAATTTGAAGCTTAAATATAATTCATTGTAGACGTTTTCCAAAACATCTTCCTAGTCCAAGTCGACAAATCTCTAACATATCAAGATAAACCGATGGTTCTCGATGATAACGAATGGATTTAGAACTGGAATAAGGAATTATCAGTCCTTCAAAGTGCGATCGACACACCCCTTCGTAAATAGTCATGGTTCACATAAATCCGTCGACAAACGAAGCGAAAGAAGCAACAAAAAAATGGAAATAGATAATAAAAAATAAATAGAAAATAAAAAAAAAACCCTACCTTGGACACGAATAACTTACCTCAGCATAACTGGTCCTCAGCGAGAGGAGCGTCGCGACGTTTGCCGCCCTCTCTATCTCTCAGTTTCACTATCCCCATGAAAACTGGAAGAGAACCGGATCTTCCGTGTCCGAAACAGACCGAAGACCTCCAGTCCCTGCACACACAAAGACAAACACACTCCAATTTATCGATGGACCTACATCAACCCCAACAACCGAGGCGATGTTATGATAATTACCCCAACACCTGCTGAAGACATCGTTCCGAAAATTTTTCAAGGTCCTTTCTCCTCGATTGTTACAAGCTTTTACTTTTTTTCTATACAAAGCAACGTATACGTTGTTTTTCCAAGTTATCAACATCCAACATTGTTGGTGCTCATCATATAAAATTATCACAAGCTGTCAACAGCAGCACAAGTTTCTACTCTGAAACATGTGGTTACATCTTTGATCTTCGTCACAATTTGAGTTTGACACATCGTTACAATCCCAGTCACCAAAAAATATACATATGTCAATAATCGATTTCGCAATTTTCGTCGTTGTTTTGTATTGCGAAAAGCCTCCGGTGAATGCCAGAACCTCGGTACAATAATTAATAAGTGTTGTGAACTTGCTTCGATGATTGCTAGCCGCGCAAAATGTCAACATGTCCAAGGGGCAAAAAGAAACAGCCCAAAGAGCAGTGAAATATTTCAGAAACAAGTAAAGTGATGCGAATCAATCAGGTTATTTGTAGGACAGAGGGAATCATCCAAACGTATAGAAATAAATAATTTGTACATTAAGTCCCGTTTGGAGCGGTGATTGATGTCGGCTACTAGGAATGTAATATTTTATTTATAAGTATAGCATGAGAATAATTGGCGAGTCATTTTTCCCGTCGATTCGAATGTCGGCCGATATTAATACGAAACTCAAACGTCGCTTTGATGTCCCCAATGAAAGAATAATAAAATGAGAAAAATGGCGAAAGTAAATCAGGGAGAATCAATGTTAAAAGAATGAAAAATCACTGGCCAAGAATGTTTCAACTTTTGATATATCGACGACTGATGCGCGAACGTCAAGATCGTTTTGACAAAAGAAAAACGAAGGAAATAAAATACACAGCGAAATAATGTGGTACGAAAGAAATGTACCATTACATTTGAGTTCAAAAATCAGATTGTACAAAACAGGGCTGCACATTTTAAGGAATCTCGGAATGCAGATGTATTTCAGCAATGCCATTTTTACAGCAAATACTTCCAAAAACCCAAAATGTAAGACAAGGCCATCGGATTAATAAAAATAAGACGGACATGGGGATTTTTGAAAAGGTTATAAAGATTGAATATCGAATAAATCCATAAAGGAACTCGTTGACAATGCAGCGACTGAAGCGACACCGAACACAGGAACACAATTTATTCAATGCAGCAATAAGACTCAAATAATGTACCGACGGCGATGGTTCTCGCATTTTTGCAGGAGTTGAGGTGATTGACGCACGGTTGTAAGGGTGACGAGTTTCACAAAAAAGAATGAGAGAGAGAGAGAGGAAGGAGAGAAAAAATCTTGACAGCAGCAATCAAATAATTTACAACACGACTTAATCAATGGAACATGGGATGCGTCCTGCAATCTCAACAAGTTTCATAACAGCAGCAATAAAAACCAAGGCATCATATAATCATAATGTTATAATATAATATACTACCCAAGATAATAGTTTAAACACTCTTACGAACTCATTACAAACCAATTAAATCAATATATTAACAATATAAATATGTATATATGAGAGCTACAACTTTTGCTTCAACAAATCCAAAATCCTTGATATAAACACATATGTTTTTTTTGGTTGTGTAGTGTTGATATGTTGTGAGCTGTCGTGTTTGATTGATCTGCGATATCTTTTAATATTTTTACTGCTGTCGTTTCGTCCGAAACAATCTCGGAAGTTTTCGTTTTGTCAAATCATCACGAAAAGGCATGAAAGCTTTTCGATGTTGCAATTATGTTGTCTGTTTATTTTTTTGCTTTGTTAGCTGTGATCTGTATTATGGCTTTCTCGAAACTGTTGTTAGTATTCGGTTAGAAAACATTGTTCAGTGTTCGTTTTGTTGTTCGAGTGGACGAGACTTCTCCCTTAAGTCGGTCTGTTGATCACGATGTCTGTGAAATGTGGGGGAGCTCCATCGCTTGAGGGTTTTTGTTGTCGACCTTAGACGGGTCGATTTTGTACTGGAGCGTCTGTTTCTGCTACAAACTGGGGTATGATATAATATCTTTGTGTCTGATGTATTGTGGGTTTGATTCTTGTGTTTTTTGCTGACAATTTCCATGCAGAAATATTACATTGTTATGTAAACCATGAAGCATTTATGAATACGGTATAGGCGTTCGTTAGGCGAAGAGCAAAATACAAAGATGTGTTATTACAAAAGTTTTATTTTTCGTTTTATTTTATTAAAAATATATATATATTTGCCACTGTAGTCTGTTCTGTATTTATATATATATAAATGTATTATATATTGCTGAGCGTGTTTCGTATTCTTGTGCTACTGTTGCTTGCTTTGTTGTCTTCATATCAGTTTTAATCGTTGGAATATCCGAATGATGTCTTTATATATTTTATAATATACAACAATCTAAGGTCGTTTTAGAGACAAAAAATGAATTAAGACAATGTCTTGTATAAAAAATTGTTTTTGCTGTTATATATATCAAATTGATGCTTCGTAAATATACATAATATAATATAGACGAGTGTGTTTGTCTTTGATTTATGTGCTTGAAAAAAGATATACAAGTATATTATTGAGAGATAAGAGAAGATAGATAGAGAGAGATAGAATGATAGTTATTTTAAATAGAATGAAATAAAATCAACTATTAATCCAAATAAAAATATAAATAAGATTATGATAAAAGATCCAAAAGTTTGCAAAAATCTAGATAACACAGATAGTCACCAAAAAAACCAGGATGCGGCTATCGTTGTCTGTGGACTCATGTGATGCATGTTGTTGGCTGAGAGAGAGAGAGGTAAGTTGGATGGGAGGGAGGAGTTACACAAAACACAACTGAAATCACAAAATACGTACCCGCTTGGCTGGTTTCATGTTGATGATTGTCATGTCATGCTCATGATAGGGAGATAAAAATAATATATATTTTATACTGCTTGTAGTTTTAAAATGTTTGTTTTTGGGTATGTGTGCTCTGTCCGGTCATTGTGACAGCCATGACGGTTATAGTGGGTGTGGAGGACTCTCACTGAATCGATTGTGATATAATATAGTTTTTAATAATGTTAGAAATTTGGAATAGTAGTAGTTCTAGCAGTCTAAACCGAGATCGACAGTAAAAAAAAAACAATCTACAAACTATTCAAAACATTCACAAAGTTAACACAAAAACATTACGCTATAGTTAAAACACACTAATAATGCCGGGGTCACAAATTATATCGACAACAGAAAATAAACATAAACGACGACTATAAATGAATTTGAATGCAATTATTATAAAGTTTTAAATCCAATATGCAATTCGATAGTAATTTAGTTAAGGATGTCCGTGGAGAATCTGAGATGATCATCTAATGATATAAAATTGGTACCTCTAAAATCATACAAACCACATTATTGTAATAATTAGAATATTATATAAAATGCAATTGCAGTTTGGATTTTATCATGAAATGTGGAACAATGAAAGAAAATCTTAATCTTAGTCAAAAATGAATTTCAGACCTATTCAAATTCTGTAAAAAAGCACTAAATGGAACATTAACTAATATATTTAATCCAAGACAGTAAAGAAATAAAAACACATAACAATAAAAAATGAACATTCATATTAGAGTCAGCATTAAATTTGTGAATTGTGGTTTTGGATTGATTCAACAGTTTTGTGTGATATTTGGTCACAGATAGTATGTGTGTTTTAGACCATGTATGTGCGTGTGTGGAAATTTCGTTTGGATAAGATTTGAAACAAACAAAAAATATTTGCATTCAGACGTGACGGACACACGGCAACAAAAATAATCTCTCGAAAACAACCCAAAATTAATTCTCATATTTTTAAAAGAAACGAAAATGAAAAGCAACATTCAACAGATGAACCGATTTGAATTGCAGGAATGCTTGAACTTTAAGTGAAGATTTAGCTCGAAATAGCACAAAGGCTCATTGTTGCGTCGTTTTTAAAGAAACCCATCACGGCTGAATGCGACCCATCAAAACACCACCAATTACGGCTACAATTATTATAATCAAAATTCAGATAAATACAATGAAACAAATATTGTCTAGATATACAGGCAATAATACAAAAAGCAAACTAAATATACAATTAAGTCTATAACATGCACATGTTGAAATACAGAAAACGACACCATAAAAATATACGAGTGTAAACAGATTCATCATCAAACAATTCTAATTCGTTACAAAATAAAACATATCGATACAATAACCATTCCATATACAAATCGATAGTAAGTTGAGGAATGTAAAAGTTCTTAAAATGCATTGAAGTTGTTCATCTTTAGGGTTTAATAAAGCATTGCTAAACGAGATAGCAATTAAAGTGCAAAAATTATTTATAGATATATGTAGGAACGACATATCCCTACACGGAAACATATACTAGCAAAGCGTCAAAAATTCACAAATTTCTTGATTTAATGCGATCATCCAACTGTCGATTCGTTCATGAGAATTCAATTCTCTGAATGAATCGACATTATTAAGCCAAGATGCGTGTACGAAGGAACATTTTGTATGGCGTAGTGGACTTTTTGCATGCTAATAACACCAACTAGAGGTCCGCAGCATATATATTCCCATACATGGATTTACTCAGAATTCGGAGTAGAACATTTTATGTGAGTTTTGTGTGTCTGTACGTCCCCCCTTATAACTTTTGATCCGCTAGATTAACAAAGCCAAAAATTTTAGAATATATAGACAATTTTAGGTACACAAAACTTTTATACTCAGTATTTAGAATTTTCGTTCCAGTTAGGGGTTATCAACATTTTAATATTTATAGCATTTGTCCACATACATATCTCAAAAACTATAAAAGCCAGAACGCTGACATTTTGTACAAATATAGTCAAATATAGTGTCTCGAAATGGATTTTGAAAAACAGTTCCAGGGTTTCTCAAACTGTTTTTATTAAGAAGCAAAAAATTGGTATGACAAATTTTTGTGTTTAATTGCCTTTTTTTCCATTTCTTTTAAAAATATCGAAAAATGCCGAAATATGTAAACTAGAGAATTTAATTTTCTATAAAAAATGTATACATTATAGTAATATATCTCAAACTTTATTTAACAATTTTTATAAAAATTGAATTTAGTGACGACATCGCTTCATATAATTTGTATGGCAGTCGCTTATACACAATATGTAAAAAGACTTAATAGTTTGATACTTAATCTCCAAACATACCTACAGAACCATCATGCGTTAAAATTTTAAATAATTTGGATTTATGGGTTAATAATTTGATTCTTATTCTTTAACTATACATACACAAACTAAAACTATTACATGAAACACAGAATAAAGGATACCGACTTAACAACTACGAAACGCTCGAAATACATAAACACATAAATTCCGGTATAAAACTTATAAATAACCATACCTTTCATAACACCTCTCCAATACTTAATATATTTCCCATCCAAAACAAAAACACTTCACAATTCTCCCCTCCCCCCACTAACCCAACCAACCCTCAACCGCCACCCCCCTCGCTTCACAGACAGATACACACAAATTCAACATGTTAGTCTCGACACGCCGGTCGATGGAAGGACAGCGCTTCCGAAACATGTCGCGAAGTGACTCAAAAAACAAGTGGTTTATAGCTAATTAATAATTCAAAAATGGTATACATACTATCGCTATCGACAGTTGGATCTCATGTGTTACATGCAACTAGTACATATGTTAATTCACTAGCACGTACGTATTTTTGACAATTATTAATTTAACATGCACACAATAACAAGTTACAGTCTCCGCCGGGAATCGTACCTAGGACCTTAAGCTCAGCAATGAGATATCTAACCAACAGAGCCATGAAGGCATACAACTATATTAATACTTATTTTATATTAAACAATGAACAAAACTTAGAGGGGTCTGTTTATAGATACTAAAAATGGGTAGAGTTGCAGGAGGTAGGTGTGGAGGTCGAGTAGATCAGGTGCGGAAGTTAGGAGTTCGACGAAACGTTAAATTGTTTGAAACCTTTGAATGGACACTTATTATTATTATTGCTTCTTGTCCGGACATTCTTGTAATTTCAGAAACGTCTTTGATCGAAACCCAATAATTTGACGACAATGGGAATCCCGCCGCTTGTAATGGATATTATGATTTACAACAGCAACCTGGAATCGAAACAATTTCAATAACAACTATTGTAACGATTGCATCAAAATTATTTGGCCGTACTTCAAAGATGGAAAAATCATTAAAGAGTGTTCACTGATTATAAGTGTAGGACGGGTGGCAAGAACGGCTAGCGCTGGATAAGTAATCCAGCCTTGCTGACTTCTGTCACCAATAGCAAAAGTGTTTTCATAGCTGTTCTTCCCTCACCACAAACTGCTTATGAGGACTTATAAAAATTAATTATTATATTTTAACCTCTTGCAAAACTCTGAAAGAACATAAGGATAGTCCGAAGAATCTTGCAAAGAGAGCTTATTATGAGGAAACAGCTGGCTCAACGTTCATTTGTTTAGATTTGGGAATATATGAACGTACATATTATGTACTTTTGAAAGAAGAAATGGCTTAATTCTGGTTATAGCATATTAAGTTTTCAATAATCTATCACGTTTATCGGGATAAATTTAGATATTGCTGAATATGCAGAAAGAGAGTTTAACTACAAAAGATGAGATGTTTTAACAGGCAATTCTCAGTCATGAGGGTAAAGGGGAAGAAAGACCACCATATCTTCGAGAAACCTTCAAATGGCTTTTGAGTGCTAGTAAGCTATAGACAACTTGAAAATACGCCATTTACAATAGGCAACGAAGAAATTTCCACCTTCCATCGCCACTTTTTTTTATTTCGCAGGTTATTTAAACTTTTGAGACAATTGGGGAACTCTTTGACCCAAAAACTTTTGTCAAGTTTTAAGACATCCTCCCCAAATAAAGAGACTATTACATAATATACCGACTCGTTTGCTGAAATAGTATTTTTTCTCCGTATCCGAACCGTTTGAAGGTTCACCTCGTGGGAAGTCGAAATTTAAACCGCATCGGATGTTGTTTCAAAGTGGGGCGACGGAACACGGATATCGAGAGATCGAATAAACAAAGAATTTGAAATTCAAATTTAAACGGCCGACTACGATCAGTTTTCGGAACAAAGTGGAACATTGTTTGCCGAAAGTCACACTTATCGGGGGTGAAAGAGGACTGGCTGGGGTGTGTGTGTGTGAATGTGTCGCTTTACAGTTCTGCGTTGGCAACTTGTATTTTTGACGTAAACACGGGTAGAGTGACTGCCAACATGGGAGAACCTGCGCGTGCATAAATACATACGCAACTAACTCCCATGGTTGGAGACATTCAAGAGAGTGATTGATGGAAAGGACGAAACGAAAGAAAACACATGACAGTCGATGTAGGTGCGATTTGTATCTTCAATTTTCATCTTTGTAAATATGACGATTTTTTGTATTTTATTATTTAACACAAATGTCTGTTGAAGTAAGAAAAACATGTGAAATGATTTAACCAAGAGTTATTTAGGGGGTTATGGTATGGGCGGAGAAATTATACTAACGGAAATATATTCATTATATAGTATGTATTGAAATTTGATTACTTAATTTATGGAAAACCAAGTTAACGAAGGCGAGTTTATAGCTAATTTATATTATTTTCCAATAATCCCAAGCAACTAACCTGAAAAAAATTACAACAGTAAAACATACTGATCATAGCAATAAGGATACGCTTTATTTGTATAGATTGAGACGAAATGGACGGCTTGATAAAGATATCGAAAGAAGAGTAATGACAGGAAACAGAGTGAATGGAGCACTTAGACCAATTATGAATTATCGCAACATAGCAAGGGATGCCAAAGTTGCCATTCACAACGCCATCGTAGTGCCAACCTTGATGTATGCAAGTGAAACCTGGACATGGAAGACGCATGAAAGCAGAATAAATGCAGTTGAAATGAGATCGTTAAGAAGAATTAGTAGAACGATGTATGACAGGGTAAGAAATGAGGACATAAGGAAAGAATCTAAGACGAAGAAAGATGTCATTACTAGAATGAAAGTGAACACATTGAGATGGTTTGGTCACATGGGGAGAATGAATGAGGAACGCCTGACGAAGAAAATATACAGTGCGGACAGGAATGGAATGAGAGGTCGGGGACGCTCAAGAAAGAGATGGCACAACCATATGAACGATATTACGAAAGACGGAAATGTTAGAAGTGTGAGCAACAGACGAACATGTATGAGACGATGCATGAATGTGGACGAGGCGAGAGATGCGCGCCAAGTTAGAAAATGTGGCGTTCAGTTCTCTCTGTCCACCCCGCGAGGGACATGGCGTGATTATATGTATGATTTAGACGACGCGATATCACTCATGGCTACATAGAGGACACCAGTTTAGACACTAGGATTTGGGTTCATTATACTCTTCCGATTGGGAGAGTTTGCAAAAAAAAACTGGTTTTGAGAAGGTGGAAACACAATTCGGAAGATGGTTCCACAGTTGGGCTGGTGTGCTATTAAATAGTTCCAGAAGCGACTGGTTCTTATTATGTTAAAGGTTTACTGTAAATGGGTGTTGTGACTACGTAAAACGAATTCTAAATCTATTGGGAATGGATGGATGAGGGACCAAATCGCAAGATCTCCAAAAAATCTGAGTAATTCCATTACTAAGGTGAAATTTAGAGAACATTGTATTTTTAGACTATTCATATTCTTGAATATAAATTAAACAAAATAAAAATTCCAACCCCGTATACAAAATTAAAATAGCGTTGGGACATTGAAAATCCGATGCAAATTGACATGTTGCAAAACTTGTTATTATGTGAGCGGGAAATAATGCAAAATGGACAATTTCGGACAGGTATCGACCATTGGAGCGAGGCTATATACTGACAGTTATATAAATATAACGACATTCAATTTTAATTAACAATCAAAACCGAAAATACCATGTCCCATCACGCGTAGAACCGAATCAGCAGTTTCTATTAAACATAACCATTTAAATAAAGAGTCTATAGTAAGCTAAATAGTAAATTTTGATATGAAGAATAAAATCAATATCTAGGTGCTTCTCAAATTGAACAGTACACCTACCTAATTTCTCATAGAGGAATGCATACATACCACCACGGCATGTCCCTTACGGGGTAAGCAGAGATAACCGAGCGCCATACTCCTCTATTTTCTCACACATTCCTGGCTACCTTTACATCCATGCATCGTCTCATACACGCTCGTCAATTATTCAAGTTTCTTATGTCGCTTTCTTTGAAAATATCATTTATATGGTCGTGCCATCTCTTTTTGGGGCGACCCTTGCTATACTCCATCTCTTAAACCCATGTATATTTTTTTGGTCAGCCGTTCATCATTCATTATTTCAATATGTCCAAACCACCTCAAGGCATTCACTTTCATTGTACTTATAATATCCTTTTTATTTTGCATTGTCTCTTAAGTCCTCATTTTTCATTGTATCATAAATCGTTATATTACGTACTCTTCCTAGTGATCTCATTTCCGCAGATTTTTTTTTATAATCCATTGAATTACAAGAACATTGGTTACGAGTAACAATAATTAAAAGAATACCTACATATATAAAAACCAATAAAATGGCAATAAGATCATTGGAGTCACATGGATGTATTCACTCTACTAACCCATGGGCATGTGCTAGAGTGTACATTATTATGTAATTATAAATAGATACCGACTTCTTTTTTTAAGGATAATGTGTTTCATTTAGTTTAGAATAAAAATAGTTTTATATATTATTACTGTATTTAATTAGCTAACTATTGTAGTACGACGGACACGTAATTTTCGCAGTCTTGCAGAAGTTTTTTTTTAATTTTGGGTTTCCTTGATGAAGATGTTATATATTTTAGGTGCAAAGAAAATATAATGTCTATGTCCATAGGTTGTATTGGTTCTAGATAGGTACCTGCATTAGTTTACTAATGTTGGTTCTAGTTTGGTGTACCTTTTGTCCTAGATTGTGTCTTTCCGATTTCGAGTTGAAATGTTTTAATATTAGTATGATGTCTATGTCCATAGGTTGTATTGGTTCTAGGTACCTGTATTAGTTTACTAATGTTGGTTCTAGTTTGGTGTAGGTACCTAGGTAGGTATCTATGTCCATATGTTGTATTGGTTCTAGGTATGCTAAGTGTTCATTATTATTATTATTATTATGTCCATAGGTTCTAGGTACCTGCATTAGTTTACTAATGTTGGTTCTAGTTTGGTGTACCTTTTGTCATAGAGTGTGTCTTTCCGATTTCGAATTGAAATGTTTTAAGATTCGTATAATGTCTATGTCCATAGGTTGTATTGGTTCTAGGTACCTGCATTAGTTTACTAATGTTCGTTCTAGTTTAGTGGTATCTGTTGTCCTAGAGTGTGTCTTTCCTATTTCGAGTTGAAATGTTTTAAGATTGTGTACCTATATATTTATTTATTCTACTTTCATGCGTCTTTTGCCAGGTCACATTATGTACGGTAATTTGGCTTCCTTTGAAATTTTGAATTCAAAACGATGATTGTTTACGAGAAGATCTTAGTACCTACTCTTTGCATTTGACCCAGTTCCTGCAGCCTGCAGAGGGCGGACCAAATATCATCAGACGTCACGTTAATCCAGGGATTGAAAATTAAGTTTGCTCAGATTCGATATTAAATTCGGCTCGACGTCTGCGTGGATTACATTTAAGTAAGTATAGGTAGGTACCCATCGAGTCTGAGATCACAGTTTTAATGGGTCAGACTAAACGGCTTTGATATTTTGAATAATGTTAATAATATAGAACACTTGGAGAATGTTGATGTTGGGATATGAAACGATTTGCATAAATTGAGCACGAAATGAAAGCAGTAACTCGCGAGAGCTGTTTAATGAAAAACAACAATGGGTCAGGACTATATGTAAAATGGTAGCGAACACCTTAAAAGTAATATGAAGAATTAATCAAAAGAAAAATCAATGTTCGAAACTGTAACTTATTGTAGTATAATATATTAGATATTGGATAAATAATATTACAGCGCCGTTTCGTGAGGGCTCACCTCAAGGGTATATTTAAAGTTGCTAATATCATTTTTACTCCTCACTACCTGGTTGAGTAATAATGAATATTGTTATAATTTTTCATTTATAACATAATTAGCAAGTAAGCTATTTAATCGGGATCTGCCATCTGTGGAATGGACGGTCATTTGTTTGTGATTTATTTTGAAATCCGATCATACACAGAGGGCAGAACTATGGTTATTTGACATTCGTTTTTATCTGTTATAAACGTCAAGGCATTAAGTTTCATCGGCCGACACGGGTTGGATTTCGCGGCTTACATATATAACGCGTATTTTTGGTGTTGTATGCTGTTTGTGAATAGATCCTGCTCTGTCACACTTTGAAGATCCTACCCCCCTTCCCATGAGCAAGATAACTGAATTGACAGAGCTGTTCCTGTGAAGATAGAAAGATACGTCCCAAGTAAGTGACTGTCTAAACAGGTGGAATAATAGATCTCGATTTATAGTACACTTGCTCACAATAATAATTTTTGGGTTTGGAGTAATTGAGCTCCAGACCACCCGGACAGCGAGATATTTACACGCCTGCTCGTTCACTACCCCTAGAGGTGGCGAGTTATGAATTCGTAATTATCGTGGATCTTGGCTAAAAATTTGTTGAGAGAAATAAGTTCTCTTGAACAAATCGACAGTTAGATAATATGTTTGGTGTCCGATGGAACTGCGACCGAGGACATCGGCGGAGAAATCAAACGACTACGCTCAGTACCATGCCGGACTTTCGAAAATATTCCCAGAATCGCCGATATAATAGGATTAAGAATACCGTTTGACAGGCGATCCGTCAACGTCCAGGGTCCGCGTGATGTATTGCAATGAAAGCAGGAAATTGACAAATGGACATGACTGTGTATGTGTAACCCACACCGCAATGGACAAATCGGAGACAAGATTCAAAGCTTCACATCGCGGTCATTATGAAAAGAAAATATATCTTGGCCATAGTTGATGTATAGTGTTCCGATTCATCATACACAATGCTCTGGCGTTTCCGTTGAAAAAAGATGGATAAAAGAGCGACATGCGTCATCGTGTACAAGGAATATACAAAATGGAGTTTTGAAAAACATTTGTCATGAAAAAAAAAACAAAAGAAATTAAGGAACGAAGGAAAATTGGAAATTAATACAGCTGATAAGTATATTCTAATACTTTTTTGTTGATTCGAGGTAATTTACATTTCCGCGCATCTTCATATTTCTCAAGGAATCCTTTCTTCTCTGGACTGTTAACAATAGTAAATTGGAAGAAGCAGTCGCAGGGTAAAAAGTGTTCACGAATAAATAATAAGTTCCAATTGTAATGCGTAGGATTGTTAGCTATTTAAGTTTATTGCAGTAAGACTGATAATGCATTAGACATGTCTAAAAACAAAATCAGGGGTGCTAAGCTACTGGTCTCAATCTTGCATGTTCTCACCAATGAGTACGGTATTGAATTAGTATTGCAGATTTTTGTAAATCTGTCAATAAGACTGTTCGTTGTCAAAGTTATTAAGCTTACAGAGAACGATTGATTTTCAATTAACACGCTCTAAGATGAAAACGAACCTCAAACCTTTGAGGATTTTCAGAGAAGATGAAATGGGTCCGACAGATCTGTGGCGTCATTTCATAGTCCGTAGTGAATTGGATTTTGCATTATTCGACATTTTGCTACCAAATCGTCTAATTGAATATACTCGTAATACAATTAATCAAGTTAATATCAATAGTAATTGAAACAGTCAGACTCTACGAACGGGACAGCGGTCATTATAACGACATTTGAAAGATGTGCCCATATTAAAATCAATTGTTTGGACATGTTTCTAAAAAAAATCGTGATAACTTCGAAAAACTTGTAAAGACAATCACTGTGGAAAGAAGATCCAGAGGTTATACATCGACCCGACGGAGTAACTGTATAAATAAATCTGTTACAGGATATTTAATAACACCCTACATGGTGTGAGACCATTCAGGTGAGGCCATCCTAAGAGTAACTTTATAAATAAATCTGCTACAGGATATTTAATAACGCCCTACATGTTGTGAGACCATTCAGGTGAGGCCATCCTAAGAGTAACTTTATAAATAAATCTGCTACAGGATATTTAATAACGCCCTACATGTTGTGAGACCATTCAGGTGAGACCATCCTAAGAGTAACTTTATAAATGAATCTGCTACAGGATATTTAATAACGCCCTACATGTTGTGAGACCATTCAGGTGAGGCCATCCTAAGTCTTGAATCCAAGGATAAAGAAGACGTTGGTAAAAGGTACATGGAACCTGGAAAAGTAATAAGTGTATATAATGACACAAATTGTGACGTTTGGTTTGCTCTGCCCATTGTAAACGTTTCAAACTTTTTGTATTAAAGGTTGACTGAAACAATGTTGTAGAGCTATTTTGACATCGGAAAACGAACACTGACAAATAAGCCGAGAGGAAAGAAGCGCAGCGGCGCAGAAGGAATGCAAGGAAATCACGAATTAAGTTCAATTTGACTTTCGCGGATTTGAGAATTCGCGAATCACAGACATCTACTGCATTGTAAGAGCGGCTGTGTGAATCCTCAACATTAGGCAACAATCCGCAACAATCAAAAGTTGGCTGATCAAGACTGACGTTAAATAACTACAGATAAAAGATCCTCTGTCGTCGTGTATCCTTCAATACTTAGACAGACATTGTCACGGCTTCTAATAACATCGAAAAGCTCGTCACTATGGAAAGCGTGGAGGGTATAAGATTCAGAGATCGCTCACAGACCCGATGAAGGACTTTGTCAAATCTGTTACCGCTACAGTTTGACCTGTACGGACAGCAGATAACTGCTGCCCAACTAGGAAATCTTGTTCGGGGGCTACCAGTTAACAATTTTGCAATGAAAATTTACAAATTTACTTATGGACTGGGTGATAGTTTCCGCTCTCCATTAGGTAGGCACACATTCAAAATACTTTGTACTAATAACTAATTAACCACTACTTCATTAAACAAATCTGTCAACAAATACAATAAATTATCAGGATTGAATTAGATTTGTTAATGTTTATACATATACAACACACGAGGAAATCTCACGAATCGTGTACATCGAGGTCTCGCCAAACAGAATCATCTACCCAACTATCTCCAGAGATAGCCATAGCTGTATGTGTAGTTGTAGCTAATGATTATCGACTTGGCTTGGCTGCATAACTTCGACTGAGACAATAGAACGTCTGTTAAGATACACTACTCACTTCTACAAGTAGTTAAATAATAATAACGAGATACAATTGTGTGTTGGTGTGCCAAGATAGAGTTGTATAATAATTAACATCATCTGGACAAGTACCGGGCGAACCGTGCTGAGTAAGCGAATTAGCGCATACCGACTTCGAGTGCACACAATCGATGGCCGAATGTATTCGAAACACGAACAATAAGTACTGAGATAAATTAATTACTTCCTATATACCAGAGTGGCGAATATTTTTTACTGCAACAATTCTCTTACAAAACTTGGGTTTTTTTTGCTGTAACATTATCATCGCTTCACATTGAATGAATAAGAGTGCAGGTTTGACCACGATTCGCCCAACTTAAAGAGCGGATAGTAAAATTTAAGCGGGTTTTAAGAAAAAAAAGTCTACGGATTTGACCACTGTTCGCCCAACCAAAAGAGCGGAGTTTAATATTTAAGAGAATTTAATAAGAAAAACGTTAACCACAACCAATTGATTGTTTATTAAATTCAATTTTAAACAAAAAAAACTTAATTTCTTCACTTAATGGTGATCTATGAATGCAGACCAAGAGAAATGAAGGTATGTACTTTCAAGAATCAAGAACCTTACTGGATTAATTTTATATTTAAGTTGTATACTGTAACATTTTTATAAGATAAATCAAGAAAAATCTCCAACCAAGGAAGTTGTGATAACAAAGATTCAAATACATCAAAATTGAGTTCGATTTAATAAGAGCAACCGAATCAAAACAACCCAAATTTTATTGAAAAGCATGGATGGTTTTGGGATATTAGAGCGCATTCAAGCGAAAGATCTATTGAAAATTCATCGGGGAGAGAATCTTGGAATCTCCCCGCAGAGAACTCGATCAGTAACGGCTCCCGCCTAATCCTTCTGAACTAAAAAGTTTTGAAACTTAAATGAAACCTCAATTAGGGACGCCCTTTGATGTCTTAATTCGAATTAACGTTTCAAAATCAATAGTAAGAGGAAAAATTTAGAGCGAATTTAAATTGAGGATATACAACATTGGATGGAGTCAAAACTTCAAATGGAGTTTATTCGAAAGTCCTGAGGTCGGAAAACATCTGGAACGAACGCTTCTGCTAGGAAAAGTTACTGAGCTTTCAAAGAATGTACTGAGATCTGTTAAATATATAATTGTTCAATCAGTAAGTTTTGCGAAAAATACAGAACTAGAATTCGCAAATATGGTGAAATACAGTTTGAAATCTCAATGTTACATTTTGAAATAATAAATTTAGATGAATCTGTGGTAGATCGGATAATGTGCTGAACAAACGGTCAGCACATTATTACTCAGTCTTCCTATCATTGCAATGATTTGTTCTTATATGCTATCTTCTTTGTTTTTGTGTTCTTTTTTTTATTAATTTTCTTCTGCTATCTTTATTTATTTTGTAATGTGATTCACTTTTTGCCATAGTACACATTGTTTTGTATATATTTTGTATATACACATTTACTCTGGTTGGTTGGAAGAAATTGCCATTAGGCAATAAGCCCGCCAGTGTACATATTATTTGTACAAAAAGTTTAAATAAATAAAACACGAGTTCGTTTCTGGCGCGTCCTACTTTATGGAATGTGCAAGGGTATGTGTTACTTGATCCTAAAATGACAGAAAAAAAACACCAATAAAAGTGTCTCTTGCTATAGTAACAATATACATGCAAGCTAAATTTACATTCATAGAATATCTCATACATACCTATTCGTGTGTTATTCAAGCTCAGTGAATTAACCTATTTCAGATCTGACATGATTACGGCAAATATCTTGAGCTTTAGATCCATCGATTCATTCAATACACCTTTCTTTGCTGTAATACCACACTTCGTCTTGCTACATGATACTTTTGCTAGTTATTACGTTTCAGCATCATTCACTTTGATCGCATGCATCTTTTGTAGCGCACACACTTGCATGCGTCAAAGCCATAACCACAATAGATTTACAGCCGTAAATATCATAACGCACATAAATAAGCTCAGGCAAAAGTGTTGCAAACTACTTATAAGTTTTTTTTTCAATGAACAATACAGTGTGACGAAATTCCCAATACAATGGAATCAAAGAGATAATTAATGTATATAATATGTACATAGAGGTAAGTTTTGATATTGATATGTGTGTAACGAAAAATGCATGCACAATATTAATATGAAAATATTAAAAGTTTCGTATATATAAGATGTCTTGACGAGTTTCGGATATAGAATGTCCATCGTCTGAGTGGTGTCTGCGTGTAAAGATTAAACTTACTTGTGTAGTCCCAGCTCTCCTGGTTGTTTTTGAACACGTTCAGTCTCTCGGGCTGGAAACAAGAGAAAAAAAGAGAAATAAGCATTGTGTCAAAGTAACAACAGATAATATGGTAAAATAAACGAGGTTTCTTTTAAATATGTAATAGAAAATTATCATAAGTCTTCTGTCAAAAAAGTAAAATAAAACCAACATTGTGAAAATGTATGAGCTGAGATGTTCAAATGTGAATATTACGCGCCGTGATAGGGTTGCAATTTTCAGTTCTAATTGTATAATCATATTTTAATAGGAATACGAAGAAATTAAGTTTTTAAATGATAAACAACATTGGTTCAAGCGATGACCCTTAAGGCACTCCTAACTGATTTTGAATTCATAGCTTTCGTAGTATTCTGTGGAATATTTTAATTATCACATAACAACACGTACGTACAACGGCGCCATCGTGTCGTGCGATAAACGGGACAGTGCGTACATTATAACGCAGTTAAATATTTTATTTTTCTCTCAATTTTCGCAGAAACGGTGTTCCGCCCGGGCGTCCCTCAGGGGCTCGTTGAAGACGGCAAATTTCGTTATTTTTCCCGTTTGCTCTATTGTTTCGAATTCAATTTGAAATTTTTTCCCCGCCAAGTCTTCCCCGGGGGGCGGGCAATTAGAGAGAGAAGCGGGAACAACGGAGAGGGACAGAAGCGGGAAGTACCACACCACGAGTCGCGGAGCTCCGGCTTCGAGAGGGGTTCGGTATATATCTCGCCTAGAAAGCGTGAATATTTAAACGGAGAGGTAAATAAAGAGTCTCGACTTCAAAAGATTTTTTTTTCGAATAATGTGTAGTGCCCGGGTAGGCGTCTTAATATTGACGCAAGGCAGCCGCTGCGATGGTGTGTAGCGTGTAAACAGCGGCCCTTTGTGAGGAATAATGATGGAAGAATTCAATTTCAATGGTGAAACTTCGATGCCGTTTTTATTTCTCAGTCGACTCTATAATTAACTCGCCACTGAGAGTCTTTGAAATGAAGAGATGGAGGAGAGGAACGAAAAAAAATAACAAAACGGATTTTGTAAACCAAAACCATACACCTATGTAAAATTTGATGGAATCAGGAAATAAATTTAGCGGTCAAATATTTTCCTACTTCTGTAGTTGAACAATTTAATCTTCATGGGAAATGGAGAACTTCCTAAGAGATAACGTCCTTGAAGAATATTCTGGGAAACCACGTCGGGTATTCTGGACCTGTCCATTTTATCAAAAGGTCTCTCCAGCATCGCCGTATCACCCAGCCTATTGTACAATGTCTTTTGTCTAACAGTGGGGCATGTCCAGTCAAACAGTGAAATCAAAGCCCTCATGATTACCTATATTTATTTTATTTTATTTTACCAAGGACAGCACACAGTACATGCATACAATTATTGAAATTAAATAAATAAAAATACAAAAATAACATGTACCTCTTACGTACTATACCTAATATCAAAATAATACAACAAAAAAGTGTGAATTAGTGTGTGTGCGCGCATGAGAGAAGAGAATCATGGATATAATTATGCCGACCGCCGTGGCACAGTTGGTAAGCCGTTCGGTTTCTGTGCGAGCGTCCTGGGTTCGATTCCCAGCAGAGGAGAAATTTATTTAAATTCATTTCTCACGCAAATATTGCTTCTCTGGGCTGGAAACACTGGTTAGTTGGAAGAAATTGCCATACGCCAATAAACTCGCAACTTGCGCAGGGTGCAAGGATGTGTTCATTATTATTATTATCAATCATCACATGAAGTTCTATAGCATTTTAAGATATTATAGAACTCCATATTATGATTACATCCATAATATGGGTAGTCAAAAGGGTTTTGATTTGACAGTTTGACCGGATTTGACCCCCCAGGTCTCTCTGATTTCTTAAATTTCTCATCCAAAACAGAAAAAACTCAATTAAACCTCACTACCCCAAGGGATATCGCAGTGGGGAGTTATGAATTCGCAACTTTCAAGATTATTTTTATAATACAGATTAACAACAAGTATCATGCTGAGATTGTATTCTGAAAGATTCATTACAATGTATCTGTGTGTGCTGTGTACTGTGTGCTATGTACGGCGTGTATATTTTACTTTATCAATTATAAAGTAGTCATTCGATTCTTTTCAAATTTGTTTATCTAACACTCGCTTAGACCTCATTAGATTTTGAAGGATATCTGAATAGTGCTTCTCAACTTTTTTAACTGCCAAATATTTCAGAGTGACACCAAGCTCAGGAAACTTAAATATGATATTTTTATTATCAAATTGCTAAAGAGGCACATCACTTTCATAAAATGGTATTGAATAATTATCATTCATCAAAAATAATGTAACAAACTCATTTCATGAAAATGCTGAAAAATTTCCATACAATATTTGAATACTTCGTGGAGTGACTTGGTGGCGAGTATAACATTGGACGCAACCCACTCGTATTATAAGCGAATTTTCGGTTAAGGCAGGATTTAAGCTTGGGTCCGCTGGATCGCTAAACTATTGTTTAACCACCTTCTTATCCGTTTTCATCGTTTACGATAGTCTACGCTGATCGTACGAATTTGGGATTATTATTATTTGAACCAATTTACATAATCACTTCCAGCTCATCAGTGTTTAGTAAAATAATAAAGTTCATCAAGTTGCACACCTGTCCGCCGCGTCACTTCCATAAATCACCCGGAAATGTTTATGATCTGACGTGCAAATCCCTAGTGCAGTTTATGTTGTGCAGTAATTGCCGTTAGCTGACACTTAGTTGCACATTAATGCAGTCTTATGAATGATTGAGACGTCTCCGGGAGCGCTTACGTATTATCGTTTTCCAGTGCCGCGTTTTGTCGTTTTGTTCCGATCTGTCCGCCTCTGGATTGACAGGATCGAAAATAGACGAGAGAAATGTGACAGTCTAGTATAATATGACACTAGATGCGTTGATAGTCGAATATATTCCATTTTCCCAATGGACCAAACACTTAAGATTTTAAAAAAATATTTTACTAAAGAATCTATTGGTAGGTAGGTACTAAAATATATGATATAACGGCACTAAGCGATATGAAAAAAAACTGTCTTCTTGGATTCTCAAAAAAGGCAGAATGAACATTGAAAACAATGAAATGATTCATAACCTATTATTTACGTATAACCTATATGATCCAAAACGAAATTCGCTCATGATGATTTTATAGTTGGTTACCCCACATTGTGGGGTTTGCTGTGATGGTGGGTATATACGCATGTGTTGTGCTCTATTTTATAAGTTAATGCACACCCGCACACCTGTCGCTGGTTACCCCACACTGTGGGATATTCTGTGATAGTGGGTATACACGCATGTGTTGTGCATCCTTTTATAAGCTTATGCACACCCGCACCACTGTCGCTGGTTACCCCCACATTGTGGGATTTGCTGTGATGGTGGGTAGGTAATGATTGTGAGTGCAGAAAGTTGAGATTGTGTACATATTTAGTGTGGAACGGGAACAATCACCTGGTTCATAATTGCATATAATTGTAAACTGCTAGCCCTAGAACAGTATTTCCTAGTTGTGCAGCAGTAATCTACTTATTGTTGTCATTATAAATATGGTGTGATAAAAGGTAAATAAATACTAAAATAATACACTAGTCTGGGGGCGGGTGAAAATAAAAACATGCAAATTGATTGAGAGCTGATTGAGGAAGGCTGATTTGATTGCAGACGTGTTCATTTTCTTTGACGATAAATAGACATAAACAAATTTTATTTTGCTCTTACTTATAAAAATTAGCATAATACATAATCGCTCTTTTGAAGTTGACATAATTAGGCAAAAAGATTCGCAGGGAGCGAGGGAGATGTTGTTTTATATTAAACAGAAAGAAATTCGTACGAAAGCGTTTTATTCCAATTCTTGTCTCAAAGGATCTACATATTTACGCAAATCTTCCGTGAATTTACAAACAGTCTCATTTCTCCAAGGGAAATTATATTTTAAAATTTGCTACAAAAACGTGTGGCGATTGCGCCAATTGCGCCGCGCAGTGCTTCGCTGCGCTGAGTACTTCGGCAGGCGCCATCTTGCCCTGCGCCGTATTCACAGCCCGTCTCCTATTTAAGGGGAAGCACAGCGCGCCCAGACCATTCCGCTCATCCAGATCTCGAAGCTTGGCATCACGCTGCCCGACCGCTCGTCGTCGTTCAAATAGTCCGCGTTTCAAATTTACATTTATATTCATTAAATAATAACTCGACATTTCTGTACCAAGTAATAATAGTAAACAACAATTGTAATCATCATCTTGATAAATAAAAGAGTAAGTTAAATTTCCTGTTATATCTTTTAATCTGTCTACCATTCCTACCTGAGTAATATTTGATAATAATATTTAATCTATTGTATACGGTATCGCAGTTGCTTGGTCGATCAATCTGTGGCTCAGCTGTCGGGACTATCCGAACAGACCGCCACCAGGTTCGAACCAAGCGGTTGCGATATCATTTGGGTTGTATGTAGCTGAAGGCGGACAAACAGGTAATACCTACACGTCCAACTGACCGACCTTACCACCTCAATTACAGGCTTGCATATCAGCTCACGCTGGTATGCAATCGCTTCCAACCAAGTGACCACTCTGGCACTTTAGTAAGCTCTACATACCACAAATACAACCTACCCCCAAAACTGGTGACCCGAACGTGTCTGAACACACCTTCTAAACAGTCCCAAAACTGGTGACTCCCGATCGTGTCTCTGAACACCCACCAGTCCAAAACTGGTGACCCGAACGTGTCTGAACATACCTTCTAAACAGTCCCAAAACTGGTGACTCCCGATCGTGTCTCTGAACACCCACCAGTCCAAAACTGGTGATCCGAACGTGTCTCTGAACACACTCATACCTTCAGAAACTGGTAAAATTCCGAAATCGTTTAAAAAAACTCAGGTAATTTTATTTTGTGCTCATAATTTCAATTGTTATTCTGTGGTAAAAAATCTGGTAAGCCTATCACAACCTACTGTGCCATTCTTAACGTAAAATCAGTAGTTTTATTAAACAGAACAATAATACGTGTTCATTAATATACTGCGTAACATTTTACTGCACGACAGAAACAAAGGATTTAACAGGAATTAATACTTGAACAGCGAGGTCTGGATGAACGGAATCAATCGAGCAGGTAACACATATATTACAAGCTAATATATTAAATACATTTGTCTTATAATTTGTCAAAAATTAATTACAAGTGTACCCGCTCAAAAAACGCTCAAAAACGCTCAAAAACGCTCAAAAATGCTCAAAAACGTTCAAAAACGTTCAAAAACGCTCAGACGCAAATTCCACCAAAATAAACAAACTTACAATTGTTTAATATATAACTAATATGTACTTTATATTTTTTCATGACTGACGAGACGCAAAAATAATCCAGACGGAACAATTAAAAAAGAAGCTGCCTAAAAAAAAAACCAAAAGTACCAGAAAATAAATAAATACATACAAAGGACGAAGGTATAAAAATAAAAAGCAAAAAGCCAGAGAACCAAAACGCCGAATAGAGGTATAAAAATTATAATATTATTAAAAAACCTAAAGTCATTCTAAAAGCCTAAAGTCATTATAAATATTTTATTTTGTTCATAATTGATAAAACGCAGAGAAAAAAAATAAAAATTAAAAATAAATTTCATAGAAACTCATAAAATATTTATTTTTGCTAAATATCGTAATACGTAAAAATTAAAAAATTATCAATAAAAAATACATATTACATTCCCAAATAAGAATTAATATCATAAAAACTAAAAATTAGAAACATATAGCTAAATAATTATTATATTCGTAAAACGCATATTTTTATGTAAAAATTCAGTAAACCAAATATATGTTTAAGAATGTTACACCGTGTCCATCGGTAATAAAAAAGGAGGTAAACGAACTTCAAACAAAAGGCTCGCTGAATGAACTCGTATAACCCCTATATAACAGCGATAACGATCAGGTCAATACCCCATTCACAAAAGTGAAAGTTACCGTGCATAAAAATATTTAAACATCTTCGCCAATATAATAGTATACGTCGAAAAAATAAAATACATTAAATATTTAAATAAATTAGATACATCGTTTCTAAACATAATAATAGGAATAAAACAATTGTATACAATTACAATTAAATAAAATAAACTACGTACGCAAACGAACATTATAAAATATTTTTAAAAAATATTTTTTCGAAATAATTTTTTGAAAATAAACTAAACTAATGCTTCTAAAACTATAATATTAAAATATTATTCTAAAAAATAAACTCCAACAAGCATACGATACGGAAGTTTAAAACTATTACTATAATATAGAAAGCAAATTTAAACAATTACTAACTACAAATAAACATTGTTTTTAAATACAATCGAAATAAAAATAAAAAGCCGTGATACATTGAACAGCTACAAATAGCTAATGTTGAACAGCTACAATTAGCTAAATACAAAATATTTTTTATATACAAAATATTTTACTTTATTTTTTATAAAAAAACACTACAACTATAAAACCATGATCGAACAATAAAAATAATACGATACGATAGCGAATACGTTCCAGAATATAGAAACATTGAAACTATAATATACGGTAGTAAAAATACCTAACCATAATCAAACATTAAAACATTAAAACCTTATTATATATTAACTATATAATACAGCAACAAACTGGTACTATAAACTAAACTATATTATATTAACTATGTAATACTACAAAAAGTATTATAAAATATTAAAATTATAAAACATTGAAACATGGCATACATAATAATAAATATTATAAACATAGTCGTATTTTAAATTAAAAAAAAAAAACATTGTACAATACAATACGAAACAAACAAATAACCTTATATGGCATCATAATACAATACTTCAGCAACGAGTATAAACATACTTATAAATCAAATCAAATGGAACTTATAATACTTATAAATACTTATAACCAAATGGAACTTGCAAATTATAAAAAACATTTTATACCTATCAATCATCGCAAGTACAAACATTTACATTGTATAATTCTATTGTATAATTTTAAAATTTCAAATTGAGCATCAAAGACATCAACAAGAATCATCTGGACGACTTCATACAGCAACTAGCTGCCCCCGCATTCAACCGCATCACTACATAGAAGAAAAAAATATTTATGATGAATCACATCATCATCATCATCTGGACGACTTCATACAGAAACTAGCTGCCCCCGCATTCTACCGCATCACTACCGGGAAGAAATTAATTATGGATGAACCACTGCATCTTCACATCATACCAGCATTCAACCGGAGCATCGCTGAGGATCATCATTGGTACCGCCAATACTCACTGCTCAACACCGCTGAAGAACCAGCAACGTTTGCCTTTTGAGAACATCTCCGTGCCAGCATCACACATACACTTACTACAAGAGCACGCAAAGTCTTCCCCAAGTCATCGCCATCATTGCTCTGACGAGGAACGATTTTGTTGGACATACAACGTCTCTTCCTTCATGGCCTGCACGCAAAGAGCTAATGTCAACCTCCTTGCGACGCATGAAGAAACGAAGCTGCTCAACATTTACGTGTCACCGCCCTGAGGAGTTCACATCAATCCTTCTCCGGTTTCACGAAATGTACACAGGTTACACTGAAGTCCCATGCACTTCAAAGCCGTCAACATGGCGCACCGCAAATACCTACAGGTTACACTGAAGTCCCATGCACTTCAAAGCCGTCAACATGGCGCACCGCAAAACCTACAGGCTAAACTGGATATCGCCACATCCAAAGCTGTCACGCCTGACACGCCGCAAACCACAAAACACCCCCGTGCTTCGCCCCATGCCGGCACACGCAGGGAGCTGTCGAATATTCATATACAAGCATACACACGCTGAGCACACTGCAAACCATTTCGCCTAGCTGGATAAATACCTACTTCAGGAAGATATTCCCGACAAAGTCGAAGCATCCACGCATACAACTGCATCAATTTTCTACATACATAACACATCTACTTCATCCTGAACAAAAAATAGAACTTCTACACTTCATAACAGAAAACTGGGGACCATTCACAATTAATGGTACACTACGAAGTCGCAATCAACAACACCCAACAAGCTATACCACTGAGGAACACATAAGGATGTCCAGCCAGCACACGCAGGACGACACTCCTCCATTCACCTCAATAGCAGAGCAACCACACGCCATCACAAGAGCAGCAAATCATACCAGCAGCAGATATTTTTAAAAGATAAGTAACTTCATACCTTGTACTAAAACAAATTTATACTTATAATATGATTAACTTTATATATGTATAGATTAAGTTGTATTTATATAATTACATTACTGTGTATTAGAAAAGACTACTTTTCATATAGAAATTCATTACATAACATGTACATAGCGGTTCAAAAGAAAACCCTATACAAATAACATAACAAATCAAATGCTTTAAAAATTTTTTTTTTCTTTCACAGAACGCAATGTAAGGACTTTGAACTTCGAGGAGGGGTCGTGTTTCGTCTAAGCGACTGCCAGCGGGGTCTGTGGCGATTGCGCCAATTGCGCCGCGCAGTGCTTCGCTGCGCTGAGTACTTCGGCAGGCGCCATCTTGCCCTGCGCCGTATTCACAGCCCGTCTCCTATTTAAGGGGAAGCACAGCGCGCCCAGACCATTCCGCTCATCCAGATCTCGAAGCTTGGCATCACGCTGCCCGACCGCTCGTCGTCGTTCAAATAGTCCGCGTTTCAAATTTACATTTATATTCATTAAATAATAACTCGACATTTCTGTACCAAGTAATAATAGTAAACAACAATTGTAATCATCATCTTGATAAATAAAAGAGTAAGTTAAATTTCCTGTTATATCTTTTAATCTGTCTACCATTCCTACCTGAGTAATATTTGATAATAATATTTAATCTATTGTATACGGTATCGCAGTTGCTTGGTCGATCAATCTGTGGCTCAGCTGTCGGGACTATCCGAACAGACCGCCACCAGGTTCGAACCAAGCGGTTGCGATATCATTTGGGTTGTATGTAGCTGAAGGCGGACAAACAGGTAATACCTACACGTCCAACTGACCGACCTTACCACCTCAATTACAGGCGTGTATACCAGCTCACGCTGGTATGCAATCCTACCCCCAAAAACGTATTTATCATTTTATGCCAGCGCTACTGGAACGGTCTGAACATGGTGGTTTGATCTTGTTGTCGTATCGGTATGTTCTCCTTAACATCGAATTCCCATCACATTTATTCCTATCAATGCACGTTGTGTTCATTTCCCTAAGAATTGTGAAATTACAAAAGAAAATCAAGCAAACAAGCAAAATTTCCATAAATAGTTAGAACTAAGTCAAAAGCAAAACAAAACTTGTATAATTCATTAATTCATACCGTCACGCCATATCCCCATATTAACCTTCCCGCGCCTGGTGAAGAATATGACGCATACAATCAGTATTATTAGAGAGATGTCTTTGTAATATATTATAATATTTTATATAGGTATAAAAAAATTGACTTCAAAATTTATCAATGTCAAGATCATAGATTTTTATTATAATATACCGAGGCCATACGAGAAATACCTCGTAATATACTAGATGACGTAGTTCGTAAATTTTTTATGAATCAAAGTGAGGCATTTTTCTGGGGGATTTTTGGCGTTTTGGTTCCAAACCACATCGTTTTTCTATAGAAATTAACGGCTAATGTGAATGGTTTTCGGATACATTTGTCTAAAAAGCATTTTAATTAGTAAGGTTTAGAGATAGAAGGAGATTTTGGTATGCCCATGTAAATAGGATGGAGGCATCCAGGATCCCTTACATAGCACTACACACCCGACCCGAAGGAAGACGACCACCAGGCAGACCACCAAAGAGGTGGAAGGACAGCTGGAACTCAACCTCGCAGAAGAACAACGTCTCTGTAAATAACAGGCCCTTAGGCCTAACATAAGAAGAAGAAGGTTTAGAGAACAGTTATCTAGGATGTGTTGAAATGTAAGGAAAACTGAAATATGTTGCCAACCAAAACGTCAAACGTGCGATATTCCATGACTCACTTTTTGCACGGAGTACTACATCTAGTATATTATGATAAAAATCTATGGTCAAGATAGATAAAATATGGTGTTCGGTTCTCTGCCTACCCCACGAAGGACATGGCGTGATGGTATGTGTGATATATTGATGTTGCGCCTAGTATCAGGCAATATGTATAGCGGGTTTGCGAGATTGTCCGAATGAGGTTTTCGGGAATCTTCGGGTTTGAATATAAAGGAATGTCGGGGGTTTTGTAGAGGCTTTTTATCTACGACAGTGCTCTCACGTAGTGGTTCAATTTGTAACTAATTATTGTACTTCACTCTTGTATTTATATTTACTGTAATTTATAATAAACTGTTTAATTGTTAAACGAGTGTTAATTAATATAACTGTGAATGAAAACTACCAGATACCACAGTATGTATGTAGTAATACTATCTTCCATATAATTATACGCTAATCCTTCGCAAATTGATGAGTTTCACAATTTCTCATGATTCAAATTAAATCTTTCTTGACTTAGTTCAGATGGAACCACCCCAGAAGTAATATCTTTCTATTGAAAAAGGAATCATAGAATTCAGACGACGTGGTAAAGAATTATTATTAATTGCAGATGACTTTGCAAATTGAATAGTTTGATAATTTTTTGTCGTGAGTTTCATCGTTAGAACTCGATAAAATTCACTTGAAAATAAGGAACTATTGCCATATATGGAGTAACGGAAAAGCCTTTTTGTAACGACGCCATCTATTGAGAAATTAGTTTATTTGTAAACAATGAAAACAACAGTCCTTATAAATGAGATGACGGTGTCTCGCACATATGTCACCCCTGAACTGCGCCAGAAATATTATTTCATTTTTGGCTTGTTTACCTACTTGTACCAATGTGTATGTAAATTGAATATTTTTTTAATTGCATATACGCAAACATTGGATTTTTTCCCGTTCGGGAGTCAAATGATATTTTTATTGACAAACATTTTATTAAGATCTCAATAGAGACGAAGTTGGGATATTGTTATTCAAATATATAGAATTTTCAAAATTACATTGATAAGGGTACTAAATAAGAAGGTATAACTGGTGAACGTTGCGCAAGCGCATAAAGTGATCACGTAAACCAGCCGATGACAGGTCGTAAGCCCTGCAGGTGCCTCGAGTTCCTGGTTCTTCTACAATATCCCAACTTCGTCTCTATTGAGATCTTAATAAAATGTTTGACAGTAAAAACATCATTTGACTCCCAAACGGGAATAAAATCCAATGATTGGGTATATACAATTAAAAAATATATTCGATTAAATTCATATGTGTGATCACCACTGATGCACTCCCTTTCTATTAAAAAGGGAATTATTAAATTCGGATAATGTTTTTTTTTTTTTATTATTAATAGCAAAAATAAAAAAATTACAAAATAAGTACCTACAAGTAAAAATACATCAGTTAAATTACACTTAAAATTATTTCAAATATATGGGTTGGTTTGTACCACCTCACTAGGCCAGGCCTGTTCCGAGGTGGTATACTAGTTACATAATAATTAGTTACATAATATATGTTGTTATGTTGTGCAGTTTATGTTTCACTATGTTAGTCCTATGTGAGATTTGTTGTATGTATACATAATATGTTGTTAAGGATTGACAATTTGCTGACAATAGTTAATCCCTTTATTATATAGCCACGTATGAATTGTTAGTTTTAGTCTTGTTTTCTTCATTATCTGTATGTCCTTTATGTCTTTACCAACTAAATTTAGTATTTTTGGAGCCAAGTATTGATAATGTCTATGTCCGTATGCAGTATTCGTCATCGGAGTGATTAGTTGAAGTCTGTGTCTTGTATCGTGAGAATGTTGAGCATTGATATGGTTTTCTTTATCGTTGTGAAATGTGGCAAAGAATTATTATCGCTGATGTGCAAATTGAAGAATTTCTTATTTTTTTCAGAACTCTATGAAATTCATAATATGTGTGATCATGTCTGAAGCACTCTCTTCCTATCAAAAAAGAAATCATTAAAATCGGACAACGTTGTATGTAATGAGCTCTTATCGCTGAAATGTTTGATGAAGATTTTGATGAATTTCTCATGGATCCCATGATCATATCTTAACCAAATTAAATTGGGACCAATCGGAAGATACCCCCTTTCTAATGAAAGAAGAATCATCTAAATCGGTCAACGTTGTAAAGAGCTCTAATCGCTGAAGCGTTTGATGAATTTACCATGAATCCCATGATCTTATCTTAATCAGATTGAATTGGGACCAATCGGAAGATACCCCCTTTCTAATGAAAAAAGAATCATCGAAATCGGTCAACATTGTAAAGAGCTCTTATCGATGAAGTGTTTGATGAATTTCTCATGGATCCCATGATCATATCTTAACCAAATTAAATTGGGACCAATCGGAAGATACCCCCTTTTCTAATGAAAGAAGAATCATCTAAATCGGTCAACGTTGTAAAGAGCTCTAATCGCTGAAGTGTTTGATGAATTTCTCATGGATCCCATGATTATATCTTAATTAGATTGAATTGGGACCAATCGGAAGATACCCTCATTTTAATGAAAAAAGATCCATCGAAATCGGTCAACGTTGTGAAAAAAAATCGCTGAACATGTATAAAAAAACTACACGTCAAATTGATAACCTCCATTTTTAAAGTCGGTTAACCAAAGTCGAAGGGATATGTAGAAATGTATCGATATTATACAATTCAATATGATACATATATACCTTAGAACACGATAAAGCTGTTAGCAAAAAAAAGTGTACCTACTTGGCGAAAACGCCAGACGTCTTTCTGCGCTGCTGTAGGGAATATTTATATCGCACGTTAAAATGCTATGAAAAAGTTTCCTTGTAAATTCGGTTTCCATCTTATCGCCCAACCAACCACAAAGCCTCTACGGCATAAAATATTGAAATTTTGATTTAAACTTTACACTTTCCTATACTTTTTCTCCTTGGCATCATTATTCCCACATGGTGGCTTGGTCTGTATTTATAGTCTTTCGCCGGCACTCGATCCTGTGCATCTTCCGGTGTGAAATCACTGGCCCTGGTGTCCTTCCTGACCGCCCCCTGAGATTGGGTCTACTCCTGGACATCCTGCCAGAGACACTCCCTGTTACCAACATACTCTGGCAGCCTTCTGCTCACTCTGCACCTCATCTTCTTCTTCGTGCCATAGCAGGTCCCCCCGATCACTGCTGAGAAAGCATCTCTATCCGTCGACGTCTCTGATGCCAGTCCACCCACGAATTTGTATACTACACAATATTTATTTAATTTATTATCACACCATTTAAATAAGCTTCATTAAAATTAGATAACTGCTGCCCAACTAAGTAAACCTGTTCTAGGGCTAGCAGTGTACATATTATTATAATATTTCACAGGAGACATATAGATAGCCCAGCGGTAAGGCCTTCGCCTCACATGCGTGAGGTCGACGGTTCGAATCCGGGCGAGGCACGCACCTCTGGATTTTCAAAAAATCTATGTGCGGATTTATATCACTAGCTATGTGTAGCCAAGATTCAATTTGTCTGTTTTCCCTTTCTAAGGGTTACGAAGGTCAGATGGCAGTCGCTTCAATGTAATAATCAGACTCGCCAATTCCAGTATCATGGTCAAAGCGTACCCCGAAAGAAACGGGACAAAAGCGCTAAGGGGGAAAGGAGACATATAGGTTGTACCTATTTGCATTACTAAAAAGTATCAAAACAATATAAGCTTAACTATTGTACACCGATTAAAAAATATCTCCATACATACATACCATCATGCTGTTTTCATATTCTGGGTAGTAATAAAGTACTGATCTCCATACTATCCTATCCTGACATACATACCTACATACCATCACGCCCTTCCCTATTTGGGGTAGGCAGAGAGAACCAAACGCCAGACTCCTCTCTCTTGACATACATTTCTCGCTTTGTTTACGCCATGCATCTTCTCACACACGCTCTTCTGTTATGTTTTGTATAGAAAACAAAATATCTTAAAATATTAAATTTATTATTTATTTTATTTATTTACCTTTTATCACACCATATTTATAATGACAACAATAAGTAGATGACTGCTGCCCAACTAGGAAATCCTGTTCTAGGGCTAGCAGTTTACAATTTTTATTGACAATTATATGCAATTATGAACCGGGTGATTGTTCCCGTTCCACACTAAATATGTACACAATCTCAACTTTCTGCACTCACAATCATTACCTCAACAAACATATGGGCTCACACAAAACAGATCAACCAGGTCCCAATGTCCGCCATAATACCTGTCATAAATACAATCTCTGACGCCATTTTTATTTCAGAGCCATAGAAAGAGACTAGCTAACTATGTTGGTGTAATTAATATGAATCACATGGTTCCCAAATCAAATAAAATATTTTTATGTGTTACTCAAAGAGCATCGCAAACACAAAGTTACAAATGTTGTTAATAATTTGTATTTAACTGTTTATTATACGTGGGTACGTATTCTTCAACTATACATAATATCGCCATCGACAGTTGGATCTCATGTGTTACATGCAACTAGTATTATATTAATGGTATTTGACTACTCGTCCAGCTGTCTATGAAAAATATTCGTGAATATTTTTTAATATATACGTGTCAAAAGATTTTTTTATGCATACAAAACATCGTAGTTGTGTTGTGACAACCGCAACCTGTCGAAAGACATTATTATTATGGAGATATCTTGAACGTATGTTTAGTACGATGTATGAAAAAAATACGCATCAGCGAGTGATGCGCCATCAGCATAGAAATAACTGTCGAGCTTAACGACCGACACGACGAATTAACAATGTGCTGAAGTGATATATATATAGAGCTGATTTCAATTTTATTAAATTAAATAAATTCAAAATATTAAGAAGAAACCAAATATAATATAATTTATATAAGTATAATAATAATATATCTATCTATCCCTATTCATAGTTCTGAATTTTTTAGCTCTTCATTTGAAGTACATTCAGCTAGACTATGGAATAGCCTAAGTCCTGATATTACGTCGTCTATCTCACTAAACATCTTCAAGAAAAGGCTAAAGCAAAAATATTTATCTGACAACACCCGATTACCTTCCTTTCCATATCCTTTAGTTTTACAATCATTGCTATGAATTGTTCTTATATGCTATCTTCATTGTTTTTTTTTTACTTTTCTTCTGATATCTTTAGGTATTTATTTTGTAATGTGATTAACTCATTGCCATAGTACACATTGTTTTGTATAATTAACATTTACTCTGGTTGGTTGGAAGAAATTGCCATTAGTCAATAAGCCCGCCAGTGTACTATGTTTTTTTAAATGAATATGTCCTTGTTAAACAAGTACATATACATCTTCCTACGTTCCCTAAACTAAGCATAAATGCTTGTCCTATAGGTGAACGAGATCGGTCGAGGCAGGATTCGAACTCGCGACCACTGGATTACTAACCCAGCGCGCTAACCGCTCTGCCATCCACCCATCCAGATTAAAATAAACAAATAAATAATATTTATACCATGTCTTGGTATGTGTGGCGAGTGATAGACAAAACATAGTGGGTCGATTGTGTACCTCGTTAACAAATACAAGTTAGTTTTGCACAGCACTACTACACGTACAATGGGGTGGTGTGGTTCAACCAACTTGAAACAGATTTGAGACTGGCAACTGAATATAATGAAGTCAAAAGAATATTCCACAAGCACAAGCAGACAGACTTTGGAATCACATCCCATCGTAACTTACAGTTTCATCATAGAATAATAATAAAACTATAGAATACTCATATTCCCATACAATACCTCACTGAAAAAGTGAAGCCCTTTTATTGGCCGGCTCTTGTCAATATATGTATGACTCTGCTATAATTTAGAAAGTAATTTTGCTATTTTGCTAACTATTCCGTAAATAATTTTGCAAACAGTTAAAAAATTCCCTATTTGGAGAACATATCACGCAGACGGCCAAATGATTACTGAATGCTCGTAGCAAAATGTTGACCAAATTAGTCAACATAAAGCAGTCTCATTTACTGCAGGCTAAAGAGTATTCTATACTATTATAATTCTATGAGTTTCATCGATACTTTCAAAAGAAATCTGAGGAATCATTTCTTTACACATAACACTTAAATTTGTCTCCTTATCATATTATCCTTGTCCCCTTCTCTTCGTTTTTAATTGTTTTTTTTTTATAAATAAATAAAATGTCATTATTATGTATATGAATGACCATAATGAGCATAGTTACCATGACGCCATTTTTTGCACTACTTTCAAAAGATCATTTTAACAATAGACGAACAATAGAAGAACAAGAATAAAATGATCTTTTTATTGACAAACATTTTTTCAACATCTCGTCGAATAGAATACACGTCGATTAGTTCGATCCTAATCCAAACGTGCGAAAGGTTCATTCGTCCGGTAGTTCGATTCTGCCTAAACGAATAAAGTGGAACAGGGTTTCAAACCCTCGCCGTTTCAAACCACGAGAGCCATACCTCCAATAAAACTATTAATGTTACCTTTCCTGGAGATCACTATATGGGCTAAAAACCCCTATAAAGTCAATAACATTTTATATAAAGACACGTTATATGAGAACAAAAAGCTCTACAAAAAAATAGCTCTACGTACATTTAACGAATTCTTACAATATAACAAAAAAAGAGCACACACCACAGAATACGTTAGGTGAGAAAGAGATCATACAATAATAGACACACAGTGCAAACATATTTTCTCTTTTACTCTAGTGTAATCACATTATAATTATCTCGCACACCAAACAATGACTGAAAGAGACGAATATATTAAGTTATAGCTGTGTGAAAAAGCTAATATGACAACAGAATCCCTCTGCATACCTACAAGCAAATATGATTAGACTACTCTCTCGTTTTCTCAAAATAAAAATAGATATCGTAAAATCTATATAAATATTTGGATGGGTGGATGGCAGAGCGGTTAGCGCGCTGGGTTAGTAATCCAGTGGTCGCGAGTTCGAATCCTGCCTCGACCGATCTCGTTCACCTATAGGACAAGCATTTATGCTTAGTTTAGGGAACGTAGGAAGATGTATATGTACTTGTTTAACAATGACATATTCAAGGACATATTATGCCCGCCAATATGGATTTCGTGGAAATCGATCTTGTGGCGATCTACTCGCGTATGTGACATCCGTTTCGGGTCGAGTTATGGAACGCTTTGGAGAAGCTCAAACTGTCGCCCTTGACATCTCTAAAGCTTTCGACCGGGTTTGGCACCGAGGTCTCTTAATGAAACTCCCTTCTTATGGACTACCCCAGTCTCTGTGTACTTGGATTGCGAATTTTTTAAAAGATCGCGAAGTCATAACTGTAGTGGACGGTTGCTCTTCTTCTCCCCATTCCATTAATGCGGGAGTCCCTCAAGGGTCCATTCTATCTCCAACCCTATTCCTCCTACATATCAATGACTTGCTCTTACGCGCCCCCATCCACTGTTACGCTGATGACAGCACAGTCCATGACAATTTCTCTTTTGACAAACCTCCTAAACAGAGTGAAATATCAGAAGCCCGGAAAGACCTTCATCAAAAAATAAATAGCTACCTCCACTCAATCAATACCTGGGGTGAAAGTAATCTTGTTTCATTTAACGTCTCAAAAACCCAAGCCTGTCTAATTTCTGCGAAGAGAAACCCCAATGAATTGCAAGTGTCTTTCAACGGAAGCACCCTACCTAACAGCAGCTCTATCGACCTGCTTGGAGTATCTATAACGAACCAATTACACTACAAGGGCTCCATCGAAGCTAAGGTGAAACTCGCCTCCAAAAAATTGAGCGTACTATATAGAGCGCGCAGATATTTTACTAAGACCCAGATCTGTATACTCTACAAAGCGCAAATACGCCCAATTATTGAATATGGCAGTCACCTCTGGAGTGGCGCCCCCCAATACCTACTGAATACCCTCGACGCTGTCCAAAGGCGTGCTATACGTCTGATTGATGATCCATCACTGACTGATGGATTGCAATCACTAGAACACAGACGCAGAGTCGGTATTTTAAGTTTATTCTATAGATACTACCACGGGAATTGCTCAGAAGAACTTGCATCTTTGGTCCCTCCTCCACCCACTCGCAACAGAGTCACTCGCTTCACTCAATCGCAGCATCCATTCACAGTGGACCTTCAACATATACGAACAAGTCGCTTCTCGAACTCCTTTATTAACACAGCAGCCCGACTGTGGAACGATCTTCCGAATTCTGTGTTTCCACCTTCGTACAACCCGGGTCTTTTTAAAATCCGAATTAATAAACTCTTTTCTAGATTGCAAACCCCTCCCAACGCTACGTAGTGCGCTTCTTCGGAAGAGTAAAATGGACCCAAATCCTAATAGCTGGCGTCCCCTACGTAGACATGTTAAAAAAAAAAAAAATATTAGTCATCAAATAAATATGCAACATGAAATGATATATCTGTTCACATTTTATCTTGTTTTCATCACATAAGATGGCATCTTGATTATGACAATACGTCCGAACACTACAACATCTGGCGTGCAACTAAAGTGAGTAGCGTCTAGTACCAGCTCTTTTTTTCTGCATTCTTAGGTTAGGTTTAAGTTTGTTTATAATAATAATATTATAAATGAAATTTATATATTCTTTTAATTTTTCACATTTAATATAAAAATACGCAGCTCATTTGACTATATACTACGAGATCTCAACCAATCAGAGAGCAAACCGGAAACAGAATGCGGAATGGTAAATGCGGATTGTAGACTCTAGTCTAAAGTGCGGTAAGAATGAAGTGAGGTATGCGTCATACTTTTTTTTACCGAAATTCAACATTATAAACGTACCTACTATTTTTTATATATCATTGGTTGAAGGAATATTTGATATAGTACCTGTTAGTTGCTAAAAAAATATAACAGCTGGAAGTGGAAATGTTCCACTTTACCGAAAAAATTAATGAATTCGTCACTCTAAAAAAAAACACTTTTATTTCTATTCGTTATGAATTTTTCCACCTCCTTTGTACTACAATCCTGCTCGCCTCTCGTCTCATACCATTGTTCCCAGTTTCCAGTCCGAAACTCTCGGTCCATTCATGCATGCTTCTGTATGACTATGTATAGTATATATGTGAGGGGTTTCAGGGGACTACGGTGCGACCCTTCCTATTCTCAGTGATTCATGACTCTGCTTAACCACGGCGGAGATGTGATCTCTGTTTTATTTTAAGTACAAGAGCCCGTTTTTACAATTTACTTTGTGTGTGTCAGAGTTCAACAGAACGACCTATTATAAAATCGCGTGATAAATACTTTTAAATGCGGGGAAGTCCAAGATGATAAGCATCTTCTTGTCTGCCGAAACATGGTACAGGGTTTAATGAGGAAGACTTGGTTGTAGCAAATGACGTGGCAATTTCTGCTGCAATGTAATGGAGTGGATACGCCTAATATGTATGTCCTGACACGTCAAGTAATACTTTTAATTAATTTGATTATAGATTTGGTATTATTTTTTTTTAATATTAATTTAACATCATCTTGAAGATCTCACGGAATAGTCATCTTGCAGCCGACTAGTATCAGCAGAGACTTCTAACTGGCTGTCAAAATTATTGTATTAGACGTAACACTGTAATGTATAGCTGTTAGTCACGAATAAATAATATCTAGAGATATTTTAGATTAAACAAAAGAAACTAATGATTTTTGAACGAAATTATTTCCGTGTCTTTTAAGTTCGTCTGCTATTCCATAATTAATTGATTCATAACGTATTTTATTTATTTTTAGGGACCATTATTGGACTGGATTTAAGATTTTAGGGATCATTATTGGACTGGATTTTAGATTTAAGGAATCATTTTTGGATTGTATTTTAGATTTAAGGAATCATTTTTGGATTGGATTTTAGATTTTAGGGACCATTATTGGACTGGATTTTAGATTTTAGGGACCATTATTGGACTGGATTTTAGATTAAAGGGATCATTATTGGACTGGATGTTAGATTGTAGGGACCATTATTGGAAAGCAGTGGGTTCGTGTTGATCGAGATCGGAAAGCGTGGAAGAGTTTTGAAGAGGCCTTTATCCAGCAGTAGAGAGAAGAGGGATAGCAGTAAATAAGCATTGATTGTATGAGTTTGCGATTTTTGACTGATTGTACTGATCTCTGTATAAAGTGTATAATGTTACTTGTGATTATACAGTCATTTAACAAATGAATTAAGTTTGACAACGAAACAAAAAAAACGAGATTGTAAACTCCGAAATATAAAACCTAAAGATAAAATCTGGAAAGGGGAGGGAGGCACGGATCGAATATTATGTACATTACGCCGATGTCGTATAAATAAATAAACGACCGAAAACGTAAGCCTTAATGGCTCTAGTATAAAACAGCCCTATTTTTTTCTGTCGCTTTGTATCTGTTGAGCGTGTATCGCGTCAATTTAACGCATTAGCGGACATATCGAACGGGGCGATTAATTAAACATGTGCCGGGCAAACCGATTCGGTAGGCAAATGCCCTCTTCCGCTTTCAAATCGACTGTTAACAACGATTATTACTACCCCATACCCTCCCCCCCCCTTCCATCCCACCCCGATTGAAAAAGGCGGCGATCGATAATTTGAAATGACCAACATAAAGTTCCACAAATATAACTTATCGATAAAAAGAGCAGAACTGTTGTACAAAATTACATATAACTCTTGCAAAATCCTTTAGATTGCAGCTATTGCAATTACAAATAACGTCTAGACTGCCCAAAAGATGGGAGGGATTGTTGGACCTCGAAATTGAAGAAGCAGCTTTCTGACGAAACAGATCATTAGATATTTATAAAGGAAGAAGTACTGCTGAAATAACTGGCCGTGGAGTTAAGTAGACTCTTAAGTAGAGGAATAGTGGAAGATGCGACTTTAGATATCATGCAGAGATTGTAATAAACTCGTGGTGCTTTCCAGATTCGTAGCCACATGATTTTAATTTAAAAAATCATTAGTAGTTTTTTTTTTATTTGAAATATCTCTACGTACCTATGAGGATAGAGCAGCTGCTGACTGCAGAGATGACCTTAATATATTTATAAATGAAACATAAACCAACGAATAAAACATGTATTTTAATACAATTACACTTGAGTCGACAAAATATGAAAGTATCAAATATATACATGATGAAATACAAAGGTCCGATTTACGTGCCTTGCGGATCCCCAGTTTTTTCGTTAGGCGCATCTCGCCAATAATAAAAGTTAGGCCAACGAGCGTGACCCAGCGTGTCTCGGGAGTGTGTTCAGTATGTGTTAGGTCGGTGCATGCCCAATTCAATACCTGGCTGTCTGAAGGGGTGAAACAAGTTTTAATTAATCCAATTTCAACTGCGCCATTCTCCGTATGTAGGTATGTCGTACGGATGGAACCGTTTCTATTCACATCATACAAATAATATCAGGATTTCTAGTAAGACAAAGCGGCATGGAACTTTTTTGAAATTCATTTGTTTAAAAATAATCATTACATTCGTCTGCTTTCATTGCATCTAACGATATTAATAACCCGCATTCACCACAATTTCCGTGTCTTCTAAATAGCCCAAACTAAAAGAAATTATATTGAAGTGTGATTACTTATTAAAATTTGATTATTCATGATATAATTTTCCAAAATTAATAGATTTTCTCTTTAATCCTCTTGAATTATCTAATTTACGACCCTGCTTATTTAAATATAAGTGGTTTGGACATATTGAAAGAACGAATGATGAACGACTGGCCAAAAAAATATACATGGGTGTAAGAGATGGAGTGAATAGCAGCGGCCGCCCCAGAAAGGGATGGCATGACCATGTGAATCTAAATTGTGTCACAATCGCTAGAATAAAAAGTTTAGAAAATTCGTACAAAATTGTTTAAAATTTGCACCAAAGCGTACTCCGAAATATGCTTTTATTACATTCATTGTTTTATATACGGGCAAAGTTCGGCGGATACCTTTCAGTTGTCTCTGACTCCAGACCAGAATAATAATATATTCCAGAGAATTACTAACATCTTCCACTTAAACAATCCCAATTCAAACTCAAAGTGAAAAGATGCGATGACAAGCGTTAGATCCAAGTTCATTAAAACAATCTAACAATGCCCAAAGTTTCGCAGTGCAGTTTGTGTTTGAAAGTTTCCAGTGAAAGCCCACTAAGTATTTTGTATTTAGCATTATCTAACTACACCGACAACGTTGGCTCACGACGGCGCGGCGGCTGCGGGCACAAGATAGACTATCCCGAGAGATAGTGGACATGGTGGAAGGAAAGTTTGCGTCAGAAACAGAGAATAGGATATTATGGTAAAAATAAGAGCGATAAAATATGAACGGTGCAAACTAGACAATCATATCGGGACAAAGCAAGCCGAGGGATCATACAAACTATAAATACTATACAATATCAAGTATCGGCTTTAGGAGAATATATACATAATATACCATCACGCCATGTCCCTCACGGGGTAGGCAGAGAGAACCGAACGCCACATCATTCCGTAATTTATTTATTTATGTTAAAGTTGGACAAAAAACAGCGTTAAGACATAGAACAATACAATAGTAACATCAAGTATTAAGGCCTATTACATTTTGTCGTTAAGATTGACATAAAATAATACAAGTTTGCAAAAAATAAAAAAATAAAATATGATCATAGGTTGGTATGTAGGTAAGAGCAACATTTCAAGTTAACAATGATTTAAAACATAATATTGAACTAAAAGGAAAAAAGAAAAAAAGAGAATAAATGCCGTCAAGGTTTCCTATAATAAGTGGTTATTGATCTTCTTTTGTATGGAGTATTTGAATGTTGTGGAGCTGAGGTGGAAGATGTCAAACTCTTGAAATCTGTTATTGTATGTATCGCACATTCTATGAATAGTCATGTTTTGTGCGTAATTGGTGCGGTGAATTGGAAGGTGGAATAAATGTGTATGTCTAGTTCTGCGAGTAGGAATATTAAATGAAATGGTATTGAGTATTGAGGGGCAGTCGATATTATTATTTATAATGTTGAACAGAAGCATCATATCATTTACTGTGCGTCTATTCTCGAGACTGTCGATTTTATAATAGGTTCTCGCGCAGTCGTAGCTGTCGTAGTCGTAGTAATGACACACATTCATCGCTTCGTCAACATTCATGCATCGTCTCATATATATTATGTTCGTCTGTTGTTCACGCTTCTTACATTTCCGTCTTTCAGAATATCGTTCACATGGTCGAGCCATTCTTTTCTTGGGCGCCCCCGACCTCTTATTCCGTTCCTGTCCGCTTTTGTATATTTTCTTCTTCAGGCGTTCTTCATTCATTCTTCCCAAGTGGCCAAACCATCTCAATTTGTTAACTTTCATCCTGTTAATTACATCTTTCTTCATCTTGTATTCTTTCCTTGTGTTTTAATTTCGTAAACTGTCATACATCGTTTTGTTACAAATTCTTCTTAGCGATATCATTTAAAGTGCATTTATTCTGCATTCATGCAACTTCTGCCATGTCCAGGTTTCACTTGAATACGTCAAGGTTGGCACTACGATTGCGTTATGAATGGCAACTTTGGCATCCATTGATATGTTGCGATCATTCATAACTGATGAAGTACTCCGTTTACTCTGTTTCCTGCCATAACTCGTCTTTCGATATCTTTATCAGGTCGTCCTTTCCGTTGAAACATGCTTCTCAGATAGATATACTCGTCAACTTCTTGTAGAAATTACATTATTAGGTGCATAAATATTTTTTATGTTGCATGTCTTCATTTTCATCCCTTCCATGTTGCTCATTACTCATACTGCATCGTCTGGTATTCTAATTTTCGTCCACAGGCCACAGTTGATCAGAATATATAATAAATTGGGATGATTTTTAAATCGCCGTTTTTGTGATAACCTCACCTCAAGGTCGATTTGAATATATTACAGGTTTTCGTAAGACTCGCGGAAGAAGTGAGTTTTCAGATAATAAATTGGGATGATTTTTATAGCGCCGTTTTTGTGATAACCTCACATCAAGGTTGATTTGAATATATTACAGGTTTTCGTAAGACTCGCGGAAGAAGTGAGTTTTCAGATGTTTTCTGAATTGGGCCAAGTTGTCAATTCGCCTCAGTTCAGGTGGAAGTTTGTTACACAAGGCTGGTCCAGTCACAGCAAAAGCACGATCACCTATGGATGTAGTGTTGACTCTATTTATTTCAGTTAACTTGCCAATCATGGATGTGGTGGCTGACCGAAGTGTTTGTTGACGCTCGTTTACGGTGATAGAGATATAATCCTTTTGAAGAATTGATTAACCTTGTACACAACAAGCAACATAAATAATAATGCAACCCACGTAAAAATATACCGGTAATATATCCGTAAACTGAAACGTTTTTACCACATTATGATCATATATATATATATCAAAAAATATATTTTAGAAAGAAATGGCAGAAACGTGTGGATATAACATTGACCTAAAATGAGATTACGTTGAAATAGTAGTAATAGAAAAATGTGAAGAACTTGTATCTTCTTTCCAAAAATTGATTGACATTCATACGATTTTTAACGTTCAGTAAAAACAATAGATTGATGAGTCAACTGCAGCAAATGAAAATATGCCAGACTTCGGAATTTAGCTTCCTGCTCCAAATCAAGAAGTTTACCACGTTAGATAATGGACATGCTGTGTCCATGGTGCGTGAAATTCATTTCAACGTCTTCATTCGAATACTTTAGTGTCCATAGAGATTTTACGACGTCGAGACGAAAAAAAACTGTAGATCGTCAAATTCATAGACGGTCGCATAGAATAAATTTATTCTGATCATTTCGGAACGGAGTTCACTAACCCGATAAAAAATGTTGCAATATCAGATACATCAATCATTCAGTGAATAGATTTTTGAAAGAAACATCAAAAAATGTAAACATGAAAATTTTAATACATATAAAATATTTCAAATATATACGGAGTAAGTAAATATTTAGAAAATATCCTGGGAGAAATGCCGAAATCTACATAGCTATACTGTCTCAGATGATAAAGGTTAACCAAACTTTGCATAGCAAAATATTTCTTAAGACGTTTGTTTTTTGTCTCTTCTTCATCATCAGCCCGTTTGCATGCAGAGTTGAACAAAGGCCTACCCCTTCTTCTTCCACTCAACCCTTTCCTGGGAACACCGCTACCAATTGCACCCTGCCCATGCTTTGATACAGTCCGACCACCGTGTCTGAGGTCGTCCCACGCATCTTTTTCCGTCTTGGACGCCACTCCAGCAAGACTCTCTGGGTCCACATACCATCTGTATATCTGGCAATGTGGCCCGCCCAGTTCCATTTCAAAGTGAAACTTCTCTCTCTCTCTCTCTCGGCGACTTCAGTTACTCTGGTCTGCTTTCTTATCCACCTTTTAGGTTTTTATCTCTGCTGTCTTATCCACCTATTGTTCAACATCCTCTTCTGCATAGCCCTCTGTGTAACCACGAGCTTATGAATATCTGTGTAACCACGAGCTTATGAATATCTGTGTAACAACGAGCTTATGAATAATATGTCTGTTGTTTAAGCTTCTTAAATTTTCCTCTAAGAACGGACGACCTTTCGTTCCTGTCTTTTTTGTGTAGTTTTTTTCAACAGGCGTTCTACGTTCATTCTCTCAGTGTGTTCACTTTCATTCTAATGACATATTTCTTTATTTTACATCAATTCCTTTGTCCTTATTTCTTACCCAGTCATACATCGTCTTGTTACATATTCTTCTCAGCGATCTCATTTCAACCGCATTTATTCTGCTATCACGCATCTCTTGCCGTGTCCAGTGCCAACGTCTAATTGCATCCGTCGTTGGAACTATAAATACATCTTTTACAGATTTGCTAATGAATTCATTAGTTTCAATTCATTGAGAACGAAATTTACCGAGATCGCAAGACTTTTGCATTCAAGTCTCGGTCTTGCAGTGGCATTTTATATTGGACCAAGACTGATCTAGCTCATCACTAGGATAAATTCTCGCATGGTGAGAAAGATTCATTCCTTCACAAACGAATGAAATCAAATACTTTCGAATTTCAAAACGGCATAAACCATGTCGATTCTTTGAATAAACTGTTCGATAGGGTTATATTTTTGGTAACGGTGATCTCGATTTTAATGCCCTTTGAAATTTTAGACCGTTCGGTTCGTGGAAAGTCACCCAGTGATCCCTGGACACAGGATGCGCACAATTACAAATATATCAAGGGAAGAGATTACAAATATAATACATATCAATCTATTTGCCCTTTGTACGAGCAAACAGATCAGAAGATAATCTCGCTTTGGGTCAGGATTACTTAACAGATCCTCATACTTAGAGGTGAATACACTAGTGATATTAATCTTGGACAGAATTCTTAAAATTTGACACGTTTTCTATTGAATCTCGGGCAACTGACAGGTACTATGACAAACATTAAAATAAATTTGAGTTCCCTTATCAATTCAGAATTTTAAACTTTAATATATTTTTCTTCTTCTGGTGCCCTGTCAGGAACCCCCCGATCGCTCTGGCGAAACCCTCTCTGTCCTATGCTGCCCGGAATACCTGCTCCATAGTTGTAAAGCCCGTCCATTCCCTAATATTAAGCACAGGGATTGCAATTGCTGGATCCCGCATCCATAAACTTATATCCTGCAAGAACCAGCTAAGTAGGTTACATGTATGGGAATTACAGGTGCAATAAGAACAGCACCAACAACTGGATCCAGCACATTGTTCGGCTTGCTGGATCCAGCTCTGCCAAGACAATTATGGAGATATATGACTTATTCATACTATTTTCAACCGACTAAAATATACTTACAAATACGAATACAACTTAAGATCCTGTCAAATATTTATGAAAAAAATTCAGTTTTCATTATAAATCCAAAATTGTTTGATCCAGCAACTTTATAGAAAATTCGCAAAAATCCTGCTGCCGATTGCAATCCCTAATTACGCAGCAAGGATATATTTCTCCTTCCAGTCCCTAGACGACCTTCTATATATACATATTATTAAGTGGTATTTATAAGGTGCAAAACACTGTCGGCATCTATGGAAATGCGACGAAACTTTTTCTAACGCCATCTATAGATAAATTGGACATTTAACAAAGAAATCCACGAGGAAAAGGGGGAAAAAACATTGTTCGTGTGTTACATGTGCGATCATAAAATGAATTTTATTTTGAAAATCGTGCTAGCTAAGACATTAATGAAATTATTAGCAATTCATTAAACTAATATACATACAGAATGAACCGAAAACGATTTAGGTTATAAGGCATTGTATACCAAGATGTTCAGGACTAAAAGGGGAACTAAACCTATGCTTGCTGCTCGAGTCAAAGATCAATTTGATATATTATTATTACTATTAATATTTGAGATTATATTAACAAGAAGATTCTTGGAAGATCTGGAAGCAAAACAGAGGAACCGAAGATATTATGTGCAGAAATAATTATTTACAAAGGCGGGTAAGGCTTGTAAGTATGGTATATGAAGGATGTATAGAGAATGAATGGATGAATGCCAGAAAATCAAAGACAATGGTCTTTGAAAAGAGTGAAAGCAGAACAGCGTGTAAAGTAAGAGTAGAGAACGAATGGCTTGAGCAAGTCGACGAATATGTATACATGGGAAGCATATTTCAACGGAACGGACGACTCGATAAAGAGATCGAAAGAAGAGTTATGGCAGGAAACAGAGAGAATGGAGCACTAAGGCCAATTATGAATGATCGCAACATATCAAAGGATGCCAAAGTTGCCATTCATAACGCCATCGTAGTGCCAACCCTGACGTATGCAAGTGAAACCTGGACATGGCAAAAGACGCATGAAAGTAGAATAAATGCAGTTGAAATGAGATCGTTAAGAAGGATTTGTAATAGAACGATGTATGACCGGGTAAGAAACGAGGATATAAGGAAAGAATGTAAGATTAAGAAAGATGTCATTACTAGAATGAAAGTAAACACATTGAGATGGTTTGGTCACATGGGGAGAATGAATGAGGAGCGCCTGACGAAGAAAATATACAGAGCGGAAAGGAATGAAATGAGAGGTCGGGGACGCCCAAGAAAGGGATGGCACGACCATGTGAACGAAATTTTGAAAGACGGAAATGTTAGAAGTGTGAGCAATAGACGAACATGTATGAGACGACCGCCGTGGCACAGTGGTAAGCCGTTCGGTTTCTGTGCGGGCGTCCTGGGTTCGATTCCTAGCAGAGGAGAAATTTATTTAAATTCATTTCTCACGCAAATATTGCTTCTCTGGGCTGGAAACACTGGTTAGTTGGAAGAAATTGCCATACGGCAATAAACTCGCCACTTGCGCAGGGTGCAAGGAAGTGTTTATTATTTATTTATTTATTATTTATTATGAGACGATGCATGAATGTGGACGAGGCGAGGGATGCGTGCCAGGATAGAAAAAATGTGGCTTTCGGTTCTCTCTGCTTACCCCGCAGGGGACATGGCGTGATGGTATGTATGTATGTATGATGTAAGGCTTGTAGAAGCGTGTTTTCATGTTTCATTTCCTTGTGTTTCCCCCTCACCGACGTGAATTGTAATTTGTAAGATTTTTGCGTAACAATAACAATGGGAAGTGACAAGTGTGTGATTGAGTACCAGTTTGAAGATCACCGCGTGTGGATGCCTTAATTGTTTCGACCAGTACACAGGGAAAACATTTAACAATCAGCAGATTAGAAAGCATCGGTATTATCGTTTTTATACAGTCCACTTATCATCTTATAACATTAATACCCAACACCTGATATTTTCTACTGTTTAGGCTGATTCTCTTAAAACAACCCAAAAAATGACCGAATCGGTGTAACATACACATAAGCTATTCCATAGTCTAGTTCAGTGGTTCCCAAGGGTCCCCGGGATCGTTCAGGGGCCCGTGGAAAATTTAAATTGAGGGGTCCCAGAACAACATCAGGAGGTCCGCGCAAGATTTAATATAAAATCGATAAATTGTGACACATTTTTACTGATATGGAAGTTAAAATATAAGAACGAATAAATTGATTTTTTACTATTACATTTCGCTCGCATTTCCTCTGTCACTGTCACATTTTTTTTGTACTTTGTTCATAGATTATAAGTAATTTTGTAGTAATCAGTAATTTTGTTTAAAAAGTTTTTAATTAATATGGAACTGTTAAAGAACATACTTGATGGTATTTTGGACAATTTTAAAATTGTAAATTACGAAGGAGTCAAGGATAATTACCAATGTAAAATTCTATGCTCTATATCTTGTGAAGGTAATTACGACGCAAAGTGTGATTATTTCATTGAAAATTCATGAGGACCAATCTCATACAAAAAAAATGCATTAATGAGTTTTTATGATATAATGTAGATTTGTGTTACCTATTAAAACAAACCTTGTAACGCTCAATCAATACGCATGGTAAAAATTATAAACCTGTGTACGATTGAAAGACGCGTGCCTTGAATTGAACATGTATTAGCAGGAAAAGTTTGCGTTGTTAAACCGTGTGCATTTGGAAGACACGTGCCTTTAATTCAACACGAGTTTTTGAGTGCATTAGCGCAACAAACTAGTGCCTAATTCAAGGCATTACTTGCCTCCTAATTTACTTATTTATTGCTTCTCGGGCAACTAACAGGTACTATGTCAAATATTAATTTAACACGCACCCAATAACAAGTTGCCACATTATGGAGACTTACGATATTAATCGTCTCACATATCCAGACAGAAAACACAATTAAAAACTGTGTCTCCACCGGAATCGAACCCGGGACCTTTGGCTCAGCAGTCAGATATCTAACCAACTGTGCCATGAAGGCCGTCAATCAACACGGAAAGGTAAATACGCCACCCGCACATCTGTCGTTGGTTACCTCACATTGTGGGATATGCCGCGACGGTATGTATGTATGCGTTGTGTAGGACTTCCCAAGATGGCTGGCATGAAACCTTCAGAGCGGAGACTCTCCACATTAATACACTCCAAATGCTTACTTTATATTAATTGAAGTGGTGTGGTCTAATTGCGGATGCCGACCACCGCCATCCGCTGCTTCTTCACCACCACCACCAGCGCCCCTTAATTATGCACATTAGCCAGATTAGGAGGGAGGGGGGAGGGGGCTCGAGCCGACGCCATTATGATCCCTCTCGAATATTATAAACGTAATTCCTACCCTTATTATAATTATGACTATTATGTACCTGAAAATGGTGAAACAGCGCATGGGCGGGCCCTGAAGAAAAGGGCAATCGTGCAACCGCGAGGAGCGTGGCGAAAAACAGAATCACAATTGAGACAAATTTGACACTGATGATTTTTTTCAATTCAAAATAACTCGTATTGTTCCACATATTAAAAACTTTAATGACCAATTCAATGATCATATTGACATTTTTCTTGCATCTGAATCTATATTCAAAAGGGATATTTTAAAAAAGATCACTGATACAACCTCTTAGGACCTGTGTGTGGCTGGAATGCACTGTTGAGGAAGTGATGTTATATGAGTGATGTCATTCTTGTGTATTCCTAACAATACTTCTCCTTCTTGTTCTTTCATTAGGCCCAGGGCCTGTTTTATGCTGTATTTTCAGCCTCCTGTGATGTGGACTGCCAACTATCTCGCCATCTTTTTGGTGGGCGTCCTCGTGGTCGATACCCCCTCCGGTACGTTGTCTCGGGCTATCTTTGGGATCCTATCTTCGGACATGCGGCTGACGTGTTCGTTCCAGTACCTTCTCCTTTGCCCCCCCAATCTTACGATGTCCTCAGCTTCGCAGATTCTTCGGATCTCTGTATTTCTGACTCGATCACGAAGACTTTTGCCAGCTATGCATCGCAGTATTTTCATTTCACTGGTGCGCATAAGTTGTTTGGTAGGGATCGTATCAGCTCTGGATTCAATGGCGTATGTTAGGATAGGTTTGACGCATGTTTTGTAGATCCTCATTTTGCCCTAGGTGCCTTTATGATATGTTTTGTCAGTAAGTATTGATTTTTTATATTTTATTACCTTTATCTCTTCATTAATCTCTAAGCACGTCTATGTTTACATTGTATGTAACTTCTCTATGGGAAATATTGTGATTGCACATATAAATCTTACATATGTACATATATACCATCATACTTAATACTTCATAATATGTTTTTTCAATAAGTATTGATTTATTACTTTTATCTCTATCTTAATCTCTAAGCACGTCTATGTTTACATTGTATGTAACTTCTCTATGGGAAATATTGTGATTGCACATATAAATCTTACATATATACCATCATACTTAATACTTCATAATATGTTTTTACTCTCCACACTATGGAATAGGGGAGAGTCATGATTTCGCAAAATTTAAGCGTATTTTTTTTACATCAATTTCTCAATGGGTATCATGTAGAGAATGCACACTATGAGTTTCGTCGTGATGTGTTTGTGTGTATGGCGTATACGCTGTACGCCGTACGCCGTAGCATTTATCTTTTTTGTGTCCTCTCTACAGCCCAAACTATAAGTCTGATCGACTTCATATTAACATCATATGTGTAAAGTGCAAAGACCTAGAGCTGATTAGTTTTCCATAGACAACTTTTGATTTCTTCTCTATGAATTCATCATTTACGTTGTTTTTTTTTTGTGTCCTCTCTGCAGCCCAAACTATAAGTCCGATTGACTTCATATTGATATCACATGTGTTAAGTCCATAAACTTAGAGCTGATTAGTTTTCCATAGACAACGGTTCATTTTTTCCCAATGTTTCTTTATGATTTCATCTATTAAAACTGAAAAAATGCTCTCACGACCTGGAAATTAGAGATATTTTAATTTGGTTTCAACTATTTATACAACACCAAGAATCTTCATAAAATTGTATTCAAAGTTGGTCAATGTTAAAAGAAAAATATTCAACGGTTTCAAAAATTATATTTTATTTAATGGATATTTGTATGAAACTTATATGTAACAAGAGAATTTTTTTATATTTGGCAATGTTCAGTTCATTGATTTCATATTGATATAAGAATATTAATAGCTTGAACTTAGAACTGATTAGCTTTTCATAGATATCATAAAATTTCTTCATATGATATCACGTGTCAACATTGTCAAAATGCTCTAACGCTCTTTGAAACAAAATTTATCTGCTTTTTTTAAAATATTTCATACAACATAAGCAGTCTTCACTATACTGCATTAATAGTTTGTCTATCTTAACATAAAAATATACTATCGGAAGAAAATTTATATTCCTGTTAGTAACATTTAGTATGAATAAAAATGTAATTAGATAAATTTCTATTTATGGAAACGTTCAGTAATTTGATTTCATGTTATAATGTAAAGAGCTTGAACATAGAACTGATTAGCTTTCCATAAATAACAAAAAAAATCTTCATATGATATCACCTGTCAAAATTTGGAAAATGCTCTCGCGTTCTTTAGAACAAAATTTATCTGCTTTTTTTAAAATATTTCATACAACATAAGCATTCTTCCCTATACTCCATTAATAGTTTGTCTATCTTAACATAAAAATATACTATCGGAAGAAAATTTATATTACTGATAGTAACATTTAGTATGAATAAAAATGTAATTAGATAAATTTCTATGTATGGAAAAGTTCAGTAATTTGATTTCATGTTATAATGTAAAGAGCTTGAACATAGAACTGATTAGCTTTCCATAAATAACAAGCATTCTTCACTATACTGCATTAATAGTTTGTTTATCTTAACATAAAAATATACTATCGGAAGAAAATTTATATTCCTGATAGTAACATTTAGTATGAATAAAAATGTAATTAGATAAATTTCTATGTATGGAAACGTTCAGTAATTTGATTTCATGTTATAATGTAAAGAACTTGAACATAGAACTGATTAGCTTTCCATAAATAACAAAAAAATCTTCATATGATATCACGTGTCAAAATTTTGAAAATGCCTTCGCGTTCTTTAAAACAAAATTTATCTGCTTTTTCTAAAATATTTCATACAAAATAAGCATTCTTCACTATACTGCATTAATAGTTTGTTTATCTTAACATAAAAATATACTATCGGAAGAAAATTTATATTCCTGATAGTAACATTTAGTATGAATAAAAATGTAATTAGATAAATTTCTATGTATGGAAAAGTTCAGTAATTTGATTTCATGTTATAATGTAAAGAGCTTGAACATAGAACTGATTAGCTTTCCATAAATAACAAAAAAAATCTTCATATGATATCACCTGTCAAAATTTGGAAAATGCTCTCACGTTCTTTAGAACAAAATTTATCTGCTTTTTTTTAAATATTTCATACAACATAAGCATTCTTCACTATACTGCATTAATAGTTTGTTTATCTTAACATAAAAATATACTATCGGAAGAATATTTATATTCCTGATAGTAACGTTTAGTATGAATAAAAATGTAATTAGATAAATTTCTATGTATGGAAAAGTTCAGTAATTTGATTTCATGTTATAATGTAAAAAGCTTGAACATAGAACTGATTAGCTTTCCATAAACAACAAAAAAAATCTTCATATGATATCACCTGTCAAAATTTGGAAAATGCTCTCGCGTTCTTTAGAACAAAATTTATCTGCTTTTTTTAAAATATTTCATACAACATAAGCATTCTTCACTATACTGCATTAATAGTTTGTTTATCTTAACATAAAAATATACTATCGGAAGAAAATTTACATTCCTGATAGTAACATTTAGTATGAATAAAAATGTAATTAGATAAATTTCTATGTATGGAAAAGTTCAGTAATTTGATTTCATGTTATAATGTAAAGAGCTTGAACATAGAACTGAATAGCTTTCCATAAATAACAAAAAAAATCTTCATACGATATCACCTGTCAAAATTTGGAAAATGCTCTCGCGTTATTTAGAACAAAATTTATCTGCTTTTTTTAAAATATTTCATACAACATAAGCATTCTTCCCTATACTGCATTAATAGTTTGTCTATCTTAACATAAAAATATACTATCGGAAGAAAATTTATATTCCTGATAGTAACATTTAGTATGAATAAAAATGTAATTAGATAAATTTCTATGTATGGAAACGTTCAGTAATTTGATTTCATGTTATAATGTAAAGAGCTTGAAAATAGAACTGATAAGCTTTCCATAAATAACAAAAAAATTCTTCATATGATATCACCTGTCAAAATTTGGAAAATGCTCTTGCGTTCTTTAAAACAAAATTTATCTACTTTTTTTAAAATATTTCATACAACATAAGCATTCTACACCATACTGCATTAAAATTTTGTCTATCTTATCATAAAAATATACTATCGGAAGAAAATTTATATTCCTGATAGTAACATTTAGTATGAATAAAAATGTAATTAGATAAATTTCTATGTATGAAAAAGTTCAGTAATTTGATTTCATGTTATAATGTAAAGAACTTGAACATAGAACTGATTAGCTTTCCATAAATAACAAAAAAATCTTCATATGATATCACGTGTCAAAATTTTGAAAATGCCTTCGCGTTCTTTAAAACAAAATTTATCTGCTTTTTTTAAAATATTTCATACAAAATAAGCATTCTTCACTATACTGCATTAATAGTTTGTTTATCTTAACATAAAAATATACTATCGGAAGAAAATTTATATTCCTGATAGTAACATTTAGTATGAATAAAAATGTAATTAGATAAATTTCTATGTATGGAAAAGTTCAGTAATTTGATTTCATGTTATAATGTAAAGAGCTTGAACAAAGAACTGATTAGCTTTCCATAAATAACAAAAAAAATCTTCATATGATATCACCTGTCAAAATTTGGAAAATGCTCTCACGTTCTTTAGAACAAAATTTATCTGCTTTTTTTTAAATATTTCATACAACATAAGCATTCTTCACTATACTGCATTAATAGTTTGTTTATCTTAACATAAAAATATACTATCGGAAGAATATTTATATTCCTGATAGTAACGTTTAGTATGAATAAAAATGTAATTAGATAAATTTCTATGTATGGAAAAGTTCAGTAATTTGATTTCATGTTATAATGTAAAAAGCTTGAACATAGAACTGATTAGCTTTCCATAAACAACAAAAAAAATCTTCATATGATATCACCTGTCAAAATTTGGAAAATGCTCTCGCGTTCTTTAGAACAAAATTTATCTGCTTTTTTTAAAATATTTCATACAACATAAGCATTCTTCACTATACTGCATTAATAGTTTGTTTATCTTAACATAAAAATATACTATCGGAAGAAAATTTACATTCCTGATAGTAACATTTAGTATGAATAAAAATGTAATTAGATAAATTTCTATGTATGGAAAAGTTCAGTAATTTGATTTCATGTTATAATGTAAAGAGCTTGAACATAGAACTGAATAGCTTTCCATAAATAACAAAAAAAATCTTCATACGATATCACCTGTCAAAATTTGGAAAATGCTCTCGCGTTATTTAGAACAAAATTTATCTGCTTTTTTTAAAATATTTCATACAACATAAGCATTCTTCCCTATACTGCATTAATAGTTTGTCTATCTTAACATAAAAATATACTATCGGAAGAAAATTTATATTCCTGATAGTAACATTTAGTATGAATAAAAATGTAATTAGATAAATTTCTATGTATGGAAACGTTCAGTAATTTGATTTCATGTTATAATGTAAAGAGCTTGAAAATAGAACTGATAAGCTTTCCATAAATAACAAAAAAATTCTTCATATGATATCACCTGTCAAAATTTGGAAAATGCTCTTGCGTTCTTTAAAACAAAATTTATCTACTTTTTTTAAAATATTTCATACAACATAAGCATTCTACACCATACTGCATTAAAATTTTGTCTATCTTATCATAAAAATATACTATCGGAAGAAAATTTATATTCCTGATAGTAACATTTAGTATGAATAAAAATGTAATTAGATAAATTTCTATGTATGGAAAAGTTCAGTAATTTGATTTCATGTTATAATGTAAAGAGCTTGAACATATAACTGATTAGCTTTCCATAAATAACAAAAAAAATCTTCATATGATATCACCTGTCAAAATTTGGAAAATGCTCTCGCGTTCTTTAGAACAAAATTTATCTGCTTTTTTTTAAATATTTCATACAACATAAGCATTCTTCCCTATACTGCATTAATAGTTTGTCTATCTTAACATAAAAATATACTATCGGAAGAAAATTTATATTCCTGGTAGTAACATTTAGTATGAATAAAAATGTAATTAGATAAATTTCTATGTATGGAAATGTTCAGTAATTTGATTTCATGTTATAATGTAAAGAGCTTGAACATAGAACTGATTAGCTTTCCATAAATAACAAAAAAAATCTTCATATGATATCACCTATTAAAATTTGGAAAATGCTCTCGCGTTCTTTAGAACAAAATTTATCTGCTTTTTTTTAAATATTTCATACAACATAAGCATTCTTCCCTATACTGCATTAATAGTTTGTCTATCTTAACATAAAAATATACTATCGGAAGAAAATTTATATTCCTGATAGTAACATTTAGTATGAATAAAAATGTAATTAGATAAATTTCTATGTATGGAAACGTTCAGTAATTTGATTTCATGTTATAATGTAAAGAGCTTGAACATAGAACTGATTAGCTTTCCATAAATAACAAAAAAAATCTTCATATGATATCACCTGTCAAAATTTGGAGAATGCTCTCGCGTTCTTTAGAACAAAATTTATCTGCTTTTTTTAAAATATTTCATACAACATAAGCATTCTTCCCTATACTGCATTAATAGTTTGTCTATCTTAACATAAAAATATACTATCGGAAGAAAATTTATATTCCTGATAGTAACATTTAGTATGAATAAAAATGTAATTAGATAAATTTCTATGTATGGAAACGTTCAGTAATTTGATTTCATGTTATAATGTAAAGAGCTTGAACATAGAACTGATTAGCTTTCCATAAATAACAAAAAAATCTTCATATGATATCACGTATCAAAATTTTGAAAATGCTCTCGCGTTCTTTAAATCAAAATTTATCTGCTTTTTTAAAAATATTTCATACAACATAAGCATTCTTCACTATACTGCATTAATAGTTTGTTTATCTTAACATAAAAATATACTATCGGAAGAAAATTTATATTCCTGGTAGTAACATTTAGTATGAATAAAAATGTAATTAGATAAATTTCTATGTATGGAAAAGTTCAGTAATTTGATTTCATGTTATAATGTAAAGAGCTTGAACATAGAACTGATTAGCTTTCCATAAATAACAAAAAAATTCTTCATATGATATCACCTGTCAAAATTTGGAAAATGCTCTCGCGTTCTTTAGAACAAAATTTATCTGCTTTTTTTAAAATATTTCATACAACATAAGCATTCTTCCCTATACTGCATTAATAGTTTGTCTATCTTAACATAAAAATATACTATCGGAAGAAAATTTATATTCCTGATAGTAACATTTAGTATGAATAAAAATGTAATTAGATAAATTTCTATGTATGGAAACGTTCAGTAATTTGATTTCATGTTATAATGTAAAGAGCTTGAACATAGAACTGATTAGCTTTCCATAAATAACAAAAAAATCTTCATATGATATCACGTGTCAAAATTTTGAAAATGCTCTCGCGTTCTTTAAATCAAAATTTATCTGCTTTTTTTAAAAATATTTCATACAACATAAGCATTCTTCACTATACTGCATTAATAGTTTGTCTATCTTAACATAAAAATATACTATCGGAAGAAAATTTATATTCCTGATAGTAACATTTAGTATGAATAAAAATGTAATTAGATAAATTTCTATGTATGGAAACGTTCAGTAATTTGATTTCATGTTATAATGTAAAGAGCTTGAACATAGAACTGATTAGCTTTCCATAAATAACAAAAAAATCTTCATATGATATCACGTGTCAAAATTTTGAAAATGCTCTCGCGTTCTTTAAATCAAAATTTATCTGCTTTTTTTAAAATATTTCATACAACATAAGCATTCTTCACTATACTGCATTAATAGTTTGTTTATCTTAACATAAAAATATACTATCGGAAGAAAATTTATATTCCTGGTAGTAACATTAATATGAATAAAAATTTAATTAGATAAATTTCTATGTATGGAAAAGTTCAGTAATTTGATTTCATGTTATAATGTAAAGAGCTTGAACATAGAACTGATTAGCTTTCCATAAATAACAAAAAAATTCTTCATATGATATCACCTGTCAAAATTTGGAAAATACTCTTGCGTTCTTTAAAACAAAATTTATCTGCTTTTTTAAAAATATTTCATACAACATAAGCATTCTTCACTATACTGCATTAATAGTTTGTCTATCTTAACATAAAAATATACTATCGGAAGAAAATTTATATTCCTGATAGTAACATTTAGTATGAATAAAAATGTAATTAGATAAATTTCTATGTATGGAAACGTTCAGTAATTTGATTTCATGTTATAATGTAAAGAGCTTGAACATAGAACTGATTAGCTTTCCATAAATAACTAAAAATTCTTCATATAATATCACGTGTCAAAATTTTGAAAATGCTCTCGCGTTCTTTAAATCAAAATTTATCTGCTTTTTTTAAAATATTTCATACAACATAAGCATTCTTCACTATACTGCATTAATAGTTTGTTTATCTTAACATAAAAATATACTATCGAAAGAAAATTTATATTCCTGGTAGTAACATTTAGTATGAATAAAAATGTAATTAGATAAATTTCTATGTATGGAAAAGTTCAGTAATTTGATTTCATGTTATAATGTAAAGAGCTTGAACATAGAACTGATTAGCTTTCCATAAATAACAAAAAAATTCTTCATATGATATCACCTGTCAAAATTTGGAAAATACTCTTGCGTTCTTTAAAACAAAATTTATCTGCTTTTTTAAAAATATTTCATACAACATAAGCATTCTTCACTATACTGCATTAATAGTTTGTCTATCTTAACATAAAAATATACTATCGGAAGAAAATTTATATTCCTGATAGTAACATTTAGTATGAATAAATATGTAATTAGATAAATTTCTATGTATGGAAACGTTCAGTAATTTGATTTCATGTTATAATGTAAAGAGCTTGAACATAGAACTGATTAGCTTTCCATAAATAACTAAAAATTCTTCATATAATATCACGTGTCAAAATTTTGAAAATGCTCTCGCGTTCTTTAAATCAAAATTTATCTGCTTTTTTTAAAATATTTCATACAACATAAGCATTCTTCACTATACTGCATTAATAGATTGTTTATCTTAACATAAAAATATACTATCGGAAGAAAATTTATATTCCTGGTAGTAACATTTAGTATGAATAAAAATGTAATTAGATAAATTTCTATGTATGGAAAAGTTCAGTAATTTGATTTCATGTTATAATGTAAAGAGCTTGAACATAGAACTGATTAGCTTTCCATAAATAACAAAAAAATTCTTCATATGATATCACCTGTCAAAATTTGGAAAATACTCTTGCGTTCTTTAAAACAAAATTTATCTGCTTTTTTAAAAATATTTCATACAACATAAGCATTCTTCACTATACTGCATTAATAGTTTGTCTATCTTAACATAAAAATATACTATCGGAAGAAAATTTATATTCCTGGTAGTAAAATTTAGAATGAATAAAATATTTCATTGTCAATATTTGTGGTGTGGAGAGTTTAGTGTTGGCCACAACCCACTCGTTTCAATAAGTATTGATTTATTACTTTTATCTCTATCTTAATCTCTAAGCACGTCTATGTTTACATTGTATGTAACTTCTCTATGGGAAATATTGTGATTGCACATATAAATCTTACATATATACCATCATACTTAATACTTCATAATATGTTTTTTCAATAAGTATTGATTTATTACTTTTATCTCTATCTTAATCTCTAAGCACGTCTATGTTTACATTGTATCTAACTTCTCTATGGGAAATATTGTGATTGCACATATAAATCTTACATATATACCATCATACTTAATACTTCATAATATGTTTTTTCAATAAGTATTGATTTATTACTTTTATCTCTATCTTAATCTCTAAGCACGTCTATGTTTACATTGAATGTAACTTCTCTATGGGAAATATTGTGATTGCACATATTTTTATATTTTATTACTTTTATCTCTATCTTAATCTCTAAGCACGTCTATGTTTACATTGTATGTAACTTCTCTATGGGAAATATTGTGATTACACATATTTTTATATTTTATTACTTTTATCTCTATCTTAATCTCTAAGCACGTCTATGTTTACATTGTATGTAACTTCTCTATGGGAAATATTGTGATTACACATATTTTTATATTTTATTACTTTTATCTCTATCTTAATCTCTAAGCACGTCTATGTTTACATTGTATGTAACTTCTCTATGGGAAATATTGTGATTACACATATTTTTATATTTTATTACTTTTATCTCTATCTTAATCTCTAAGCACGTCTATGTTTACATTGTATGTAACTTCTCTATGGGAAATATTGTGATTACACATATTTTTATATTTTATTACTTTTATCTCTATCTTAATCTCTAAGCACGTCTATGTTTACATTGTATGTAACTTCTCTATGGGAAATATTGTGATTGCACATATAAATCAACTTTATTATTTATATAACAAAAAGGTGTATGTGTGATGTGTAATTTATTGTTCTTAATAAATAAATAATATGAAGTTTTTATTCACTCATTTTCAAATTATGCACACTTTTTTTTAAATCTGATAAGTTCAAAATACATATAGATATCGTACACTGGACGACTTATTGTCATTTACTAATTCCTTCCAACCAACCAGGAAACAAAGTATAGGTTTGTACAAAACAATAGGAAAAGTCGACCTTAAAATGAATTTCGTAGTGACTTTTTCGTACGTATGGCGTACTACGAAAACAAATAAACATTAATGTCATATGTTAAAAGTGCATCAACTTAGAACTGGTAAGTTTTTCGTACACAATGTTTAATTTCTCCTCTGATTTAATCTGTTAAAACATCAAAAAAATGCTCAAACGTATCCGAATTTTTTTTAATTTTCGTACAAAGTAAAATGAAAATAACTGAATAAGCTTCAGAATATCATATTTAGAGAAAAGAAAAAAATATTAAATATATTGGTTTGTGGAGAGATGAGTGTGGGCCACAACGCACTCATATTAACTATTATACCCTTTTTACTATCTTCAATACCTATCTAATTTATACAGAAACAAGGGGCGACAGATTACTGAGGCCGCTCCAGTTACGACGCAGTTATTATTCGAATTATACAAATGTCAAAAATTATCAAGTTTAAAAGCAACCAGAATATTAAACAAATTACATACCAACATAACATTGTTAAAATATTTAATTATTATTGTCGTGTTAATCTCTATACAAATAAAACGCGCAAACATTTTGCAACGGATACAAAATTGAAATTATTTTCTTTCCGTTATTTTTACATATTACCATAACACAAAAGTAACTATAACAATAAAAGACTTAGTACAATTGTTCCTAATTGGAAATTTACTGCCTCACAAGGCGAGTCTGTTCTGAGGCAGTACTTTTTCAATTTGATCTAAGGTTTATTTATTTAGGGACAAATACAGTCTTAAAATACTAAAATAGAATAATACACTGTAAATTAATAACAAACCAATAACTTATGTCCACAGATATTAAATATGAAATATTTTAAACATCATAAATTTAAATATAAGTAAGATTTACTGTATGTTTGCCTGTGACAGGAAAGGAAGGGAAGAAAAAAAGGGATGGGAAAAGGATTGTGACAGTTAAATTGTTATATTTTTGTTACAAACAACAACAAAAAATGTAAATAAAAGTATACAAAAGATAATATTAGAAAAAAACACAAATAATGAACAAAAAAAAAATTTATATACGAGTTGCTATGCACTTATAGAGAGAATTTTTGTATGCGTTATTACTAGCAGTGAATATAATATCAGAATGAATATAATATCGGTGAGTATAATATATACCTACATAATATAAGGTTACATATTATTAAATGATACATACATACCATCACGCCATGTCCCTTACGGGGTAGGCAGAGAGAACCGAACCTAACCTAACCTAAATGAAAAATATTTAATAGAAATAATTAAACAGAAACTTCAATATGACTACATTACAAAACAGGAGACTTTATTTTGACCAAATATCACTTTACAAAATTTGCAATAACTTGATTGACTCGCCGGACATACTCAATAATATATCACTCACTCCATATACCAAATAGACATACCCGCTCACATAATTTATTCCACTTACCAGTATGCCACACACTAATTACAGTGATATTTTGCACCCTTGTTTAGAATTCAGCGAGATTACAATACATACACATTTCAAACACACGGACATTTTTCACGACACATTACAGCATTATCAAAGACAGATAAAGATGTTCTTAAACCCTAACACACAATCCAACAATCCACTCCTCAATCACTAATGATCCCGGTCCTCCTTGTCATCCTAAAACATATTATATATGTACCTACTTGTTTTTTTTTATATTTATTTATTTATTTTATTTTTATTTATTTCTATCCAAAAATATACAGTATATATGAGATACAAAATATCTTAAGATAATATAAGCTTATTCATACATAGTTAACATACAATGTAAATATAAGTTATCTCATTTCAATAAATATCAGTTTACCACTTCACTGGTGCTTACATAGTTTAAGCCATATCTTTTTGTTTGTATCTTTGTTACTAGCCCCCTCACTAGGCATAGCCTGTGCTGTGGTATATTATTGTACTTTTTTATTATTATTATTTTTTATGTATCTTTTCTCTCTCTTTTTTTTTTTTTTTTAAATTGATGTTACTTGTATAATTTTTTTTCATAATATGTAGTATGTCACCAAACATTGTACATTCACAAATGTAAATAGAAGAAAGCATTTTTGGCTATGTTAAAACTGAATTGTAAATGATATAATTAACAGCTGTAGCTTTCTGAGAGTAAATAAATAAATAAATAAACAAAAAAAATATGCGGTGTCCTCTCAGTTACTTGAATCCATAAAACTATAATGGAAATGATGGATGGCACCAAGTTATGGTAGAGATTCTCAGGTTATGAGGACAGAGAGTAGTGAATTATGTAAGGATACGTATTCTGCTATGACTTTTCAGCCAGTCTGCTAGCAGTTTTATGAAGTTTGTTCCGTCGCGTGAGATATTGTGTTCTATGTCAGGTAATATTTTATTGTAAAGTCTAGGAGCAAGAAAGGGGTAATGTCGCTAGGTCAAAAAGTCGTCCTTATTAGTGGGGGTCTTCTCTGTTGTCTATTAGACCAAGATCCAACGACAGTCAAATTTTTTGTCATGGTATAAAGGCTGATTTTAATTCTGCAAATGACGCCACAGCAGTTTACAACGATTGGATAGTATGAACCCTGATTAGTGACGACCTTCAAAGTGTTGAAAATTGCTATTTGATACATAAGAATATGAGAAATCACACCTTCCATTGACAGACACGTCGACAGACAACTTTAAATTTTAATACAATGTTGTCTCTTAAAGGGTGTCCGTCAAGGGTTTTCCACAGCACAAAGTGTCTGTCAATGAAAGACGTGATTTATTCCATAGTGAATATAAAAATATATGCTTTATCGACGAATATATCTATCTGGGAAGCATGTTTCAACGGAATGGAAGGATTGATAAGGAGATCGAAAGAAGAGTTATGGCAGGAAACACAGTGAATGGAGCACCGAAACCAGTTATGACCGCAACATATCTAAGGATGCTAAAGTTGCCATTCATAATGCTATCTTAGTGCCAACCTTGACGTATGCAAGTGAAACCTGGACATTGCAGAAGTCGCACAAAAGTAGAATAAATGCAGTTGAAATGAGATCGCTAAGAAGAATATGTAATAGAACGATGTATGACAGGGTCAGAAATGAGGACATAAGGAAAGAATGTAGGATAAAAAAAGATGTTATTAATAGAATGAAAGTGAAAACATTGAGATGGTTTGGCCATATGGGGATAATGAATGAGGAACGCCTGACGAAGAAAATATACATTGCGGACAGGAATGGAAAGAGAGGTCGGGGCCGCCCAAGGAAAGGATGGCACGTCCATGTGAACGGTATTTTGAAAGACGGAAATGTTAGAAGCGTGAACAACAGACGAACATGTATAAGACGATGTATGAATGTTGTCGAGGCGATGAATGTATGTCAATATAAAAGTGAGTGGCGTTCGGTTCTCTCTGCCTACCCCGTGAGGGACATGGCGTAATGGTATGTATGTATGTGTGTAAGTATGCTTTATGCTATAACGCTTAATGAAGAGTCGAAATAGCAATTTTTAACACTTTGTAGGCTGTTTTCTTCGAAACCTACCTAGGGTTCATAATATCCAATCGTCGTTACCTGCCGTAGTATCCTTTTACAGGAAAAAAATCAGCTTTTATACTACGACTTAAGTATTGTTAAGTGTGAATTTTGAATCGCGGGATCTTACAATACAATACGAATGATCAATACCAACACAAACTTTTTTGTGGAGAATATTTCGGCTCGCAAAAGGACAAATGCGATACACAACAGTACCTATTGAAATGTCTACTTGAAAGTTGCTGCTTTCAGCGCATCGATTGTGAACTTTTCAGTTGACAAAAGCCAGAGAGAGAGAGAGGGAAGCAGATACCAGGTGCAGCAGCTAACGAAGGCAAGGAGAACTTCGAAACGGAGAACAAAAATTGTGTCGCAAACTTTGGGGAAAAGTTTTATGGCTGAATTTTGTAAAGGGTTTGACACGTTACTTCAATCGGGGCAGAGCTGTGCGAAGTTCCTCCTCTCTCAATTGTTTCGATCTGGCTACTAGGACTCAAGTTATTTTGATTGGAAGGAAAAAAAATCTCAATCCGGCTCGAAGGACCAAAATTTCTACATACTACGAAAATTCTAATCTCTATGGCCAGCATTTCGTTAGAGTTTATGAAATAATGAAAGATAAACGAACAAAGCTTATTAACTATTCATACAATACACTTTATAAATATTCCGTATTAAGTTTGCGATGCTCTTCGAGTAATACATAAACTATTTTATGTTTTGATTTTATCTGGGGCGCATGCGAGTCATATCAAATACATCAACACACCTCGACATTGATATATAACCTCTTCTTTATGGTTTTGAAATGTCAAATCGCGATTTGAAATGTGAAGTTGGGAAAATATTTGATGACATATATTGTGACGGGCATTTTGACCTGATTGATCTATTTTATGTGAGCCATGTGTCAGTTTTGATGTTAATTGAAGTAGTGGTTAATTAGTTAATAACCAAATGTAGAGCGGAAAATATCATAAGTATATTGTCACTGTAAAATAGCCCTAGAACAGGGTTTCCTAGTTGGGCAGCAGTAATCTACATGCAAAATATGGTGTAAATAAAAAAATGTTTGGGATCCGATACCTTAGAAACGGTTCGAAGGAACGACATTCAAACTATTTTCAGAGCATTGTGCAACTCACAACTAAACATCGAACGTCAAAAGTCAACATTCAGCCAAAACCCGTGATGCACTAATTGCGTATTAAAGTTACGAGTTATTAACCGCCTCAGCGGCGCCATTCTACTCTCGGAATTGGTCCACACAATGCACCTCGTCCCGAGTGGTACAATCCGATATCCCTTTGTCATTCCTCGGCTTGATTTAGAAACGGCGGCCAAAATTCGCGACATTTACGAAAGATTCGTACGCAAAACGAATCGCGTCTCCGCCACGGCCCATTTGTAGATTCGGCAACACCATTAATTTGTTTACATCTACATTTATGCTGTTGTTATTGTCGATGTTGGCTTAATTTGATTTGAGTCGATTCTAGCAACAGACGGCAAAACGAATCGATTCCAAACCAACTTTAATGACATTCGTTAATGATGTATACAAATACTCAATACAACCGTAAAGTGAAGGTCCTTGAAGTTTTCAGACGCTTGAGATTTGCTATTGCAATTTGAAATTATTAATAATTGTTTTCAAAAAAACTACACTGTGAACTACTACAACTCATGCTACCATTACTTGACTACGCTGACGTTGCCTACCTGGATGCAACTGATGAACAAATTAACCAACTCGAACGGTTACAAAATGTCCGCATTCGATATGTGTTTGGACTCAGGAAGTTCGACCACGTATCCGAGAGCAGGCAACGACTGAACTGGTCAAAGATCCGTCACCGAAGAGATTCGCATGTTATTTTCCTATTCTACCAAATCCTTAATAACCCTCTTACACCCACGTACCTCAAAGAGAAATTCGCCCACTTATCCTCTCACACTTACTCGTTCACAGTTCATGCAGCTCGGATGTGGAATCTATTGCCGGAGAGTATCAGAGATGCCACTAATTTGATAGCATTCTAAAAGCGTCTGAAGTCACACTTTCTATCCACATAACCACAAATTCACGTTCTTTTCCTTTATACCTCTTCCTTTCTCCTCTCCTATCCTCCATCCAATAAACATAGTGTATCTATCTGATGTATTTTTTTTATTCTTATTTTTGTTCTTATTTACACATTTATTAATTTTGTTTTTTATATTTATTTTGTATTTTTAATTTTCTTTTTGATGATTTTCTTTTTTTTTTTCTTTTTCTTTTTGTATTCTTATATTCCTGTAACTGATTGTATTTACCATGGTGGTTGACTGGTAGAAATTGCCTGCGGGCAATAAGTCCGCCACGTTGATTAAGTCAATAAAAATCTTCAATTATTATTATTATTATTGTGAAGAAAATTATGTGTCCTTAAAAATTGCTACTACGCTTTTTTTCAGCCATCTCTCCATCGCTGGGTGAAAGCCTTTTCTAAGTACTTCCATTCGTCTTGTTTTGGGCTTTTGGACCCGCCTCCTTCCAGCGACGGAGACAGTATCATCGGCCCACCTATTCTGAGGTCGGCAACTTCCTCATCTCATATACCATGGTCTCCGTTTCGCAAAAAAGATCCGATATTTTGAATTCGTTACGTTGGCAACCTCGAGTTATAAAGCCTGAGTAAGCAGTAATAAAATCCGTCGTAAATTTTCATTATAATATGAAAGAGTTGTTCTGCCTTCGAGTAAGGTTTTTCCGAACTACTCCGGTGATAAACTAAGTAATAAGAAAAAAAAATCAAGTTCGAATACTCTCCGTCGCAACATAAAAATGTCAAATAAATATTCGTATTTGTCAAATGCAAAATCGTTCGCACAGTTCACTTCATACATCGTGACCTACATTGGTGATATATGGTGATACGTACATATATGGTGGAGCGACCAGATAAGCTAGAATGCAATAAGTTCTCACTGGACGTAGTAGGTACTTAGTTTGCAAGAGTAAGGATTATCTGGGAATAAAGAGGGAATTTGCAACCCCGAGAATACTTGTAAAGGACTCACCAAACAAATTCTGCACCGGACCTGGTTGGGAGATAGCGATATTTTTTTTGAACCTACCAGAGATTTTTGAATTTCAAAAAAAGAAAAGTAAAATAAAACAAAGAATATAGCATATAAGAACAAACGCATATGATAGGAAAACTAATGAATAAAGAAAGGAAGAGGATAGGAAGACGTAATCAGGTATTGTCAGATAAATATTTTTGCTTTAGCCTTTTCTTGAAGATGTTTAGTGAGATAGACGACGTAATATCAGGACTTAGACTATTCCATATTAAATGTGGAATTGATCATTTTAAAGTAAAACCTGTTCAAAGCTCTTCTTTTCGAGTATTCTATACTGTAGACTGGAATAACTCAATCACTTACTTTCTTGTGTCTTTCAATTCTATTCTCTTTCAAGTATTGTGCTGAATTTACAACAGGCTTCATGTTGGGACTGGTTGAAAGAGATTCAGCTGTATGGATGGTTGAAAGAGAATCAGGGGGGGCTACTCATGACACGTTCTTAATACGTTCTTAGCTTGCCTTAATCTTAAAAATGTATAAATCAGTACTCGATTATAATCCAAACTTAATCTTTCTGTACATTTAATCACGAAAATCTGTTAATATCAACGTTTAGTATGAAATTTTCATTAATTTTTGTATAAATTAATATTATTATTCAATTAATTTAACCTCAAAGATTGCTAAAGTCTGAAGCTAATCTTAATTTTACTGTTATCAACTTCATGAGTAGCCCTGCAGGCTTCTGGCGATGATTCACTTTAGCACACTTGTTTGTATATGAATCAGAATCAAAAATACCTTCGACTAGAAGATGAGACAGTCCTTAGTTTTAACTCTAATTACATTCTACTAAACTCGTTATTTTTAGCAAATATCTGATATGAATTCCATCTTAGGGGTTTCGATAAAATCTAAACACCCAGATTACTATGTCGTCCGTACGTTTTTAAGTATTTCAACCGAAGAATATAAAACATTAATTCATTTTTTAATATTCTTTTTTACGGCTAACGAGTCTCCTATATACATTTGATACGTGACGCGAGTTCGGAAAATGATTAACGACACCTTCCAGTTCGGAGATCAGAATAAATGCTCCGTGTAAAAAGGCAATAAAAGTTTAACTGTCTATCAGAGTGTATTATCATTCTAGTGTCGTAAACTTTTATATACTTACCTCTTCTTTTTTTACACCGAGCTGAATCTCTGCCGATACGGATCTGGAAGGTGGATATTATACTTCAGACGATTTGAAATTATCTAAAATGTAAACAAACTGATCCACGATTACTTACAAATATTCTGCGTGTCTTTATGAAAAAAAATTAATATCTCAATAGCGATGACAAAAGGACTTACGACATGTCATCGGCTGGTGTGCGTGATCACTTTATGCGTATGCGCAAGGCTCACCAAGTATGCTTATTTTTGAGTTCCCTAACAATCCAATTTATTGAAATTTCTATATATGTATGTTGGTATTCATAAAAATCATTTCAATTGAGAATAAGCTGAAAAACATCATAGCCATCTATGAAGTGACGAAGAAACTTTTTTGTAACGCCATCTATTATACAAAAAAAAAAAGTTCGTAGATCCTGCAAGTGTCATGTTTTCCCGGTTCTCCTATACTATTCCAACTACGTCGTAGATCCTGCAAGTGTCATGTTTTCCCGGTTCTCCTATACTATTCCAACTACGTCGTAGATCCTGCAAGTGTCATGTTTTCCCGGTTCTCCTATACTATTCCAACTACGTCGTAGATCCTGCAAGTGTCATGTTTTCCCGGTTCTCCTATACTATTCCAACTACGTCGTAGATCCTGCAAGTGTCATGTTTTCCCGGTTCTCCTATACTATTCCAACTACGTCGTAGATCCTGCAAGTGTCATGTTTTCCCGGTTCTCCTATACTATTCCAACTACGTCGTAGATCCTGCAAGTGTCATGTTTTCCCGGTTCTCCTATACTATTCCAACTACGTCGTAGATCCTGCAAGTGTCATGTTTTCCCGGTTCTCCTATACTATTCCAACTACGTCGTAGATCCTGCAAGTGTCATGTTTTCCCGGTTCTCCTATACTATTCCAACTACGTCGTAGATCCTGCAAGTGTCATGTTTTCCCGGTTCTCCTATACTATTCCAACTACGTCGTAGATCCTGCAAGTGTCATGTTTTCCCGGTTCTCCTATACTATTCCAACTACGTCGTAGATCCTGCAAGTGTCATGTTTTCCCGGTTCTCCTATACTATTCCAACTACGTCGTAGATCCTGCAAGTGTCATGTTTTCCCGGTTCTCCTATACTATTCCAACTACGTCGTAGATCCTGCAAGTGTCATGTTTTCCCGGTTCTCCTATACTATTCCAACTACGTCGTAGATCCTGCAAGTGTCATGTTTTCCCGGTTCTCCTATACTATTCCAACTACGTCGTAGATCCTGCAAGTGTCATGTTTTCCCGGTTCTCCTATACTATTCCAACTACGTCGTAGATCCTGCAAGTGTCATGTTTTCCCGGTTCTCCTATACTATTCCAACTACGTCGTAGATCCTGCAAGTGTCATGTTTTCCCGGTTCTCCTATACTATTCCAACTACGTCGTAGATCCTGCAAGTGTCATGTTTTCCCGGTTCTCCTATACTATTCCAACTACGTCTCTACTGAGACTTCCGAAACTGAAAAAAATCCAATGTTTGCGTGTATGCATCTATAAAAATATTCGATATTCTACGTGTATTTTAAAATGGGCGATAAAACGAATATAGTATTGCTAAATATCGAAAAAATAATTTTGAAATTGAGTCGAACCATATTGTATAATGATAAAAAAGTTTATATAACATTTCAAATGAAGTTAGACTTTGGAGTAGCAATAATTAAAGAATGCTTCACACAAATTAAATAAGCATTTCTTTCCCGGTTTAGTCTACTCCCACTGGACACTTAATTGACACCGATGCAGCTCGTTAAGAAGTGGTCTGCCATACTCAAAGAGTTAATAGGTTGCAACATGTCAGGTAACCTAACCGGAAGAAGAAATTTAGGGAGACTTATCTACGATGGTTGGACGGCGTTATCGCGGATTATCGGGCTATGGAGCAGCTGAACTTGAAGGTGGCAGCCAATGATAGAACAGTATGGAGAAGATGAGACGCTGAGGATGATGGGATATATATTATAGCCTGAAGACAACAAATGCATTTCAGCGCATATCTTATTAGTTTCAGCTGTCTCAGATGGAAGATACACGGGCCAACGATCCATGACATAAGAGAATGGCCAAAGACACAAACTTAGGATCTTTGGAGAATGATTCCTGAAGTGGCCAATATCGAGAAAAGTTCGTGGAGTCGAGATCAAAACGAATGTTTACATTTTGCGAGAGTCTAATTCGTCGTCAGTATAAATCTACTAACGTCACCATGTTTATTCATGCACTTTTGAAATTAAATCAGCTATGAATCCAGCTCGGATTAATGGACCAGTAACTCTATGCGGATCGCTTTTTTATGAAAATAAAATATCAATAGAGGTATATTATATATTTTACGCTTTTACGAGGCATCGACGTTCGTATCAAATCGCATCAAACGAGATTATATCAAATGTTTTTCCACCTGCTCGATTTCCATTGAAAAATATAGGCATGTTCAGATTTTACTTTTCACATACTTATTTATGAACTACTTTTTATTAATCTATTTTGAAACCTGAAAATATTTTATTTTTATAAAAAAAAAAATACCATGAACTGGTTGGAAAATACTAGAATGAATATTAATAGAAGAATCAAACACATACCATGGACGGACACAGCAATTAGATAATAATTCAGAAAGCCAGAGGTGAAAGAGATTTGCTGATGAAATTTTTTTTTATATTCTAAATCAACTTCAAAAGGTATCGTATTATGTAGGTTCTCATGCTTAGAGGATGAAATTGCAAGCTGTTGCACCTGATCATCCAGAGTAAAATAGAGGGTCGAAAAGGTGTTGCCAGGTAGAAAATATCCCAGCTCCGCAACATACGAGACAGGACAGCAATGAGAACCGTAGAGAAGCTGTTCCTAATTGCCTAGGACAGAGATTTCAATGAAAGTATAAGACTTTGTATTGTTTCTAGTGCAACTATCAGGAAAAATACTGTGAAAAATTGTCTCCCCAGGGATTCATATCCGGGACCCTTGGCTCAAGAGTCAGATTAACTAACTGCACCATGAATCAGAAAATTATTACACCCTACACGGGCAAGATTTTTTGACACTTCTTCTTCATTGTGTATTAAGGTCATTTGACATTTCTTTTTGAAGGGCGGACTTTCCTGGGAGAAGGAGGTCCAACTGTTTTTCCATCTCTTCGCAGGTCTACCGGGAAACCTCCTGTTTTTTACAGATAACTTCATCGCGTACATTATTTCCAGAAATCTTGGGTCATATTGTGATGCCCGAAACATCCATGTTGGGTTTCACCAAGATGGCGCTATACAAATCGTCCAACATTGATTATAATGGAAGATGGTTGTAATGAGGTATTAGGTAAACTCTTTCATATGAAATACGTTAGCGACTCTAAACACAAAAGCCATTTGAATGCCAAGTATATGGACGACAACAATATAGTCCACTTTAAAAGATTGGATTAGTTAACCTGATACCTTCTTCTCCTTGTACCTTCTCAAAATATTGATATTACCTCGCCATTTCGCGGAAAACGAATACCAATCGACAAACTTAAATGCACATAACACAAATTGAATTGGCACAATATCAAACCGAGTCGTGATAGTCTCTCCAAGTACCCATAATATGTATTTTTATTATTCATTCATACCATCACGGCATATCCCACAATGGGGGATTTCGTTCACCTATAGCACAAGCATATGCTTAATTTAGGTAATATATGAGGATGTATATGTACTTGTTCCAATGATATATTCATTCTTAAAAAAATAAGAAAAAAAAATACTATGGCAATAAGGTATCACATGACAAAATCACAAGATAAAATCACATGACAAAAATAAAAAGAAAATAAAAATTACAGAAGTAGAAAAAAAGACAAAAAAGATTGAATAAGAACATCCAATGATAGAAAAAAAGGATAAGGAGAAGAAGAGGACAGGAAGAAGAAATCCGGTATAGTTACCATGCTAACAGGAAAATTTGAAATTATTTTGCATTTTTTTTGTTTCGCTGATGAATAAGATAGTATACTATTGTAATTATGGCTTCGGATTGCTGGTACACATTGCCTAATGACAGATAACAAGCAATTGCATCACGTTATCAATTTCATATTTTTTTAATCCATACAAAAGATTTCAACGCTCGGTGAGGCAAAGAACCATCTGGAAAGATTTTGGCGGATTTTCACAAAAAGTGTCTCAAATATGATACCTTTCGTCGCTTAAATGTGTGAACTAGCTCACGCTCGATATTTGATCTCCTGAGCATCTCCATATCTGATATTTTATCTCTTCTTCCTCTTTTTTGTAGATCTATGATATGTTTCTACAGGTACTGGGACGAGCATGTCCATCTCTTTGATAATCTTCCCGGTGGTAGGCGTTCCTCTGGTATCTCGCGCATTGCAATCTTTGGCAGCCTTTCTGGATTCATCCTCTATAAATGATCTTTCGAAATTAAATTGCTTAATATGATGCCGGCATCTTTTAAGAAATGCAAAAGCAAAAACAATGTTAAAAGACAATTCAAGGAATGGCTATTGAGGTGTGGATTTATATATAATTAACAGATCACAAACGATTTTAATATTTTCTTATTTCATTTATTTTTATTATTTTAAATAGATAACTTTTGTAACATAGGAAGGAGTGTGTGTTTGTTTGGGAGATCATCTTTGTGTGACATTTGTATGTCTCTTTTTACTGTAATGTTGTTATTTTTAAAGTATACATAGATATTTTCTTGAGAACACGCCGACAAGTCTAGAAATTAGACTTGGCGTGACTCAGAATCATTATTTTCTTTTTGTAGTACCGTATGTTTTATTATTTTTCAATAAAAAAAATTGCGAGTCTCACCGATGGGGTATTGAGGAGTATAAAATGAAGATTCCATTATTGATTATTGCAATTTTACACGCAATATTATTTTTTAATAAATCGTTGACCTGTGCACCAAAACAACATCAGAAAAAAGCGCTGGAACCAACTGGGTTGCTGGATGCGAGATCCAGAAGTTGCAATCCCCAGTATGTATTACGACATCAGAGCGCGGCGGGAGACTAGTCCAGCATTATTACACTCCCCATATACAAATTCTAATCACGGATGTAAAGTTTCCCGACGGGCTTTACACTGCCCCTGTAAGCCGAGATATAGGGGGAGGGGATGGGGGCTGGCACCACACCCCTGCTCTAATTCAAGAGACTCTGGAAGAGAGGGGGGGATACGGTAGATTTAAAGTGGAAATTTATTGTGTGAAGCGTTGCTGCATCCGCGTGAGATGCAGCAATGTGGCCAACGTCAGACGAGCAAACTACTTTAAACAAAACGGACAGAGGCAGATTACGTTGAGAAATATGCCCAGACACAAAGCACCCACAGCATTGTGTCTACAAAGTCGCTTTACGTCATTAAAAAATAAACGGTGTTACTTATTAGATTTCGTTAATAGCTTACTTAACGCGCAACTAGATAAGCACGACAAAAATAGTTAAGATCGGTATTCAAAATCTTACTAATAAACGTATACTAAGATATGACTAACTATCTCACCAAATTGTTCCCCCCCTATTTAATTTTTTCATAAGACCGCGTTGGTTTCACAGATATTAAAAAATAGATAATGCAAGTAATATTTGGATAACTGACATCGAAAAATTAAAACAAACACCGCATTGTACCGTGTTTAGTCAATTTCAACACGATTGCGATGAAGAATAACAAGGAAAAACGTTATAAGGATTAATTTTTTCAGTCTCTAATAGGCATGCGTCGGATAATATGTGAAAGATCCGCCATTTTGAAATATTTGGTAAGACGCATTAGTTAAGCGTTAAACAACCTCTCGACCTCTATTACCAGGTACTATAGACAGTTTACATTTATAAGTAAAACGGAAAGTGTATACTCGATTTCATCACAATCATAAGAAGCAACTGTCATTCGAATTCGAATAAATTAATAAATAAATTATAATGCATAAACCTTCTCCGGCATGAGCTGAACAAATTCCCAAAGTTTCATTGCAATCGGATTTGGTTTGGAAGTCCATAGGCCATAATATACAAACAAACAAATATACGGACATCCTCTTTTATATATAATATAATATAATGAACACTTCCTTACACCCTGCGCAAGTGGCGAGTTTATTGCCGTATGGCAATTTCTTCCAACTAACCAGTTTTTCCAGCCCAGAGAAGCAATATTTGCGTGAGAAATAAATTTCTCCTCTGCTGGGAATCAAACCCAGGACGCCCGCACAGAAACCGAACGGCTTACCAACTGTACCACGGCTGTCGGCATATATATATATATATATATATATATATATATATATATATATATATATATATATATATATATATATATATATATATATATATATATATATATATATATATATATATATATATATATATATATATATATATATATATATATATATATATATATATATATATATATATATATATATATATATATGTTATATTTGATGTTTTCACGGGTGAAATATGTTATAATATTTTTATCTCGGTTTTCCCGTGTCAGTAGGTCTTGACTAAGACCATTTGTCTTCCGACGTTTCGCCTGAATATCACCAGGCATTTTCAAGGACTTAACGAAAAGCACGCGCGCGACACACGTCTACTCACACTGAAAGCTCACCGTCAAGTGACTCGTAGCGTACAAGATGGCCGCTTATGTCAAATATTGTTAGCGCGACGTGATTGGCTCCTTGTGACACGCCCACCTGCTGTCGTGTTCGTTGGTAATAATATTTTATCATTATTTTTGTGTTGTGATTTATTGTTAATTTTAGTTGTGACATTAATATTATTATTGTTGTGTTTTGGGGTTATTTTCGCTATGGTATTATTAATATTATTATTGTATTGTTTGTCATATAAAATGTTCTTCCAGGTACTAGGCAAACGAACTCCGTCGTCCCGATTGTTCATTATATCCCTTCTCTTATATATTTCTATAGCTTCCCTGTAAATTCTGAGAGGTTCACTGTTTAAACTTGCTATTATTTTTGAATGGTCAAAATCTATTGTATGTCCTTCTGTGAGCGAGTGTTGTACAAGTGAGGATGTAAGTTTTTTGTTTCTCATGTCGACTCTGTGCTCCGCTATTCGTGCTTCAACTTTTCGATTGGTTCTTCCTACATAAGTCTTATTGCACGATCCGCACGGTATTTCATATACTCCATGAGCTTCAAAGACATCATTCCACTTGAAGCTCATGTATATATATATATATATATATATATATATATATATATATATATATATATATATATATATATATATATATATATATATATATATATATATATATATATATATATATATATATATATATATATATATATATATATATATATATATATATATATATATATATATATATATAGTTGTTTAGTTGTTTAGATTCATTTGCAATATATTAATTATTTTTCAACCGTTCTAAAACCAAAATTTTTATACACCTGTCATGTAAATTTAGTATATAACCACTAGTCTCAGTCTTGTAGAGTATTATTGTGATGATGCGAACGCGTCGATAATCAAATAAATTTCAATAGAACAAATACCAAGTATTATTTTTATATTTGTAATATATCTACATACAATGGAGTTCTATATTTTTATTAGAAACTTACCAAAAAGATTTTCAATGCAAAATATAGTTTTTTTTAATCATTTTTGTAAAATTTTGTAATTGGCGATGCTATTTTTCATATTTTTGTTGTTAGTAACTTGAAGGTCTATGAAGTAGAGTTTTACTTCAATCGGAAGGGAATATAAACATCTATCGGCTGACTTATTAATTATTTTAATTACAATTCTTGCGATTTATTCACATATTTGGTGATATACAATATTTTTTCGTGTTTCATACGTTAGAAGGTAATTAAGTTTGTATTATTTGTGTACCATTCGTATGCCCAAGGGCGTTAAAATAATGAAATAATGATGTATTAAAATGTGACTTACCTTAGCATATTCAATTTTAAGCGTACAACATCCGGAGTATATGTCCGCACCATGGAGGGCATCCTTAGCTCTGGTCGCTGACTCCAAACTCTCGAACGTGCAACAATATATATGTTAAGGAAAAATCGACAACTCATGGGAAAAAAGACAAAAATTTACAATCGATATATTAACGATAAAAGTAAATTACAGTTAATTTAATTGATTAAAAGGCTAAAAGCATAATAACAAATCATATGTATACACAGTTTTTAAAAGAAATAAATTTGAGGACACACTTTTCAAAGTTTTCTTCACGTTTAAATGAATAATAAAGAGTGGGTTGTGGCTGAAAGTACTACATATAATATACACTATCCAGTATGCCTGATCACGGAAGATAGAAACGAGCGGGTTGTGGCCAACGCTATACTCCTCACAAACAAGTCACTCAAAAAGTATTCAAATTTTGTATGGAAAATATTCAACGTTTTCATGAAGTGAGTTTGTTAAATTGCTTTTGATTTAAATATTTCATTGTGAAAACGTGATAATCCTTTGATGCCATTTTCTGTAAGTCTGCTTTTTCATATCAAATTTTAATTTTCCTTAGCTTGGGGCCACTTTGAAATATTTGACAGTAAAAAAAAAATTAAAAACACTGATCTTTCAAAATCTATCTAAGCAAGTTTTAGATATACAAATCTGCTAAATATGAAAAGAATCTAATGAGTACTTTAATCTATAATCGACAAAGTAGAATAAACACGCCGTACATGGCACATAGAACACAACACACACATATACATTGTGATGAAACTTTCAGAAAACAATCTCAGCATGATACTAGATGATAATCTGCAATAAAAATTAATACTTTAATTCATATGCCAATTCAGAACTCCCCAATATAACCCATTGCGGCAGTGAGGAGTAAAAAGATTATGGTAGAGTTCCAAGAGCACCGAGTCTTAAAATTATTACGGTCAAAATACTTCACTATGTGGCTCTAAGCAAAGTACCAAAGGTAATCCTCCCGCTTCGCTCTAGAGAAGAGAGAACCCTCGCCATCCCATCACATGCCACGGCTTTCTATTCATCATCTTTTACTGTCCATGCTGCCCGGTTATGGAACAACTTGGCCCTTGACATTAGAACTGCACCAACGTTAGGAACCTTCAAAACCAGATTAAAACGCGCGCTCATACTTTCCATTTCTTAACCTACATACTTCCCATTTATTTCCCTATTCTTGTAGTTAGTCATATCTCCTCTTCTTTTTTTTCCCTTTCCCTCCCATAGTGTTGTAACAGGTTTTATTTATGATTTGTTTAATTTGCATTGATGTACATATTGTTATTCTTCTTACTTTCTTGTGTTTAAATGTAATATGTTTATGATTTTATACATATTTTCTTTTTTGTACATGTACCATTTTGTCTCATAACTGCCACAGATGGTTGTCTGGAAGAAATTGCCATCAGGCAATAAGTCCGCCATTTGTACTAGCTATTAAGTAATGTACAATAAAGTGTTTAAATAAATAAAATCCTTGATTTGCAATCATGGACTACCAAAAAATTTAATAATCTAAAATCAGGAGAGTACACTATGGTGTCGATTTGTCGACTCTGTAGTGAAAAGTTGAGGGTTTTTCACAACTCCTACGCTTTTTCATAATCTTTTGCTTAGTTAATCGGCTCAGGTACACGCCATCGATAAGGAAACATTGCCGATAGTTATAGTAATCGTACCTAGGAAGATTTACGGTGGAAATTATGGAAACCATTAATGTAGCGTTACTTAAGGATGACACTTATTCAGAATATAAAGCGAAAATACTCAAATTGTCAAAAAAGAGTTATGCCCACAGACCACAGAAGAGTTATAAATCAACGTACATGACGAAAAAACATGGTGCTAGTATGGGTTGCAGAGGTACATGAAGTCTCGTCACCTCACCAGTAAACTAATGTGGATCGGAATGCTAGGAAATCACTAAAACTGATGAAAGAGCCCTCAAAACTTATGAGAGAAAGTTACTGAGAAGGATCTAGTACAAGTAGAAGATACTGAGAAGGAACGATTTGTGACAACGGAGAGTGGCGCATTAGATGCAACACAGGAACTGTATGATCTGTAAAAGGATCCCACTATCTTGGGTGAAATAAAAATACTCAGATTGGCCGGACACATCCAGAGAATAAGGGAAGAAGACGCAACAAGACGAATTATGAATGGTGCACCGGGGGGAGGCCGAAGTATTGAAGGCTGGACGGACGGAGTAGTGAAGGATGCAAACGACATCGGCATCTATAACTGGCGTAATGCATCACAAGACCGACAGTCATGGAGACGGGCTCTGCAGGAGGCTAAGACCCGACCTGGGTAGTAGAGCCACAGATAGATAGACACGATACAAGCAAAATAACACATTTGAATATTTTCGGAATGCTTTGTAATGAAGGTTCACCAAACTGGGAGCGGGGCATATGAGGAGCGGCTCCATGCCTTGGGACTGACAACGCTTAAAGAAAGAAGAATGAGGGGTGACCTCATTGAGACATATAAAGTGTTAAACAATCATTATGACTGTCCTGCACTGCCCCATATATACATTCACAATCAAAATGAGCACTTTCGTGGCCATATAGCCTGAAGTTAAATAGAAGTGTGTTTGCTCAGAATCCACATAAACACTTCCTAAGTAATAGAGTGATGTATATGCTTGGAACAGGCTGCCTCAGGATCTGGTTGTTGCTGAGAGTGTTAACTCCTTTAAGAACGAACTAGATATATTACAGTGACACTGTGGACTCATTCAAGCACATCAGCTTTATGCTGCCTGCTTGTCACGTCAATAATAATAATAATAAAATTGAAACAGTACTAAAAAAATATTTTTTGCAAACAATGGGTTCTTTTCCCAGTTGGAAATCAACGATAAATATCAATAATATAAGATCTCTTAAGGCTTGACGTTCGTTTGCTTGGCATGGTTTGTGGAGATGATCTTATTTTTTTTTATTTTATTTAAACCTAACAAACATACAGTCATACAAACAAATATTACAACAAATTCAATTTTAACAATATATCATAGACCAATTTTGTTTGCGGACATTATATTATCTTTTTAAGCTGCACAGTGTAAAACAAATTGCTATTTAGAATTAAGTAGGTACTCAAAATTCAGAATAAAAAGGACAAAAAGAGAGAAAGGAAGGTTGTGGAACTCGCAGTCAAAAAGGACAAAGCAGGAATCAGCTACCTTAAAACTCTAAGGGTCTCAGAGATGGCATTCTGATATTTTATTTTAGTATGTCTAAAAATATCAACATTCTTAAAAAAAACATTATAAATGTTACATGCCCTTTGGATGAATGAATTTTGGACATCTTAGTTCTGCAGAGAGGCAATCTAAAAGTAAGATTTGTTCTAGTACTACGAAAGGGACAATTAATTGGAAGACTCCCAACAAGAGACTCAAAGTCAACGGCACCATCAATAATTTTATGTAGGTATGTCATGTCTGCAATGGTACGTCTATTTTCTAATGTTGTTATCTTATGATGACGAGCGGAAAGGATTCTATCATCAAAGGCAAGACGGCATTTATAATCATGAGAGTAAAAAAAAACTTTACATCTCTGTGCGTACATTAATGAATGATATAGTGATTCAGTGAAATACAGTTCACTGAACTAGTATTCCTGTCAGTTGAATTCGCATGCTGCCTCGGACGACAAACTCTAAGCAAAAGCATTAATTTATGTAAAAGATATCGATTCTTTGAAAATATACTCCTTGATTTATGCAATGTGTATAGCACAAATATTGTACGAAGTAAAATATTTATTATTCTCCACAGTATGGAATAGTGGAGTCATGATTTCACAATTTTTAGCGTATTTTTACATCAATTTTTCAATGGGTATTGTGTAGAGAATGCACACTACGAGTTTCGTCGTGATGTGTGCGTATGTACGGCGTTCACCGTACGGCGTACGGATTGTCCTTTTTGTGTCCTCTCTACAGTAGGAATTTTGTACGGCAATTATGGCTTCCTTTGAAATGCTTGGATCGGACATTACTGGTCGGAGTGCCCCGAACGATATTTAATATAAAAAAATACAACAAAACAAACGAAAAAACAATCCATCTTGAAATTCCATATTTTTATCTTTACAACAGGGCGAAAGTGTTTATGGCAATTTGACACGGTTGAAAAACTTTTCCAGATTTGTACGGCGAGAGTCTCGTCATACAAAAGATAAAAAAAAACGGAGAGAGAATAAACATAAAGACGATCGCTTTTTATTTTCAAATTAGAATAGACTTTTTCCTAAAACTCGGAGAGTTTACACGGGGACATCTGAGGGAATGTGTCGAGTTACGGAATCAATCCAGAAGAACGTAAGGGAGCACCCTCTCAGAGTGCGAAGGAGAAATAGAGTCCGCAAGATAAAAGCATCGCGAAATATTTCACAGTTGAAGTGGCACGGAGGCGTTGTGAAGTGGAATTGTTCTTAAGAAAAGAGACACATCAGTTAAAGCTGAAAGTACTACATAATATAACATACTATATCCAATTTCACAGTTGAAGTGGCACGGAGGCGTTGTGAAGTGGAATTGTTCTTAAGAAAAGAGACACATCAGTTAAAGCTGAAAGTACTACATTATATAACATACTATATCCAATTTCACAGTTGAAGTGGCACGGAGGCGTTGTGAAGTGGAATTGTTCTTAAGAAAAGAGACACATCAGTTAAAGCTGAAAGTACTACATTATATAACATACTATATCCAATTTCACAGTTGAAGTGGCACGGAGGCGTTGTGAAGTGGAATTGTTCTTAAGAAAAGAGACACATCAGTTAAAGCTGAAAGTACTACATTATATAACATACTATATCCAATTTCACAGTTGAAGTGGCACGGAGGCGTTGTGAAGTGGAATTGTTCTTAAGAAAAGAGACACATCAGTTAAAGCTGAAAGTACTACATTATATAACATACTATATCCAATTTCACAGTTGAAGTGGCACGGAGGCGTTGTGAAGTGGAATTGTTCTTAAGAAAAGAGACACATCAGTTAAAGCTGAAAGTACTACATTATATAACATACTATATCCAATTTCACAGTTGAAGTGGCACGGAGGCGTTGTGAAGTGGAATTGTTCTTAAGAAAAGAGACACATCAGTTAAAGCTGAAAGTACTACATTATATAACATACTATATCCAATTTCACAGTTGAAGTGGCACGGAGGCGTTGTGAAGTGGAATTGTTCTTAAGAAAAGAGACACATCAGTTAAAGCTGAAAGTACTACATTATATAACATACTATATCCAATTTCACAGTTGAAGTGGCACGGAGGCGTTGTGAAGTGGAATTGTTCTTAAGAAAAGAGACACATCAGTTAAAGCTGAAAGTACTACATTATATAACATACTATATCCAATTTCACAGTTGAAGTGGCACGGAGGCGTTGTGAAGTGGAATTGTTCTTAAGAAAAGAGACACATCAGTTAAAGCTGAAAGTACTACATAATATAACATACTATATCCAATTTCCCCGATCACGGAAGATAGAAACGAGTGGGTTGTGGCCAACGCTAAACTCCTCACTAACAAGTCATTCAAAAAACCTAAAAAACATCTATTATGCGACGGTCCATTCCTTGCTTATTTATGGAATCGTTGGTTGGGGAGGAGCATATGACAATATTTTAAACCAAGTTAGAGTTGTACAAAAATGAATCATAAAGGTTATACTTAAGAAAACACGCACTTTCCCCACTACAACACTATTTGACATGTTCAAAGTACCCAAAGTAGATAATATTTATAAAAAAGTGTCTATTTTGCAAATTTTCAAAGATAATGTTTTACAAAAAATTGAAAAAAATAAGTCTCTGCGATTCCAAAATGATTTTAAAATAACCAAATGTAATACAGGACAATTACAAAACAACTACATTTATTTGGGAATAAAATTTTTCAATTGCCTCCCAAATGAATTAAAACAGATAAAAGAATTTAAAAAATTTAAACATAAACTAAAATTGCACAACTTTCTAAAATAGTAGTTTTCGATTTTGTTGTTTTGATTTGTTTCAATTTCCAGTATTTTCTTCTTTTATTTTTGAATAATATATGTGTTTTGATATATTTGAGTCGTCTATAATTCTATATTACTCATTTTTCAATTATTTTCATGTTTTTCTTTTTTTTTGGTTTGAATATGTATTCTGATATGTTTTCTCATTTGAGTATTCTTCTTTTTCATTTATTTTCAACCTTTTTATGATGTTTATTTGATTTTTTTTTTGTTCATGTATGATTTGATTTAATTACTTTTACTTTTATGTTGACTTTGCTTTGTATTGATATTTTTTTGTTCATGTATGATTTGATTTAATTACTTTTACTTTTATGTTGACTTTGCTTTGTATTGATATTTTTTTGTTCATGTATGATTTGATTTAATTACTTTTACTTTTATGGTGACTTTGCTTTGTATTGATATTTTTTTGTTCATGTATGATTTGATTTAATTACTTTTACTTTTATGTTGACTTTGCTTTGTATTGATATTTTTATTTTGTTATAAGTGCTTCCCTCATCAAGCACAAGATTGTAATCTTTTTGATGAGGTACTGCAGGGAAAAATATGTAAGAATATTATTACTAGTGAATTTATATAGGTATTGATTTGTATTATAAAATATATTAAAAATAAAAAAAAAAAAAAGTATTCAAATTTTGTATGGAAAATTTTCAGCAATTTTATGAAATGAGTTAGTTTAATTATTTTTTATTTAAACATTTTATTATGAAAACTTGATGTTTCTTCAATGCCATCTTATGAAAATGATTCGCCTTATTACCTGCTTGAAAATAAAATTTTCAAATTATAAGTTTCTTGAGTTTGGAGTCACTTTGAAATATTTAACAGTTACAAAAATGAGAAGCACTACTCAGATATCCTTCAAAATCTAATGGGGTCTAAGTCGGTTTTAGAGATAGAAATATGTAAAATTTTAACAGAATCGTATGAGTACTTAGTCCTTAAAGTAAAATGATCACGCCGTATATAGAACGCAGCACATAGCACACACACACACACACACACACACACAGATACATTGTGATGAAACTTTCAGAATACAATCTCAGCATGATACGAGTTAATAATCTGCAATAAAAAATAGCATTGAAATTTGCGAAATCATAACTCCCCACTATATCCCCTTGGTTTAAAAACATAACGCAAAATATTTAGGGCCGAATTTATAAACAATTCTCAAATGGTGACTCTGAGAATTCTCACGTAAGCACTACTCAAAGGAATCTGAGAACAACTAACAATGTCCTATTAATAAACAATACTTTGAGTTAACTCAGTCGAGAACAACGTTTGTCAATGAGTTGTATTTTTTACTTTATATTACCAACACATTTAGGGCCGCTGCGTTGGGATTCTGAATACTTATTGCATAGACACGTGCGCACTTTTATAATAATAATAACAACTAGACATGGGATGGTGAATTGACAATATAATATAACAATTAATCTCCATTGCCTCTCTAGATTAAAAAAATCCAAAAAACAAAAATATAAAGATAATTAGGTACTAATTTTGAACAACCATGAATATAACCAAAAATATAAGTAAGTACATAGTAAGTAAATAGACAATATAAACACGTTTAAAAAACAACTTAAGACACACCTGTTTAATATTTCACACAATAACACCTCCTAAATTTGAATTTGAATATAATGTAATGAAACCAACTTAATAACACTGTAATTAACTGCTCCGTGACACTTCTCAACGTTTCATGGCATTAGATTCAATTAAATAGAATTTACTAAGTATTGTATACATCGTTTTTATGTTTATTTTTAATTTAATTTAAGATCAATAACCTAGATTTTAAGCTTTTACTAACATGAAAAACTAATAGCTACAAAGCGCCCTTGAGGTGAGTTTTCACGAAAACGGCGCTATATAAATTATCCAACCATATATAGTAAAAATCTAGCAATAAAACATACAAATAATAAAAAAAAAACTATGGTTATGGGTATTTATGTATATTTTTACTATGGTGGAAAAAATTACAAATTCTTGCATCTATAAATATTAATCAAATATATATGCCGATAAAAGAAGGATCATATAAAAACCAATCAAGGTAGTTTTACAGAAAACATCACTATCCCTATTCAATACCTGAATTCAACACATCATAGGTATCAGTCATATCGCAAGTATCAGTCAAATAAAAAACCAAATAGATATTATACAAATTGGAGCGCAAGCCGAAAATTTAACGAGATGGAATACACGAAACTGACAACTGTAAAATATATAATGGCGAAGTTATATACACGCATATTATCATCTCTTTCACTCGGTATAGCTTTGTCCCGTTCCGTCTCTCTGAGTAGTTCTCCAAGGCAGGTAGCCGGGCGACTTGAGCATTCGACATATTTCTATAGACTGCGCTGCAATGCTTAAGTACGCGTTTATGACATAAGCATTGCATATTATTTATTAATACGATTTTGGGGTGCTAAGCATTTATTTATTTATTTATTTTATTTATTTATTTTAATTTTGGCACATTTTACAAAATTGAATAAACAACAAAAAAATACAAAAAAAATTCAAAGAAAATTACAAATAACAATTACTGAATACCAAAATTCCCACAAAGGCAATGCCTGTGTGTGGGTATACAATATAAATATAAAAAAATAGATTTTTATATCTACTTAATATAAACATATGTATAATATAAAATATTAAAAGTGAAAAAGAAGAAATATATTTACAGTTGATATTATTATGAACAAATATATTCTTTATATAATATGTATGTACGTGCCCATAACAAATGAAAAAAATTAAATGTATCTAAAATATTATGAATTATAACAAGAGTGAAGTAAACCAGATAAAAAAATTATATGCAATAAAATAAATGCTAAATAATGCAATAAAATAAAAACAGGTACATTGAACGAGGCAAAAATGTACTGGCCACAACACCATGAATACAGTCTACCCACAAATGTATCAGGCGACTCACAACAATAAGCAACGTCAGTTGCTCGGTTCTAAACTATGTATGTTGCAGTCAAATACATTTATTCCCCGTTCACCCAATAAACTCGTAAAAATCATACAAACAGATACTTAAATAAAATAACAAATTATATGTTCATGAAAATATAAAAATACACACATATATCGGATAACAATACACAACAATCAATAAATAAAAATATAGAAAGTAAATAAAAATGTATCTTAACTTTATGAAATATGAATTAATTAAAAGAAACAAGTAAAAAAGAAGTAGAAAAAACAAAATAAAAATACATAGAGGAAAAGAAAAAATACGTAGGTATTTTGAACTAAAAAACAGTTAAAAAAAAAAAAAATTAATAAATAATAATAATAACATATGAGGTAGTAGAATGATATAACAAAATAAAAATACTATAAGGAGGAAAATATATCATAATAAGAATTCACAAATAAAGAGAGGAAAAAAAAATCACTTTAAATTAACATGTAAAACAATATTTTTAGATATAGATAAAAAAAATATGCATATAAATTTCATATAAAAATCATAACAATATTTTGTGTACTTCACATTTATCTCTTAACCAACATTTTATTTGTTTAACATATGACAAATGACTTTTTATATTTTTCAGATGATTTGTTAAACTATTGAATGTTCTTGGAGCCACAAACATAGCATGTCTTTGAGTCTTTCTTGTTTTGCAATTTGGGACATTATACACATGATTTAGCCGTTGACTGACTCTATTCTGCGTTTTTATTTGAAAAAGATGAGACCTTTTATGTATGTATTTTAGACACTGTAATAGGTAGAGTTTTCTTAAGTCAAAAAGTTTGGAATCTTCAAAGAGTTGTAATGTAGGATACCTTAATGGTTTTCGATATATATTTTTAATAATTGTCTTTTGAAGAATCTCTAGGGGCCTTGTGTAGCAACTCAAAGCTCCTCCCCAAGCAATTATACCATAAGATAAAAGAGATTGTACTAAGCTATGGTAAGTCATTTTGATAATATCAGTTTTGACAATACCTTCCATCCTCTTAAAAACATAAACTAGATATCTTATTTTTTTTGAAAGGTAATCGACATGCATATCCCATCTTAAATGTGAATCAATAATGATCCCTAAATATTTTGTATAATTCACTTTTTTCACTTCTGCACATGTATAGCAATCGTTATTACAGTTTAAACTATGAAATCGCATGGCGAGAGAGTCGTCACAGTTAGGCGCAGTTCTTTGGGTACTATAAAATGGCATGTAAAATGTTTTTTCACAATTTAGAGTCAGTAAACTTTTATCAAGCCAAGATTTTACATGTCTTAAACACCTGTCTGCTTTTTCATAAGTTTCTGGCCAAGTTTGACCACTTACAGTAATTGATGTGTCATCAGCAAATGAATACAATTCACCGGGGATGTTTGCGTTACAAAGGTCATTTATATAAACTAAAAACAGGGTCGGTCCAAGAACTGTTCCTTGCGGAACGCCATGGATGACTTCAAGCTGCGAGCTATAAGTGTTTTCAATCTTGGTTTTTTGTACCCTTTTATTGAGATAGCTCTGCATTAGAGAGAGACACCTGCCTTCTATACCCATTTTAGTCATTCGTTGGAAAAGGATATTGTGGTTAACAGTGTCAAATGCCTTTCTTAGATCCAAAAATATTGTTAGTGCTTTCTTTCCAGTATCCAGTTTTTCATTTATGTATTTTGTTAGTGTAAATAATGCGTCTTCAGTCCCCAAATTTGACCTAAACCCAAATTGATTATTAGATAGTTTATTGTATTTTTCCAGGTATCGCATTAATTGTGTTTTAATGATTTTTTCAAAAATTTTTGCTATTTGCGGAATGAGGGCAATAGGTCTGTAATTATTAACCAAAAATGGGGAGCCGCCCTTATGTATTGGTGTTATGCTGGATACCTTTAGTGTATCTGGAAAAATTGCTTTATCCAAAGATAAATTTATTATATATTTAATTGGTGCAGCTATATATTGTTTTATTGATTTGAGAGTTTCTACACTTACATTATCTATACCTGCAGCTGTATTTGATTTTAGTTCATTTATTGTCGACAGCACGTCATTTTCTGTGATATTATAAAATTTTGTCAGCTTTGGTACGCCTGTATTATTAGTTCTTGAATTTGTCTGTATGCAAACTTGTGGAGAGATAATGTTGGTCATAGGTATATCGGTGATGAGATCTGCGGCTACATTTGTAAAATAATTGTTCAGTACATCAGGTATCTTAGATTTTTCATTGGTAGTTTCATTATTATGAATTATTTTATTAATAACTGTATTTTCTCTAGTTTTTCTGGATGTTATTTCGTTGAGTAAATTCCAAGTTCTCTTTATATCGTTCTTTGCCTTATCAAGTTCATTGTTATAATATTCTCGTTTACGTTTTCTGATTAGCAAATTTAACATATTACGATATACAACAAAGTTCTCCTTAATCCACGGAGCAATTGATAAATTATTCAACTGACAGAACTTTTCGTGCTTTTTGTATTCAACATATAATTTATTTCGTCGGTGAATCGATACTATTAATCCGCGCGTTATCCATGGTTGGATTTTAATATGTTTACTTTTTGGAATCGATTTAATAGTTCTATTGGAATCAATATAATTGTTTAATAATTGATAAAATGCATTTAATGCTATGTTGGGATCATTATTGGAATATACACTATTCCAGGATTCCTCTGTAATCGATAATGTAAGTTTTGTATAGTTTATTTTCATATTGCAGTTGTTAGTCAAATTAGAAGCCTTGCTTCTTTCAGCATAGTTATGGCCGTAGAAGGTGGGAAAGTGATCAGTTATATCAATAGACAATACTGCTGCCACCTGCTCTACCGTATCTTTTGATTTGACCATGATATGATCTAGACATGAACCTGTATTACCAACGTTCATTCTTGTTATAGTATTTATAAGGGAAACAAATCCATTAGAATACAATTCATTCAGATAGTCATTTTCGTCTATATTTAGAACTTTGTTGTGCAATATATTAATATTTATATCGCCCGTAAGTATAACGTTGTTATAATATCTAGTTTTCAGATGTTGGACAAAGAAAGATTTTATTTCCTCTATATACCCTCTGATACTCAGAGATGGAGATCTGTAGTTGACAAATACGCAATACCTTTTGTTACAGTGAGTAAAATTTACAATTATGGAATTGGAGAATAATAGATCTGGCATTTCACATAGAGTATCTTTTATTATTTGGTCGTTATAGAATACAGTGATTCCATCATGTGTTGTGTGTTTGCAGATACGTGATACAACAGAGTAACCCGGTATGTAGTATGGAATTTCAGTAGTCATTTGTGTTTCGGTTAAAACTATCATATCAGGTTTGTAAGTCAGACAATTTAGAAGTACACACAATTCATCGAAGTGTTTATTTATGCTTCTAATGTTCATGTTAATCATTGTAAAATTCTTTTCTCCAAATAAATCATTAATTTCTTCTATTTGATGATATAACTGGTCACTGTTCAAATCCTGGTCGTTAGGTAATTGGGTCTATTGATCACATACTAAGTACGTTTTATAAATTCGGCCCTTAGGGTTTTTTACGGTCAATTTAACAACATTAATAGGGGATTTTATGGAGCGCCGTTTAATAATTCGAGATCATTCCAAGGGCGCTGATAGTTTAATTATGTTCTGCTCTACGAAACAAAGCTGTTTTCAGTCCTTTAGTGAAAGTGTTCATGCTTTGAGCACTGCAGACATCTGGATGCAGAAGCAGAATAAATACATTAGATTGAAATTAATAGACTTAGACTGGGAAAAATGAATGAAGAACGCATGACGAAGAAAATGATGGCTCGATCATGTGAACGATATTATGAAAGACGGAAATGTAAGAAGCCTGAACAACAGAACAGAACTACATATCAGACCCTCAGTGTTTTCAGTCTGGATCTGTGAGACGATTAATATCGTAAGTCTCCAGAATGTGGCAACTTGTTATTGGGTGCGTGTTAAATAATTATTTGACATAGCACCTATTAGTTGCCGGAGAAGCTACATAAAATAAATAAATATATTACCATGATAAGACGTCTGTTATATCACAAATAATATTACCACGAGAAGAAGTCTATTATACTACAATAAAAAGAGTCTGTTATATAACATAACTGACTCAAAACTAACTGTGTAATTTCCACCCGCAACATAACATAATATAAAATAGACACTGCACCTACCACACACAGCACAATGATAGTGTAGTGTAGGTAGGAAATATTTTCCCACACCATACGTATTTTATCTACCTATAACTATTTGGGCATTTTTGCCTGTATCTATGCTAAATAAAATAAATAAATATCCTTCCTTGAGATAAAGCCTGTTTTTACGGAATTGGTCTGTTAAATTCTTCTATCTGAAATAAAACTTCACACAAATTCTCGTATAAGGAACCCAGAACTATTTAGATGACAGTTTTTCAACATTAACACAAGTTTTTTTAATCCCATTACTCGGATGTGTAGATTTTATAATACTTAACATATTAATAAGGACATAGATATTTTTGGTGACAGTCTGGTGACATTCAGAAGAAAACTTTCCTCACTTATAAATTAACGTTTTAAACTAGCTTTTTGTTTTAATTTATCTTCTAGCTATAATGTTTCTCTTTTTTATCTGTTTGTGTTTAGTTGTATCTTTTATAGTAATGTTTATCTTTTTGTTTTCTTTTGTTAACATCTTTCACTATTTTTCTTTGTGATGATCTAAATTTCTATTGTACCTATCTGTTCGTTTTTATATAATTTCCATTTAAGATATTTTTATTTTCTTATAGATTTGTATGCCATTTTTTTAATGCAGGATGTGACCACTTGTAATTGGCTGACCAGTTTTACATTAGCTTTTTCTTATTTTATGAACCTATTGATGTATAATAACTTGTTAGCTGTAAGCGGTCCTTAATAATAAATAAAAATAAATAAATTATAAAATATCATACTAAAAATATGTCATACATTACGAATGGAAGACTATTAATTCTAGATACAGAGGTTGCGTCGAGACAAAGAGGTAGAAGAGTCGGTCGGTTTTATTAAAGTTTACCTCCGACTCAGGCAGCGGCCCAGGAATAAGCGCTACACTCCGACGGGGAGACAGAAATGGAGATTATTCAGAGGGGAGGGGGATCGGAGGGGGTTGAAGATATTAAAAATTCAAAAAACGGCGAAATGCTAGCCGGAAGAGCGCAGTTCCATTAGTGAATTAAACACGGGCAGAGTGTGAATTTTAAAAAAACCCAAACCAACTGCTGTTTCAGTCTCGTCTGGATGCGACCGTTGGTCAAGTGATTCAACCGAAGACGGTCAAAAATCGGGGAGCGGTTCCAATACGACATTATGTACTTTGATATCGGTTGAAGAAAGAGATAGGGGATGAAACTTGTATGACAAAAGCAAAAGAAAGTTAAGTGCTTGACATAAACTTACCATAAGTCGAAAATTTTTTAATGAATTATTATTAGATGCAGACAGCAGAGTTCGAGAGTATCTATAATTAATGGAAAACTGATCAGCTCAAGTTGATGCATTAGATATCATATTTTGAATGAATTTCGCTGCGCTAATAAAGTGGAAAGTTTATAAACCTTGAGATGATTAGATATCTAAAGAAAATGTTTAATTTTTCAAAACTCTTACTTGTTTCTTACATTTCGGGAGATTTTCGAAAGGAAGGTTCCGCGGAGGATGTATAACACAATTTGTGACAATAGAGTGGCATATCAGATTCAACCAGGAGCTCTATTATCCTTACAAAGATCCCATCGTCTCCAGAGATATAATAATTGGGAGATTAAGGTGGCCCGGACTTGTACAAAGAATGGGCGATGGACACATCCCAAAAGTGATTTTGAATGGAGATCCAGAAGGAAGGAGAAGACCTGGAAGGCCGAGGCTTCGGTGGTTGGGTGGAGTTGCGAAGGCGCTAAGCAAAACCGATGAAATCTACAGGATGGAGGCGAAATTCACAGGATGCCAAGACTCGACCTGGGTTGTAGAGCCTCGGATGATGATAACTTTTTGGAAACGGGCTTTTTATTTTTGTTTTCATATTTAACGAATTAGAAACGGCCAACGTTAAAACTATACAGAATACAGAAGGTTGATACGCATCTCATGGGTCGATAGAGTCTCCAATGAATGAGTTCTAAATATGATGGAAAGAGAGAGAGAGAGAGTTGCCGGCCACTATTAAGAGACGAAAAGCCGCATATTCTAGCCATATATTCCGCGGCGATAGATACAACATGGACCTTAAACTCCGAAAGGATCTAGTGAAGACAATTGTATGGAGTGTCTTGTTATATGGTTGTGAGACATGGTGCATAGGTGAAAGAGAACGCCAAAGATTGTAGGCCTTCGAGATGTGGACCTATCGCCGAATGCTTGGCATATCTTGGAGGGACCATATAACAAATGATGAGGTTCTCAGCAGAATTAAGGAAACCAGGCACCTGTCAAACACCATATCGAAAAGGCGTGCAAATTGGATAGGCCATGTGTTGCGACACGAGGATCTCCTACATATCATCTTGGAGGGAATGGTTGAGGGTACAACTGGCAGAGGGCGTCCCCGCGACATGCAGTGTACCTCTTACATGGAGATGAAAAGAGTCGCTGAAGACCGAGCGGAGTGGAGGAGGAGATGCATCAATTTAATGCTGCCAACCAATCTTCAAGATTGAAACAAAAGAAGAAGAAGAAGATATGCCCTTTTTCATATTAAAAAGGAGGGAAAGATAAAGGTAAGACGGAGTATGGGTCATAAAAGAATATCGTGGCTTTAAAATCTCAGGCAGTGGTTCGGAATTCCGGTTGCGGCGTCACTAATTTAGGTTGGCGCAGGATCGGGATGAGTTTGGTGTGATGATCGCCAACCTCCGCTAAGAGCGGGACAAGAAGAAGAAAAAGAAACATTAAAACGCTTCAGGTATTGCCAATAATTGAAGAAGATAAAAACGGGTAGGTACACTAAATGTAATGAAGAATTTAATTTTGACCACAATTCACGAGATGCTTGGATCAACATTACAAAATTTTGAAGCACCATTCCATATGTGGAAAAAAAAACTATTTTTTTTTAAGAAAAAGTTTAAATGAAACATTTATCAAAAATGTTCAAAACCCAGACACACCCTGGAAGCAATCTTCATAATTACTCTAGTAAACAGTAAAGGAGACGGGACAGTGAAGAAGAGAAGTAAAAAGTATGTACTGACGCATTTGGACCAACCGTGTACATATTTGTTGTAGTAAACCAACACTTGGGGAATACTGCTCCAACACTACACCGGACCGGGTGAGCACTTTAAATATGCAACAGATTATTTTAAGTGGAATGCGAGAGTTTCGTGCCCAGTCCGAAAAGCTTTAAAACAAGCAAAACCATAATTCTACGTTAGAATGTTTTAAACTCAAGTCGATGGAAAAAACGATGTCAGAATTTGAGAACACAATGTAAGGAATGTACAATTCTTATAGTCCTTCCACTCTTTTCAATTGCCATCGTCGTTTTCGGGTGTCCAGTAAAGGCCGGGTAATCAAAAATACAACAGGCAACAACAACATCTCACATAGTTCAGCGAAGAGGTTCACCATCACACATTCTGAATGTAGTGTTTCGGGTGTCTCGTAAGAGCCGGGTAATAGAAAATACAACAGGCAACAATAACATCTCACATAGTTCAGCAATGAGGTTCACCATCACACATTCTGAATGTAGTGTTTCGGGTGTCTCGTAAGAGCCGGGTAATAGAAAATACAACAGGCAACAATAACATCTCACATAGTTCAGCAATGAGGTTCACCATCACACATTCTGAATGTAGTGTTTCGGGTGTCTCGTAAGAGCCGGGTAATAGAAAATACAACAGGCAACAATAACATCTCACATAGTTCAGCAATGAGGTTCACCATCACACATTCTGAATGTAGTGCTCTTTAAGGTGAGACGAGACTGGTGTATGGGGACGGATACAATATAGGTACACATTACATCAACATGGATATATAGCATCCTTCCATATTTTTACATCTCAATAAAGACGAAGATGGAACATTATAGGACAACCAGGAACTCAAGGCACCCACAGGGGTTACGTCCTGTCATCGGCTGGTTTACGTCATCACTTTATGCGCTTGCGCAACGCTCACCAATTATGCCTTCCTATTGAATTCCTTATCAATCTAATTTTTGAAAGATCTATATATTTTAATCATGAAAATCTGTCGTTTGAAAATACGCTGAAAAAACACCATCGCCATCTATAAAATGCTGAAGGAATCTTTGTTGTAATGCCGTCTATTAAGAAATTGGTTTGAAAAAAATACTGAAAGTTATTGGGGAGAGTGCACATAGATGGTCTTGGGCACGGAAACAGACGGAACTATTTATGACAAGCAACTGAAGCAATGAATACCTCGGTACAGGACTTCCTAATGAGGTGTAAATCGCAATTACACACTTATCACTAACACACAAAAGAGACCACCAGAAGATATTGTAAGACAGGCAATAAATATTAATCTTTCTCGTTTATCATCCAGAAGAAGACCAAAAAGACCTGTATTGACAATTGATTCAAGATCCTATTGCCCCATAACCGCAGAGTATACATCCTGAGGACGAGAAGAGCCGACTCCAATAGCCAATATAGGCCGTAGATTGGGACAGCACCAGAGAGAAGAAAGATCTACTCAATTTCTATGCTATTGTTATATTACATTTTTGTAAATTAATTAATAAAAAAACATGCTCGTATGTATGAATTTAATAAAACCACGCGACATTACGACACAACCCGCAAACACAGGCCGGGTGCAATACGAAAGCTAAGATATTTGACAGTGCCAGTTAGGATACGGGGCAGGAATGGGCTGAAGGGAAATTAAGGGGGTGGAGAGGAAAATATGATAAGGGGTGGGGTTGAGAATGCAAAGAGGGGTTTAAGATATTACGAGGACTCGGCGAGATCCGTAGCAACAAGGGTCGGTGTATGTTGAGCCAATTACGAAATAGACTGCGCGCCTAAAAAGACTGCGAGACCGCGTGCCATTTAGACAAAACACAAATTGAAGCTGTATGGGTATGGTTTTGGCGTTACGTTCGTCGCATGCGGATGAAGCGGTGTCGCGTTGCACACAATGGTATATTACAGTAAGACGCTAAATGGAAACAAGAATAGGTATCTAACTTATGTAATGGAGAACTGAGTATTGGCCACAACACAGGGGCGTGCCAAAAACCTTCGGAGTACGCAAACCCTGAAAGAAAACGTTTCTTAGCGTCTTTGTTCATTTAAGTGTATATGAAAAATATTTCAAAAATCACGTGCCAAAATTACATTTAGGTACATATGTGGTCCTGTAAACCATCGATTCCACATACGTTTCAATTTATGTGGATTTTAACATTGAAATTCGAAATTATGTGGTTTTTTACATTCAAATATAAAAAAAAACATTAAAAATAGACACTGCACCTACCGCACACAACACAATGATAGTGATGTGTTAGTAGGAAATATTTACCCACGTCATACGCATTATACCTACTATCAATGTGTTACAACTGTGCAAAGAAATTTGGATTGGTCGATGGCTGAACGGTTAGCGCGCTGGACTTTTAATCCAGTGGTCGCGAGTTCGAATCCTGCCTCGACCGATTTAGTTCACCTGTAGCGCAAGCATTAATGCTTATTTTAGGGAACGTAGGAAGATGTAAATGACATATTCATTAATGTAATTTCTCTATATGACACCATCTGAGGAAGTGAACACCACGTTTGGTTTGGACTGGTCCAACATGGAGGACACTGAACAGACTGAGAGAGGGTGTGACTAGATGTAAAAAGAACCAACAGAGGTGGGGATTTCTGAAGGGAGAATGTATACGCTGCGACTGCGGAAAGGAACAGGATGACGCCCATCTACTAATATGCCCACAAATGAAGACGACATGCAGCACAGATGACTTGAACAGTGAACGACAAAGCGATATCCGTCGCCGCCTATTGAACGAAAAAGCGATATCCGTCGCCGCCTATATACTGACAAAGTGATATCCGTCGCCACCTATTGGAGTGGCAAGGTGTAAGGTCAGGACCCGTAAAGTAAGTAAGTATAAAAAAAATCTTAACTATGTCTATGCTAAAAATAAATATAAAATAAAATTTGCAAAATTTTATAGATATACTTGGATTTATTTACATAATTTTCAAAGGCAAGCCAAGATAATTTGCTTTCATAAGCAATTCCACTACTGTCACAATCCACTCGATTAATTGTGTGAAACGTGTGAACATCGACATAATCTTTTTCAGTATCACTTCAAAGTAGACTACGACACCTTTAGAGTATGATTTTTACCGTATTTACTCGAAGTTTCACATAGCTTGGAGAAGATAACGGTACAGCAATCGAATGTTCTCGTCATTTTACACATGTTTATACAAGAAATATAAAAAAAACAAGACTTAAACAATCCGATAAGCTCGACGAACGCACGAGCGAAACTGTACCTTGAAAAAAATAAAAAAAGGCCGAAGAGAAAACTCGAAAAGAAAAACACAAGGAACATGCTGTCATATTAAATTCATAACGTGATTTCGCATGACATTATCGTAAAATAAAAGAGTATATTTCGGAGGAGACAGTATCAGGAGACAATGACACGTGAGGAGATGCGTGTTCATAATATGTAATGATAAAAAGAATACGTATGTAAAGCGAAGATTACAACGCGGATTATTATGTAAATGATCTTAAAACGTGCGAAGGATTATCGGGAGAGCAAAACGTATTAAGAGTTCATTAAGAATCTTATTTATTTTATTTATTTATTATATAATACGTTATAATACTTTTCAACGATAATTCAAAAGTAAAATTCCAAGATGTGTGTTGTTGTTGTGGAATATTGTGGCCAACGATGTACCGCAAGAAGACAACCAAAAACAGCTTCGCAAAAGTACATTTCTGAAGAAAAACAGATCGAAGATCTACATAGAGAGGAAGAAAAGGAAGATATCGTGAGCATTCATCGGATGATCTATAATATAATAGTTCCCAGTGCTTTAGTTAGTTGGATGTATAACTCTTGAGCCTAATGTCTCGGGTGTGTTTCCAGGTGGAGACAGTTATTCACTGGATTTGTAAGATGATTAATATAATTAGTCTCTTAAATGTGGAACATTTTTCATAAGCCCCTTAAATGTTATATCTTAAATGTGGAAAAGAGAGCTGCACTCCAGCATTAAACAACCCAGAGAAAGTTCAAAAATTACCTCTTATCTATAGATCATAATAATTTTAAGATATTAAAGTAATCGATGGATGGAATTATCAAAATATGATGCAAAATTGAAGAAGCTGATTTAGTCTATTGATTCCCTTGGACTCCCCGATGTCCGCCAATCCAGGCCAAGATTTTACTAAAATTCTTAGATTTATGTCCGACAATCCAGGCCACAATTTTACTAAAATTCTTAGATTTAAGTGTTCATATTTGATAAAGTACGCTAATTGAACGTTTATTAGATAGTGCCATTTTTAAACACAGCAAACTAAAACTTTTTGATAGATGATGAGTAGTTTTCTCGAGTACCTACATTGTAAGTCGGTCTTCGTGGCTCAGTTGGTTGGGTATCCGACTGCTGATCCAAAAGTCTCGGGTTCGATTACCGCTGGAGACACAATTTTTTATTATATTTTCAGTCTGGATCTGTGAGACGATTAATATTGCAAGTCTCCAGAATGTGGCAACTTGTTATTGGGTACGTGTCAAATTAATATATGACAAAGTACATGTTAGTTGTCCGAGAAGTAATATAAATTTAAGTGAATCTAAAGTACCATTATAAAAGATAAATGAGCTTTTATGAAAACGGAAATACGATAAAAAATGATTATCAGACATAGAAATTCATAAGAACGTACAAGTAACTACCCAGACGTAGGTACATGATATAACTCACGAATGCGCGGAACGCGAGAAAATCTTAAACAACAATGAAATTGACCTAGCAGAAATAATTATTATTCACTAAACTTAGTTTGTCGATCGACAATTCTGACGATGTGCCTTGCACGAAACGCGTCGATAATCTAATAAATAGAATAGAACTATTACCAAGTATTTTTATAACATATCAACAATTATTATTCAATCGAAAGAGCGCAAGCCAAAAGCGTTCTGCCAATAATTCAGATACACACATAAACAATGAACGATCAATAATAAAATATGATTCACGATAGCACTCGAAACGTTTCAGCGTAAATCAGAATGGAAACATATGAACGAAGAGAACAAGCTCACGGATTGATTTGAAATATTTACTATTCAGAGTTCAACGTTCACACATCAAAGACGGCCCCAATCAACTACAACGCAGGTACCGAAATAAAATTCAATTATCCCGATTGTTCAGATACACAACGAAAGTAGACCGGACGTCACGGTGAGGATAACTTCATTCTCCGATGACGTCACAGAGCCGATGGGATGACCAGCCGCCGTTCAGATTCAAACGACCCGAAGAGCGAAATTTACGACGGCGAGTGTATGTTTTGTTTGTAAGTGGCAATATCTCCGAAGAAACGAGATACGATGTGCGTAGGAAAGGAATTCTAATAGATTCGCTCACACTCGTAGATAAATCAGAAACAGCGTATGGAGAATGATGAGAACGCATCTAAACCGGCGTTATCGAGAAGTAGTGTGTAATTCAAAACAATTTAGATTCTGTGTTTGGGCTAACATAATGGCGAATTGTTGATTGAAATATACCATCATGCCATGTAAGCAGAGAACCGAGCGCCATTCTCCTCTATTTTTGCACACATTCCTGGCTTCCTTTACATCCATGAATCGATTCATATATGCTCGTCGATTGTTCAGTTCAAGCTCCTTATGTTTCTTTCTTTCAACATATCATTCATATTAAAGTTATGCCATCCCTTTTTGGGAGAGCACCTGATATTCACTCCATCTCTCACACCCATGTTTATTTCAACATATCCAAATCATCTTAGGCCAATCACTTTCATTTTACTTATAATATCATTCTTTATCTTGTATTCTCTCATTATTTCCACATTTTTTATTCATATCGATATATTACATACTCTTCTTAGTGATCTCATTTCTACAGCATTAATTCTACTTCCGTACGGCTTTTGCTACGGTACGGCAAAACCATGTACAGCAATTTTGGATTCCTGTGCTCTGTTTATTCTATTACTTACTTATTGAGTCCGGAACTCAGATTTTGCCACTCCAATGTGTGGCGGCGGAAATCGCCCTGTCAGTTAGTTTAATCAGGTCGTCCATGTGGCAACCCTCGTTCAATTCTGGGCAGGACAGCAGATGGTCGTCATCCTGCACTGCCCCACAATTACAGAAGGTATCATCTTCCGTCGAGAAGCCCCACCTGTGCAGGTTGCTCTTGCAGCCACTCTATTATTTATTCTATTACCTGCCTTATTTCAAGATCTTTATCAAATCTTCCATTCCATTGAAACATACTCCGCAAGTATTAAATATCGATACATTAATGACCCTGAAATGGATTGACGTAGAAAACTTACAATGGAACAAATCTAAATATGTATGTGTTTAATGAATAAAGGGAGGTTTTGGAACAGAATATTCTAAACAACTTAGTAATTTGGTCCATTCTTTATTACTAAATTGATCAAATAAACTAAGCATTTTTGTTTGAATGCATATTTGTATTTATGTTTTTTTTTTCATTTTTATGGTAATTTAGTAACTTGTGCGCAAATTGTAAAGCATGATATTGCTGAAAATCAACTGCTAGGGTTTTGTCCTGCCACTCCATAACCGAGCATTGATCCTTTTGGTTTACCAATTTGTTTATATGTACATAAATACCAGTCTTTCATTTGTGTGTAGCTATGAAAGAAACATATTTTAATAGTAAATTATTATAACTACCAATACGATCAAAATTAAATCAAAGCTAGTAACTTGTCAAAACCAGAAAATACAAATGTATAGCCAATATTTCACTTTGAAGTAAAATAAAATTCTATTACGTAATTTGGTAAAGGGTATTACACCTTTGATGTAAATCGGCAATCAATTAATAATAATTATCAAATTTTCGTTTAATAACAAGCGCCCCTGCGATGCTTGGATTTGAAACCTTACAGAGGAGAAATCACGAAAAGAGAAGGCGACGTCGGTGGGTGTTTGAAGAAATTAAAAGGGACGTGAAGAAGTGGAAATAAATGTATAAATTCACAAATGAACAATAGGAAGACAAAATACGATAGCACAGAAGAGCGATAATTTTAATATAATTTTAAGACCAGAGAAGAAACAGTAGGTATTCATAACAACGAAAATATTCCACGGCAAATAAAATTTTGAAAGAATATCAAAGACCTTAAAAAACATTGGAAATTGCGTAAAATTGAGTTGCATACTTGTTAAGAGTATTAATTATATCGGCTTTATGAAAGCCACCCATCAAGAGGAGATGCCACAATAAATAATACTCAAAGCAATGCAAATTCCTACTATTTTGGTAACATACATATTTTAAAACGGAAATAATGAACCATTTTATTTAAATTTCGAAGTATTCAAATATTAGGCATCTTACAGCTACAATCGTTATTATGCTAGTGAAAGTTATAGCAATATTTATCTTTCAAGCAAAGCAAGAGATAACTTCAATGCACGCTAAAATTGGTTTGAAATCCTTTGAGGGAGAGATATCATAAAACGAACATAGGTCAGATGATACGAGCTCAACGAAGATTAATGGAACGACCCAGAAACGGCGCGAGATGCAAGTTTCCATCGAATGACACCAAATATAACAACAAGCTTGACTAACTCGGAACATTGTTGAATAAGTTAACAAACTTCACAGGTCTTATAATATTCCCCGGTGTCTTGGTTTAACGTCGAAGTAGTTAAATACAACTTGATAATTTACGTAGGTATAGGCCTAAAAATGAAAACATTATTAAGAAACTTTACGACTGACGTTAGAACACGGGCTGCTCATACATTGAAAATAAGCGAGTTAAAAATAAATATATTTTTTTATGGAAAGTAATACTAATGGCAAAATCAAACTTTACTTTACATTTTCAATGAAAGTTTTGATTAACCGTTTGCTCAGAATTGAGGAAACGAAGGAGACAGACGGGAAATTTGAAATACGACACACCACAGATCGTTAATTATTGCAGTACTGGGATAATCAATATTCCATTATAACTTATTTAAATAAGTAAGAACTGATAATATCAATAGTAATTAGGTTAGGAAGTGAAAACTGAACCAACAGAGGTTTTTCCACTGGGTCACCGACTGCCATATACAATCTGGAAATTCCTAAACAGACTAAAGACGGGTGTAAGAAGGTACACGATAAACCTAGACATATGGGGAATGCTAGAGGCTGATAAGGATATAGCATAAGAGTGTGGGGAGAGACAGAACACGTTACACCTGCTGAATTGCCCGCATATGGAGGGAGGGTGCTCTGGGGAAGATCTATGGTGAGCAAAAGCAAATGCAATTATGGCTGCAAATTAATGGAGGCACACAATATAGGTAAACGACCTTGGACACGGAAAGTAAGTTATAGTAATTGAAAAGAAGCGTGTTGTTAACGCCAGCAAATAAAGCCGCAGAGCTAATCGAAACGAATTGACGCGTTAAGTTTCAAGAAAAACAAATAAAAGTCGTATTAAAACGACATTAGGAAAAGTATGTGAGAACAAGCAAATATTGCAGATTAAATTCATAATTCTAGAAGATCGTGTAGCGGCAATAGGTCAGGCTAATAAATGTGTAATTTAAAATAACGGCACGACTACACAGCGAACGGCCGACGACGATTTGACAAATGGTTCAACAGACGGACTTGTCGGTCTTTGCAGAGAGAAAAAATCTATTTGTACGCTGTCTCGTAACGCAACGCCCACTGCTCTATATAACCATACACTTTTATTAGCCCATAAACACTTGGATTCCACTCGCGAGGGAACAATAACATTGCAGGCGGAATTAGTCACCACAGTCGAAATAGAACATCGCAACGCATCACTTTTTCATAATCAGATTTTTTATAGTAATCTATCTTCGTTGGCCCGAAATACATACGACAGCAATGTTCTTTTGAATACTTCAACTAATTTACCTATTTGACGTCCATTTCGTTCTGCACTATCTAATCCAATTCACAACACATCATTTATCAGTTCTTTATTTGAAGTACATTCACAAGAATTGTCTAGTATGGATACCGTGTCATCAAATTCCCCAATACTTTCAAAGACAGATTTAAGAATGAATATTGATGGATTAACACCTGATTTCAATTTCCTCTCTATTCCCTCTACTGCTTCTATTGACGCTCTCGTCAGTCAAAACCTAATTTTAACGTCATTTGGCTTATCTACAACTTATCTGTATAACAATCAAAGAAATATGATGTGACAAAAACTTGAACTTTTTGCAAGAATGAAACAATTATAATCGAGACAGTAAAATGGTATACGAAAATTGACGACACAAATTATATTGATATTGAAAAGGATATTCAACCATGGCTTGAACGCCATTCTTCTTGAAGACAACTATGCGCTGGACTTGTCCATGCGGTGAGCTGATTGTGTAGATAACATCCTGAAAACAAAAGAAAAAACAGCAATTAGAAACGATTCTATCAAATTAATTACATATAAAAAAAAAACACCATGAACAGGCTGGAAGCTTTTGAGATGTGGTTGCATCGCAGAATGCTCAAAATCCCTTGGACAGATCTGGTTACGAACTCAGAAGTCTTAAGTCGAGCCAGAACAACCAGGAAACTCTTGTCCACAGTAAAGGTCCGCAAGATCACATATCTGGGTCACATAATGAGGGGGGAGAAGTATCACTTGCTCCAACTAATACTGAAGGGCAAGATAGAAGGTCGCCGAGGGACTGGAAGGAGACAGATGTCCTGGCTGCGCAAGATTAGGGAATGGACCGGCTTCAGGACCGTGGAACAGATAATCCGGGCAGCACAGGACAGAGAGGGATTTGACAGAGTGATAGCCGACGTTGGGGGTTCCTGACATGGCACCGGAAGAAGAGGATAAAAAAAAATATTTCTCGGGTGCTTACAGCTTATCTGTAGTAAAAAACTATAGAAAGATATGGGAAATTGTCATTTGCCAATAAACTACAGTGGATCACAAATAGGTGATATAATTTAGATCGTCATTATTGTTATATATACAGTTTCCTCAGAAACAAAACGGTAGTATGTAGTCCACTTAATAACAGTCGCATTATCAAAACAATGAACCGTGTAAGATTGCATATTTAAACTGTAAACGATGGTCATGAAAGACAATATCGTTAGGGCGTCATACACATCGATGGGAGAAAGTGGTGACCCCCTCCTCGTCGGGGCGTGCGAAGGTCGTTAGGTTGTCGTTTGCTAAAACGACGACGGGACCCCTTAATTAAGTCCCCTCGTAGGCGGGGGGGATAGAGGGTCCCTTGAGTTAATCCAAACAAAACAATTCATAGCCAGTTCAAAACGCAAAATGGAAATTTCATAGTCCGAGTAATATTACGATGTAAGTATTAAAAAGTTTTAATTTTCAGAAGTTTTGAAACGATTATAAAAGTAACGTACATCGACTTGTTTGGATGATTAAATGGGGATTTCACGGGTGCACTTTGCAACATTGTTATTGTAAAATTCATTTATTGACGGTAAAAATGGCTATATGGTAATCACCGAATCTATTTTTATGAGTTACATTCCGTAAAAGAAAAATGATTGGATTGTACAAAGCGTAAGAGAATTTTGAAGATTATGACAGATGAATTCTTGGATAAGCAAACAATATTATTTTTTACAAAATAAAAAATAATATGCTTCCAAAATGTACGTAGAAAATATATTATTCAATGTTAATGTTTCATACTTACCCTACGAGAGGATGTCAGGATTTTAGACATCTAAAAACGAGGGAAATAAAGGTCTCAAAATATATGACAGTTTACCACCAAACATAAAAGAAACCTAAAATCTTGTCACCTTTCGTAGGCTAGGTGCTGAATACATAGTTGTTAAAAATTAGGTTTACATGATGTTTTTATAATTAATTGCCATACTCTTACCATACTTATTTAATCCAAAAATAATTATTTTTATATTTTTTTGTTTAAACTAGATGTACATAGAAAGAATGAGTGATGACCGTCTGACAAAAAAAGTGTACAAGGCTGATAAAAGAGGAACGAAAAGTAGAGGTCGGCCAAGAAAAAGTTGGCACGATCACATAAATGGGATTTTGAAACATGGTGATGTTAGAAGTAAGAATAATAGAAGAGCGTGTATGAGACGATGTATGGACGTGAATGAAGCGAGGAATGTGTGTCAAGAGAGAGGAGTCTGGCGTTCGGTTCTCTCTGCCTACTCCAAATAGGGAAATGGCGTGATGGTATGGTATGGTAAACTAGATGTATTAATTTTTATATAATATGTTTTTACGTCTAAATAAACTATACTATTATTATTATAGCACACACTCACACACAGATATAGATATCGCCAAATAACTTTTAGCCGAGAAGGGGGGCGATTTGCACGTAAACCAACGAAGTAATAAGACAAAAATTTGCGCTCTGCGCAACCGGAAGCTCGTTCATGATGTTTGGCAAAAATTATACATTGCGATGAAACTTTCAGAATACAATCTCAGCATGATGCTTGTTGATAATCTGCATAACTCCCCACTATATTCCCTTAGTTTAGTGAAGAGTAAAAAAACAATATGATAAACTCTAAATATGTTCTCTTTCTACCTGATATCCATTGAGAAATTGGTGTTAAAAAAATAGGAGCAGTATTTGTAAAACCATATCACTCGATTATTTCATTAGTGTGGAGATAGGTACATCGCGTCAGAGTGTATCATTATGAAATCTTCTCTGTACGTGTTACCCAGGGACGAATTCCAAAGTCTAATGAAATGCTTAGTGCCGTGTGCACGGGGAGGACGAAATCAATGATACGGGGGAGCTAGGATTGAGATAATAATTTGGAATGATTTCAACGATACTAATTAAGGAGTTAGTTAAATTTTCATGTTACCTAATAGACGCACGGCGCTACGCTTAATCTCGAAACGGTTCTATGGCATAATAACGTAAATTTTAATAGAGACATCAGATTAAGAGACCCAACGAAAATAGCTTAAGATAAGATGGATCTTTTGTGATCTACAAGGAGCAAAGTATCGATAGACACATATTTTACAAGCTGAGGTTATTAATAAGGATATTTTTATCGAATATATTTTTTTTAATTACATATAGGTACGCAAACATTGGATTTTTTCCCTGTTGGGAGTCAAATGATATTTTTATTGACAAACTTTTTAACATCTGAATACAGACGAAGTTGGGATATTATAGAAGAACCAGGAACTTTTCCAAGAAGAAGAAATCTTTAGTTCCTGGTTCTTCTATAATATACGAACTTCGTCTCTATTGAGATGTTGTGCCGTTTAGTGATACAAAATCACTCCAAGGGCGCTGTAGCTTATTTGTTGCATAGTACAAAAGTTGTCCTTTATATGCCAGGGAAAATAATGCTAATGTTATGGGTGTATTAAAAAAAGAAAAAAAAATATTAACGTTATTTTTTTTAATCATCATCATCATCTGTGGCTCCACAACCCAGGTCGGGTCTTAGCCTCCTGCAGAGCCCGCCTCCATGACTGTCGATCCTGCGACACATTGCGCCAGTTATGGACGCCGATGCTGTTCGCATCCTTCACCACTCCGTCCAGCCATCGAAGATTCGGCCTTCCAACATTTCTTCGTCCCCCCCGTCGCACCATTCATGATTCGTCTTAGGACGTCCTCCTCGCTCATTATTTGGACGTTTCCAGTCCATCTGAGTCTTCCTATTCTTATTTCTGTCAGTATGGTAGGCTCCTTGTACAGATCATATAATTATTGGTTGTGCCTGATACGCCAAAAAAAAGAGTCGGGCCGTAAATCCTTCTCAGCACCTTCCTCTCAAAAATTTCCAGGGCTCTTTCTCAGATTTAGCGATTGCCTAACATTTTGAATAATATTTTTTTATTACCTATTATTTTTTTTAATACATGAAGTAATTTTGACGAAACACGATGTAACTGATTTCAACCCCGCGAAATCGCTTCAAAACCCGTGGGATTTGTAAACTGTGCGCGGTTCGCCATCCCTGGGTCCCACTTAATGAGATTCCGCGCGACCGTTGAAAATAAAGGGTTCAGAAATTCACGAAGAAGGTGATGGTGAGGGTACAGTACCTTATTGAGTCAACAACACTAGAGATAGTTTGGGTGTTAATAAAGCACCTCATGATTTTAATACTACGGGGATCATGTGTGGGATGTAGGACGGTCCGGGAACAATAACAAAGGGAAACATTCAACATCAACCCTGAAGTGTGCCCATTATATGTACATGGAACCTTAACAAAACAAACATACCATCACGTCGTGTCCCTGGCGAGGTAGACAAAGAAAAACAAAACCCAAATGATCCTGTTAAACAACCGTCACATTCTTAAGATGCTCATTTGACCGTCGAAGACCAATTTTACGATTGTGACCCAGAAGAACAAGAATTGGACCATGCCATTTATTCAGTCATTTTTTGTTTCTCATTCCATATCTTCGAGACTTATAAACAATCTACATTTAGGTCCGAGTGCAGAGTCCTACCTAAATACTAACCATGTTTTCATTGCACAGTCGCTCATTTATGTTAGGAGATAACGTGGCTTCCTAACTGGAGGATGCTACGAAGTTTTTGTATAAGAGTTGCATTGTAGAGACATATCTAAAATACATATCGCATGCGCGTCGGCGTAAACTGACATTTGAAAAATGTCAAAAAGTAAGGTTGATCGCGAGAAACCTCCATCCATACGAGATGCCGAAAATTCGCTGGAATTTCAGAAGAATCGTGACATCGAGCTGTCAGTGTGATCTTGGTTACATGTGTTTGTGTTGTTATAACAAAAAAAAAACATTTTAAACGTCAGTCTAAGCCCATAGAAAGCTATCTGTCTCTTTTCTCCAAACACAATAATGTAAAATTCTATGTTATCGACCTTAACTTTGGCGTAGTATTTAGTGATGTCTCTGCAACGCAATTGCTAACTTGAGAATACTAAATACTCCAGTGAGGTTAGGAGTTAGTATTATGGTACCTAGGACTGTGAATTCGGGTCTTAATCTGACTATATATTTAATACTTATGATGTCTCTACAAGCACTTAAGCATACACTCAAGGCGACTACAAGCATCGGTTAATGAAATTATCATATTCCATCCTTCCAGTTGATTTCCCAGTTTCCAGCTCCGAATGTTGTGTTTCCATCTTCTTACAACACGCGTCTTTTTAAAACCCGAATTGATATTTTCCTTAGCAGATTGTAAATCCTTCCCAACGCCACGCAGTGCGCTTCTTCGGAAGAGTATAATGGACCCAAATAATACGTAACCATGTTAAAAAAATCCTCGAAAATTGAATATCTTTTGAGTGAATACCTTTCTGTATCCAGTGGTTCGAAACAGCTCCTCCTTTTAATCACATAAATTTTAATATTCTAATGTACAATTTCAAAAGCGGAAATAAACCGTCCGTAAAATATTTGTCACCCAAAATGTCTAGGCGTGTCATTGAATAGCCATCACTGTCCCAGGAATATGTGAAATGTAGCAATAAAATAATATTATTGTCACAGGACCCAAATTTACACACTTCGAGACGACACGTTACACAGATATGGGTCTATTAACAACAAAACTAAACCCGACGTCGGCTTATGAACACAAGGAGATTCTGATAGTTAAGTTTCTGGCTATGTACCTATTCAAAGTTGAAAGATACGATTTAACAGCGGAGGCTTATCTCTTCAAAATACAAGCAATAAAATATAAAGGTCCGCATTCTATGGGTGAAAACATGACTATCAGTGTCGAAGGAATATCTATGCAGACAAAGCTCCTCTTTCCTAACATTGATTTATCACGAATGAAACTGTTTTTAGCAAGTCACAAAATATATTAAGAATGATGGTTTTACGTCAATAATTTTGTTTATCAGAAAGCGGGGGCCTCAGGAATAGTTCAATATTTTTTTTTTTTTTAAACAATAAAATGAATATGTCCTTGTTAAACAAGTACATATACATCTTCCTACGTTCCCTAAAATAAGCAAATAAATGCTTGTGCTATAGGTGAACGAAATCGGTCGAGGCAGGATTCGAACTCGCGACCACTGGATTACTAGCCCAGCGCGCTAACCGCTCTGCCATCGACCCATCTAAACCATCTATTTTATAAACTTATATAAAATATGTTTTATATTGACTGCGATATTCATATCTTTGTACTTGCCAAGTATTGTTGCTGTCGACTGTGGTTATAATATTTGGTAGGACCGCTCGCTGTCGATTTGTTATTTTGTATTTATGTGTAGGTATTTATGTTTTTATATATATATGTTTTTATATATATATATTTTCTTTACCTTATTTATATTATTTGTACTTATATGTCTTCCACTTTTTTTATATTTTTACCCATTGCAGTTAAGACTATTATTTCTCAATTATGTATATGTATGAATAAAATAAATATATAAATAATTATGTGTGTATATTTTATTTAGATGTGAAAAATAAATGCATTTTCTTACATCTAGTATAAATAAAAAAAATATAAAAAAGTTGAAAAAAAAAACAAATTTTCACAGTATGAATTATATAAAAACAAGAAAATATTTCAATTTACTCAAAAATACAAAGGAAGCACACAATATATGTAATGTATAAAAATGTAGTAGTAAGCCAGTTAATAAATAAATAAATAAATAAAAATAAATAAACATATTAAAATAACTTATCCTTTATGTATTCAATACCTAGGCGACGAAAAGTAGCAAGACCAGATGCTTCCTTCACTCTCTTCTTCTTCTTCGTTTCCTCAATGCTGAGGGTCGTGATCTATGGGGCCGCTAATGGACAGAACTAGTCGCCTCAAGTCCTCTCTGCCCTCCGCAGCTCGCACCACCGAATAAAGGACGTTCCCAGTCATCTCCTTAATTTGTAAATACACCATCGCGCAGGAGATCTGCCTCTACTTCTTTTGCCTGGTACACTTCTTGTGATAATACTTTTTTCCAGGTAACCTGGCTCTCTCCTGGCGATGTGACCAAAGAAACTCAATACCCGGCGGCTGCATATTGTAGATAATCTTTCTTTTATTTTGAGCTGTTTAAGGACCGAGTCATTTATTCTTCTTGCAGTCCACGGACTCCTCAGCATGCGACGCCAAAACCACATTGTGTCAATCCTGTCACGATCACGGGACTTCATTGTCCAGGTTTCGGCTGCATATAGGAATATTGGGAAGACGAGAGTTCTGATGATTTTTATTTTGGCGGAGTTAGAAATATCTCGATCTTTCCAGAGCTTGTTCAGACGTGTTAAAGCATTTTTAGCCATGGCTATTCGTCTTTTTATTTCCTTCTCACACACACCCTTAGCACTGATTTGAGAACCTAGGTATACAAAGTCCTTAACAGTTTCCAGACCTTGCAGTCTTCCCGAAAGCTGTAGGAGATTTGCCTTGTCAATAATCATGGGTTTGGTTTTGCTTCTATTTATTTCCAACCCATACTTTCGGCTTTCTCTCTCCACCCGTTCGATCAGTTCTGTCATGTTTGTTTCATTTTCTGTCAGTAGTGTGGTGTCATCTGAAAATCGAAGGTTGCTTATTATTTGACCACCAACTTTGATGCCTTTCTTCCAGTTTTCTAGTGCCAGTCTCATAATTTGCTCGCCATACAGATTGAAAAGGATGGGGGACAGAACACATCCCTGGCGGACTCCCTTTTGGCGGACTTTTCATCACACATTCTCTCAAATAATTAAACAGTTGAAAAACCTGTGTAATACAGATTATTTGGTGTACCTACCAGGCTAGTCTAAAGTCCCGCCGACTTCTCGTCGGACAGTTGTGAACTTCGAAATAATAAAGAACATTTTTTTGCAAATATATCAGTTCATTTATTAATATATATATGAAAATAAACAAATTTATTTATTTATTTAAGTACATATACGGCCTCTGGGCCATTATAAAATAAAAGTTAAAACTAAAACATAAAACTCGTATTAAACAACAATTAAAAAGAAAAACAACACAATAATTAATTAATACACAATATTCATAACATAATATGCGCATCGACCTGACACTAATCTATGCCTGACACTACTACAGGTACCTACAGAGTTGATGTCCCGCTCACACAGCACTACAGACACAGTGCGAGAAAGAGACACCAACTTCCACAATACCGCCGTAACAATTATTGCAAGTTGCAAAAAAAAAATTATTGTAATAGAAAATTAAATATATATATAATGTTTAACCAACATAAACGATAGCGTTATAGCAGCTATTGCGGGTAGGCAAAAGCTACAGTATTAATAGCTCCTAATTACAATTATCACCGTGAAAATTTTCCACTACCGACGTAGGTTTTCCATTACATTGTAACATACAACATAACCAAATTATTAATACTATTTTAATGTGTACAATTTTATTGTAACGAACGGATTATTTTACAATCGACTTGCACGCTAACCGTTTTGTCGCGTGCTAGGTTATTTCATTTCGATAAACAACACCCTTGTTTTAAAATACATAATATACCTATCATATAATTAGTTGTAATAAAACATAACAAGTGCGTTGATCTCGAAACAAGTTGTGAAGGGGACATAATAAATTATTATTTAGTTTGGTTATGTAATTTCATATTTTATAATATTGCTTCTCTGGGCTGGAAACACTGGTTAGTTGGAAGAAATTGCCATATGGCAATAAACTCGCCACTTGCGCAGGGTGCAAGGAAGTGTTTATTATTTATTTATTTATTTATTTATTTATTATAATACTAGCGGACCCGACAGACGTAGTCCTGCCCGCTGTTTCAGCAAATATAGAAATAAACACACACCACCACGGCATATGCCACAACGTGGGGTAACCAGCGACATGTGTGAGGGTGTGCATTATATTATAAAAAAAGAAGCACGACACTTGCTTGTGGACCCACACATCAGTCTCGCCTCACCTAAAAATGCAACATTCCGAATGTGTGGTGAACTATGTATGTACCTACTTATTTATATGTACTTTTTTAACAAGGACATATTCATTTAAAAAAAAATAATGCTACCGACCGCCGCGGCATAGTTGGTAAGCCGTTCGGTTTCTGCGCGGGCGTCCTTTGTTCGATTCCCAGCAGAGGAGAAATTTATTTAAATTTATTTCTCACGCAAATATTGCTTCTTTGCCCCCCCCTAGACAACGTGCCAGCTCAAGAAAAGATAACTCAATGAATGGAAGTGACAGTTTCCAGTCACGTAACAACTGTGACTTCCATACATTGAGTTATCTTTTCTTGAGCTAAATGACACTTTTTCTAGGGGGCTGGGCTGGAAGCACTGGTTAGTCGGAAGGAATTGTCATACGGCAATAAACTCGCCACTTGCGCAGGGTGCAAGGAAGTGTTCATTATTATTATGATTATTATGAATGCTACGCATTTCCGGCTGAGCATTACTAAAATTTGAATTATATTCGGTTAGATGTAACAATAATATTTCACTAATTTAACATGTTTTTATTTATTAACTTCATGTACAATAATGTGTACAATGGCGGGTTTATTGCCATGAGGCAATTTCTTCCAACCAACCAAAGCAACGTGAGGCCATAAATAGTAAAGTGGTAGGTACATTATATTTATAACAAAAAAACATAAAGAAAGGTAAACACGTAACATTATTTTCGGTGCAGAAAAACGATGTCACATAACTCCACTACTAAACGAATTACACTGGTTGAAGTGTCCAGAGCGAATTGATTACAAAATTTGTTTGACAGTATATAATGTTTTGAACAACCTGGCACCAAAATATATACAAGAGCTGTGTCAGAGAAGAGATCTCTCTGGGAGGCATCTCACACTCAGGTCGTCTGGATCACAGAGTAACGATTCCTTAAAGGAGTTGGACAGAGTCAACAAAGTGGCTTACTATGACCGATGCTTTAGTGTGAGTGGTCCTATTAAGTGGAATTCACTGCCTCTAGATGTCCGCAGTGCTCAAAGCAAGAGCACTTTCACTAAAGGATTAAAAACAGCTTTGTTTCAGAGAGCAACACAACATTAGACTATCAGCGCCCTTGGTATGATCTTAAATCATTAAACGGCGCTATACAAATGACTTATTATTATTATTATTATTAAATGAAAATTTACAGTAGCAACAAAGAAATGAGGTAGATATAGGTACGTTGTGGGATGTGAGAGAGAATAGGGAAGGAGTGACGAGATTTATTAGAAAGGTAAGAGGCAGTTTTAGTCATTTTTGAAAAGACTAAATAAAACTTTTTTAAAAGTTGAATCGATAGAGTCGACCTTATATCATCACATAAGAGGACATATTACCCCCTATTCAGTAACTATCGAAACTAAAATAGGAACGTTCTAAAATTGCAGATTTTAGATTTACGGTCTTATCTCAGCGTTACAAAATATATAATTGGATTAAATGGAATAGGAACGTACCTATTTTGATCGGAACGTTCTTAAAAAGTTACTGAATCAGACGTATTATGAATAATTATGAAAAGTATGATATTTTCATCATTTTAATAATTATACAAAATACGTATAATTCAGTCACTTTTTAAGAACGTTCCGGCCAATATAGGTACGTTCCTATTGCATTTAGTACAATTTGATATTTAATAACGCTGAAATAAGACCGTAAATCTAAAATCTACAATTTTAGAACGTTCCTATTTTAGTTACAATAGATACTGAATAGGGGGTAGTATAACGTTAAATCTAGTGACAGAAAACATGATATAATAAAACCGCCTAATGCATTATGAAGTAACGCGATTGTAAGGGTAGCTGTCGCGTGCGTTAAAAATGGTTTATATGTGATTTAAAATATCGAAAACCCCAGATTTGTTGGTTTTTTGCATTTTAACTAACTTGCTTTTTTGCAAGTTAGTTACAAACCTGACTTGAAAAAACTTTATCGGCTATTCACTTCGATTTTATGCATTCTTTAAGATAAAAGTGGACTGTATTTTTTTGTGGTGCGGGTGATAAGTTGCAACCACTGCAAGGCAAAGGAAGGATATATTATATGGAACACTTACTTGATCCTTAGTCTATTCCCTTGGTAGGATGATCACACTTTATTAACACGCGCGCGGCGAGAGCAATTTTATGGCGAGTTTGGAGGAACGGTAAAAAAGGTGGAAGAGATGCGGGATAGTCTTAATATGACGCGGCCTGAAAGGTTACTGAAAGGTTTTTTTATGTAGAGAGTTATGGAGTAATTAAAAAAAATGCTGTAAAATAGGATATTTTAAATAATTATTTTAGGAGAATTTATGCTGAATTTTTAAATTGTGTGACGAACATTCACTAAATAAGTGTTGAAAATATGTATGGTATTTTTTCTAGAAACACACTGTTTAACATTTTGAATTTATTTCAACAGCAAAATTTGAATGTGAAGATATCTTCAATTTCAATATTTTTTTTACCTACTTGTTATATATTCGAGTTGTCTGTGTTAATTTGAAAGGAAGGAAGGGGGAGATTTTTATGTCGGGAATATAAAAGGGACATTAAAAAAACTGTAATCCCGGGGGAGTGAGGGAGGGAGGGGACTCGGGTTTGGGACTGAAGGGAGGGGGGAGTGTTATTAAGAATGGCATAATATTAATATACATGTACACTTAACCCTCAAGTGGTCCCGTTCTATTATATTAAATCGTACAAAGCATTTGGGACAGTAGTTATAAAGATAATTTTTATCCCGAAATAAAAACCGAGAGTGAGTTACTAAATACGACCGGTCTCCGAACATTCGCTTCGTAATCGGTCGTATCAAATAACTTTATATTACTATATTTTTTAATTATTTATATATTAATAAAATATAATTACAATATTTGTTATTGTGCCTAATCCCTTAAGGGGTTATCCCTTGGCAGTGATCTTAATAATTAATAATAATAAGCAGAGCCAACAAATAAGCTACAGCGCCCTTGGAGTGATCTTGTATCACTAAACGGCGCTTTATAAATTTTAATTATTATTATTATTAATAATAAAACAATAATACACAAAATTTTCCGCCCTACATAGTCCGGAACAACCCATGCCCACCACTTCCTTCCAACTATCGAGGATTTTTGTATAATATATATCCTTTGGTTTTCTTTTTGAATTCCTCGATGGAACCGCACTGGTTCGTTGTTTAAACAAGTGAATTGTATGTAGTAAATAGATAATGGACAATCAGCTGTCATATTTTGTTTATAAATTAATGGTGCGACTGCTGCCAACGTACCTATTTTTTAAGGCTACGACTATTTACACGACTCAACCATAGACGAAAACCAAAAATAACCAAAGAAAACGCAGATAAATCAAGTTATAAAAATATTTACCTTTGTTTATACTTTGTTATAATTGTAGATCTCGATGAATAAATGATTTATAAAATTAAGTAAATGTAATAAGATGCCAATATTATTTATTTTTTCTTCAAGTTGGTTTCCATGAGGCATTTTGATGACCATTGAAAAAATGACAAAGGTAAATATTTTTGTATTTTGATTTATCTGCGCTTTCTATGGTTATAAATGACCTAAAAACATAGACGACGTCAGAAAATTTGTCGTGTAAATAGACACTTTTTGGCGGGAAAACGCTTTTCCCGCCAATTTCGGTCGTAAAATAGTGGCACCGATTTTTTAATTTGATATACCATAAGTATTTCTTATCAAAACGTTTTGATAAGAAATCATCTTATCAAACTTATCAATAATTTAGATGGTTTGGGTATTAATAAAGAAAAATATAGGTACCTTAAATTTTTGATAATGTTCTGTATAAACTCTTGTAGAAAAATAATGCTGTACCACGATTTTCAACGTTTTTCTAATATTTTTAATAAAATAAAAAAAAACGTTCTGAGAGGGTCTGTCTGATAATGAATTGGTCCAACCGTTTAAGGGTTAATATGAGACATAACGAGTACAGTTAATTAAAGGACGAAACATCAACCCCTTGGACAGTATTTTTAAATCCAATTACGACACGGACTACGGACACGTCAAAATTAGACAATATCTACATAATACGTGCAGATACATCTGCGCAAGAGGCAAAAAGTACCTATTAAATTTAATGCATAAATCAAATACAGTTGTTATATACTATTTTTTTTATAATAATACATACATACATATTACAATGTATGGCCTACCCTTCGATCTGCTGAACGTACTACACTAGCTATCCCCATTCACAATACAGAAGTTTTCAGCTCTTCTTTTCAAGTACAATCAGTAAAAAAAATATTTGTGAAATAGTTCCTGAATTCCTTCTATATCCTTCCGTAACCTCCTTTTCCTCATTGCTATGTGAGGTGTTATTTATGTAAGTAAGTCCAGAATATAATTCAAAGCGACTTTATTTCACATACAAAAATATATTAACAATTTATATAAGAATAAATATCAAAAATAATTCAGTTCTCGCAATATATATATATATATATATATATATATATATATATATATATATATATATATATATATATATATATATATATATATATATATATATATATATATATATATATATATATATATATATATATATATATATATATATATATATATATATATATATATATATATATATATATATATATATATATATATATATATATATATATATATATATATATATATATATATATATATATATATATATATATATATATATATATATATATATATATATATATATATATATATATATATATATATATATATATATATATATATATATATATATATATATATATATATATATATATATATATATATATATATATATATATATATATATATATATATATATATATATATATATATATATATATATATATATATATATATATATATATATATATATATATATATATATATATATATATATATATATATATATATATATATATATATATATATATATATATATATATATATATATATATATATATATATATATATATATATATATATATATATATATATATATATATATATATATATATATATATATATATATATATATATATATATATATATATATATATATATATATATATATATATATATATATATATATATATATATATATATATATATATATATATATATATATATATATATATATATATATATATATATATATATATATATATATATATATATACATATATATATATATATATATATATATATATATATATATATATATATATATATATATATATATATATATATATATATATATATATATATATATATATATATATATATATATATATATATATATATATATATATATATATATATATATATATATATATATATTTATTTATTTATGTTAAAGTTGGACAAAAAACAGCGTTAAGACATAGTACAATACAATAGTAACATCAAGTATTAAGGCCTATTACATTTTGTCGTTATGATTGACATAAAATAATACAAGTTTGCAAAAAATAAAAAAATAAAATATGATCATAGGTTGGTATGTAGGTAAGAGCAACATTTCAAGTTAACAATGATTTAAAACATAATATTGAACTAAAAGGAAAAAAGAAAAAAGAGAATAAATACCGTCAAGGTTTCCTATAATAAGTGGTTATTGATCTTCTTTTGTATATATATATATATATATATATATATATATATATATATATATATATATATATATATATATATATATATATATATATATATATATATATATATACACACACGCAATATTAACACGATGTACGGTGTTTACACGATCGGCCTAGGCAAAAGAATGAGCCCGCTGTTCAATCAATATTCGAATGCATCCGACGACGCATTCGGGAATCTCCGACGACACGAAGATATATCACAGTTTCTATTGTCATCTGAACCAAAATCGGGTCGGTTAGCAAGGCGAGCGATACAAACTTAAAAACAACGTGTAATTGTCACAAAGAAACGATGAAAAATATCAAGTGGAGGGAGATATGTATTATGTAGGTATGTGTAAAGAGGTAAGGTTAGACGACTCACAGACAGATACAACAAAGTGCCGGCAGCGGAGTACGTAACAATAATAATAATTAGTTAAGCCCCGTAAGAAGTCCTTAAGATTGTATGTAAACAATGGGACGAAGAGGTGGATGGATGGAGGGGATAATACGTGACGGGGGATAAGTGTGAGAGAAAGAGACATTAATCTCAAGGAATTACATCGCTAAACCTCCCGAGAGGCGATAACGCGTCAACCCTACATAGGTAGGTTTTAATGTTTTGTTTGCGCTTGTATTGTAATATATTTAAACAAGGATACATAGAGGATTCATAATAAAAGGATTCGTCGAAAAAAAAAACAAGAGCCACTCATCAATGTGTGCTTACACACTAAATATCATCACGTCATGTCCTGAAACGAACGCCACATATTTCTGTCTTGACACAATTTTTTATTGAAAAAGAAAATACAGATAATTTTTTTTTATATTTTATAAAATACAACAGCAATACAAATAATGATTTATTTATTTATACATCTTCTTGTACACAATATAACAAATATAATTGTACACTGGCGGGCTTATTGCCATTAGGCAATTTCTTCTAACCAACCAGATTACAAAGTATTACAACAGCAAATAAATAAGATTAAAAGAAATCAAAGAAAATACGTATAACACTTCAATACTATTAAAACAAAAAAAAATAATAATTCGTAGCAAGAAAAAAGGATATGGTAAGGACAGGAGAGGAAATCGGATCAGATGTTCAAGGATAAATAATCCTTCTTTAATTTTTTCTTGAAAATACTAAGTGAGTTAGACGACGCAATATCCGGACTAAGGCTATTTATACAAATATAAGAAGATATTTTTTATATAGCCAATTGAAGTATTCTAAAATATATTACATATTTTAGAATACTTCAATTTATTAAAATTGCGCATAAATTTAAGAATAAACCAGATAAAATACTAGACATTAATGCACTAAAAATAAAAAATGGACATGCTCGATGAAATTGAAGATAACACTAATACAATATATATAAACAACCCAAATGAATGCTTACATCTAATTAATAATATCAACATCCTTCAACAGAATATACATAAGAAGTATCAATAAAAATTTTGATGAACTGGTTATACTCCTTCAAAGTCTACCAATTAAAATCGATATAATAATACTGACAGAATGTCGATTAACTAATAGTTTCAGTCCTAAATTTCTTGATGGTTATACATGCCATTCTACATCGTTGCATTATAAACAAAACGATGGCGTTATAGTATATATAAGCAATGAATTAGAAGCACAAATAACAGAACTAAAAATTAATGACACAAACTGTCTACAAATTTCTTTTGGTAAAGAAAACACCCTTCTAGCAATATACAGATCACCAGCAACCCGTAATATAAATACATTTCTTTCAGAAATAGAAAGAGAAATTAATAACCTAAAAATGGTAAAGAATTTAATTATTATGGGTGATTTGAACATAGACATATTGCGAAATGGACATCCGCAAAAATATGAATATATACAAACCTTAGCTCACCTCGGACTAATCAACGACATAAATATCCCTACGAGAATTACTCATAACTCACAAACATGTATTGATCATGTTTTTAAAAAAACGAAAAATTCTACACAATCTTTAGTGTATAAATCAACAATAACAGATCATTACACAACAATTTTGTCAATTAAAGAAAACAGTCCTCTAAAAAAAGATATGAAAAAAGAATATATTAAATATGACATAAATTATGAAGACCTAAAAAATGAATTAAAATTAGAACATTGGGTACAATTAAAAAACATAGACGATACCAATGACTCATGGGAATATTTCACTAAATATTTACAGAATAAAATACAAAAATTTACTTCTAAAAAAACAATACGACCACCCCATAAAAATAAAAGACTCAAACCATGGATAACACAGAGCATATTAAATAGTATAAGGAAAAGAGACAAACTGCATGAAAAAATTAAAAAAAATCCAATCGATATATATACCATTGATTTTTATAAAAGATACAGAAACATTTGTACTAATATTATACACAAAGGAAGCATACTACATAAACAAAATTAATGAATGCAACCAGAACACTAAAAAAATCTGGCAAATACTCAAAGAAATCACACATTCAAAAAAAAATAAGGACTCATTTATTAAAAAAATTAAGATTAATGAAGAAACAATGCTATTCGAAAAGAACCCAGATATGATAGTAAAACATATAAACCATTATTTTGCAAATTGTGGAGAAGAAACTGCAAAAAAAATCAAAACACATAAACCACAAAACCAAATCGACAGGATGGTAACAACAGACACAAACTCCGAAATTCGCTCTAAATTTGAATTAAAGGAAATTAAAATTACGGACATAGAAAAAACTATTTCATCACTGAAAACAAACAGTGCACCTGGGAAAGATAATATTTCATCAAAAACACTCAAAATACTACAGCAAGAACTATGTGAACCACTAACACACCTTATAAACTTATCAATAAAAAAAGGAGAATTTCCAAACATACTTAAACAAGGAACAATATTACCGATTCACAAAAATGGTAGTAAGGAAGAAATAAATAATTACAGACCAATAAGTTTACTAAATTCAGTGTCAAAAATTTTGGAAAAGGTAATAAAGAAGCAACTGATGAACTATTTAAACAAATATGACATCCTCTCTAAAAACCAATACGGTTTCAGAGAAAATAAAAGTACCTCAGATGCAATTTCGTATGTCACTGACCATATAAAAGAATTAATGGATAAAGGCAACAAGTGTCTTGCAGTTTTTATTGACCTAACCAAAGCTTTTGATACCATTAACCACAATTTGCTCTTCAAAAAGCTTGAAAACATTGGTGTAAAAGATACTTCCCTAAAAATTCTCACAAATTACATGACATGCAGAAAGCAATGTGTAAAAGTGGGAAAGCACATAAGCGAAAACCTAACAATTAACTGTGGTGTGCCTCAGGGAAGTGTATTAGGGCCTATCCTGTTTCTTATATATATGAATGACCTATGCAATATTCCCACAAAAGGACATATCATCAGTTATGCTGATGACACAGTTTTCATCTATTACGAAAAAACTTGGAAAAAAGTATACAAAATGGCTGAAACGGAATTGACAGAAGTAAAAAAATGGCTTGACAGGAACTCTCTGGCACTAAATACAAACAAAACAAAATACATTGCATACAGCATAACCTCCCGAAATAAACCTAGTGACGAACATAAACTAAGAATTCATGATTACTGTACCGAAAACTTAAGTTATCAACCAACATGTAACTGCCCGATCATTGAACGAACAGAGAGCATAAAATATCTAGGAATTATATTTGATGAAAACTTGAGATGGGACTATCACATTGACTGCGTGACATCTAAAATGAATAGATTAATATACTTCTTTAAATCAATCAGAAATGTTATTGACCTAAAACATTTGAAAAATATATACTATGCTCTTTGTCATTCAATAATGGAATATGGAATTATTGGATGGGGAAGTGCAACGCCAACAATAATAAAGAAAATAGACATAGCCCAAAAAGCCATTACAAAAGTTATACTTAAGGTACCTATATATATTAAAACAACTTTTGGACAACGTAGTGTACGATATTTTTCAACAAAACTTTTCAATAGTTTACCAACAAATATTAAAAACATCAGTAATGCAAAAGAATTTAAAAAACTATCACTAAGATGGGTTTATGAAATAGATGAAAAAATCCTTAAGGAAATAATTCTTCCAAATAAAATGTAAATGCACTATTACAAACAACAGAATAGACAATTGAAAAAAAGTGAAACAAATAATTTATTTCCACAATTTTTGGTTGTGTGTGCATGACTCAATATGAAATATTGTATTTAGAAGATACGTTTGAATGCGTAGCGTATATATGTACATGTACTTATATTATATGTAAATGTATCTATAAATAAACAACGTAATAGACAATAACATAAAACTAGCTCACCTTAGCACAGGCTATGCCTAGTGAGGGGGCTAGTAACAAAGATACAAACAAAAAGATATGGCTTCAACTATGTAAGCACCAGTGAAGTGGTAAATTGATATTTATTGAAATGAGATAACTTATATTTACATTGTATGTTAACTATGTATGAATAAGCTTATATTATCTTAAGATATTTTGTATCTCATATATACTGTATATTTTTGGATAGAAATAAATAAAAATAAATAAATAAAATACATTTATTAACTATTATGAAAACAGTCTGGGAAAGGAGAGAGGTAGGGAGGGGAGTGGGGGGGGGAGCATCGACCACTAGAAACTTATATTATGATTTATACCTCACGTGTCTCAATGTATGAATAATAATAAATTTAAATTAAGTTAAAGAGGTACAATTAAAAAGTTAAAGATGTGCACACATATCCAATTCTGGATCACTCAAATCTCAAACTTCTATTAAAATATTACAAATATTTTAATAGAACCAGGAAATTAAGGCACCTACAGAACATACGACCTTTCATCGGCTGGTTTATGTGATCACTTTAAGCGCTTGCACAACTGTGATGTATTAGTATACGTGGTATTGCCCCCTTCCCCGATAAAGGATATAAATACGGTAGAGATGCGATTCGCGGCGTCTTATCGCTTCCGCGCGCTATACAGATAGTTAGGTATATACAGTGTAGGTACTTGTTCGGCCAAGAGCTCTGCTACGTAATAAACCAAGTATAAAGTTGCATATGTTTTTAGCTTAAAATAACAATGAATATATAAAAGCATACAAAAAAAAAACAATATAATAATATACTTAAAGCAAAATAAAGTACACTGAATTTTTTTTTGTTAATAGAAACAAAATTTCAAGTTAACATTAACCGAAATATAGTGAATACAAAACATTAGGTTTTGTGCAACTATTTTTTTGCGCATACAGCAAAATCGTACAGTCATCAATAGATAAACCTTTATTACTAATAACAAAGGTTTGGCTAAAATGTTGGTAGCCAGTTCGGTTGTCATAATATTTTTTTCAGTGTATGGGGTCGAAAGTTATGGAGGAAAAATCTCATCTGCATAATGTCTGCCTGATACTGAGCCATTCCTTTAGTTTAGTATTAAATTCATGACTATTTTCTATTAATTATCTTTAAATTCTCAATTGGCACACCTAAAATGGACTCATCCAGCGAACTGTGTGGAGTTCACAGACGCCGCGAAATTTCACAATTAATCCTGTCTTCAAATTAGTTATTTCAATTTTGTATGCCCAATGGTCACTTGCTCATTCACTCGCTTACTGATTTTGTTTATTTTAACAGGAACACCGACTAAAAGCGTTTTGTAATAAAATTACACTAACGACATTTAAATATCTTTTCTGATTCAATCAATGTATATTACATTAAAGTTTTAAACATTCATCGAACTAAAGTTTTATTCTGTTCTTTCAATCACGTTATTATTTTACAATCGTCTATTTATTTGTGACTTCTCCTCTGCACAGGTTGGCGACAATCAGGTCTATAATAATAATAATAAATAATTAGACAATACAATAACAAACGACACATGTAGGAAATGCAAATTACAAAAAGAAACAATAGAACACATAACAGGTGGCTTCTCAACTCTTGCACCGACGGAATATACAATAAGACACGATAACATCTGCAAACACATATTGTCATGTTATTTTATTGAATAACATGACTTACCTCCTCTCAGAGGAAAATTAAAAAAAAAGGATAACCCATTTTGAAAAAATGTTTAAAATCAGCGAGTGAAAATTATGTTAATAGGCAGAGTTTTTTTGTCTGCGGGCAACCCGGTTAGTTAGTCGCCGAGCGGAAACACCGGATTGCATTGCTTTGGCCGATATTCTTTTAACGAGAGGTGACGCGAAAAAGTCAATAAAATGGACGTCACTTAAATAGACGGAGAAAACGCTGTGGCGTTTAAAATATTATAAATAACCATAAAAAAAAGACTAGTGGGAAAATGGGTAAGTCTCCATGTCTATTTTTTTGAACATAATTAGTTTGACGTCCACCGACACACAATAATTTTATAACATATTCCAGGGTTAACGAGTCCCCCAAATATTCCTTCCTACTAGTTTTTTTTTATATATTTAATATGTAATGGAATCCAAAGTATTATGTAGACTAAGATTAAACAATATCATTGCACCGACTATCCATCATTTTGAAGACAAGTTGTTTTGCTGGAAACAGCAAAATATGATATGAAATTGAATCAAGATGGCGATGAGTCGTGTAACCTCAAAAGACCGACATTTTCTGTGAACAACGATGGCGGATGATCGAATCTTATTTAACTTCGTGCAGTTTTAAAAATAGAAAATTCGAATTTAGTGACTTTCAATATGAACAGTTTTTTTTTATTTAATTTTGTAAAATGTAAATTAACGACAACCATTTTTTTTGTATTAATGAAATTTAGTATAATGTATTAACACCAGTATGTAAATTTGGCCAAATAGTTAATAAGAAGATTTTTGTTAATAAATAATGTTTTATTGGGTCATAATTACATTAAGATAGATTTTTTTCTTAAAGGGTTAATATTGGGAATGGTAAAATGTAATAGAAATAAAAAATGTAATGAGGTTGTAATAATTTAATTGTCTTATATGGATAATTTTTTTTAATCAAAACGAAAAAGACTGATTAAGCAAAATGAAATATAAATTGTTATCATAATTCAGGTTTTGTATTTATCTCTCCTCCTTTTGACCTTCTAATGGTATAACAAGAAATGATCAAATATTGATAATCTTAAATTATATTTATTTTTGGTATAATGGGAGTCTTTTGATAGACTTCCCTTAAAAAATTTTCTTTGAATTGGAGTTAAATTCCTTTAGGGCAGGTTGCGACCCCGAGAATTCGATTTTTTGATAGTTTCATGTGTAAACGGCTGGCTGGCCGGTGGTGCGGGTGCAAGTCCGGGTGGGGCGAGGCCCTAGGCCTCTGCCACCATGACTTTAACCCTCACAATATATTTGGAACTAGCCCACAAACATAAACTTATCGAAACACACCCCAAGTGGTATCAATACACACCCCCAGCTGTAACAGAAAATGATAACTACAAACTATACTGGAATAGAGACATAATCACAGACAGAACAAACCTACATAACCGACCAGACATTACATTAATCGACAAAATACATAAACACACATATCTAATAGAAACATCAATACCAAATTCAGCAAATCTACAAAAGAAACATTTAGAAAAAATAGATAAATACATACCGTTAGCAGAACAGATAAAATCACAGTGGAAACAAGAAAAAGTAACAATAGTCCCAATAATATTATCGTCTACAGGCATCATACCGAAAACACTCCAAAAAATATAGACATACTAAAGCTACCCCCATACGTCATCACCAACATACAAAAAACTACAATAATCAACACATGCACAATAGTCAGAAAATTTCTACAGGTACCCCTTTAAACAACTACACACAGCACACAAACACATGGCCTCACAACTTGAGTACGCTCCGTTGTGAAGGAAATTACCGGATCATAACCGAGATCAACATGTTTGCAATAATAATAATATTGTTTTTTTTTTTTTTTTTTATTTTATTAAGTTTACAATAACATATACAAAATATAAAACAAACAAACTATATAGAAAAGATTCACAGTAAGACAAAACATATTTACCCTTTACTAGAGTGCAAGCACTCGTGTGTAAAGGAGACAATTTAATACAGAATACACAAAATATTATACATACATAATTATTATCTATACAAAAAGAAGTTAATATAATTTACATATCAGTCAAATAATAAGTTTGATTTATTCTTTATTTTTTTTTTTAAATCATTATGTTCAATTGCCAGTCTCAAATCTGTTTCAAGTTGGTTGAACCACACCACCCCATTGTACGCGTAGTAGTGCTGTGCAAAACTTGTATGTGTTAATGGGGTACACAGTTGACCCACTATATTATGTCTATCACTCGCCACACGTACAAAGGCATGGTGCGACCTTCCAATGTCCTTATGTATTTGAAATAACACATTTTTTTTATAGATATTTTTAAAAGATGGCACTTGAAAATCACGAAATAGTTGCAAAGTTGGGTAGTCAGATGGTTTTTTATTTATAATTTTTATTATCAACCTTTGCGTAATTTCTAGAGGCAAAATGGATGTTTTATACGCCCCCCCCCCATGCAACAATGCCATATTGCATTATTGAATGGGCGAAAGCGTAATACACATTTTCTTGTTTATGGTAAAAGGTATATAGTAAGTTTTCTCAATATTCAGGGTCAATTTATTATTGTCAAACCATATGTAGCAGCAACTTGTCGGCTGCAACGTGTATAGTCTGATATCATGATTCTCGAATACGCCCGAAGATTGACGAGGATCAACGAACCACAGCGCACCGCTGTTGATACGAGCCAATGTACCTACAGATTATTCATGTGTTGATCGTTCAATAAAGTTAAGTCGCGTTAAATCTTAATCTAATAGTTGCGACCCACGACATCACAAATTAATCAAATTATTATGTATATTATAATTTTATTTGTTTCGAATTAACCAGAGTTGATCATGTATGTAGTTCTTTGATTGAAACCCTTCATCCTTTCCTTTTCCTTTTGAACACGCACCTTTGCAATATAATTCCTTCTGATATAAATATAAATAACTAAATAAACATACACCCCCACATATATAAAGCGCCGTTTGATGATTCAGGATCATTCCAAGGGGGCACATACTGTCTTATGTTGCTCTACGAAATAAAGCTGTATTCAGTCCTTTAGAGAAAGCGGTCTTGAAAATAAAAAAAGAAATATTACATATTTTTTACAATTTCCGAAAAATAATAAAAGACTAATTAGAAATATGCCGACTTGCTGGCGCGTATTGTGTCCTGTGACATGGAGACAAATAGAGGAGACCTTCGTCCATGAGTGGACGGGAAAAGGCTAAGGAAGAAGAAGAAGAATTTTCCAAAGTTTTAATGTATAGCTCTTCAAGTAAGAGAATACGAGCGACAGTTTTATACAGCATGGTTGCAAATGTACGGATGCAAAGGTCAGAGTCGAAGGACAATGGATTTTATTGGTTGACTCAAAATATTAGTATATTCCTGTACTAAAATTGGTATGTGCACAGATGACGTTATTCGTATTCTTTCACTTGGCGAGGTCTAAAACACATATATTTAATACACATGGCGCGAAATTCGAATATATTTATTTATTTTATTTATCTAAGTTTAGTTTGTCGATGGACAATTCTTGATAGAACTCCTTTGTATGTAGATATATCACAAATATATAAAAATATACTTGGTACTAATTAAGGCATATTATTTTGACGATGTGCCTTGCACGAAACGCGTCAATAATCATATAAATTGCAATAGAACAAATACCAAGTATTTTTTTTATATTTTTAATATATCTACCTACTTATTTTATTTATTTTAACACTTTATTGTAAATTAATTAATATTTTTAATAAATAAAAGTAAAAAACTTGTTTAGAATCAATCCCACTATTTATTAAGACTACAACCTACAACCGGTTTCGTGCTAAGCACATTTATTGTCAGTACAAATGGCGGACTTATAGCCTAGTGCTGATTTCTCCCAGAATATCTTATCTCCTATTCCGTAGATTCAATGGTTTATAAAATGTTGATTGAAAAGTATAGGGTTCTGACACACCTGTCGAAGATGCGGCCGCAAAGTACCAAGAAAGGTAGAGGAACGTGAAGGAAATTAATGAGGGATCGATTATATTAATTACGGGCTCAATGAGAAGATAAACTATCTACCACTGCTAAACCAAATGTTGGGATAATTAGAAATTCAGATAAAGAGACTTAACCTTCAATGGATATTTAATTAGACACGGTGTAATTAATAATGTCGTCCATGGAATGTACAGAAAACGAGGAAGTTTGGAAATCAAAAGAAAACCAAATAAAAGTTATTTCAAAATTAATAAATTGGTAAATCAAAACCCTCGTGATTACTTGTATGCATATAATTATCATAAAGATATTATAGAATTCCATATTATAATTATATCCATGATATGGGTAATTGTGAGAGTTTTGATTTCGCCGGTTGGACCAGACTTTCCCCCTTGATTTGAAAATTGGGGAACGAACATATATGTATAAGAAATTTGATTTCAAATTAAGGTGTTTAGGTTTATATGCCCCTGTAATAGTAATCGGCGTTGTATGGATGTTCTCATTCCACTGGCCCTAGCTGGAGTGTATGTAATTTAAACGACTCTGAGTGTTTTTTTTTAATAAATATTTTTAATGTTTATTTTCCTAAAAAAAAGGAATAACGAAAATTCGACACCCGAAAACGATTATGATAGAAAATAATATAAAAATTTATTTGGTGTTAAACATTTTCATTAGAATAAACGCACGAATGCTCCTTAAAATAGTGTAGCATCACATATATCATATGAAATGTATTCAATAATTTATATTTGTTCGGTGATAACATTACAAAACTTTCAGCAATAAATAAGAGTTGTAAGTCAGTAGGAAACCTCCCCAATACTTTGTGTAATTGTGAGTAATGTTGGCGAATTGGCTTTCTAGCCAGTTTGGTCTATTCCTGTTTCCTCTTATTTGATGATGCTGCCTTTAAACCTATGCCTTATTCAATAAAATATAAAATAAATATTAGGGAATGGACGGGCTTCAAAAGTGCGGAGCAGTAATTCCGAGCAGATGGGTCGATGGCACATTGGTTTAGTAATCCAGTGGTCGCGAGTTCGAATCCTGCCTCGAACGATTTCGTTCACCTATAGCACAAGCATTTTATGCTAATTTTAGGGAACTTATGAAGATGTATATGAACTTGTTTAACATTTTTTATAAAAAAAAACAGGACAGACAGGGATTCACTAGAGTGACCGACAAAGTCGGGGCCGTCGGAGATTTTTCTGACAGGGCACCAGAAGAAGAAAAAAAAAATAACTCCATTTAAATCCGATTTAAATATTGAAATAACGTACCAAGGAGTAGTTAAGTCTTCAACAAAATGTTATATAACCTGTAAAATACGTTAAGTAATAATAAAGTATGGTGTAATTTAGATAAACGATGTTACCTAGGAGAAAAGTGGGTGGAGGGTGTAGGAGAATTAATCTGTAACAACGGACGCGGCTGGCGGAGAGACGATAGTGAAGTAGTATGTAGGTTGGTAAGTTGGCAAGGAGAAAAGACCTAGCGCAGCGGGAACGAGCGAAGAAGAAGAAGAAACGATGCAGAGGGAAAGACAACAGGACCGCCTTCAGTGCCGTTGCATAAATAAAAGAAAAAGATATCTTCCTTTCAAAGACATTCGTTTCTTTAGCAGATGTGTCCCCTAAAGAAAATGTCTATATAAAAAAAAATCAAATGCGATATTTTAAGGCAGTCGGGAGTCAATGATATTTTATAACAAATTTCATTGACTCTCAAAGATGATGTCATGAGATTGGATTATCTTCTTTTTCTTGAATCGATATCAAAGTTCATAATTTCGTGATGGAATCGAATATTTCTATATTTGCGTATATTATATGCAAACATTGGATTTTTTTCCCGTCGGGAGACAATTTCAAATTGAGTTCCTGGTTGCGTATTTACGTTTCCGTGTTGATTAGGAGGCAAGTACTGCCTCGAATTAGGCACTGGTTTGTAGCGCTAATGCACTTAAAAACTCATGTTGAATTTGAGGCACGTATCCTCCAAATGCACACGGTTTAGCGATGCAAACTGTTCCTGCTAATACGTGTTCAATTCGAGGCAATTAATTATTAAATATGGAACATATAATAAATATACCCATGAAGTTTGCGCGTTATTTCATTTCGCTCGCATTTCGTCTGTCACTGTCACATTTGTATGGAGGTATAATACTAAGAAGACTCCTTGTTTTTCTAATATTTAAACATTATTTGCAACAATTTACAACGTAAGTTTGTTTTTTTAATAAAATTTAGTAAGTGTATTTCTAATACTTATTTTTACAACGTAAGCTTGTTAAAGTTTTTAGCATAATAGTTCTTTTAAGTGTATTTCTAATGTTTTTTTTAGGATTAAAACATTAGTTAAACCTTGTTTACCTCGCTTTGTGGGATGGTAAGAATGAATTATTAAAAAAAAATGTAAATTGTTGATTCGCGCCTCGGGCAGTAGCGCCGATGCGTCTTCTACTCGGGAACGGCCCCGTGGTCGAGAAGCAAAGTATGTATGTTTCGTAAGCAGCGTATTATGATAAAGCAACAACACCATCGCCCATAAATCACAAAAAGAGTTTAATTATAATTCCCTACACTTCGTATACTTACTCTCCGCTATCCACCGCCCAAACAGACAACAGATAAGCCGACCGACTTACATATAAACCCACTAAGCGCCGTCTTAAAAATAATATAAAAACGCGCGAAAAAGGAGTAGCGTAAATAAAATCATAATCATCACCAATGGTGCTTCAGTCCATCATGAGCCTTGACCTCCTCAATAACTTTCCACTATTTCACCCGGTCTACGCACCTTATTATTAGATACAAGAATTATTGATAAGAGAATACGCAAGATTACGGCTCAAGGTGCCTTTGTAGGGGGCAGAGGATGCATCGATCAAATTTTCTCTTTACGTATGGCTACAAAAAAGTTCTGCATAAAAACCAGAAACTTGTCGGCCTTCGTGGTTCAGTTGGTTGAGTATCTAACTGCTGATCCAGTTTTTAATTATGTTTTCAGTCTGGAACTGTGAGACGATAACTATCGTAAGTCTCCAGAATGTGGCAACTTGTTATTGGGTGCGGGTTAAATTAATATTTGACATAGTACCTGTTAGTTGCCCGAGAAGCATTATTAAATAAATAAATAAGAGTTATGGCAGGGAATAGAATAAACGGAGCACTCAGACCAGTAATGTCCAATCCGAGCATTTCACAGGAAGCCAAAATTGCAGTACACAATGCAATTGTGGTGCCTACTTTGACGTATGCTAGTGAAACATGGACCTGGCAAAAAGACACATGAAAGTAGAATAAATGCTGTAGAAATGAGATCACTAAGAAGAGTATGTAATAGAACGATATATCATCATCATCATCAGTGGCTCCACAGCCCAGGATGGGCCTTGGCCTCCTCAAGGAATCGTCTCCATTGCACCCTATCTATGGCCTTTTCTCACCAATTCCGCACACCGGCTATTTGAAGGTCCCTCTCAACTCCATCCATCCATCGCAGTTTCGTTCATTCCACACCCCTTCTACCCTCCGGACGCGTTGTGAGGATTCTTTTTGGTATCTGGTCATCTTCCATGCGATGCACATGTCCTAACCAGCGGAGCCTCCCTATTTTTATCGTTTGAACGATATTTGTTTCCTTGAATAGGCTCTGTAGTTCGATATATGATAGAATAAAAAATGAACATAAAAACTTTGAACAATCGACGAGCATGTATAAGACGATGCATGGATGTAAAGGAAGCCAGAAATGTATGCAAAAATAGAGAAGTATGGCGCTCGATTCTCTCTGCTTACCCGGTAAGGGACATGGCGTGATGGTATGTACCTATATATTATTAGTTACACTGATTGCTCTCAAGTATCTTTCTACACCATCCATCCACCTTAATTTGGTTCTTCCCATGTTTCGCCTCCCATCTGGTCGTGTATTGAGTGAGAATCATCATCGGGATTCGGTTCTCCTCCATGCGCTGGAGATGTCCCAACCTAAGGCGATACGTTTTTATGTTCTTTAATATTATGTTAGGTTCATTGTTCATACGTTATAGCTCAAGGGGAGTAAGAAAGGGGCCTCCACGAAGATTGCTAAAAAGACCGATAAGGAAAAACCAAAGATAACGACAATGAAAAAAAAGGAAAAAGCAATCGGGCACTCCCTGGAAACGACAATTGTCGGCGAACCCTTTCACTACCGGACAGCCACTCTACCAGTCCACCCAAAAGGCCCTTTTCAGGGCCAATCATGACCATATCGATAAACATCGAGGGACTTAGCGACGACAAAGAGACCATACTATCGGACCTCTGCAAAAGAAATCGATGCGACATATTAATGATTCAAGAAACTCACAGAAGCAACACCGCCGCTAGACCAAAAATAAAGGGCATGAACTTAATTCTCGAAAGACCACACGAAAAATATGGCAGCGCAATCTTTATTAAACCGGGACTCACAATTCAATCAGTTGCATACACAGATGTGGAAAATATCGAAATTTTAACTGTAACTTTCGCAAACTGTACACTAACTTCCATATACAAACCACCGAACTCCAAATTCATATTCACAGAACCCACAAATTTCAAAAATCATCATGCAAGAATAATCATAGGGGACTTTAACTGCCACAGTACCGCTTGGGGATACAAACAAACTGATGAGAATGGCATAGAACTTGAAAAGTGGGCTGAGAGCGAACGGCTACAATTGGTCCACCATCCAAAACTTCCTGCATCCTTCAATAGTGCTCGTTGGAGGAAGGGTTACAACCCGGATAATATCTTCGTGAGCGAAAAGATAATATCACAATGCTCAAAACAAGTGGAAGACCCAATCCCTCGGACACAACACCGACCAATAACTTGCACAATTGTCCCAATGATAAGACCAACCATAACGCCGCTCACAAGGCAATTTAACTTCAAAAAGGCCAATTGGAACAACTTTAGTGCAGAATTGGATAATCTAGTTCAAAATTTAGAGCCTAAACCTGAAATGTATGAAAGCTTTGTCGAACTGGTGCAAAGGGTGTCAAGGAAACATATACCAAGAGGATGTAGAACAGAATATCTACCTGGGCTTTCTGATGACACAAAATCCTTGCTTGAAAAGTACAAAGCACTGTTCAATGATAACCCATTCTCAGAAATGACTCTACAAACTGGTGAAGAACTGTTACAATCTATCTCCCAATCAAGAAGAGAGAAATGGAATAACCTCATTGAAAACCTGGATATGAAACAAAACAGTAGGAGAGCATGGAAGGTAATAAAGAACATTAGCAATGATCCAGCAGTGCAAACTCCTAACCCATACATAGTTACCCCAAATCAGATAGCCCATCAACTGTTGCTGAACGGGAAAACAAAACAAAAAACGAGTACCGAAAAAATCATACGTAATATAGAGTCAGAAAACAATTCACTTGAATCACCATTCTCCGACTCCGAACTTAAAGATGCAGTCGCCTGCCTAAAAACCAACAAAGCAGCTGGGCTCGATGATATAAGGGTAGAGCAAGTCAAGCATTTTGGCAATAAAGCTCTTGTATGGATCCTGAACTTAATGAATAATTGTGTGACCAGTCTAAAAATACCAAAAATGTGGAGGAAAGCCCGAATCACAGCACTTCTCAAACCGGGCAAGGAGCCCAACGAACCAAAAAACTTTAGACCTGTATCTCTGCTGTGCCACCTCAGTAAAGTTTTTGAAAGACTGATCCTAAACAGAGTTGGTCACACTCTGGACCCACACCTGATAAACGAACAAGCAGGGTTTAGGCCTGGGAAATCATGTACGGGACAAATCCTTAACTTGACACAGCACATCGAGGACGGTTTCGAGGAAGGCAAAATTACAGGAGTAGCGTTCATTGACCTAACTGCTGCCTATGATACAGTCAATCACAGGAAATTGTTACACAAAGTATACGGGATCTCGAGAGACTTCAAACTCACCTCAGTAATTGGAACTTTGTTGAGCAATAGACGGTTCTATGTCACGCTGCAGGGGAAGGACAGCCGCTGGAGGATGCAGAAGAATGGACTTCCTCAGGGTAGTGTCTTGGCGCCTCTACTGTTTAACATATATACAAATGATCAACCAAGACCAAACAGAACACGCCAATTCATATATGCCGATGACACCGCCGTGGCAGCACAGGGGAAATCATTTCATGAGGTAGAGGATAGACTTACGTCAACACTCACTGAATTGGGTGAATACTACGATGCAAACCACCTAAAACCCAACCCCAAAAAAACACAACTATGCGCCTTCCACTTGAAAAATAGAGAGGCGGGTCGAGGGTTGCGAGTCAACTGGAGAAATGAGGAACTCGAAAACTGCCACGCACCAAAGTATCTGGGAGTGACACTGGATCGATCTCTGACTTACAAGCAGCACTGCCTAAACACGAAACAGAAGGTCTCCGCCAGAAATAATATCTTGAGAAAGCTTGTCGGATCAACTTGGGGAGCATGCCCTGAGCTCTTGCGCACTTCTGCTCTGGGACTGTGCCTCTCTGCCGCCGAATATGCTTGCCCTGTATGGTTTGGATCAGCTCATGCCAACCAAGTGGATGTTGCAGTTAATGAAATGGCACGAATTATATCAGGATGTCTTAGACCCACAGCCAAAAACAAATTGTATCCCATAATAGGCATAGCACCCCCTAACATCAGAAGAAGAGTGGCAGCAGATGCGGAGAGGCATAAGCAGATACACGACCCAAGACACCCACTCTATGAACATAAAGCACCAAACCCTCGCCTCAAGTCAAGGAATAGCTTCCTAAAGTCCACAGCCGACCTGCAGACCTCCCAGAAGCAACGCCGAGAGGAGTTGTGGATGGACGACCCAATCTCTGCATGGATGGACACAAGCGAGAAGGCGAATATGGCGCACTGCCTGCCATTCCCAATATGGAAGACACTGAACAGGCTGAGGGTGGGTGTGAGTGGCTGCAAGAGCAACCTGCACAAGTGGGGCTTCTCGACGGAGGATGATACCTTCTGTGATTGTGGGGCAGTGCAGGATGACGACCATCTGCTGTCCTGCCCAGAATTGAACGAGGGTTGCCACATGGACGACCTGATTAAACTTACCGACAGGGCGATTTCCGCCGCCACACATTGGAGTGGCAAAATCTGAGTTCCGGACTCGATAAGTAAGTAAGTAAGCTCAAGGCTGTATCTCATCCTCCGTGTTATATGTATATTCACAGACAGGCCCGAAGATTATTCTCAACATCTTCCATTCAAAGACCAGATGCGTATTTTCGTCTCGTTTACTCAAGACCCAGCACTCATCTCCGTACACAAGTACTGGTCTCAACAGCGTTTCATACATCAGTAGCTTTGTGCTTCTTGTAAGCAAACGAGATTTAAGTTTTTTTGTCTAGTTTAGCCGGTTGCAGACCAAAAGCTAAACAACGCTGAATCTAAGCTAAGCCAGGTAAAGCTGAGCTATTTACGTTGCGTGCACACTTAAGAATTTTATGACAACCGAACTGGCTATCTGCGTTTTAGCCAAACCTTTGTTATAACTAATAAGCGTTTGTATATTTATAACTGTACTTTTTGGCTGTGTGCACAAAACATTTAGTTGCACAAAACCAAATGTTTTGTAGTCACTATAGTTCGGTAAATTTTAACATTAAATTTTGTAACTATAAAAAAAAAACTAATGGGTTGTGGCCAACGTTAAACTCCTCACTAACAAGTCACTCCATAAAGTAGGTATTCAAATTTAGTATGGAAAATTTTCAGCATTTTCAAAAAAAAAATGAATTTTTCATTTATTTTTTTTAATAAATATTTTATTATGAAAATTCTTCAATGCCATAATATGAAAATGATGTGCCTTTTTACCAATTTGAAAATGAAAATTTCAATTTTTAAGTTTCCTGAGCTCGGGGTCATTTTGAAATATTTGACGTTTAAAAAAAATGATATGCACTATTCAGATATCCTTCAAAATCTAATGGGGTCTAAGCGAGTATAAGTTATACATTATTGCAAAATTTGAAAATAATCGAATGAGTACTTAAGTCTATAATTGATAAAGTAAAATAAACACATATTACATAGTAAACACACATAGATACATTGTGACAAAACATTAAGAATACAATCTCAGCATGATACTAGTTGATAATCTGCAATAAAAACCGGACGGACGTGTCACTAGGTGGTTTGAATGAATGATTGAAAGTTCTGATAATGAATTCATTCGACCTAGAAAAATAGGCTTAATACAACTGGCTTATTTATTTAAAGAATAAATATCAGATAAGAAGCTGTTGTCTTTGATTATAGGGAATTTTATCAAACAAAATACCATTTATCAAAAGATTGCTCAAATAGCTTAGCTCACATAGTTTGCGTTCAGCACACTAGTATGAAAAACAACCTCAGCTATGCGAGCTAAGCTAAAATAGCGATTACATGAAAATTCTTCGAAACACAATTGTTCGAATGCGCAATTGTACGAATAACAATTTTTCGAAAATCAGTTATCAGAATGACAATTGTCCGAAAGCAAATTATTCTAACTAACATTTGTTGGAAAACCAATTGACCGAATTTAATATATTTTTGTGTCATTATGTTGCCTCCTTTGACATATTTGTTGTCAGTAAAATATATTCGATGAAGACTATTATTTCTTGTTGTATTATTGTTGGGTGCGTATGCTTGTACATTTTTAATAACTGATGTTTGACAGCGCGGTGCGTCGCCATGTTGTTTATTCCATAGATTTTTATTATACACTAGCTGAGAAGCATCGCTTCGCTCAGCTTCTAAGCTAGGGCTTTCAGCCAACTTTTTACCGCTGCGCGGTAAATGGCCGCCTTCGGCGGTTCATGCAACGAAATGAAGCGAAGCTTTTATGGTAGGTACTTAAAAAATATATTCGGTGCAGTATTTATCGACAACACTTTTCCTCAACACCTAGTGGACCCCACAAAGTGCGGGCTTCCAGTCCATTACCAGTGTTGTTTTTGCGGCTTCTCCGCATGGACAAATGGCCCCAGCCACACGCACCGCCTCTAAGTCCACGAAGACTTGGCCCCGTCAACCTGAGCACCCGCGAGGAAGAACGAACGCTTGCCCTTTACCGTGAGTGCCGTGGGAAGATAAATTTATTACTCTGGATGCTGCAATTTATCGACCTGCATCTTCGCTTTGTGTCTCATGGGCATATTATGATGAGTAACAGCACTCTATTCTCCATGATCAAAATGTAGTTATTTACCTTATTTTGGTTATAGACAAATAATACCTAATTTATATTTTAGTTTAAATTTAAACTTTAAAAAATAAATTTGTAGGCCGGTACCTACTTATGTTTTGAAAATCAGTAAGTAATGTTATTTTATTATTCTTCGACATTTAGCTAAGATAAATAATATCAATTTATTCAATTGTTTTTAAATAAGTATTTTGTTTATTTATGTTAGTCCAATTGATTCAAACTTTAGGTTGCCCATATAGAACGATTGTGGTTTTAAAGTTGTGACGTGCACAGCATACATTATTTTATAATCAATAGTTGTTGATAATAATATTTCATTTTGATGACCTTTTTATTATTTCTATTCGATATTATTCTCACCGGAGGAAAACTTATATTTTTGAACGCATTGCGGCGCTTTTGTGATGTCATTTGAATAATACTCCATAATTAAGTAATAATTGAATTTCAATACCTGACACGAAAGTAGAAGGTATTTAAATATTTTGTAATCTTATATTTTTTTTAACTGTATTCCTATTTTACAAAATTTCGTAGGTAAAAAGTTTTTTGCAAAAATAATTTTATATTGTTTCCATAAGTTTGAAAATTTGCCGATAGATGTCGAAAACCCACCATTTATGTTTCTTTATATAATTTTTTCGTATATTTTTTTATAAAATTAAGCGTTTCCACAAAAAAATAATATTTTTCCCGTAATATGTATAATATTGTCTTTTTTTAAACAAAAAATCAATATAATTGGCGTTGTAGGCCACTTGTAAAGAATCACCTATTTTGACAGCTAAATCGGTGAAACAATGCAAGTAAAGCAAATCATACCCACAATGCAAAAGGAAACGATTCTTACATGTAAATTGTTTTCTCTCCCTATGTAGGATTTCATTATTTCGTGCCTTTTGAGCTCTGGCTTTGACGGGAACCAACATATCTTTACGTTGGCATTATAATCACCGTAAAGGTATATTCACATAAATCAATTTTGGCGACTCAGCGAGTAAAGCAAAAAGCATTCTTTAATTCTAATTATATAACATTTAAACATACTTTATTTCGAAAATACAAAAAAAAAATATCAGCTCGCGAGGTTTTGTGTTTTTATACTGTTTCAAATGTAATATTATAAAAATATGATATTATAAGTTTTTTGCTCTACTGTAAATTTGCCGATTTTTACATAGGAAGATTTCAAGGGCAGGCAGACTGACATGAATATAGCCGTGCACAAACATTCGCAAATCCAGAACGACAATCTTACGAGGTCTACTTTATTTATATGCAGATAATATACTATGTAGATGTAGTACTCCGTGCAAAAAGTGAGTCATGGAATATCGCGCGTTTGTCGTTTTGGTTGCCAACATATTACAGTTTTCCTTACATTTCAACACATCCTAAATAACTTTTCTCTAAATCTAAATAAACAAAGTGTTTTTTACGACAAATAAATCCGAAAACAATTCACATTAGTCGTTATTCTCAATGGAAAAACGACAAACGATCCCCGGAAAAATGCCTCACTTCGTTTCATACAAAATTTGCTAACTACGACATCTAGTAATAATAAAAATCTATGGTTTATTCCTCTCACAATACTACCAACATAACGTATTGTGATAAAAACGTATTGTCATAAAAATTCGTACAATAGGCATGATGACTAATTTTGAAAAACTATCTCACGATGTTTTTACGCATTCACTGTTTTCAAATATATATACATTTCTACATAAAATAAAGGTTTAGTAGCAAAAATCGCCATTTTAAAATCAAATTTGACATTTACGCCAAAAAAAGCTTGTAGTATCATGGCGGCTGCCGACCCTGACGGTTACGTCATGGTATCGTAAACTGCATATCACTACTATATGTAATATATGTGTTCTAAGACGATTTGTGTATTTATAATCAATTCAAAAGTGCATAAGTGTTGTGCGGTCCCTAAATGTACAAACACGACGAAAAAAACACCTACTGAGGTATTTGTTTTCGTCCCACGCGAAAAAAAGAGAAATAAGTGATTAAATTTCGCACGGCGAGACACAAGTGAATTTTATTAAGTACGCGTTTACAATGAAGTACAGTATTTGTTCCCCCACTTTTAGCTCTCAATAATATAATATTTACCATTATTTAGGCAATAAGCATATAAAGAACTTCATTAATGTCCAAACGTCAAAATAGGCCATCATAAGTTTCCCGCGTATGTTTTTAGCTTATGAACACATAATGTAGAGAGAAGAAGGAGCATATTTTATCGATTTTCGACATGTAAGTTGTATTTAAATTACAGATAAATAAAGTACTTATATGTACTTATTATTAAGTTTTTACGTTTCGAAATTCTGATGAACAAAAGTCTTTGTTCGACGCAAAGAAATATCCGACCATCAAAAGTTCCATTCTAGTTAAGAGTAGTTAAGACAGGCAGAAAAATAACTACTATGGCTGCTATTGCTAAAAATAACGATAGCAGATAAATATAGCTTGTTATGAACACAATACAAATAACGAGCGCTATGTAATAATTCGTATGCTGCTAAAATTGTAACGATGTTTTAAAACGCATGCTTCGCGTAATCGCCGTCGTTTCGCAAATCGCTTCATTGCATGAAAAAAATATAGCTTGCTAGTTTAGTTTGGCAGTGACCAGCATCATAACATGTCGAACGTTCGTCAGCTCACCATCGCGTGACAAAATTGTAGAATACTAAAACTAAATTAGTTTACCATACGTTGCGAGCGTTCATTATTTATTTATTTATTCAATAAAAACTAAGTTACATACAAAATACAATTAACATAGGCCCGATATTACAGTCGGCCCTCAACTCATTGAGTTTGCCAAACTCAAGATTAATGTTAAGGGGAGATTGAATCCATTTCCGTATTACAGTGCAATATGACATGTCAGTTACTAAATCTTCAATTATAGACATATTTCACTTTTTCTGTGGTTATTATCTGTCAAATTTAAATAACCTCAAATAATACGAAATACAAAACGGGACGCTACGACTTTAAATACCATTGTTTTATTATCCAACATGGTAAATTTAATTTTTTTCACCAAAATAATGCTTTTAAATGCCCGTGTTCGTTTCAATACGGCTGTCAGTTTGTTTTGTTGTGTGGCGCCACCTTCGATACAACACTGAAACTACACACGTTGCCTAACGCCTCTAGTGATAGAAACTGAAACTACACGAGTTGCCTAGCAAATGACAGTTGACTCACAGTTAAGTACTTAATCTGCCAGAAACGTTGAGTTAAATATTTGTCGTTTTAGTGACGTATTTGAGGGAAGATTAGGTCTAAACGGACACTGTAATACGCTATATTTTTGTAAAACTTGAGTTTAGCTCTTAAACTGACACTGTAATACCGGCCCATAGTGTCCCCCGATACGTAGGCGAGTATCTAGGTAAATTGAAACTATTTGCTTTGATGAATACTTGTTCCATTTATATTTAATTTGTTTTAGTTTTAAGTATCTAATTAAAATATTAATATATCGATAACACCAAAATAAACATAGTCCAGACCGACAATTAATGCGTATATTGTATTGAAGACTATCAGAAGAATTGACGCGACCATACTATGACGTCGTGCGCTCTGATTGTTTTTTCTCATAAAATGGCGGACTAACACATTTTGTATTTTAATATTTATAATATTATTATTATTCACTCCTATAAATTAAAAAAAAAACATTTTTTAAATCTTTATAACCTATTTTATTTTTTAAAATCATAATTTCAATGATTTTTTTCTTACAGTCATCACACCTATTACATATTTTAATATATTAATCATAATATGTATATGAATCATAACAGTTATCCCATATGTATATTAGATTCATCATAATACATTGTGTATTTCCATTTCAACCTCATGTAACACTGTACAACTCCCACAAACAATATAATTACATCATTTTATTTTATAAGCAATGAAAGCCACCAAGTTATTTATTTCTGAAACGTTAAATATTCTCCACCACGTTACAATACTCGGTGCGTGTTATAACAGATGCGTCAACGATTCAATAGAGCGGATAGCGATATTATTTGGTTTATTGTCCCAAATAAACCAAATAAATCAATAAATAAAAATAGCATGTTAAAAATAAGCAGCATATTCCATATAGCTTGTTATGAAAAAAATAGCCATTTCGAACAACACAACAGTTGACAGTAACAAACACAATTGACAGTGACAATATGGTGACGTCATGCGCTCTGATTGGTGTTTCACATAAAATGGCGGACAAACATATTTTGTATTTTTATTTTAATAATATTAATATTATTCGCTCTTTTAAAATGAAAATAAATATATTTTTTCAAATCTTTATAACATATTTTATCTAATAAAATCATAATTTCAATGATTTTTTCTTACTGTCATCACGCCTATTGTAATTTCTGATAATTGTGTGTTCGGAAAATTGTTTTTCGAAAAAATGTGATTCGAATGCCATTCGTTAAATTGATTTTCGTAAAATTAGCATTCGAATAATTGTTTTCCGAATAATTTTCCTGTCACCAAAATAGCTTAGCTTTCGGTCTGCAACCGGCTTTAAGGTGCTTGTGGATTCCGAAGTAGCACTTCGGAATCCACAATCCACATCCACAAACAAAAAATCTCTTTATAGTAGATCTTGTTTTGTTTTAAGTAATGGACTTCTACTATGCAGCTCTTCGTATCCGACTAAAGTCGCTTGGTTTAAAAAAAAAAACAACATCCACACCACGGCTGGCGTGCATATTTGATGACTAGAAAGGCAAAAGGCGAAACTATAGAGCGGGTTTATTACTCAAAAATTTAAATTTAATTCCGTTAGAAGAGTGCAACTCAGAAATGCAAGGGGATAATACATTAAAATTCAGACGGCACGTCACGCGATGAAAGATATCGCTATTCTACGAGAGAGGTCATTTTTTAAATAACGTATAGGAAGTTCTATTAAGGGGGTGACTGCTGCCAACGTACCTATTATTTCAATTCTATATTGCAACATTACTACAAAACGAATCGTTTTGAAAAAAAAAAACTTAGATCGTTTGGATATTAATAAATAACTAGTTGCATGTAACACATGAGATCCAACTGTCGATAGCGATAGTATGCATAATCAAAGAATACGTACCAAACTATAAATACACAAATTAATAAATATTTGATGATATTTTATTTTCTATATAAAACATGTAGGTATGTTTGTCAGGATAGGATAGTATGGAGGTCAGTCTGTTTCTCCTACACAGAATATGAAAACAGTATGATGGTATGTATGCATGTTTGGAGATTTAAGAAGGTATCAAACTATTTAGTCTTCTTACATATTGTGTAAAGGCGACTACCATACAAATTGTATGAACTGATGTCGTCACTAAATTCAATTTTTATAATATTGTTAAAAAAAAATTGAGATTTACTTCTACAATATTCATATTTTTTATAGAAAATTAAATTATCAAGTTGGGGTGTTTTGGCTTTTTTCGATATTTTTAAAATATTTGGAAATATAGGCAGTTAAACTCATAAATTTATCATAAAAAAAAATATTTTTCTTAATAAAAAATGTTTGAGAAACCCTGGAATTTTTTTAAAAAAATTATTTTGAGATTTTGTATTTGTCTATGTTTATACCAATTTTCAGCGTTCTAGCTTTTACGGTTTCTGAGATATATGGAAAAATAAATCAAAATTTCAAAAGTTGATAACCCCTAACTGAAACAAAAATTCACAATTCTAAGTATAAAAGTTTTGTAGGCCTATAACTGTCTATATATTCTGAAAATTTGGGCTCTGTAAATTCAGCGGATCAAAAGTTATAAGGGACACACACACACCCACACACACACACAGACACACACACAAAACTCACATAAAATGTTCTACTCCGAATTCTGAGTAAATCCATGTATGGGAACGTATATGCTGCGAGGCCTCTAGTTGGTGCTATTAGCATGCAAAAAGTCGACTACGCCATACAAAATGTTCCTTCGTACACGCATCTTGGCTTAATAATGTCGATTCATTCAGAGAATTGAATTCTCATGAACGAATCGACAGTTGGAAAATATTCCTTGACCTTTATTCATACCTGTATATATTCTTGTAGAAAAATAATAAGCTAATTTTTGGCATTTGTCTATCAGGCGTAGAGCAATATATATTTTTTTTAAATTAAAGAAGACAAAAATACTTGGAGAAATGTCATGACATTTGTGCTTCAGGTTTGGTAAAAAAAACCTCATAACTTTTATTTCGCAATAGCGTTTTTTTAGGTTTCTTTACTAATGCAAATGATCCATATATTATACCAGATATTTTTGTCTTCTTTAATGTATATTGCTCAACGTCTTCTATTTTTAATATAAGATAAACGTTGAAAATCGAGGTTTCCCATTATTTTTCTACAAGAATTTATACAGAACATTATTAAAAAAATTAAAGAATATTTTTCTTCATAAATACCCAATCTATTTAGTTTTATTTTTCAAAACGATTTGATAAGTATTAATTATGGGAAATCGAATTGAAAAATGGCACTACGCTGGCAGCAGTCGCCCTCTTAAGACTTCCATTGGATCCGAAGACTACGATATGAAATTAATGTTATTGATTCTGCAGACACCGTAGATGCAAGGAGTAAAATATATTTCTAACAAATGGCCCATCTAGGGAATGATTATGCAAAAGGTAATTGGATTTACGTAACAAACGATAGGTGGCTGTAAAATTGGAAAAATCTGGCTAAGGTAAATCCAAACTTTGAAGAGATGATATCATACTAATATATATATATATATATATATATATATATATATATATATATATATATATATATATATATATATATATATATATATATATATATATATATATATATATATATATATATATATATATATATATATATATATATATATATATATATATATATATTTCTGTACATTACAAACTGTTTGTTAAGTTAGAGTAAAACAAACAACAATAAATAGTAAAAATAAAAATAAATACCTGTGGGTCGGTGAGAGAGTGACTAGACTAGAGAAATGGATTAATAAGTAATCCAGTGGGCAGGAGTCCAAATCCTGCCTAATTTCATTTATAAATATCATTAGGAATTTTGATGTATCGAAAAAATAATAATCTTCTTCTTCTTCTTTTTTTAGGTTGACACCTATTTTTTTCATGAACTTTGCCCATCCCTCAAGGCCTCTTGTGACGCCGAGCTCCAGCTATCTCTCCATCTCTTGGGTGGTCTACCTCGTGGTCGATTGCCAAAGTTTAGTTGTTGGGAGATAATTTTGGGCAATCTGTTGTCTCCCATTCTCGCCACGTGGTCCCGCCAGAATCGTCTTCAGCTCCTGCACCGTCTGACAATATCCCTAACGTCACAGATCTGTCTTATATCGGTGTTCCGCATCCGATCCAAAAGGGTGAAACCCGCGATGGAGCGTAGGGTTCTCATCTCTGTCGACCGGAGCAGGCTCTTTGTTCTAACGGTGTCCGCTCTGGCCTCAATCGCATAAGTCATGATGGGTCGCACACATGTTTTATAAATTCGGGTTTTACTCTCTGTTAGCATGTGTTTGTTTTTCCAGACAGTATCTCTCAAACAGCCAGCAACGACCGCTGCCTTGTCTGTTTGCGATTTGACTTCCTCATATAAGTCACTGCTGCTGGAAATGTCGACTCAAGCAAAAACAAGCGCCAACTTTTTTTCACAAATACTCCGAGAACTAATGCAGGATTCAGGATACCGCTTTATAGAATATGTAAAAACTTTAATGACCAATTCAATGACCATACTGACATTTTTATTGCATTTGAATCTATATTCAAAAGGGGAATTTAAAAAAAGATCACTGATACAACCTCTTAGGACCTGCATATGGCTGGAATGCACTGTTGAGGAAGTAATGTTATATGGGTAATGTCATTCTTGTGTATTCCAAACTATACTTCATAATATGTTTTTTCAATTAGTATTGATTTTATATATTTTATTACTTTTATCTCTATCTTAATCTATAAGCACGTCTATGTTTACATTGTATGTAACTTCTCTATGGGAAATATTGTGATTGTACCTACATATTTATATGAGTGATGTCATTCTTGTGTATTCCAAACTATACTTCATAATATGTTTTATTCAATAAGTATTGATTTTTATATTTTATTACTTTTATCTCTATCTTAATCTCTAAGCACGTCTATGTTTACATTGTATGTAACTTCTCTATGGGAAATATTGTGATTGCACATATTTTTATATTTTATTACTTTTATCTCTATCTTAATCTCTAAGCACGTCTATGTTTACATTGTATGTAACTTCTCTATGGGAAATATTGTGATTGCACATATTTTTATATTTTATTACTTTTATCTCTATCTTAATCTCTAAGCACGTCTATGTTTACATTGTATGTAACTTCTCTATGGGAAATATTGTGATTGTACCTACATATTTATATGAGTGATGTCATTCTTGTGTATTCCAAACTATACTTCATAATATGTTTTATTCAATAAGTATTGATTTTTATATTATATTACTTTTATCTCTATCTTAATCTCTAAGCACGTCTATGTTTACATTGTATGTAACTTCTCTATGGGAAATATTGTGATTGCACATATTTTTATATTTTATTACTTTTATCTCTATCTTAATCTCTAAGCACGTCTATGTTTACATTGTATGTAACTTCTCTATGGGAAATATTGTGATTGTACCTACATATTTATATGAGTGATGTCATTCTTGTGTATTCCAAACTATACTTCATAATATGTTTTATTCAATAAGTATTGATTTTTATATTATATTACTTTTATCTCTATCTTAATCTCTAAGCACGTCTATGTTTACATTGTATGTAACTTCTCTATGGGAAATATTGTGATTGCACATATTTTTATATTTTATTACTTTTATCTCTATCTTAATCTCTAAGCACGTCTATGTTTACATTGTATGTAACTTCTCTATGGGAAATATTGTGATTGTACCTACATATTTATATGAGTGATGTCATTCTTGTGTATTCCAAACTATACTTCATAATATGTTTTATTCAATAAGTATTGATTTTTATATTATATTACTTTTATCTCTATCTTAATCTCTAAGCACGTCTATGTTTACATTGTATGTAACTTCTCTATGGGAAATATTGTGATTGCACATATTTTTATATTTTATTACTTTTATCTCTATCTTAATCTCTAAGGACATCTATGTTTACATTGTATGTAACTTCTCTATGGGAAATATTGTGATTGCACATATTTTTATATTTTATTACTTTTATCTCTATCTTAATCTCTAAGCACGTCTATGTTTACATTGTATGTAACTTCTCTATGGGAAATATTGTGATTGCACATATTTTTATATTTTATTACTTTTATCTCTATCTTAATCTCTAAGCACGTCTATGTTTACATTGTATGTAACTTCTCTATGGGAAATATTGTGATTGTACCTACATATTTATATGAGTGATGTCATTCTTGTGTATTCCAAACTATACTTCATAATATGTTTTATTCAATAAGTATTGATTTTTATATTTTATTACTTTTATCTCTATCTTAATCTCTAAGCACGTCTATGTTTACATTGTATGTAACTTCTCTATGGGAAATATTGTGATTGCACATATTTTTATATTTTATTACTTTTATCTCTATCTTAATCTCTAAGCACGTCTATGTTTACATTGTATGTAACTTCTCTATGGGAAATATTGTGATTGCACATATTTTTATATTTTATTACTTTTATCTCTATCTTAATCTCTAAGCACGTCTATGTTTACATTGTATGTAACTTCTCTATGGGAAATATTGTGATTGCACATATTTTTATATTTTATTACTTTTATCTCTATCTTAATCTCTAAGCACGTCTATGTTTACATTGTATGTAACTTCTCTATGGGAAATATTGTGATTGCACATATTTTTATATTTTATTACTTTTATCTCTATCTTAATCTCTAAGCACGTCTATGTTTACATTGTATGTAACTTCTCTATGGGAAATATTGTGATTGTACCTACATATTTATATGAGTGATGTCATTCTTGTGTATTCCAAACTATACTTCATAATATGTTTTATTCAATAAGTATTGATTTTTATATTATATTACTTTTATCTCTATCTTAATCTCTAAGCACGTCTATGTTTACATTGTATGTAACTTCTCTATGGGAAATATTGTGATTGCACATATTTTTATATTTTATTACTTTTATCTCTATCTTAATCTCCAAGCACGTCTATGTTTACATTGTATGTAACTTCTCTATGGGAAATATTGTGATTGCACATATTTTTATATTTTATTACTTTTATCTCTATCTTAATCTCTAAGCACGTCTATGTTTACATTGTATGTAACTTCTCTATGGGAAATATTGTGATTGCACATATTTTTATATTTTATTACTTTTATCTCTATCTTAATCTCTAAGCACGTCTTTGTTTACATTGTTTGTAACTTCTCTATGGGAAATATTGTGATTGCACATATTTTTATATTTTATTACTTTTATCTCTATCTTAATCTCTAAGCACGTCTATGTTTACATTGTATGTAACTTCTCTATGGGAAATATTGTGATTGCACATATAAATCAACTTTATTATTTATTCATAAAACAAAAATGTGTATGTGTGATGTGTAATTGTTTTTTCTCTTTATAAATAAATAAAAACCGGTATTAAGGCATACATTAAAGATTTTTTAAATGTTAGTAATTTAGGAATCATTAGGGTTGATATGCTAAGTATGTGGATGGGTGAATTATGCCCAATTGAAAGATTGATCGGCGCATTTCTTGCATTTTATTTTGCTCCATTAAATAATTTACAATTTACGCATTGACCTGCTAATTCTACTTAATTATCATTAATATCATTGATAAATCGGCCATCCCCGTAATAAAATATATTTACCCTTCAATACGTTAGCTACTTGCATTATTCCAGATGTGTTTGTCGTAATTTAGAAATTATAATTTTATCGAAAAAAAACGATGATAAATAAGCAGATATCGGTAATAGTCAACACATGTACAATCGTTAAAGATTTTTTAATCGTCAATAATTAGGTTTGATAGGTATTACAGACTATCTCAGAGCCTAATCCTTTGATATGTAAAGTATCTGGATGGGTGAATCCAAATCGAAAGCTGATCAGTGCGTTTGTTGCATTTTTATTTGATCGTATAAATAATTAACAATTTAGGTACGAGTTGTCTGTTTTTTTTTTTAGGAAGACTATAATGGTGGTAATAATAATTAAATTAGTAGTAGGTATGTTATTGTCATTAATAAATCGGCCTGCGTTGTGAAAAAAATGAATACTTGCAGAATTCAAGAGATACCCGGATGCAATTGAGAAGAAAATGCATCTTCAAGCTGACATTCAAAATTCACACCTAAGAAACTTGCATTTGAATAAGCTCCGTTGTAGGTAGACGAATTGATACCGTTACGAAATAAACTATAAATGTAGATCAAGAACTCCTTTGAAACACTCAGATCAGACGTAACTACATCGAGCAATAAAATTAATTCCTTTGATATGAAAATAACAATTTCCCATACCTACCATGTAGCAGCAGAATAGAATGTACTAGAAAGTTCATATAGCGGAGAAGAGCGACACGTTCTGAACAACCATTACGGAAACCGAACTCAATTCAATTATCAAACAAAATTAAATCGGAAGCATATCGGAAAACTGTAGTCGCAACACACGACAGGGGGAGGCGGGATCTGGAGCGGTGGGATGCCGAAGCAACCGCCGCGCCGTTTCAGCACTAGTGTTGAGCAAGAGTCGGGTAAGCGTTGCAGTTTGACCTCGGTAGAAGATCAAACGTGCAACACCAGACCTAGGTTTGCAAGACATAATAAATGTACAGTATGAATTTAGTTTTTTATCAATCTCGGAAAGTGATGTGTAAAAGTTTGCAGTTTACCATGGTGAAAGATCAAGATTGCAAAACCAGGAGTGGGCTTTCAAGACTATAATTCAGTGCATGAATAATAGTTACAGCGCGCCGTTTGATGAGTCACGACGTTGTTAATAATGTTGCTCTTCGAAACAAAGCTATTTTTGATCTTATAGAGAAAGTGCTATTGGACATCTGGGTGCAGGAGCAATGCGGACATCTGGGCGCAGAAGTTTTTCAAGTCTTGCATAAAATGATCGGATTGCAAAACCATGATTCATATGGTATTAAACCAATTTATAAACATATTGTTATTGATTAAAAAAAAACAAACACAAGTCAAACGATCTCAGGAATTTATTTTCAATCAATTTAGTAAGACCCGCAAAATCAAAAGTAGGAAATGCAAGACCAACACCATCTCAATCTTGGTCCTGAATTTTCTCATCACTATTTGACGTTCATACCACAGGAGTGTTCCCGGTTTGGCCCAGTTCCGCAAATCTCTGACCCATTTGACGCTTGCTGTTAGCCTGCAAGTATTGATACCGTATCGAGTCGTGACTTAATAAGTTCGGTCCATAGTCCGACGGGAGAGATTATCTCAAAGCTGCGCGGACCTACATTCGTAGATGCACGTGTAGGAACGTCCAGTGTGTTTTCGATAACATTACTTCATGAAACAGAAACAGCAAAGATTGCTTTTTTTCCCACTGCTATGAAGACTAACGTGTTGGTAATGTGATATGTTGTTTCTTAGTATGTAGACCAATATTTATGTATGCTGAATCATAATGTATTTTACAAACCTAAAATACACTGAATGGTGGCAGAGCGCGTAATGCACTGGATAGAAGTAATCCAGTAGGTGAGTTCGAACCCTACCCCAGTTTCCTTCGACCGATTTTATTCGCCTATAGCAGAAGCATTTAAGCTTAATTTTAATGAAGGTAATAAATGAAGATGAATTTGTACTTTTCATAACTTTAAAATCATTTAATGATTTGAGGTACTTAATACTAAGCACTTTTGACTCATAATTATTAGCTATATGCCACAATTTTACCACTAAAATAGTGGTATATAACTAATAACATAAGTCAAAAATGATTACATAACTTCGTTTAAACAATATCCTTAATATAATACAGATATCAACCATATTTGAATTATAAATTAGCTATAAACCACTTGTTTATTTGAGTCACTTCGCGACATGTTTCGGAAGCGCTGTCCTTCCATCGACCGGCGTGTCGAGACTCAAAAAACAAGTGGTTTATAGCTAATTTATAATTCAAATATGGTTAATATTAACTACCACAAAATATCCGCCGAATCATTAAATTATATTAATACAGATATCATTGCTCGCAACATTGATTTTTAAAATTTTCACGAAAGGTAGACCTTAATGCATTTTTATTGAAGTTACACTAATAATAATAAAATATCTACCTGATAATACCTGATTTCTTTCTTCCTCTCCTGATCGTATTGTTTTCCTATCATTGTTATGAATTGTATTTATAATATATCTTTTTATTTTTTAATCTCTTCTCTACTCTTCTGTAATCTTTATTCTTGTTTATGTTTGTCATGTGATTACTTTATTGCCGTAGATACATAACACCTCTTAATGAACTGCACTAGTTGAAATGACCAGAACAAGTATACTATAAGGTATGCCTGATGGTGTTTAAGGCTCTGAACCACTTGGTTCCACACTACATAAAAAAAAATGTCAAAAGAATGTTCCATCAGGAAGACAGCTCACATTGAGATCATCTGGGTCAGAGTTCCGACTCTATAAAAGAGTCAATAAGGCGGCTTACTATGATCGCAGTTTTATTGTTAACGAGCCTTTAAATTGGAATAAATTGCCCTTTTATATACGTGGAGCTCAGAGCATTGACAGCTTCGGTAGACTACTTAAGACTGGTATATTTCTGTGAGCCAACAAATTAGCTAAAGCGGCATTGGGGTGATCTTGTATCACTAAATGGTGCTTAATAAATTATTTTAACACTCTATTGTACGTGAACTCTGTTAGGTTGGCAGAAATTTCCCAGGGCAATAAGCCCAGCGATGTAAAAATGACATGTACAGAATGTTATAAATAAATTACACCCCGTTATTCCATAGCACAGAAGTATACAACATTGAAATGTGCAACAGCATAATATTTGCCTCCAGATACATATAAATTGACAGAATTAAACAGCAAAATAATTGTGCGGTTGATTTGGATAAGGGCGAAACGTCTTGAAGTGGTCGGGTCGTAGTAATAAAGGAGTTTATGGTAATCCTGGCAGAAGGGTGAAACTCGTAAAATTGATGTCAGAATAATATACATACAAGGGTATAGGAGTCATTCGTGAACAAAAACGAAACGCCCCCAAAAAGTCGTAAATATACAAGTTTAAGTAAAAATAAGCCGCATAGAATAGTGTTTCCAATTTTTCTACTATCATTGTTTTAGGGTAGCCCGTAAGAACCGGGAAATTGAAAATCCAACAGTCAATAAAAAGAACTTATGTAGGTGAGGTTAAGAACGATAAGATGTATCTTGCGATTGCGGAGAAGTCCATGATGATAAGCATTTTCTTGTCTACCGAAACATGGTACAGGGATGTAACGAATAAGACTTGGTTGTGGCAAATGACATGACAATTGGTGCTGCAAACTTCTTCTTCTTCAGCCTGTTTTTTTTTTCTATTGTTGGTCCTCCACAATTCCCTGTCTTGGGCACACTGCATCCTTCTACCTCCGGCACATTCCTTGATTTCATCACACCACCTTGGCTGGGGTCTGCCGACACCTCTTCGGCTTGTTCTCGGTCGCCATTCTACGATCTTTTTGGTCCATCGTGAATACTGGCATCTGGCAATATGTCCAGCCCAGTTCCACTTAAAACCAGCGACCCTTTCCGCTACATCGGCTACTTGGGTTCTTTCTCTTATCATGGACATTCTGAATTCTGTCCCTTATTGAAATACCCAGCAACTTTCTCTCCATAGCTCTCTGTGTCACTAACAGCTTGTGCATTATTCGTTTTGTTAGGACTGATGTTTCCATTCCACAAGCAAGCACTGGGAGAATACATGCATCAAATAGCTTCTTTTTCAAATGATGGGAGTCTTCACGGGATTTCAGAATGTATGATAATTTCCCAAAAGCAAACTATTGGAGTGGAAAGGCCTAATACGTATATCCGGACACGTTAAGTAACATCACACGGAACAGTAATGAGGTTCACCATCACCCATTCTGAATGTAGTGCCTTAGTGAGACGGAGCTGGTGTGTGATGCACACCCGCACACCTGTCGCCGTAATATGCCGTTATGGGATGAATGAATGATTAAACAATTTGTTACTTCACTGTAATCCGACGCTTATAGTGTATGTTATAGAAGTCGACAGATACTATAACTGTCAGAGCGTTTGGTGCGCACAGCACATTCGAGGTTCAATCTGAACACGACAGAGTGTCTTTCGAGCGTCTGTTTCCGGTTATTCTGAACGGCTTAGAGCGTCACTAAGTGCACTCGGCGTTCATCGTGAACACAACCATGGATAGTTACTCAAATCAATTGTATCAATTTCGCCATCAATTTTTATTACTCGGGATAAATTGAAGTCACCTTCTCCCATCCATCGAGAGTTTCACTCAGGTTCTGCACCGTCATACCCTACAAAGAGAGACACTTAGCCCACCTGTTCCTGTACCCCAAGCAGAGTGGATGACACGACGGGATTTCGAGAGAGAGAAAGAGTAGAATACCGCTTAGATAAAGAGGGTGGGTGGATTTTCTTGGGTAGTTTCAACAAGTGGATCTAAGCACTAAGCACACCATTTTTCACGTTGACAAATCGTCATGACTATAGCGTAAAAAAGTGTAGCTTCATACAACATGTAACACTAGATGAAAAGAAGCGAAGACACGACACGGAAATTAATTAACATTGTTTTGACAATCTTTATACCTCAACAGAGACGAAGATGGAATATATATTTTTAAGGAGAACCACGAAATCAAGGGACCTTCAGGGCTTAAGACCTGTCGTCGGCTGGTCTATGCGATCAATCAAACGTTCTAGCGAAACGTTCACCAATGATGCCTTTTTACCAATGACGAGTTCCCATAACAGTCCATTTTTTTTAAAAAGTTCATTTTTAGAAATTGATGCGTAAATAATGAAAGCAATGATCCTTATACATGAGGTGACAATTCTGTCGTAAAGATGTCTCCTCTGAACCGTGCCAGTATTATAAGTCTACTTTTAACTAAATCACAAACTTGAGCTTTGTGTACTGAAAACTATTTGTTTGATGCTATGAGCTTTGCTCATAGCATCAATTTGCAGATAGCACCAATCTTTACATCAACGAGTTGTTGCCATTTGGCAGCAGTTGAGTCAACTAAAGACAATCACCGTATTTTTTTTCCATCATATTTGATGCCGTTGAATATTTTTTACATTATTTATGGAAAGCAGACTTCCAGAATATATTCCCAAGATTATACATAGACAGTTGGCAATCAACGTCTTAAGAGGGAAATTGACTTTCATTGAATTTTTTTAATTCCCCTAAAATATTTTTCGTACTGGCAACCCTACCTGTCCTGGAAGTATTGGCGCATTTCTTTGACCGTAAATCATTAATTATCCGCTTTTCATCAGAGGTGTTCGATACATCGAAATAAGGGCACTGACTCGACATTTTGACTTACAGTGGAATTCCGTTTAACGAACGTTTCGGATAACGAGTAATATTTTCTTAATTCAATGATAATTTTTATTCTACTTTTTTAAGACGACGCTAAGAGGGCATGTAACGTTAGATCTAAATCGAATGAGTGATTGAAAACATGATATATTAAAACCGCCAAATACAGTGAATTTCAGTGTTAGTGTTAAATTTCGTATGATTATCTATGGTTTTATAACATTCGATTTTGTCTATACTTTTTTGATGTATTCAGTTTTTAAAAATTAGAACTGTCATTTCGGCCTCTCTGTAATTTTATATTATTATTCAGTTGTTTTGAAAAAATGGTTGTATGAAAATTAATAAAAAAGGTGTCCGACACGCCATTCTGTGTTTCCTTTGCAAATCCAACAAAATCCAGCTATAAAATTAATCATTTGGTCCTTCGAGCCGGATTTTGTTTAATTAAGGGTAACTATCGCGTGTACATACCTAAATATACATACCTTGCACTTTCAGAACAAACCTGGCTTTAAATCACGAACTATCACGAACATTCACTAAAAAAGATTAAAATAAAAAAGATTATGTTCTCCACGTTATGGAGTAATTTAAGAAAAAAAAAATGTACGAAAGGATATTTTAAATATTTTTTTAGGGGGATTTATGATAAATTATAAAATCGTTTAACTCTTATTCACTAAAGGTTGTGAATGTGGAGCCGAGCAGACAATAAGACATAGTGCAGGACTGCCGACTCAAAAAGTTCAATGGTGATCTCCGGAATGGTGATGGTGGAATGGTGGCGGGGCTGGTGCCAAGGCTTTAACCCACTTTTGTGACGCAACCCACACAGAAGAGAGAAGAAGACCAAACAAAAACAAAACTAACTAAATGTTGAAAATATTAATTGTATTTTTTGAAACACGTTTTTTAATATATTTGAGAATTTTTTTTTTCAAAATATGTTTTAGTATATGTAACCTTCTTATCATAGAAAATAATAGAACAGGAGGGAGAAGAATGACGCAGAAGGAACATCGTTTAAACATTATTTGATAAACATCAGATACATTTAAATTTCTACTATAACTCATTTTTCTTATAATAATTTATTATTTTTTGTTAGCTGATAATGGTTGAAAAGAAGAGCTTCGCTCTTCAATAGGGTTAATAAGAATGGCGACTGTGGTAGTTCAGCAGATCGAAGAGACAAGACGAAATTATCTCACTTATCGTTTAGAAAATCTTGCAATAATTATCTTCGTTAAGCGAAGGTCCACTGTACACAGAGATCTTGGCACCTGTGTGATTATCAATCTTATCCTATACCTTTATTCGCCTTTCTATATATTTTATTTCACACAAGATTCACACTTCTTTCTTATTCGTAGTGTTTATCGGAAGCACATCCATTAAACACGGAAGAAGGCTGGTTGGTTTTTATCACATTCCGAAGAAATCAATTGCAGTTTAGAGAGATGACACGACAAAACACGCTGTAAATGATGAGATACACAGTAGGAAACATAACAGCAGAAGAAATCGGAATTTATTTTACTTTTACTTTTTTAAGCATCTCGTTTGCTGTTTTGTTTCGCGGCTTTTTTGTATGTTCATATTAATACAATTTTTTGTTTTTATTTCATATAAAATTTGATGCTATTTCCACTTCTATTGATAATTTTGCTTTTGTTGTATTTGTATTGCTATTGTTTTGGTGTTGTATTAGCATTTGTTGCTTTTGCTGTATTTGTTACGATTAACATGCATGCTAGTATTTTTTTTTTGGGTGAATTGAATTGTTTGTACTTAAGTTACCTTTTCATTTTTTTGTATTATATATTCTTAAAAAAATCCTTTTTTATTTTCATTATTTGTTTGGTACAAATAACTTTTTTTTATTTATTTGTATGTATTGTATTTATAACTATTAAATAGTGTTTTTTTTGTATGTGTAAAAAGCTATTAAGACGTAAACTATAACAAATAAATACATTTCTTTGTAAATCGAAATGATTTTACACGGATATATATGATTTTTTCCCAACTTTTTGACAATCTTTATATCTCAATAGAGACGAAGTTGGAATATAAATTAAATGCAAATCAGTAATCTACAGGGCTAACGACACGTCAATGGCTGGTTAACGTGATCAATTTAAGCCCTTGAGTAATGTTCGCCATGAATGCCTTTTTATGGAGTTCCCTTATCAATCCCGATATTGAAAATTCTATACATGTTGTGTATTTTTTTAACGCTTGAAAATAAGTTGAGAACACCATCAAGTGTTTATTAATATAAAATGAATTAAAATAAATGAAGATACACCGTCCATTTCTAATGGGTTCAAAAAATGATTTCCTGGTACTGAATCGACGAATTCGTTAGAGAGATAATAGTACAAACAGTACCTACTTCGTTCTCGAGATTAAGGTATTACTTTAAACGTAAATTTAATATGGGTTAATGTTCATCCACGATAATAATGTTACTTCATAGAACCGTGTCCGCCAATGAGTGATGTAGTGACGCGTGCGTGCGGTCCTTCGAGCCGGACAAATTTGCGACAACTGGCAGTAACAATAAACGCGTCCACTCTCGACGATAAACCATCTCGGAATGACGCTCCGGGACATGTTATCGTGGCACCGATGGTCAACCGTCGGGGCGAGGATTCAAAATTATTCCATAATCATTATAATTAATATTTATACAAAGTAATTGTTGCATCGTAGAACATTGCTGAGCATAATTTTAAAAAAGTTTGTCAACAGACTTATTAATTTATTTAGCGTTTAAAAATATAAAATTTGCTATTCAAAATAAAGATAAAAAATCAATGATAATTATGAAATAAAAGTTGCGCAGGGTCAAGTTTCCTGTATGTCAGAAGATAATCTGTGGTGAAACTACATGATGTTCTTTAATTGATGTGCAATGTAAAGTGCGCAAAGGTACGCTTATTTATTAGCGAAAGCAACGTGAAGCTGAAATAAATTTCCTGCGCCAAATAGGGAAATAAAGGCATTTCCCTATTTGGTGTAGGCAAAGATAAACGAACGCCAGACTCCTCTCTCTTGACGTACATTTCCCGCATAATTCACGCCCATGCATCGTCTCATACACGTTCTTCTGTTATTCTTACTTCTAACGTCTCCATCTTTCAAAATTACATTTATGTGCATGTGCCTTTTGGTTTGGTTTGTTTTGGCCTTATACACTTTTTTTGTCAGACGGCCACAGTTTTGTCACAAATAAATATTCGTACAACAAAATATTATCTTCTTTTTAGATAGTAGCAAGATAAATGACATTATCGATATGCTGGTGTGTCCTGGATGTAGACTCCAAAAATGGACGGAAATAGGCTTTAAAATAAAAAAAAAAAACATATATTTAATGAACTAATTAGCAGTCGAATGTCGTGGCAAAGTGGTATGTTATTTCACTAATGTGCGCCATCGAGATTAAAAAAATTAACTAAATAAGCTACTTCAAGCAGACAAATTTTCAACGTACACCATCGGTTTTAAACCCCCACACTATTCAGTTTTATTGCCATTTTGTTATGTCCGTATATTGCCGATGTTAGATGTCGTCTTTTGATCTTTCGACGTCACTCTGGCACTATATACATTACGCTGACTACAGCTGTTATTCCAGCTTCAACCGATCTGCTCCTCACGTCACATCAAATCATTGTTTTATCGATGCACAAGATCGTAAAGCAATCAAACAACTCGCTCAACGTACGAGAAGATACATATACATGTATACCATGAGAAACGACTCGTTTGGATCGTCAGGTTGAAAATGGTCTTAAAATTCTTACATATTTGGGAAACATACATCAATAACTGATTTCCTCGTTTACTCTACTGAGGCTTGAATTTCTTCTTCTCAAGTGAAATCTGCTAGACTATGAAAAAGTCCAAGTGATAACGATTTTGCGTCGACTCAATTTAAACAAATATTTAAGAAAAACACTATATTTATCAATGTCCAATCAACAAGAGAGCACAAATGACTTTCTTTAGAAAAACAAAAAAAATCGAAAATCGTCCTTCATTATAAAACATTAAATACGTTGGTAAATAAATAGTCCTCAACTTGTTGAAAGAATGCCTTTAACTGCTTATCTAAAACATCACGTCTCAACAACCACAAGGCTTTAAGCCTCACAATTTATTATTATCATGTCAAACGTAATAACAATAATTTTGAAAATCCATGCCTTGGAATTCCAACATGGCTGCGTTTTCAAATTTTACGGTCGGGGGATCAACCTTTACAGAATCAATTGATGTCTCCGAAAATTTCCGAATCCCATAAATTGACGGCAAAGCAGACCGCAGAGTAACCAGAAAAAAGCACATCATGATGGGAAACTTGATGAAAGTTTTCCCAAATAGTTTGCCGCAGATTGCCGCATCGAGACTGTGAAGGGTAGAGGAGTTAATGACGGTTAATACGGTTAACATTGTATTATCCACTATACCCCGACGGGAATTCGTTCGTATAAAAACTAGGGAATGACATATCATACATCAATGGTGGTAGCACAAGTAGAGAATACTAATTGCCACTAATACTTTACCTTGTTATTATAAAACAAATCTTTCTTTTGTTGTTTTTTTTCAGGATTATACATGTGTGATAAGCATATTTCAACTAATTTAACTTATGCAAACAAGTATATTATCTTATATCCGTTATTATGCACCAGTTATTTCCTGACAGAAAGATCACATAACCATGTTTATCTGCTGGGTCTGCAAGGTTCGAGAGTTTTCCAGACTATTTTCGTGTTGATAAAGAGCTCTGCGAATGGCTGCAGTTATCAGCTTTAAAAAGCGCAAAACGAGATGGTACAAGAATAACACTATGTATCTTCGTAAGTCAATTGCAGTGGACAATCGTCGTCAGGAAGTGGAATGACAGTGACCAAATAATTATAATAACTGGTCTCTCGGTAGCTGAGACCCTAAAAAGACAGAAGTTTTTCGGGGAAGCAACAGAGGCTCATCAAGTTGGACACGACCTTCAGCAGTGAAGAAAGCGAACGAGAAGGAGAGTAAGTTGAAAATTATAATCCCAAATAATTAGAGTAACTGGTCTCTCGGTAGCTGAGACCCGAAAAAGACAGAAGTTTTTCGGGGAAGCAACAGAGGCTCATCAAGTTGGACACGACCGTCAGCAGTGAAGAAAGCGAACGAGAAGGAGAGTAAGTTGAAAATTATAATCCCAAATAATTAGAGTAACTGGTATCTCGGTAGCTGAGGCCCAAAAAAGGCAGAAGACAGAAGTTTTTTCGGGGAAGCAACAGAGGCTCATCAAGTTGGACACGACCGTCAGCAGTGAAGAAAGCGAACGAGAAGGAGAGTAAGTTGAAAATTATAATCCCAAATAATTAGAGTAACTGGTATCTCGGTAGCTGAGGCCCAAAAAAGGCAGAAGACAGAAGTTTTTTCGGGGAAGCAACAAACCTTGGAGACCAGCAATGAAGAAAACTAACGAGAAGTAGGGAAGTAAAGTAGGAAAATTGAGTCCTCAAAATGTATTAATGCCCCACAAACTCATACACGTATTCGCAGTTCCCCATCGTATTAAAACCGTTTAATCACTTCGGGCCCCTCGGAATCGGGCGAATCTCCCGACTCCCTCCCTCCCCCTGGATATATAATATAAGATTCATTTCCTGAGCCAGGGCACGGCATCTCCGGAGCCATCTGTTACTATCGTCCGGGTGGATCTCTCTCGCCTACAGGATGCGAAGCAGCCATCTTGTCGAACGACTCCGTAAACTTGGTCCCAGTTTAGATTACATGCAAGAATTTCGCGATTTGTATCTGGAGTAAGGAGACTCCTCCGATAGGACACACACACACACACAAACACACCTAGGTAGACGCAGAGGAGATTAGCACATTCGTAGTTCCGGTTGATTCTAATGTTTTGAAGATTACCAATCAGCCGAAGTGAGTAGGTGTGCGTACACGACGGGATATTATTTAATTTATTTGCGGGTTTGATAAAAAAAACAACATCAAAAAATAAAAAAATCGTTGTGACATGAAAAAATCTGACCTGAAAAACCTGATCCCAAATTCCTTTCCTTGTTCTTTCCCAATCCTTTTTTCTGTTTTTTTTTTATTTAATATCTATCTTAGTGTAATGTACATTTTCATACTTTGTAATCTGGTTGTGCATTTTATTTGTTTATATTATGTATAAAAAGATATACATAATATAAACAAATTTAATTTTATATCTTATTAACTAGTTGCATGTAACACATGAGATCCAACTGTCGATAGCGATAGTATGTATAGTTGAAGAATATGTACCAAACTATAAACCCATAGATACAAATTATTGAATATTTTCAGATATTTTGTTTTCTATACAACATATGTAGGTATTATGTCAAGATAGGATAGTCTGGAGGAAGATCCTTTTTCCTACCCAGAATATGCAAATAGCATGATGGTATGTATGTATGTTTGGAGATGAAGTATCAAACTATTAAGTCTTCTTACATATTGTGTATAGGCGACTGCCATACAAAATGTATGAAGCGATGTCGTCACTAAATTCAATTTTTAAAAAAATTGTTAAAAAAAAATTGAGATCTTCTACTACAATGTTAATATTTTTTATAGAAAATTAAATTATCTAGTTGGGGTGTTTCGGCTTTTTTCAATAATTGTAAAAGTTTTGGAAATATAGGCAGTTAAACTCGTAAATTTATCATAAAAAAAATATTTTTCTTAATAAAAAATGTTTGAGAAACTCTGGAATTTTTTTGAAAAAACTAATTTGAGATTTTGTATTTGTCTATGTTTGTACGAATTTTCAGCGTTCTAGCGTTTATGGTTTCTGAGATATATGGAAAAATAAAATAAAAATTCAAAAGTTGATAACCCCTGCCTGAAACAAAAATTCAAAATTCCGAGTATAAAAGTTTTGTAGGCCTGTAACTGTTTATATATTCTGAAATTTTAGGCTCTGTAAATTGAGCGGATCAAAAATTATAAGGGACACACACACACACACACACACACACACACACACACACACACACACACACACACACACACACACACACACACACACACACACACACACACACACACACACACACACACACACACACACACACACACACACACACACACACACACACACACACACACACACACACACACACACACACACACACACACACACACACACACACACACACACACACACACACACACACACACACACACACACACACACACACACACACACACACACACACACACACACACACACACACACACACACACACACACACACACACACACACACACACACACACACACACACACACACACACACACACACACACACACACACACACACACACACACACACACACACACACACAGACACACGAAATGTTCTACTCCGAATTCTGAGTAAATCCGTGTATGGAACATATATGCTGCGAAGCCTCTAAGTTGGTGTTTTTTGACTTCAAAGTTGGAAAAGCCGTGAAAAAAGTAGACCTCTCCATACAATTCTCGCGTATTCTGGCTTGATACATTGTCGATATGTTAAGAGAACAAAGTTCTCCTGAACAAATCGACAGTTGGATGACTGTTCCACGTATGTCCCTATATGTATGTCCCTATATGTATGTCCCTATATGTATGTCCCTATATGTATGTCCCTATATGTATGTTTTTTTTTTATTTCAATTTGTGTTTATTTATGTGCTTTAATGTAATTATGTATCATATAAATTTTATAAATAGCCATTAAATTATATCTCTAACAACATCCCCAGAACAGGTTATGCCTAGTGGGGCGTTGTTGATCACCAAACATGAATATGCTATATTGTGATATAATAAATAAATAAATAAATGAAAAAAAAAACACTTAAATTTGTATATGTAAGTTTTTTGTTATTTAGCTGTCGGCCTTCGTGGCTCAGTTGGGTAGATATCCGACTGTTGATCTAAAGGTCCCGGGTTCGATTCCCGGTGGAGACACAGTTTTTAATTGTGTTTTCAGTCTGGTTCTGTGAAACGATTAATATCAACTTGTTAATAATTACGCGTGGAGATAATAACTGACCTATACCAACTACAATGAAAAAATTAATTGTGACGACCGAACTGGCTACCTGCGTTTTTAGCCAAACTTTTGTTATCAGTAATCAAACCCTCGGATTCATATTTCGAAACACAAAACCTTTTCATAACTCTGACACGCTGCGTATATTATTTAATTAATTTATTAGAAGTTTACTGGAATTTGGTTCGGTTGTATGGAATCCAAACTATGAAACACATATTAACGCAATAGAAAAACTTCAAAAAAAATATATTAAGCAATTAAATTTTCGTAATAGATTACATTTCTCTAACTATCTTCAAGCTCTAAAACACCACAACACATAACTAACTACTGGAGACACGCAGATCAATCCAAGATATTTGTTTTCTATATAAAATCATTAACGGTCTGGTCGACAGCACACCTCTTCTAAGCTCACTCCGTTTTCACTGTCCACTTAGAAGAAATAGAAACCAGTCTCTCTTTTACACAGAATCTTCTAAAACTAACTATAGGTATGCTAAATTCTTATATAAATAGAGCTTGTACTGGGTACAATAGAAATTGTTTGAGGGATCCGGAATTGGATATGTTTGCTTCAAGTTTTTATGTATTCAAAAAAAAAAAATTGTGAATTTGTCGGTTATTTAATCTGTGCTGTCTTGTTGTACACATCTTTAACTTTTTAATTGTGCCTTTTTAACTTAATTTTAATTTATCATTATTCATACATTGAGACACGTGAGGTAAATCATAATATAAGTTTTTATTATTTATTTATTTATTTATTTATACACTTTTTTGTACATCCATAATATTACATAGTACAAATGGCGGACATATTGCCTAGAGGCAATTTCTTCCAGTCAACCATCTGAGATCAATAGTACAAAACATAGTTTCGGCATATACATAATAACACACATAATGACACAACCAGTATAATACAGCAAATCAAAAGTGAGAAATTACACAAATTTAGAAAGGAGAGGAAAATCAGAAAGGGAAGGGAGAGGATGAGGAGCGATCAAAAAGGATGGAAAGTGAAATTGGGACATGTGTTCGTTATGGAATTGAGAGGAAGAGTGAGCATTTAAGACGAGATTTGAAAATTGGAAGTGATGTGGCAGTTCTAATATCAAATGCTAAATTGGTCGATTTTAGTGGTCGATGCTTCCCCCCCACTCCCCTCCCTACCTCTCTCCTTTCCCATCCTGTTTTCATAATTGTTAATAAATGTATATGAAGGTACTTTATATATTTTTAGAATACTATAATTGACAACATAAAAATTATCTCTGTATATTTGTATAAATCTTTATTGTATTGCTGTTGTATTCTATAAAATAAAATAAAATAAATAAAAAGTTAATGTATTTATGACTGTAGTGTTTAGCTCAGGATACAAAATATTTAATAGCTTTAAACGAACTGTTTTGTAGTCACTATAGTTCGGTTAATTATAACATAACTTTTTTTGTCAGTGTAAAATAAACCTAATGTTATTGTAAATAATTCGCATCGTACTTGATACGAACAACGAGCAAATAATTATGAACTGAACTCGAACATCTGGACCATAATTTACAGGGACAGACGGCGATGGGTATAAAAATGCCAATTAACATGATGTATATCCACCCGTCGTGCCGTCCTTAAACATAATTGAATAATAAAATTATTATAATATTTAGTTAATAATAATTGTGTAAGCTAAACAGCCGCTTGCAGTAGGTATACATACCTTCCTCGAACGAAGTCTATAAATTACATCCGAGATAAACCAGTCGTGGAGATCGACAAGTGACAGAATGCGGGTGACAGTAGTTTTACACAGCATGTTTGCAAATAGTGATGGTCAAATACAAGACTAAGACCGGGGTGGTCTTGGTCTTGCATATTCAATCGAGTCATGGTCTGTCAATTTTTGCAACTTTAACATTTTTTTTAAATTTTTATTTATTTATTTATTCAAAATCCACAATAACCATACAAAAAATTACAACAATACAATAGTGAAACAAAGTACAGCAAAAAATATGAAAAATAGACAGTTTAGTATATGTATAAAATCTATCACTGACAAAAAGAATACAATCTATCAGTACCAACATCCAGTGGATAAGAACTATTTCACTAAGCAGTGCTTGTGTCGGAAAAGCTTTACATTCATTTTAACTGACGCAGTCCATACTTATGTATCCCATTTTGATTACATGAAAATTTTTCGAAACACAATTGTTCGAATGTGCAATTGTACGAATAACAATTTTTCGAAAATCAGTTATCAGAATGACAATTGTCCGAAAGCAAATTATTCGAACTAACATTTGTTGCCTCCTTTGACATATTTGTTGCCAGTAAAATATATTCGATGGACTATTATTACTTGCTGTATTATTGTTGGGTACGTATGTTTGCACATTTTTAATAACTGATGTTTGACAGCGCGGGATAGCCTAGTTTGTACACCAGTTTATGTTTATCTAGTATTCACACCAATTTAGTTATTTTATTTTAATATTATAGTTACTTTTTTAAATATATAATGCAACTGACTCACGCCAGTCGCAATTATAACTACAAACAAACCTAACCAACCTATTTTTACCAAAGTTTTGTAGGTTTAGGTTTAAAAAATAGGTGTACATCCTAGGATATCTGACAGCGCGGTGCGTCGCCATGTTGTTTATTCCATAGATTTTTATTATACATAATATACTATGTAGATGTAGTACTCCGTGCAAAAAGTGAGTCATTTGTTTTCGATTCATACAAAATTTGCTAACTAAGACATCTAGTACATTATAATAAAAATCTATGGTTTATTTCTCTCATAATACTACCAACATGACGTCATAAAAATTCGAACAATTGTAAATTCTGATAATTGTGTGTTCGGAAAATTGTTTTTCGAAAAAATGTGATTCGAATAATTGCCATTCGTAAAATTGATTTTCGTAAAATTGAGCATTCGAATAATTGTTTTTCGAATAATTTTCCTGTCACCCCCATTTTGTCTTAACACACAATTATAACATATCATAAAATCAAACATATAAATTATAATATACAGCTATAAAATCACGGTTTTCTATCTTTTCATAATTTTAAAAAATATATTTTCACAATGTTCATTCTACCTTTGTTGAGAATCCAAGAAGATAGTTTATTTTTCATAGCACTCAGTGACTTTATATTATATATCTCAGAACCATTTAATTATTTTGTAAATAATATGTTTAAAATACGAGGTAAAATAAAATCAAAATGTTTTTGAGCAAACGTGGTATGAGCTCTGGGGATGGGTAAAAATCTGTGTCTAATATTGTAGGAATTTTCAACTCGAGTATATAGTGTAATATTGAGCTTATGTGAGTAAATGATTAATTTCTTGAGGTATAGCTGACGAATATCTAAAACTTCAAATTCTGAAAACAATGAATTAGATGGATATCTAAAAGGTTTTTTTATTAATAACTCGAATGATACTCTTCTCTGGGCTATTTCAATGGGACCAATTGCGGTTTTATACGTTCCTCCCCAAACTATGATGCCATAAGTTCTGTATTATATCGCGCATATGCCGTCAACACAAATAAAATTTTAATGACTTTGATATTTTACAAAATCGTTATAACGAATATCGAAAAATTATTCGAAGTAGACTAGTGCCGGTTGATTGAGTGGTAGCCTTATGCGGCAGACACCTTCATGACCTTCATTTACATCTTTATTTGTACTTCCTACCCCTTCATATACAAGCAAAATCATCTACACTAGTATGCCGAGCCACCTTGGCGAAAACGTTCCGTCATAATAATCGGTTTTTTGTGGAAAATTACGATTATTATGATCGAACGATTATTAAGTATATTTTTCTTCATTAATTTTAATAATAAATGAGATAAAAGTTAAAACTACAAAATGCAAACATTTGTGTGTGCTTCTGTTTGTGTGAGTGTGTGTATGTTACGATTTGATTAAAATAAATGTGTTTATAAAATTTTGTTAGACCGTAGGACTCTTGCTTTAAGTCTTTCAAGACTCTTTGTCTTCATCTTGCACACCCTGGTTTTGGTATTGCAGCGACATATGCGGTCTTTCACGTCTCGCATGAACAAGCCCATGACTGCAAACATTTGCTCATCACTATTTGCAAGTGTACGGTTGAAATGTCAAGGCAAAAAAAAAAAAAAAAAAAATAAAAAGTAACACGTAATACTCTACACGACGTCAACCAATCTTATTGGTTGATTTTCAACCAATAAGATTATCAGAGTATGACGTATGTTTATTGTTTATATCACTCGCATTCTTACACTTGGCGAGCTCTACTAACAGCATACAAATAAAATACGACATATAACTAGGTACGTCTTGAAATAACTCACTTTACTGCTGGATACTACAAATCTAGTGCTGCAAATAAAACACCAAACAAAGAGAATTACTGTGTGAATCAGAAGCCATATTGTGCATTACGAGAAATCCACATACACAAACATTCCTTCTCTCTGTTTTCCTTTCCTCCTCGTTCCTTGCTTCCTTCCCGTTTTTTCCCCTTATATATATTTTTTTGAAATAAAATGAAGTTGTAAGGGCAGAAACGATAGACAGTTATATGGACCAGGTGATCAGTGATGTGCGCTGTAGCAGCTACCAAGAGATGAAGAGGCTGGCGGACAACAGAGATATGTGGAGAGATGGAATGTGCGGTGCAAACCAATCCTAGGATTGTAACCATGAAGAATACACTATATATAGAGGTCGCCCTAGAGACAGTTATATGGACCAGGTGATCAGTGATGTGCGCTGTAGCAGCTACCAAGAGATGAAGAGGCTGGCGGACAACAGAGATATGTGGAGAGATGGAGTGTGCGGTGCAAACCAATCCTAGGATTGTAACCATGAAGAATACACTATATATAGAGGTCGCCCTAGAGACAGTTATATGGACCAGGTGATCAGTGATGTGCGCTGTAGCAGCTACCAAGAGATGAAGAGGCTGGCGGACAACAGAGATATGTGGAGAGATGGAGTGTGCGGTGCAAACCAATCCTAGGATTGTAACCATGAAGAATACACTATATATAGAGGTCGCCCTAGAGACAGTTATATGGACCAGGTGATCAGTGATGTGCGCTGTAGCAGCTACCAAGAGATGAAGAGGCTGGCGGACAACAGAGATATGTGGAGAGATGGAGTGTGCGGTGCAAACCAATCCAAGTATTGTGACAACGAAGAAGAGGAGAATACAATAATGCGATATTCAAAGGTGAGTAGAGATAGCTATTCTTTTTTACAAACGTAAAATTAAATGTGTCATTGTTTTTTTTTTATATGCAGAACCAAAAAAAGAAAAAATGATATTATAATTCCTTAATTCGAAATTTTAAAGGATATTTTTTTATTGCACAATACTATATATACTATATATTATATTATTTTTGATAATCAACTAGTATCATGCTGAGATTGTATTCTGAAACACAATGTATCTGTGTGTATGTGCCGTGTACGGCGTGTTAATTCTACTTGATCGATTATAGAGTAATGTACTGAATCGATTCTTATCAAATTTTGCGAATATGTATGTAATATAATACTCGCTTAGACCCCATTATATTTTGAAAGATATCCGATCAGTGCTTCTCGATTTTTTAAATTTGAAACATTTCAAAGTGACCCCAGACTCAGGAAACATTAAATTTAATATTTTTATTTTCAAATTGCTCCTTTTAAATCCTTTTGAAACACCATCACCATCACAGGTAGGTACACCATCATCATGTGTGTTTATTAGTTTTGTAAAATTTGTGTTAATTTTCTAGTCTTTATGTGGGTAATTCATTGTCTTATTTAATGTACTTTGTAATATTGTCACTGTTTGTAACAGTAAATAAATAAATAATACTTACCTATATAGATCGCAATGCATCAACACGTAAGAATATTCTTGAAAACTTATTTGTGGACCGATCGGTAGGTACTTACCTGAAACAAAAAAGAAGAAAATCTATAAATAAAAAAAAACAGACAAAACATTACATTATATAACACAAAAAAGACAATAAAAGAAATATAAAGATAAAATATACTGCTATCACAAAATTACAAAAAAAAACACAACAGCATGGATGAATAACACCAGTTCAGATCATAACCAATAACATAATTACACCTAATCAAATATAATTAACTTTCATATTTTTTTCTCAATAACAATTGAATGTATAATTTAATTCAAGAACTTTACACATAATTTTATTTTATTTTATTTATATTTATATTTGGGAAACAAACAGCGTTACAATGTTTATGGTATGGACAGTAAAGTTATTACAATTATGCCAATAATGTGTTTCCACATAAGTAAAAAACAATAAGTACCTATATAAGTTTATACAAAAATTATAGAGAATATGTAGGAGAGAGTTGGGAATAGAGTGAAAAGATAGAGTGCAGATGAAGAGGGATATGTGTTGGGATGAATATATATGAATATTTAATGATTGATAAGTTTTGATTTGATAACATTTATTGATGAGTTGAATATATCTAATTCGTTTAGGTGCGTATTGAAGAAGTGTGATGCACGGTATATGAATGAGTGTTGTTTGGCGTTCGTGTTACAGTGTGAAAGGTTTAATGAATGTTGGAATCGGGTTGCTCGGGTGGGAACCGCCTGTGTCCCATGAGTGTGAGTGAGAAGGTGCTAAATTTGTAATGTAGCGTCTCATTACTAAAATTTGGCCAGTCATAGTTGCATGTACTGAGTTAGATGTGAGCAGCAATCGATCAGCGCTTCTCAAAGTTTTTGAGATGGGATAAGTTGGAAGGAATGTAATAATGGGTGTTGGTATTGGGAAAGGATAAGCTGAGAGTAATGTGAAAAATTTGAAAATTGGAATATAGTGCACAATAGTTAAGCAGTAATTCACAGAGAACATGTAAAGTGACGTAGGTAAAGAACAAATGTTGGAGAAGGTTCTAGAGTTTACATAATGTACTATTTATATCACACACCTGTTCAAATAAACACCTCGGCACAGGACTTCCTAGTGAGGTGCTCGTCGTACCCTAGCAATTAAATACTTATCAATAACACAAATACACACACTTATATGTACACATATACTGAACATCTAGCTCTAGTATGTAATTGAATTCGTAACTTTCTCTTTGTATTGTGAATAAAACAAATAAATAAATAAACAGAACAGAACAAAATTAGTAACAAAACCCATATTTTTTTTGTAGTAAAACATTTGTTTTTGTGCAACCAAAAATTTTGTGCACACAGCCAAACAGTACAGTAATAAACAGATAAACTTTTATTGCTGATAACAAAGGTTTGGCTAAAATGTTGGTAGCCAGTTCGGTTGTCATAATATTTTTTTCAGTGTAAAAGAGAAATGAAAAATATATCAACATCTATCAAAAAATAGATGAAATCCAAAAACTGTAAGCATTAACGCGAAGTCTCGAATCGAATATTTTTTGACCATTCCGCGCGTCATATTTCCATCGTCGCTGAGACGCGATCGCCGAAGACGTTCGTAGACTTCGCTCAATACTTTGGCGAGATTAACGTATGCGTTTGTGAGTGAGTATAGCGAAATGGGCAGGTGTCTAAACATTCCGTCTGCCAAGTCGATGGACCGTGGCGGCTGTGATCCATGCTAATACCGCACGACATTCCCCGACATCGAGAGTGGAATCTCTAGTGGGACAGGAGTGGACTGCGAATCGGCTCATTGGCATAACGTCACATACAGCAGCATTCACCAAAGTTAGAGTTATGTCCAAACATCTTGAAAATTTTCGATCTGGATTGGGACGTTTTGCGCACACGCGTAATCAAACCAACCAAGCAAAAACTCCAAATATGCCTTCTGCGAACCAACGTGATTTTTTTTAGATGTTTGGGGATAACTAAACATATCTATGCACTAACTGTCAATCAATCAATCAAATCACCAATGGACAATGTGTTGCGACGCAAAGATCTTCTAAACATCATTTTAAAGGGAATGTAGTGAAAAGGTGTACTACAACATGAAGTGTACCTCCTATATATCATCACTCTCGAAAACCGACGCATCTTATTTGATCAATCATTACAAAATTGCTCCGGATTTTGTGAAATTAGTTTCATTACGACCAGAAGACCAGCACCCCTAGACAACATGCCATTTAAGCTAAGAGTTATATCGCTAAGCGATAGTAAATGTATGGAATTGGTGGCTATGACATCACGTGACAGCCACCAATTTCATACATTTTTATCGCTTAGCGATATAACGCTTAGCTTTAATAACATGTTGTCTAGGGGGGCTGAATTGTTTCATGTTCCGGTATATGGGACGAACTATCGAGAGTATTCTATTATACCGCGCATATGCCGTCAATACAATGAGAGGTTTAATGAGGTCGATATTTTTCAATTTGATTACGACAAATATAGAAAATTGGTACGGAGTAAATTAGTGCCGGTTGATTGAGTGGTGGCTTTATGCGGCAGACGTCTTCACATCCCTCATTTCCCTCCATCTTTCCTACCCCTTCATCTCCAATCAAAATCCTTTTTCATTATTTATTTACATTGTATACTTTTATTTTGATAAGTTCTTCATCTTTTTTGTTATATGTTTTTTTCTTTTTTCTCGTCTTTCTATTTTATTCTGTTGTTGATTATATTTTTTTTATTTGTGGATAGTAGTTTTGACGCATGTTTTTTTTTACTGTTTTGTATATTTTTCTTTGATCGCTGTTTCTGTCCCAAATAAATAAATAAATATATAGAATAATAAATAATCGGGCGGAGTAGAAAAAGATATGCATCACTTTGCTGCCAACTAACTTCCAACATTGAAACAGAAGGAAAATAACCTCCAATTCCACTGGGGTACCTTTTAAAGCAAAAATAACTTTTGGACACACTTGGATCAAAATATAATTTCACCATACAATCTTAGAGAGTTGGTTGGAAACTCTTAAATCGAATGGCCTTAAAATAAACTGTACAAAAACCGAGTACATGCCGTATCTCTACTCTGGACAGCCTCAGGTGAGCCAAAACCTATCACTCCAAGAATCACCACTGCCAAAAACTGACAGCCGCAAATATTTGGGTTCATTCCTTTCAAACCAAGGAGATGGTGAAGATGTCGTGGCCCATCGAATTAACACATAATAAATGAAGATGAGGTCGTTGTTTCCCGTACTCTGTTATCGTAGAATGGCCATCAAAATAAATGATTAGGTTAATTGATGGACAGAGTGCGGAATCTCCATGTCCGAGGAAGCTTTGGCGTGGCTCCGATCACCGATAAATTGCTCGAGAGCAGATTGAGATGCCACAAGGCGACCAGAGCACAGTATGATAAGCAGAGCGATGGACATCCAAGTGCAGGCCAGAAGACCAGGCAGACCGCTGACAACGTGGCACTCCACCATCAAAAGTGAGTTGCGGGAGGTAGACTTGTGCGAAGGAGTCGCACAGGTCCGATAGACATGGCGAATGGGGACGAGGAGGGCCGACCCAACAAAATGGGAATAAATGGCCAGGGTGAAGGAAAAGAAGAATCTTAATGAAAGCGCATCAACTCGCCTTGATTTTGGATTCCAACATCCGAAGTTTCTTGCACACATAAACAACAGCGAGCCATTTCTTTTGCGAAACGCGTACGTACTATTTACAACGAGGACTTCAACATTCCAAAACAGACATAGGACTGTATTTTCTAAATTGGAATAAAAATCGGGCGAGCGAATAGCGTTAAACAAATTTAATAAAATAATCCGTCTGATTCGCAACATTAATTAAACTTTGCTTAATTTTAATTTAAAGCTACACGCCCGTAAGGATCGTTTGATAATGAAATACAAGAAAAATAAACAATAAAAAAAGTTAATTAAAATCTGTTCCGGGGAACATCTTTCAATGAAAGGGCCAACGCGGGTGAATCTGGAAGGGGTGAAGATGATGATTGTAATTATTATCTGTTTGATAGGGAAGGGAAATAAATACAAGGGCGATTTGACGAAGTCTTCAATTTATAATCATTTTTGACCAATTTGATTTTGATGCTATATTATTTATTTATTTATTTATACATCTTCTTATACATAATATAAACAAATATAATTGTACACTGGCGGGCTTATTGCCATTAGGCAATTTCTTCCAACCAACCAGATTACAAAGTATGACAACATTGTGTATGTACAACAGCAAATAAAAAAGAGTAAAAGAAATCAAAGAAAATACGTATAACACTTAAATACTATTAAAACAAAAAAAAATATAATTCATAGCAAGAAAAAGGATATGGTAAGGACAGGAGAGGAAATCGGGATCAGGTGTTCAAGGATAAATATTCCTTCTTTAATAGCAAATTATTTTTGTAATTTTTTTACTAAATTATGAATAGCAAAAAACTTTGTATATCCCACTTCACATTTATATTTATATATCGTTAGAACGTTTTCGGATTTACCAATCCATCTTCATTATTAAAAAAATTATTAAAAAACCATCAAAGATACACCACCCACATATACTCCGCCCACAACCACCACAGCTACCCCCACCATACCCGATACGCTCTCACCAATGTAGGATGACATTTATCGAATCAGTTACATTGTAGTCGTTACTGAAGATGGATTGGTAAATCCGAAAACGTTCAACGATATATAAATATTAATGTGGTGGGATATACAAAGTTTGTTATTCATAATTTAGTAAAAAAATTACTAAAATAATTTGCTATTAATATGGAATTCCACAAAGTTTGTAAAAATAATTTTAATAAATTCCTTCTTTAGTTTTTTCTTGAAAATACTAAGTTAGTTAGACGACGCAATATCCGGACTAAGGCTATTCCATAATCTTGCTGTTGTACTTCGAACGAAGAGCTGAGAAATTCTGTATTCTGTATTATAAAAAAGGTGGCCTAATAAAAACATAATAACTTATGTTATTCTTATTTATTAAATTGTTAAATTTTTATTTTTGTACGTTGCCCATATAGGTGTGTCCATCCCTCCAAGATTGGATAAATATTTTTTTTCAAGACCGCATCGTCCACCCCTGTAAGAAAATGACGCAGGACGCGAGAGGAACTCAAGATCGCAGGAGGGGACGACTTTCTGGATCGGACTGGGTGAGGACTGAGGATGAATTCGCTGACGGGCCTCGGCTGCAAGGATTCATAATTAAAATTAACGAGGATGACTGGGAGGAGGAGTTGGGAGCAGGAAGTTCGGGAAAAACATCCGGAAGTAACGAGGTTATTATAATTAGTAGCGGAAAGATTGGAACGGGCTCTTTTAAAGGGTTTTAAAAGCATAAATAATTAATTACGTGTAATTAGACTCTCTTAAACTATCGAAGTTGAAAATAAATAAATTAGAAATTTTCATGTCGAGTACATAAATAAAAATTTAAACTTATTTTTGTAATCTGTATTATATTGACTCTCGGGAAATTGCCATTAGCATGATACATATATACTGTTTCACATACAGAAAAAAATTCGTAGAGGATAAGTTAACAAGTGTGGCAGACCACATCTAAAAATTTCTTTCGAGCGCGCGCCTAGCGACGGCAAGTATATTTATTTGTCACTAGGCCGAGTTCATCGCCCGCAACGTCAAACAAGTAACAATAATCTTCAACTGGGTATGACAGTTCAATGAAATGGTCTAGAAAGTTCGAGGACATTGAACTTGCTACCCCCGGCGCTGCACTATTTAAGGGAGTGTACACCTGTATACGTCGTCCACGGTTTATTCACTTCATAGTAAAAATTTGGACATTTTGTGGGTTCCCATCTCAGATTAAAGGGGCGGTAGCGTCGATTTTTTTTTTTTCAAAAAACATGAATCTACCCTCTAAATACACTTTATCTTTATCAATAAGCTTAAGAAAAAATATATAAATACTTAAATAATACTTGTAGTGAATTTAAATACACTTTTATGTTATATCTTACTCGAGACTCAAACCAGCATTCTCTCCATTTCGTCTGTAGAAATCTGCAAGATGCCGTTACAGATTTCTACTTGTGCGTGAGGTCAAGTTTGCTAGAGGTTAAAAATCTCACTGGAATATTGTGGAACGTATTTTCACAAATAAGATTATATTTACGCCAAACAAAAATAAAACAAAGTCCATTTTATTGCAAAAAAAATCTAATAATTCGATTAATATTTTTTTCCTGTATTTCTTTGTTGTTATCAAAAAATATAATAAAAGCTTGTGAATAAATTATTTGAATAATTTTCTTCATCTGGCAATAATAAATCAAAGTCAATCGGAATTTCTGGTTGCTTTGTTTGTTTTGATTCGTGGTGATTCGTGACGTCTGTGCTGTGTTTTCTTACCATTTCGAGCAAATTTTATGTTTAATAACATTTCTGTGGCTTGTTTGTGTTATTTTTTCTAAGGAAGTTTATAATTAACAGCATTTCCCTAAATAAATTTTGTTTTCTATTAAGTACAGTACAAATATTGGTCTTGCTGTCTCATGTTTGAAGTTTCGTGAGCAAGTTGCGTTGATTTTTGTAATTTTGTTTTATGTCCAGACATAATTTCAATTTGTATGTAAAAAATAAAATTTATTAAAAATAAATAATTTCAACAATACCTATATCTTTCTTTCCAATGCCCTCACAAAATAAAAAATATCATAAAATTATCAATATTTCGGTAGGTGCATATTACATTGATTTAGAAAAAACTTTCTACCTCAATCTACAGATGGTGTTAAAAACTTTGTCTTCATAGTAAGTATGTGAGTTTCCTTTCTATTACAGTATATATCTTTATTCTATGACGTCGTCACTTCATTCCGTCCCTTCATTTCGTCACTTCACGCCGCCGTTGCGACCACGTGACCACTGATCGCTTCTCGATCACGCCGTCTCGCCGACACTTCATCTCTCGACCCCGCGAGCACGAAGGTACTTCACCATGCGAATAATCGGATACTTCGACACACTCGCTAACTCGCTCGTTATACCTACTCATCGTGGCAATGCACACCCGCACACCTTTCGCTAGTTACCCCACGGCATATCCCACATTGTGGGATATGCCGTGATAGTATGAATGAATGAATCGTGAGAAAGTTCCTTTGTTAGTTCTTTTATCAATTGTAAATTTACCTTTAAGAAAACTGTTAATTGTGATCAATATACTCATTGTAAATTTGGACCTATTCTTACTTCTTCTCACTAAACCACTGTCTCTGTGTTCTTATTTCATATCATATCCACTTAATTGGGATATAGCAAACTCTCTTTATTGGTAACCTCTCTGGTTACCACATATATTTATTAGTTACCCCTCTGGTTAGTTACTAAATACGCTTGATTGGTAACACCTCTGGTCACTAACCAGCTAAACATATTTTAAATCCTAAGGACAACGGAAATGAAGATTCTAAGGCTAATCATGATGATATGCCTTGATTTCACAGTTCTCCTATAATATTACAAATTCGTTTTTATTGAGATGTTAATAAAATACATTAAAATATTGACTCCCGACATGGTAAAAAATTCAATGGTTGCGTATATGATCATAATACACATTTCAAAAATACAGATATTTTTCATGACACTTTACAACATACATTACCAAAAACAGATAAAGATGTTCTCAAACTGTAATAAGTACACAATCCAACAATCCCCTCCATATTGAATAAAGATCCCTCCTCCTCATCCTGAACAGAACATACTCATTTACTGTATTTGTGAATATCTTCATTATTTTTAATCTATTTTTTTAATTTTTTTCTTTTATCTTGTATTTTCTTATGAATATTTCAACTGTGTAATAAATTACTGTATAATCAATAATTTAAATTGAAGAAAGCACTTTTGGCTCAACTTTTATACAATAAATGTAATGTAAAATAAATCAATTATAGCTATAGCTTTCTGAGAGAAAATAAATAAATAAATACATAACTTATTTAAATTGTACTTTTTTGTAATATTTTTATTGTTTGTAACTATATTGTTATATTTAGTTTGGTTTCAATAATAAAAAAAAAAAAAAAATATGCAACTATAAAAATATCAGATTAATTTCAGGTTTAATAATAAAAAAAAAACAGTTGCCAGGTGTTGGTGTGATGAGAATGCACCGCATCATGTCGTTTATCAATATATAATGTCGCTTCATCTAATGAGTGTATGTAGTTTCAAGTAGTGTAGATTGGTACGGTAGTTTTCACCCAATAAAACAATCTTACTTCCCGGGTAACAGCTGTGTGTGTATACCTACAGTATAGACAGAGACTATCATAATAATATAAAGAACGATAATATTGCTAGAGGCCGATGAGGCGAACTGTCCAATCCCAGGCACGAGAAATAATATTGTATGTAGATATATTTTATTTATATGTAAATAATAACATACATCTAGCATAAACAAAAAGAATATTAACGAGTTGAAAAAAAAATAACAAATTTACACAGTCGTTAACACATTTCTCGGCAGATGTGAATTTGGAACTGTTTGATATTCAAATTTGTTAAAATTTAGAATCTGAAAACAATTGAAAGTATTAGAATTAATGCTATTGCTTAGTCATTTAGCTTAGGTGTACATAGACCTAGAAAAGGCATATGATAAAGTGGATAGAGAAAAATTGTGGGATATCCTATCAATTTATGGAATTGAGAGTAAACTAATACGTGCCGTGGAGTCTCTGTATGAAAATAGTGGAGCCTGTGTCCGTGTCAATGATTCGCTGCCAACATGGTTCCCTATTGATAAAGGGGTGAAGCAAGGCTGCGTATTATCCCCATGGCTGTTCAATCTGTATATTGATCACTGCGTAAGGACATTGAAAAATGAAAATAAAGGTCTGAAACTGAGTACTGTAAACGTATGTGATTTGATGTATGCAGATGACAAAGTGGTGATTGCTGAATGTGCGGATGAGTTACGGTATTTAGTGAATAAAGTGTAAAAAACGCAAATCGTTGATGGGGACGGCAACTGCTCACGCTATACGACACAGATAGTACTACAAAAACTAACATGTTAAGCACCACCTACACACATATGTATGTACATATAATTATGTATAAAAATAATTTATCGGTCAAAATAAAAATTAAACACGGAAAATCGAGAGTGAGAGGATAGAGACGAATAAATAAATAATCAGAATCTACCGGATGATAGATGTACACAGTCGTAAACAACAGAAGCAACAAGCTACGTACCTACATACAAACATACATACATACCTACATACATTCGACGTACACACATATTTATTATTTTGTTTTCGTTCCGCGTTGACTCACGATGTTTATTATTAAAATAAATGAGGTAATTGTGGCTAACAGTTAATACTCGTGTACATTTCTATTATATAAATGATATTGCGATATCATCTACATAAATGATATCGCAACTCGTTTCCATTCTGCTAAAATACTTCTTTTTGCGGATGATATGAAGATTTTCCTTCCCATCAACTCAGTTAGTAGTTGTGTGAGCCTACAGGAAGATCTTGATCGATTGTCCCAATATTGCCATAAAAATAAACTCTTTATAAATATATCTAAATGTTACAAAGTTACCTTTACTCGTAACCGTAATAAAGTAATCCATAATTATAATATTTCTGGGTCGCTCTTATTAAACAAAGACTGTATATGTGATCGTGGAGTTATTCTGGACTCAAAACTTACTTTTGAGGCTCATATTAACAGCATAGTCACTAAGGCAACAAAGAGCCTGGGTTTTGTTCTAAGAACATGTAAATTTTTCACCAACTTCAGAACGTTCTTGCTCCTTTACAATAGTTATGTTCGTCCACATTTAGAGTATTGTTCACAGATTTGGAACCCACGCTACAGTAAATACGTTGATCGACTAGAAAGAGTTCAGAAACGATTTCTAAAATTCTTAAATTTCAAATCATATAACATATACAGTTCTTATGATGAAATTGAGAAACATTTCCGAATGAAAAAAATCGTACACAGGAGAGAAGTTGCGGATCAAATGTTTCTCTTTAAAATTATTAATTCAAAAGTTGACTGTCCTGATTTATTAAATAAAATTAATTTCCATGCGCCGTTGCGAAATGGCAGATTGAACTACTTGTTTTATGTTCCTCGAATTAACACTAATTCTAATCAAAATGAGTTTATCAAAAGGGCTTGTAACTTCTATAATGTCAACCTCTCAGCCAGTATCACACATTCTGATATATTCACCGCTAGTAATAACGCATACAAAAATTCTCTCTATAAGTGCATAGCATGAACTCGTATGTTGAATTTTTTTTTTGTTGTTAGTTATTTGTGTTTTTTCTAATATTATCTTTTGTATACTTTTATTTACATTTTGAGTTGTTGTTTGTAACGAAAATATAACAATTTAACTGTCACAATCCTTTTCCCATCCTTTTTATTTCTCTTCCCTTCCTTTCCCGTCACAGGCAAACATACATCTTAGTTATATTTAAATTTATGATGTTTCGTTCCAATTTTAGTATATGTACTGCCGAAGCAAGTACAATTTATGATGTTTAAAATGTTTTATATTTAATATCTGTGGACATATGTAATTGGTCTGTTTGTTTTTATTTTATAGTGTATTATTCCATTTTAGTATTTTAAGACTGTATTTGTCCCTAAATAAATAAATAAATAAATAAATACTTACACTGGGGGGGATTATGGGGGGACCATATTACAAATGATGAGGTACTCAGCAAAATTGAAGAAACGATGCACATGTTGAAAACCATATAAAAAGGCGTGTGTAAACTGGATAGGTCATGTGTTGCGACATGAGGATCCCATACACATCATCTTGGAGGGAATGGTTGAGGGAACAACAGAGTATCTAGAACAGGTGTGCGAGGACATGAAATGTACTTCCTACACAGAATTGAAGAGAGTCGCTGAAGACCGAGCGGACTGGTAGAAGAGATGCATCGCTTTGCTGACAACTGATCCCCAAAACCCAAACCAATGAAGATTGATTTTGAATTCGATTCCCGGTAGAGACACAGTTATTAATGGTGTTTTCTGTCTGGATATCGCTACATCTACTTTGGTATCAATCTTGGCAATTGGTTGACAGATAAGCAACGCATCTTATCCTCCACTCCGACAGGTCTTCAGCGACTCTTCTCAACTCTATGTCCGGCGTCTGTGCGGGCGTAATGGGTTCAATCCACAGCAGAGGAGAAATTTATATTCTTCTTCTTCCGATATAGTTAGGACTGTATCCTGTTATTCTCGGAGACTGCTCTTTTGATTTGGACGTCCAACTATCCCACCAATGCTTGGGTGGTCTTCCACGGGATCTGCTATTTGTTCTCCTCATCCGCTGCTATCCTCACCACTCATTCCGAACCTGCTCTCCCCACATCATCTCTGCAGAATCGTCTTCGTGCTCTTCCCCATCGCACAACATCTTTGACATCACAGATTCTCCTTATTTTCGAGTTCCTTACTCTGTCACAAAGTGTTACGCCTGCGATAGGTCGGTTCTTAGGAGGCTTTTTGTTTTGGCGGTGTCAGCTCTTGTTTCTATGCCGTATGCCATGATCGGTCTTACACAGGTTTATAGATCCTTACCTTACTCTCCTTCAGCATGTCTGTTTCTCCATACAGCATTTTTCAAGCATCCAGCCACGGCGGCGGCCTTATTCGCTTGCTCTCTAACTTCGTCAAAGAGAAATTTATCCAACTTTTGATTTGATCCAAGAAAATTTATTTCTCTTAACGATCAAGATCGTAGTCCACTCGGAGGCTATCCATCGGAAGGGATTCCGTTTGTGGGTAAGTAGGTATACATCGTCTCGAGCACGTGACCCACCATGGAAGATTGCCAAGACCCACTGTATAGTTATAGATTCTGCTTCTATTTTCCCAATCATCGTCGTCTTCATCCGATCGCCTCCGGGCGCGGTGACTGGCTATGACAATATCTGACTAGCCATCTCCGATCGGCCGGCATTCGACGACATTTGTCCCTTTGAAGATGCCGAGACGAGTCGTCGAACTCTAGACACGTCACCGCCCAGTGGAATCACTTGATCTTTCATCTGGCTAATTACGCAAGGGCCTGGCTCGCGTTTCTTTTAAACAATGTAATGTGACATATTTTTAATATGACAGCTTTTCAGCTGTATCAAACACAAATGTGTTGAGTATTTCCTTTTAGCCACAATAAAGATTAAACATAACCACGGAAAGTGGACTGTATCACGAAAGGGACGAGGAATCAAGTCTCCTGTCATTTCCTCTTGACACCGTCTGGATGCAAAGTACAACCAAACACTGGTTTTATTTCATGATTATGAGATGGTCGAATGAGTGACCGCCGTGTTACGTTTTTTTTATTACGAGGCAAGAAAAACGGGTATAACATTCTTAAGTAAGTATACAATCACAAAATGTGTTTTTATTGTTTAGTTGAGTCGTTGATTTTTTGTTGAAATTTAAAAGTATGTTCATATGTGTATTTGTATAACGGCGTGATGCCGTTTATGTTAAAAAAAATGAATATGGAGTTCTATAATATCTTGAGATATGATAGAACTCGAGACGTAAAGGTATGGTTCTGGGAATCAAACCCAGACGTACCGTATTGGAGTGACTGGTTGGACCTCCGGGATTCGAACTCGAGTATACTCACATCTCCACCGACTCTCTTATCGGTCAGCATGAGAGAGCTCTGTTCACTATCTCAACCTCAGGGGATACATTCACCTAGTGTCACGGACAACTTGAAGAAAATTTATACAGATAAAGAAAATATAAAAGAATGATGGTCAAATCACTAAAATCAAAAGATTAAAAGTAAATAAAATTTCGCTCTAAACTCCATATGATAATTATATCCATTATATGGGTTGTCACGAGGGTTTTGATTTAACTATTTCATATATTAAAAACGGGAATTGCCCTCCTGATGAACAGCGAAATAGTGTGATTATATTTATATTCAAGACAAACATCACTAGAAGCAACTTTAAAAATGTCTAGCTAACGTGTAAGTAGCTTGAAAAAGGTTAAGCTAACATGATAACTAGACGCTCAAAAGGCCCGACGCGTAGGAAAATAGATGGAATATAAATTAAGCAATATCCAAGTGTGTAAATTAATTATCTGGTACCTGCGTCAGTTATGTATGATGTTGCGAGGCACACGAATCAATTACACCTGTCCAAACAGTAACAAGAAACTCACCAAAACTGTACAACAATACAAGGACGTGCGTGTTAGCGTCGTAATGAAACATCGTTACAAAAATAGATACATTATTATATATCTAATGTCGGCCTAATTAACTCACAAATTCTTCTTCTTCTTGCTCCAGGTTGATACACTCTTTTTTCTCAGGAAGTGTGCCCTTCAGTTAGGCCTCCTGCTACCTCGTGATTGATTGCCAAAATGTATTTGTTGGGAGACAATTTCGGGAAACCTGTAGTCTCCCATTCATGACACGTGATCCCACCAGAATCGTCTCCGGCTCCTGCATCATCTGACAATGTCCTTAACGTCGCCGACTTTCTTTATTTCTATGTTGTGTATTACTTACTTTACTTTACTTTTCGTATGGTGTAATAGGTTATAGTCTTGGTTCCAGCGCTGAGAGCCAGTCCACCGCCTCTGGTTTCGCTACGTGTATATCTTGGAGGCTTCCGCTAAATATCTTTAGCAGGCACTCTTGGACCACGTGTTTTACAGACTGCTCAGCTCAACACTCACAGTCAGGATTATTCTATATGACCATGCCCCTCCTGACATAAGACTAAGATCACGCAAAAGTTTCCTGACATCAACGCAGCCACTTCCATCTCACTTTGAGTAGGAAAGGCTTCGTCTATGGCAGCAATATAACTTCGTCCGCCCTGCGGAGTCTTCCTCCGGGCCACAATGTAGTGGTGTACGTGGAAGTCACTAAACAGACTGAGTATGGGCGTTGGGAGAACGTTGGATAACCTGTCTACATGGGGCTTCCTGCAATAGGGAATACCAACGAAATGTGACTGTGGAGAGCAGCAGACCACCGCGCATCTGTGCAGCTGCCCCCTCAAGTCCAGTAAACTGCACTATCCACGATCTTATGGTGGGCAATGATTGAGCTATTGATGTTGCTAGACAGTGGCAGAAGATTATTTAAATGCGTTGCTGACACGATAGAAGAAGAAGAGACTGCGACCCCAATTGTTTCACTCGCTTTTCGGACGATTTCCCCGTCGGAATTCAGCTTCGTCTTCGTCGGTTCCGGCAACCCGAACGTCTCCGTAATTTGTGGGTCTTGCAGACTTAATCGCGCGAGGAATTAAAGAGACGGTAGTCGGTGAAATTGAAATATCGCATTGTTGTGACGGCGGCAATCAAAACTAGAACAAAAGACAGCTATTTTTTTTTCATATTATTATTTACCGCTCCTCCGATTTCTGTGCCCGCGTTGATGCTGCTGCTGCTGGTGCACCCGGATTTAGATCTGATTTATCGACCCGAGTGGACTGCGGCCGCCTCTGATTTATAACCGACGACCTGATGCCGTGACGTCATCGGCTGACACACATTTTAATTTTCGACCGACTCTCTCAAGTCGAACAAGTAGAAAAAATATAACAATTGAAATTGACGGAAAATTCTTAATACATTTTTTGGCCGAGCGCGTATACTAAGTACCACATGATTTGGCTTGCAAAAGAATTCAAAGCTCCACCGTAGAGCACAAAAGACTAAAAATTATAAATAATGTAGGTAATAATTTCACAAAAAAATTGTTTATCAGAAGAGCTTGCTCCAAATTTAATTCACACTATGGAAATATTGTCATTTTGTTTTAATCTTCAGGGGCATTTAAGCGATGTTTACAAAGCAATTACACGATGTAGTAAACTTACTTATAATGTATGTGTACGTGTGTTTGTATGTCAATATGTAATTATTATGATAAATCCTTATGACGAAATCTAGTTCTCTTCATGGTGGCATTTATTAATATTGTTAATCTTCCCTTTTAATCCTCTCCTAGATCCTTTTGATTCAGATACACCATCATTCACATGTTTTATTATTATTGTTAGATATTCTGGTTCTTATGTGGGTAATTGTTTTATTCAATGTATTTTTGTAATTGTGACTGTTTGTAACCATAAATAAATAAATATTTACTTGCGATTAAAATACTTGTTGTGTTCAACTGCAATTTCTTTTCCCGCTCACCTTCAACTTTTATGCGAAATGTTTTGGTGACCAATTTATATTCATTTCTCTCTTTTTTTCTATTTCTTCTTCATGTGTGCACTTTGAAATCATCAATTTGATTTCAGTTTTATGTTGAAATTCGGTGTTCGAGCTTTAATGGTTTTGAGACACACGGAAATCTGCATATGAATAAAGTATATGAAATAAAAATTCATGTTAATAACCCCTGACTGGAACAAAAATTAAAAATTCTGAGTATAAAAGTTTTGTAGGCCTAAAATTTTCTATTTATTTTGAAATATAGGGTACTGTGCATCAAGCGGATCAAAAGATAATAATAATTGCACATTGCCCGAGAGGCAAGTTTATTAGCCATATGGCAATTTCATTTAGCTTACTAGTTTTTCCAGCCCGGAGACGCGATATTTTTTTGTAGACTTAATCTGTGATAATCAAAACAGGAATTATTCATAGTTTTAGATTGAAAAATATTAATTGGAGGAACTCGAAACATGGTACCCACTTCCCAATTATAAATTATAAGTTCCTGTATGTATTTTAAAATGGAGAAACAAAACGAATAAAAAAATATTCGCGATAAAAATGAATTTAAATAAATTTCTTCTCTTCTGGGGATCGAACCCAGGACGCCGGCATAGAAGCCAAACGGCTATCCGGTCGGTTATAAAGTTGTAAGGGGGGGATACACACACAAAACATATCAAATGTTCTACTCCGAATTCTGAATTCATCCATATACATAGAACATATCTGCTGCAAAGCCTCTAAGTTGGTGTTTTTTGCACGCAAAAGTCCAGCATTCAAAATTTTCCTTCCTAGAATCCGCACCTTGGCTCAAAACTGTCGATATGTTGAGAGAAATCAATTATCTTGAACAAATCGACAGTTGGATGATAATAAAAATAAATAAATAAATAAAACTACTTACATAGGACTCAATAAGTGGACTATGGGCTACACAATCATTCTATATAACAGCTTACAATGACTTAGTAATTAATATTATGTAACTAGTCTACCACCTCGGAACAGGCCTGGCCTAGTGAGGTGGTCCAAACCAAACCAATTTATTTGTTATGTGGCTTATATAAAATTATGTAAATTTTGGTATATGCAATAAAAAAAATAAAATTTAATTAAATAGGTATATATTTTATAGACGTGAATTAAATTCATAAAATATTAGGTTTGTTTATTTATTGATTATAATTTACAAAAATAATTTTTTTACAAATTCATTTTCACAAAATCATTTTTTACATTTGGCGAGTCGGCTTCAATCAATTCATTTATGTACCCTATCAGCGTGTTTTATAATTTGAAATATGTTTGTCTATAATTGGCTTATTTAAATGTAATCTCTACTGTACTATGTATAGTACAAAGCTGTTGACAATAAAAAAATAATAATATATACATATCCACCTCATTTTCTTTACCGAGGTGGAATATTTCACAATCACATAAAGAGGGTGACTGCAACGTACCTTTTTTTATCAATTTGAATTTGCATCATTACTACAAAACGAATCATTTTGAAAAAAATAACCTAGTTAGTTTGTATATTAATAAAGAAAAATATACCTTAACTTTTTAATTATGTTCTGTATATATTCTTGTATATATTACTTAGGCTGAGATGGGCTGGACATGTACAACGAATGCCAACCTCACGGGTGCCGAAACGAATCATGACTGGACACCCAGGTGGGAGAAGAAGGGTAGGAAGACCAAGGCTGCGGTGGGAAGATGAGGTCAAAAAGGATGCGGCTCAGCTTCTCCAAGAGAGGAGCTGGAAAGTGGCAGCAGAGGACAGGATTGGATGGAGGCGAAAGTTAACGGAGGCCAAGGCTCGATTTGGGCTGTAGCGCCATCGAAGAAGAAGAAGAAGAAATATATTCTTGTAGGAAAATAATAAGCATACCCCGATTTTTGACATTTACCTTAAATTTCTAAAAAAACTATAAGGTATAGAGCATTATATTTTTTTATAAATTAAAGAAGATCAAAATATCTGGAAAAATACGATGTAACGTTGCATTAATGCATCAGATTAAGTTAATAAACCGTAAAACTTTTATTTCGCAATGGCGCTAAATGCAAAATAAATGTTTTTTTAGGTTTATTTACTAAATCTGTAGCATTAATGCAACGTAACAACGTATTTTTCTAGATATTTTTAACTTCTTTAATTAAAAAAAAATATGTTGAACTACGCCTTATATTTTATTAAAAATATAAGATAAACGTTGAAAATCGGGGTATGCCATTATTTTTCTACAATAATTTATACAGAACATTATCAAAAAGTAAAGATATATTTTTCTTTATTAAACCCAACTATCTAAATTATTTTTTTTAAAACGATTTGATAAGAAATAATGATGGTATATACATACATACATACATACCATCACGCCATGTCCCTTACGGGGTAGGCAGAGAGAACCGAACGCCACTTACTTCTATCTTGACATACATTCATCGCCTCGACAACATTCATACATCGTCTTATACATGTTCGTCTGTTGTTCACGCTTCTAACATTTCCGTCTTTCAAAATATCATTCACATGGTCGTGCCATCCCTTTCTTGGGCGGCCCCGGCCTCTCAATCCAATCCTATCCGCATTGTATATTTTCTTCGTCAGGCGTTCCTCATTCATTCTACCCATGTGGCCAAACCATCTCAGTGTGTTCACTTTCATTCTATTAATGATATCTTTCTTCATCTTACATTCTTTCCTTATGTTCTCATTTCTTACCCTGTCATACATCGTTCTATTGCAGATTTTTCTTAGCGATCTCATTTCAACAGCATTTATTCTGCTTTCGTGCGACTTGCGAATGATGGTATATCAAATTGAAAAATAGGTACGTTGGCAGCAGTCCCCCCTTTAATACATATTTATACAATTTTTCGTATTTCATTCAGATTTCGCGACAATATGTATTCTATATAACAACATGATTTATAAAACAAAAATGTAACAAACAATAAAGGAAAAAAATTGGTTCAGTTATCTCTGTTTTTTTAGGGTGCATCATCACAAACTATATTACGTTTGTATTATTGTCTAGTTACAATAAATTTATTGCCATTGCATTTTTCGTCTGACACTCTTGTCCTCAACTAAGGAACGTTGTAAATATTGGCATTATTCAGCGGTGCTGGGTTTGATATTTATCTCGTGTTTTGAGATAAACATCAAATAATAACGTTGAAGATCTTTTTTATCTGTTGAGCGTGCGGCTGGCGCGCATACGTCGTCGGCGCGGAGACAATTATTATCATTGTCAACCCCAGGCCACCAACCGAATCGTATCTCTTGACGTTCATGAGATCTGTGTCACTTTTACGAAGAGCTTTCAACGATTACCCGGTCAATGTACCTTGGAAATGTATTCATTATTATCTTGATACACTTTTTTCAGTGTAACAATGTCATTGAGGACCCAATTCAAAGACGTGGCGTCTGATGTTAGTGATACACTTTTTTTCATTGTAACAATGTCATTGAGGACCCAATTCAAAGACGTGGCGTCTGATGTTAGTGATACACTTTTTTTCATTGTAACAATGTCATTGAGGACCCAATTCAAAGACGCGATGTCTGGTGTTGGTGATGCAATATCAATTCCAAGACCAGGGTTGGCTTAGAGCGTTTGTACATTTATGGTTCAAAGCGTGAGACTGCGAAAATCCTCTCTCATTCATAGTTCAAAGCGTTTTCTGCGTATTTGGCAAATAGGGTTTTCTACATACTTGGTTTAAAGCGTTTTCTGCCTTTTTTCTTGTCACAGACTACCGACAGCAAGAGTAAAAAAATCAAGGAGCTTCCTTAGAATCACATCCCACCTAAAACTTTTACCATATAAGGCAAGGAAAGATCTTTGGAAATCACAATACAGTGGAGATCGGGTTGACCTGTCGTAAAGTGTGGGGCCGGGACCATCACTTAATATTTACGCGTCGGCGTCACCAGGAACAAAAAGTACATGCTCAGGTGGGGGTATAAGGGTGGAAGAGGAAGTTTCCTAAAATTGCCGCTAGATGCGGACTGACGATCACTTGCATGTCATCTGATAATGGTCATTAACAATGCCGTTGCGGCCGCTGTAATATGAAGCGGGGTGGCCTAGTGGAGAAGTTCGCGGACCCGTAAAATAAGTATGTAAGGAATGCATTTATAAGCGTTTTAGATTCGTTTTTGGGAAAGCTCTATTATTTTCAATTGTTTCAGATGAAAGAAGAAATAAGAGCTCATAGTTTTTGAAATTTGGAAGACCAGCGATAGTTTTGACTTTATTCTTTTCTTCGTCCTATTTGTTTTATGGTCGGCTCTCCTCAGTTTTAGTCCTCCAAGCCTCTCTTGGATTATAGTTTCATCCAGTTCAAGAATTATTAGATACAAATTTATAGATTGGGAAGACGGAACATCGACGGAACAAATTATTCCATAGTACCTATACTCATTAGATACGGTATTATGTCATTTATCCCATATTCACAACACAATTCCACTATGGAGCTATTGTCACGCTACGGTCGCATCCTAGGAAACAGACTGGCGGGTATTATGCAAATGATACGAAATATTGCATTGTATTACAAACATATACATATTTATAGGAAAATCTGGAAGCCAAGGATTCTACAGGGAAATAAATCCAATGTATGCGTATAATACAATAATAATGCATGAAAGTAGAATTAACGCGGTTGAAATGAGGTCACTAATACGAACGTGTGGTAAAACGATGTATGATAGAATAAGAAATGAGGATATTAGACGAGAATGTATGATTGAAAGATATATCGTAAGATGAAAATAAATGCCCTAAGGTGGTTCGGCCACATAGAAAGAATGAGTGATGACCGTCTGACAAAAAAAGTATACAAGGCTGATAAAAGAGGAACGAAAAATAGAGGTCGGCCAAGAAAAAGTTGGCACGATCACAGAAATGGGATTTTGAAAGATGGTGATGTTAGAAGTAAGAATAATAGAAGAGCGTGTACGAGACGATGTATGGACGTGAATGAAGCGAGGAATGTATGTCAAGAGAGAGGAGTCAGGCGTTCGGTTCTCTCTGCCTACCCCAAATAGGGAAATGGCGTGATGGTATGGTATAGTATGGTATAATCATAATAATATTCGATCTAAACAGAGTCGTGTCATCCCTTTCTTGAACGACCCCGATCCTTGTTCTATTCTTGTCCGCCATCGTTTTTCCAATTAACCGAACTATCGTATTAAAAAAATACAATTCACAATGGGTTTTCCAACCAATCTCAAAAAGAACAGAAATAATCCAACTGTCGATTCGTTCATGAGAATTCAATTCTCTGAATGAATCGACATTATTAAGCCAAGATGCGAGTACGAAGGAAAATTTTATATGGCGAAGTGGACTTTTTGCATGCTAATAACACCAACTATGTAGAGGCCTCGCAGCATATATGTTCCCATACATGGATTTACTCAGAATTCGGAGTAGAACATTTTATGTGAGTTTTGTGTGTGTGTCTGTGTGTCCGTTCCCCCTTATAACTTTTGATCCGCTCAATTCACAGAGCCCAAATTTTCAGAATATATACAGTTATAGGCCTACAAAACTTTTATATTCAGATTTTGTGAATTTTCGCTTCAGTCAGGGGTTATCAACTTTTGAAAATTTGATTTATTTTTCCATATATCTCAGAAATCGTAAAAGCTAGAACGTTGAAAATTGGTATAAACATAGACAAATACAAAATCTCAAATAAGTTTTTTTTTAAATTCCAGGGTTTCTCAAACATTTTTTATTAAGAAAAAATTTTTTTTTATGATAAATTTATGAGTTTAACTGCCTATATTTCCATTTTTTTTAAATATCGAAAAAAGCCGAAACACCCCAACTAGACAATTTAATTTTATATAAAAAATATAAACATTTTATTAGCACATCTCAAATTTTTTTAACAATTTTTATAAAAATTGAATTTAGTGACGACGTCACTTCATACAATATGTATGGTAGTCGCATATACACAATATGTAAGAAGACTTAATAGTTTGATACTTAAATCTCCAAACATACATACATACCATCATACTGTTTTCATATTCTGTGTAAGAAAAACAGACTGACCTCCATACTATCCTATTCTGACAAACATACCTACATGTTTTATATAGAAAATAAAATATCTTCAAATATTTATTAATTTGTGTTGTTTATAGTTTGGTACGTATTCTTTGATTATGCATACTATCGCCATCGACAGTTGGATCTCATGTGTTACTTGCAACTAGTATAAATACATCCCATATTTGGAAATTCCACAATACGCATGTGGAGGAATTCGTGGTCAGTGAATATATTGTAGCGGCCAAGGCGAAAAATCCAATATAATATAGATAAAAATAACTTTCGTTGCACGCTTTTAAACATGTCGGGTTTGTCAGTCAGTCAGTCAAGACAGGCGGGTAAGTATGTATGTATGTATGTCTATTTCAGGCGGTGGTTGGCATTCCCTGCCCGGACACGTGGTCGCGACGACGATGATGATGATGATAATATATTTATTTATAAGCTGTCTTGTCTTATCTTGTTTTCTGTCCGCCAGCGACTTTTGAACGCACTCTCGGATGGCGCCGACGGCGTTTGACGGACAAATACTGGAAGACAATAACATCATCTTCATATGATACAGATAACAGACTCGATAACAGAGGCGAGGCAGTTCATTTCCAAAAAGGAACACAATTTATTGTAAAAATTAAGTTCATTACAATTTTTTTTAATACATGTAAAACAAGTACTTACATAGATGTTACCTAGAAGTACTTATTTCATTTTTATTTAAATTTGTTTAAGTTTTATATTTGGATTAAAGTGACAGTTAATATACTAAAAAGGAGGAACTAAAAGCATTTAAGGGGGGACTGCTGCCAACGTATCTATTTTGTCAATTTGAATTTGCGTCATTATTACAAAACGAATCATTTTGAAAAAATAACCTAGTTAGTTTGTATATTAATAAATAAAAATATACCTTAATTTTTTAATTATGTTCTGTATATATTCTTGTAGGAAAATAATAAGCATACCCCAAATTTTGACATTTATCTTAAATTTCTAAAAAACAATAAGGTATAGAGCAATATTTTTTTTTATAAATTAAAGAAGATTAAAATATCTGGAAAAATACGATGTAACGTTGCATTAGTGCATCAGGTTAAGTTAATAAACCAAAAAAACTTATATTTCGCAATGGCGCTGAATGGAAAATAAATGTTTTTTAGGTTTATTTTCTAAACCTGAAGCATTAATGCAACGTCACATCGTATTTTTCTAGATATTTTTGTCTTCTTTAATTTAAAAAAAAATATGTCGAACTACGCCTTATATTTTATCAAAAATATAAGATAAACGTTGAAAATCGGGGTATGCCATTATTTTTCTACAAGAATTTATAGAGAACATTATCAAAAAGTAAAGATACATTTTTCTTTATGAATACCCAAAGTATCTAAATTATTTGTTTTCAAAACGATTTGATAAGAAATAATGATGGTATATCAAATTGAAAAATAGGTACGTTGGCAGCAGTCCCCCCCCTTAATGTCGTTTCTCTTTTTACAGGTAAATTTGTATATTGTATTTGTTATCATTATTATTTATGTTATTATTACTTTTATTTTACTTTAAAATTATTTATAGAATAAATTTATCTTTTTAAAGAGCTACAATTTACTTTGCTTACTACACTCAATTATAAATACTTATTTTATTTTGTATTTTTATTATAACTTGTATATCTTCTTCCTCTTTTTGTAGATCTATGATCTGTTTCTACAGGTCCTGGGACGAGGATGTCGAGCTTTCCCTCCATCTCTTTGATGGTCTTCCCGATGGTCGGAGTCCCTCTGGTATCTCGCGCTTTGCAATCTTTGGCAGCCTTTCTGGATTCATCATCTAAACATGATCTCTCCAGATCACTTGTAAATAATGGAAATATATCATTTCATTTCATATGGACAAGATTGTCGACATTCATTGCTCAGGTGTGCCAGATTACTGAACACGTGGTACCGTGTTCATTTCCCAGCGATGACACAGTTCTTCATTGTGATTTTAGTCTGGATTTGTGAGATTATTAATGTCTCCATAACATGGCAACTTGTTATTGGGTGCATGTCAAATTAATATTTGACATGGTATTGACAAATACCTCAAGAGTCTATAGAAGCTAAATAGTAAATTATGAAAATGTTTTCCCCAGTACCCTCAGATACCCTTAACGGCCCCCACTCACACATACACACAAGCACACGCCATATTATACTAATATTCGAAATACCTTTTATACTACTAAATTTATATTGGATTTTATTTTTTATTTTGTAAACTACTCATTGCTGGAGATAAGTCACCCGCACATTAATGTTGAAATTTAATGAATCATCGCACGGTCGTAAATCCAGTGCCGATGTGGCTATATTCTCATTATTTTGTATTCATGCAGTTACATATATATATTTTTTCTCTTATGTTATTTTATATTTTCATATTTACATGTTTTCTATGAATGCGTGTACGTGTTCTATGTGAAGTACTTATATATAATAGTCTGTAATTGGCTCAATTTATATGTAATTGTTTTATATAAAAAAATTGTACAGCTGTTGACTATTTATAAAAAAATACATCTTGGAAATAAAAATAACAGTTTATTTATGCAACATCATTCTGTTGCATGAGTTTTTGACAGTTTGATTTTTTTTAATACTATTCTTGTAAAAATAGTTTTAATAAAACTGTTCAATTTTTTATTGTATGTAGCTCAGAGACTACAAGAATCAAACTACTAACTACAAGACTATTCAAAAGAGTAGATTTTAAGTAGATTTTACTTCAATCGAAACAGAATATGAATATCTGCTGGCTGAGTTATTTAGTATTTTAATTACTAATATTGCAATTAAAAAAAATAATATAAATTTAAACCTTTCTTCACAGATTTGGTTATAAATATACAATATTTTTCGTGTTTCACACATTAGATTAGAAGGTAATAATTTAGTGTGGGCATTAAATTAACACGTGGGCTGCTTTTATCGCAAATTCGGATTTTTCACTTGGTTGGAATCGGCGAAAACCTTCCTCCTCTTCAACGAACTATGTCAAGACATTCGCCGATAACTATAACTGTAAGTTGTCCAAAAAGCTCAACAAATCAATAATGAAGGACCTGTTTTCGGATATGTAAAGTCGATACACTTAACAAATCTTCTGATGGCGTCGAGCAGGTTAAATTGGGCGTGCGACAGGAAGAACTCGCGACAATCGGTGACTGGGGAGGCAGCGATGCAAAAAGATACATCGTCCCAGCATCTTTAAAAATCCATAAAGATCGTATCGAGAATAACGTGGGCGATACATTTGAATTAGACATAATATATAGGTATTTAGAACTTACCAACCTGTCGCCTGTGTTTATTCAAATAACCTACTTTAACGATTAAATGCTAGTGTCCATACAGGCACAGCGGATGAATCTGACGGATTTTGTATTTGTATAGGAATTCCTACAAATACGTCCACTGATCAGCATCGGACGGAGCGCGTACATAGGATCGTCGGAAGTATTGTAAGTTTAAGTCTTGTGTTTTCTATTAAATGTATGTTCTTTATATCTTTTGCGACTAAATTTAGGATATTTGGAGCCAAGCAAGATGCGTGAGTCGAACGCATCATCTTAGCCCGAAAGTTAAGCGTGAAGAGTGCAGCATAAAATTTCAAATTTACCTCAACTTTCGTTCATACCACAGATTTGCATCTAAATCAGATATTTTAACAGCCTTCAACATTGAGACATTGGAACTTAGACGTACCGTTACAGACCAAATGACATTATACAAAATTCTAAATTACATAATTGACTCACCCGACACATTAAAATTAATTCCTTTTCATGTCCCGATGCGAAGTGGCAGACGTTAACACCCTATTCTACACAGACCGAGCGCGTACCACTACATGTTTGATAGTAGCTAAATAAAAGGTTGCATTCGCCCACAACGATAGTTGAATAAATATGTTTTCTTCATTCCTTATAACCCATCCTATAATCATTCACATCCTTCCCATACTTATTATAATATATGAAATGCTTTTTTTTATTCTATTTTTTGTAACTGTCATTTTTCTATACTTTTTGTGATAAGTATGTAATTGGTGTCATTTCTGTAAATCGTTTGTGTATTGTAATTGTTAACATGACTGTTTACGAATCCAAATAAATAAATAAATGTATACACGGCGATCTGCACAGATGGCTTGTCTTATATGTAGGAAACATAACTCAGTCGGCAAAACCTGGAGATTATAGGTCTACAACTTTCATCATTCCTTCCGGTGTACCTCAAGGGTCACATCTTGGACCATTGAAACATACTACCTACCGTATTATTCTCCGTTGCAAAAGTAGGTTTTTAGCGAAAAATTCGAAATTGAAATCGAATTTTCAATAAAGAGTAAAGCCGCGGTTCTTCGCTACATACATATATACATACATACATACCATCACGCCATATCCCTTACGGGGTAAGCAGAGAGAACCGAGCGCCATACTCCTCTATTTTTGCATACATTACTAGCTTCCTTTACATCCATACATCGTCTCATACATGCTCGTCGATTATTCAAGCTTCTAATATTTCCTTCATTCAAAATATCATTCACATGGTCATGCCATCCCTTTCTGGGGCGGCCCCTACTATTCACTCCATCTCTTACACCCATGTATATTTTTTTGGTCAGTCGTTCATCATTCATTCTTTCTATATGTCCAAACCACCTCAAAGCATTCACTTTCATTTTACATATAATATCCTTCTTTATCTTGCATTCTCTCCTTATGTCCTCATTTTTTATTCTATCATATATCGTTCTATTACATACTCTTCTTAGTGATCTCATTTCCACAGCATTTATTCTACTTTCATGCGTCTTTTGCCACGTCCATGTTTCACTGGCATACTGAGAAGGTGTGTGATAATGGAACAGATTTTGATATGCTTCAACACTTCCTTCCACCAACAGTCAGCGATAGAGGCAATGAGACTCATGAAAATTTTACTCTCAGGGTCATGTTTTTAATCGTGAACTTATATGAAGACAAAATAAATTCAAACAATTATATTAAATTAAATAAAAATATCAACTGAATATGAGAGATAATGATGTACTGCATTAGGAAGACAGAGAGATAACGCACTTTGAGATATTTACATTTTTATTGTAGAAATAAATTATAATACATGACTCTAAAATATCAAACTTTGTTTGTATAGTACCAACTATTTCCTATAAGAGGAAAATGAAAATTGAATATAAAAGTGAAACTTTTAAATATTTGTTATAAAAATAATGTTAAAGATTGAAACTAATATATAACATGAATTTACATCAAAATCAAACCAAACAAAATTTCTTTCATATCATACTCAAAATCATGATTTCAATCTATATTAGGTTCAAACATAATGGATTCACATTCATATATTCAGACAATAAAATCATAAAGGTATAACTCATCTTACAGCTATGGAGTAAACATTATAAAACAATATCGACTCGCAGCATGAATAAGGAGATCCCCTCGATGACCAATATCTTCAAATGAATCCGGTTGTAGAAGATGTATTTAGATTTTAAAATTCTCGTGACTATTTGTATCTTGATCCCTCCATGTTACAATAAAATCCAAGTGAAGAAATTTGTTTGTGTCCAAGTAAAAATCCAAATGAAGAAATTGTCTCCGACAATTTCCTATATGTGACTCCTTTGTCATCAGTTATAAAATTTTAGGTTAGGCAGAATTAAATGTCGTACATTTCATCGTCGTGTATATGCAAGCATGGTAATTGCAAAATAATATCCAAATAAAATATATTTCCAATGGAAAACTAAATGGAATAACATTCGAATAATCCATTTGTAGAATTAAATAAAAATTATTTTCGTCAGAATGGGTGCGCAATATCAGGGTAGGATTGAACTTGGGATGACTGACATTTATATCAGCATCTAGATTATAGAAAAGAAAACAGGATTATTGGTTTGAAAAATGATCTCTCGCCAAACTATCTTGACATACGAACACATAAAACAAACTTACCCCAAATTCAGAAATTCAAATCGACGTCGGCCGCCATTTTCCTACACTGGCCGTACCGCTTCGATAGGTGTATGCAAAAAGAAAGAATTTGACATAAGCTTTGCTAATCATAAAAAATATTGCCACCTGACAAAAATCAATTTAGTGTGTTCGCACAAAAAAACTATAAATTCCCAATTATTAATTTTTCCCTATACATAATTTTCTATAACATGACATACCCGCAACCCCACATAAAAAAAATTTAATAGAAATTTTTTTTTAAAAAAAAACTGAAAATTGCAAATTATGAAACCAACCCAGAGATCATAAATCAAACCGAAGGATATGAAAAGAAAAAAGGAAATCATTTGCATCATAAATCATCATCCTGAAACAGTTACACAATAGACATGGTAAAACAACGATATACTTATCTACCATTCAAAAAAATATAACCTGAAACATACAAAATCATGTTAACGGATTAAAAAAATATTGACCTATAAAACGAATACTGTTTGAAATATAAAATATTATTCCTTCAGAACATAACCTTCTAATATGTATCCCCAATTCCTAAATACAAATATCTCAAAAAATTTAACTTTAAAATATTTAAGTACAATTTGACATAACAGAGTTCCGCTTGTAAGAAAAGAAAACTCCTAACAAAAACAAAAAAAATGATCCCAATTAATGAAATAACATAACACCCAATTAAATGATAAAATAAAATTAAAACGACTCATTTAGAGTTACTTTATGATCTTTTATTACATCAATTTTTACAAGTATCACTTTATAACAAGTGAAACTTACACCCTAAATCCCAAAAATAATTGAAGGCTCACAAGAAGACTACAATTTTTAAATTTAAAACTTTTCCCCTAACAAATTTTTAATTATTAGTAGAAAATTTGACTAAAAATACTCTCATATATCGCTCATTTTCATTTTTTAGCTAAAACGACCGAAAAGGCTTTAGCATAAAGAATAATCTCTCAAGTCGCAAAGTACTTTCAAGCGAGATATAAAAAAAAAATGATCTCTTGGGAAATCAGATGTCCTCAAGCGAAATACAAAGATTTCTTGGCTCATCGGATACCCTCAAGCGAGATACAAAATGCAAAATCCAATTATAAGCCGGAAAAATGCAGGAGCTATCATATGGGATGGAAAGTCTTAATATAAATATTATATAATTCCTAAAAAAAAAATATAACATTTAACACAAAAACTGGTTAAACATTATTTAATACTATTCCTAACATCAATTATAAAAAATTAAAAACCCCAAATCTTCAAAATAAATTTTAAAACATTTAATAAATTATGACAAAATGTCAATTATCACATCTATGAGATTCCATAGAATGAAATTCAGTTCAAGACCAAACAACCACACCTTCATATCTTGTATATAAAAGAAAATAAATAAATAAATTATTAATTAGCAGTGACATCACATACAAGATCCCTTCTTAATTAAAACTATTTGAACAAATAAATTCTGGAACCTACATATTTTATGTTTTCACACAGATTACTACAAATTAATATTAAAATTATCCATTTTTAAAAATTAATTTTAAACCCTTCTCATGTTTCCTGTGATTTGATGTCTATCACTCCATGATTAAAGAAATTTGTATTTCTTTTACCCACAAAACGATGTAACCCATCACAATAAAATCTCAAATTCAATATTAAAATTTAATCTATCAGAATCAAATTCTTAAAACTGATTTATACAAAAAAAAAAAATATACAATACCACAGAAATTTAAACCAAATTCAAGATTTGTTTCTACTATTTGATCTCCATTACCAGACTTTTAAATTGTTTTGTATTCAAGCGCTGTACAATGTTGTAATACTCCACAATAAAATTTCAAATTCAATATTAAAATTTAATATATCAGAATCAAATTCTTAAAAACTGATTTATACAAAAAAAATATACAATACCACAGAAATTTAAAACAAATTCACAATTTGTTTCTGCTATTCAATCTCCATTACCAGATTCTTTAAATTGTTCTGTAACAAGATTATATTATATTATGGTCGCACAACCATAACACCATATAACTAACAATAACGATGTAATGTGCGAATTTACATCATTATCTAAGAAACAAAGTAATTCTGACGACAGATATCCAATAATATTTACGAATAAAATTAATCATATATAAATTGTGAAGTAATGTAACTAACTGATGACAGTAAAAAAAATCATAATAAAATGTAAAATATTCATTTGTAAATCCCCAGTCTACATTATAAAAAAAAATAAGATTTGTACCTAAAATAATCTTGTATGTTATGTCGATACCAATATTAACACATCACATCAAAATAAACATTCAAAAATAAAAAAAAATAAAATGTTTAAAACAAATCTATCTACAATAAATATTTCACCCCCACTCTGACAATCACCATTCATCATAATAAAAGATTCTAAAAATCTCTAAATAAAAAAAATTCTAAAAATCTCTAAATAAAAAAAAACTATTTACTTTTAATTAAATCTTTAAATTTGAATAAAGTGAAACAATTATCACTAAATACTAGTTGGATGATATTGAAATGCAAAATATTATGCTTAAAATGGTTTGAATCTAAAATAAATAATCAACGTTAACTTTGTTTGTGTTCATTATGCATTTCTCTCATTATTATACTGAATGTAAATAAAAAAAATTCCCTTATTAATATAAATAAATAAACAAGAATAAAAAATTAAATGAATCCATTATTAATGATTCATCAATACCTTACTCAAATAAAATAACATTAGAAATTGAGACAGTCCATCCACCTCAAAGTGAAATTCTGAAAAAATAAATACTTAATTATATCATAACGAAAAACAACAAAACGATTAACAATTAACATCCAATCGTTAACCCTGCATAACAATGTCTTTACTATGGAATTTAATACTCTATTCTTATCCAAATTAGAAAAAATATAAACCAGAAATGAACTTCTATTTATTATTTTATTTTTTAAATAACTCAGAGACCCTTTATTGGAAAAACAATTCATATTCTTTGATAGAGGAAAATTATTTTCATAAAAATAATCCCCTATATTATATTCTTCCTCAATTCCAGCCTTTTCACAATCATTAGTATCATTTAAATATGACTCGAATGCATTATTTTGAACTTTCATGAAAGCATCTTTAAAATAAGAAACATGATTCATATAAATGTTTGTGGACGTAACCGTAACTTCATTAAACGAGGAGCAAACAGGATTATATTTATTATGGTATTCCATTTTTATTATGTATTCTTTTTTAGACAACGTAAAATATGGGATGTATCCCGTTGACATCTTAATTAAAGAATTCATCGCTGAGCGAATAGGGACAACATGGTTATACTCATCTCGTTGATTATCATGAACCAATGTGGTAAGTGCCGTAATGGATTTTCTATGTTGAACTTCAACAACGTTGGCCTGAGGTGAATAAAGATACGAACAATATAAATAAGGAGTGTCATTTTTCTTAATTAAGTCCACTGATTCATTCATTGTGTAATTAACTTCGCTATCAGAGATTGAATACGTCTGCTCAGTATTTACAGGATCGACTAAAGGATCATGGATATCTGAATTATTATTATCATTGAGCAAATTCGAATCACTAAATTCATTCATTTCCACCTCACGTACACACTGTGTAGTTTCGGACTCCGTATTTGACAAAATTATGGAAGTATTATCCGTTAGTTTCAAATTTTCATCATTCGTAATTATTGATAAGTCTATATCATCGTTACCATTAGACAACTGAGGTGGGGAATCATCCACTAAAATTTCTTTATCCTTATTATCAACATCAATATCAACATATGGTATACCATAGAATTTTTTCAAGCTTCTAATTGAATCATCGTCAACCACTGATTTTTTCAATTCTTCTATCATTTGTCTAATTGCCCCATTACATGCTTCTGCCTGTAATCTCAAATCCCTCCATGTGTTTGCTGATGGTAAACCACGCATTTTTAATTGTATTTTTAATTCCTCGATTGATTTAAAAGCATATTTTGGAATTAGATCCATAATTATTCGTTTTAAAAATAAAAAAAATTGAACTAGATTAAAACTGATAATCAAACAATAAAATACTTCACAAATAATAAAAAAAAATGTTGAACTTTTGACACTTCGGTTCTTATAAAAAAAAACTGATTTCGGAATAATAATTTATGGTTTACATAAATGGACTACTCGAAAATAATATAAATGAATATAAAAATCAACGATTACCCAACTATTGTTCAATATTCTTTAGATATAATGAGATCTTAAAGATGTAACCAAAACTTTATTTTGAATTTGACAAGATGATTTCTGCATCAAACAAGTATATGAAAATTACGATTAACTTTATAGTATGTTGTATTAAACGTTCAAAAACCATAAATAACATAAGACTGACCTTAAAACGATTCTGAATAACAATAATTTGATAATATTCATCCTATAATCAACTATATTTAACGTTTAATATCATAGAAAAGAGATGTTTAATATTAACGCATTATACAATGTCAGAATGACAAATCGTATTTATGTCGGTAAGTAGATTTCTATAATATATAACAATTAATTGCTCGTGATATTCGAAATACAGAAAATATTGAATAGATAACTGAATCACATAAAAGTATGACCGTTTATTCACAGGTGGCGTTAATTCGTTTCTATAAAATTCATTGAACAAATAATTATTGATTCCCTTTAAAATAACAAATAATGACCTCTTTTTAAAAATAAAACACTATATTTAATGATAAACAAAATCACACCTCAATATGGGATATTAATCTTCCTAAAAATAACTGGAAAAATGCATAATAAACTCAAAAAATATATAAAAAAAAACTGTAGTAGTGAAAAATTCAATATAATAAATAATACCTTTTTACCTCCACTTATTTGTATTAAATGTGAGATTTTCCCTTTAAAATCATCTGAATATTATGGTATTAATGTAAAAGCTTCCAGAAGCGAATCTCGAATAAAACAAAATCCAAAATCTGAAAATTGTAAAAAGAATTAATCACACCTGTTAAACAACGATGAAAAATTTTCACACTTCCCCCTTTAACAAATAAATCCCCCTAGAATACTAATTGAAAATTATTTAACAATTCCTTTCCACACTATAATGAAATTAAAAAAAATAAATCTTGATAAAACACCAAAACTAAATTGTTCATATTTAAGAAGAAAAGAAAACATTAAAATGATTATGTTGAAATATTCTCTCTAAAAAAAATCACTAAGTTATTCTTCCAATTAATAATCAACTCTTTAAACAAGAACTTTCTTTTCAAAAAAAATAATCAAAATTGAATTTGTAAATATGACTGTTCACTTCCAAAGTTAGAAAAGATCTGTCTCCCCACAGAATGCAATTACAATAATACAATAATTATAATTTCCCTCAAAAAAAAAATACACTCAACAATAATTCTTGTCACTAGGTAATTAATAATTTTTTACTGAAACAATACATTCTGTACAACATTCTGCATATATAAAAAAATTCAAATTATGTAGGTAATGAAATTTCTTTTGACATTGAAAATTTGTCAAATATAAAAAAAAATCTTCAAATAAATGCTTCTGTATGCTGGAATAAAAAGAGACATAATAAAATTCAGATTCTTTCAACGATCAGTTATAAAATGATAGAAAAAACACAAAACAATCACTTAACTTTTGACGATGTGAGATATGCTCAAAGCCAAATTGTATTGATGTTGTACATAACTGAGCATCAGATCTTTCCTGGTCATCCTCCAAGCCATGTTGATCATCTTAGTGTCCTTGTCAGTTTTAAGGAAGGTTAAAAGGTGGGATTTATATGGAATATAGGAGTTCCTACCTAACGTAAACTTTCTATAGATTCTACCTATTAATCTCTCCCCTCCAAACACAGTACAACAAAATAAAGGTATAAAATTTAAAATCTGGGCGCCAGTCCTCACATAAATTCACGATCCATGAACGCCTAATAGTCCACGCCAAAGAATTTTTAAAAATTAAGCTCCTCGATGTGACTTTAATGAGAAGGGGCCCCACGTTGGGCGCCAATGAGAAGGTGTGTGATAATGGAACAGATTTTGATATGCTTCAACACTTCCTTCCACCAACAGTCAGCGATAGAGGCAATGAGACTCATGAAAATTTTACTCTCAGGGTCATGTTTTTAATCGTGAACTTATATGAAGACAAAATAAATTCAAACAATTATATTAAATTAAATAAAAATATCAACTGAATATGAGAGATAATGATGTACTGCATTAGGAAGACAGAGAGATAACGCACTTTGAGATATTTACATTTTTATTGTAGAAATAAATTATAATACATGACTCTAAAATATCAAACTTTGTTTGTATAGTACCAACTATTTCCTATAAGAGGAAAATGAAAATTGAATATAAAAGTGAAACTTTTAAATATTTGTTATAAAAATAATGTTAAAGATTGAAACTAATATATAACATGAATTTACATCAAAATCAAACCAAACAAAATTTCTTTCATATCATACTCAAAATCATGATTTCAATCTATATTAGGTTCAAACATAATGGATTCACATTCATATATTCAGACAATAAAATCATAAAGGTATAACTCATCTTACAGCTATGGAGTAAACATTATAAAACAATATCGACTCGCAGCATGAATAAGGAGATCCCCTCGATGACCAATATCTTCAAATGAATCCGGTTGTAGAAGATGTATTTAGATTTTAAAATTCTCGTGACTATTTGTATCTTGATCCCTCCATGTTACAATAAAATCCAAGTGAAGAAATTTGTTTGTGTCCAAGTAAAAATCCAAATGAAGAAATTGTCTCCGACAATTTCCTATATGTGACTCCTTTGTCATCAGTTATAAAATTTTAGGTTAGGCAGAATTAAATGTCGTACATTTCATCGTCGTGTATATGCAAGCATGGTAATTGCAAAATAATATCCAAATAAAATATATTTCCAATGGAAAACTAAATGGAATAACATTCGAATAATCCATTTGTAGAATTAAATAAAAATTATTTTCGTCAGAATGGGTGCGCAATATCAGGGTAGGATTGAACTTGGGATGACTGACATTTATATCAGCATCTAGATTATAGAAAAGAAAACAGGATTATTGGTTTGAAAAATGATCTCTCGCCAAACTATCTTGACATACGAACACATAAAACAAACTTACCCCAAATTCAGAAATTCAAATCGACGTCGGCCGCCATTTTCCTACACTGGCCGTACCGCTTCGATAGGTGTATGCAAAAAGAAAGAATTTGACATAAGCTTTGCTAATCATAAAAAATATTGCCACCTGACAAAAATCAATTTAGTGTGTTCGCACAAAAAAACTATAAATTCCCAATTATTAATTTTTCCCTATACATAATTTTCTATAACATGACAATACATCAAAGTGGGCACTACAATTGCATTATGTACGGCAATTTTGGCTTCCTTTGAGATGCTTGGATCGGACATTACTGGTCTGAGAGCTCCGTTTATTCTGTTACCTGCCATAACTCTTCTTTCAATGTCTTTATCAGGTCTTCCATTCCTTTCAAACATACTCCCCAAGTACAAATATTCCTCTACTTGTTCTAGCCATTCGTTCTCTACTTTTATTCTACACGGAGTCATACTTTCAGTTTTTTCGAATACCAATATCTTAGATTTACTCACATTCATTCTTAGTCCGTTCTGCAAGCATCCTTCATACACTTTATTCACTAAATACTGTAACTCATCCGCACACTCAGCAATCACTACTTTATCATCTGCATACATCAGATCACGTACATTTACAGTATTTAGTGCCAGGCCTATATTTTCATTCTTTAGTGCTCTTACGCAGTGATCAATATAGAGATTGAACAGCCATGGGGATAATACGCAGCCTTGCTTCACCCCCTTATGAATAGGGAACCATGTTGTCAGCGTATCGTTGACACGGACACAGGCTCCACTATTTTCATACAGAGACGCAACAGCACGTACTAGTTTGCTCTTCACTCCATACATTGATAGGATATTCCACAACTTTTCTCTATCTACTTTATCATATGCCTTTTCTAGGTCTATGAAAGCACAGAAAAGTTTCTGATTTTTATGCAGAACTTTTTCTGTAGCCATGCGTAAAGAGAAAATTTGGTCGATGCATCCTCTGCCCCCTACAAAAGCACCTTGAGCATCCCATATCTTGCATTCCGTAATCTTGCGTATTCTCTGGTCAATAATTCTTGCATACATCTTGCCAACCGAACTTAACAAGCTGATAGCTCTATAGTTTTTGCAGTCGAGTTTCGATCCCTTCCCTTTGAAGAGAGGAACTACAACTGCATTTCTCCAATCCGACGGAGTGTACCCCGCTTCCCAGCATTTATTAAAAAGCGACAGACACCATTCCGTTGATACTTTACCGCCACACTTGATAAATTCGGCTGCCACACAATCCACTCCAGCGGCTTTGCCTGTTTTCGCGTGATTAACCGCTTCTTTCACCTCTTCTTCCGTTATTTCATCTCTTTCATTCTCATCAATAACCCATGACCTCTGTCTCACTGTGTCACCTTGAACGCTTTCATACAATTCTTTGAAATATTCACACCACCTCTCTTTCACACTTTTGTCTTCGCTACATCGTTTCGGGAAATGATTGACAATCGGCCGTTGTGGGTTCGCCTGTACGACACAGTACGGAAAGGGGTGAGGGAGGGTGGAGGAGATGGTACATCGATCAATCATACACAACAGACAGACGGACGGCCATATAATAACGGGACGGCGGCGGGCGCGGTGGTGGTTCGTCAATCAAAACCGTTCGTTCTATTTCGGTCCGGGAATTGAGCAGGTGCACCGATGGGTAGATTACCGTACCCCATCTCCGATTTCCTCCAGGCAGGGAGAATAAAGAATGGAAAATAAGCAGATTGCAATGACATATTTTTTATACAATTAAAAATGTGATGTTTTTATATTCTCAATGCTGACGGAAATTATGTTATAGAACTCCATCTCATGAGTCATCAGTTGACAAAAGCCTAGTTAGCCAAAACGATCGCACTGTCAAAAGGAAAATACAGGCGGTTAGTGATCCAGTGTTCGCCAGTTCGAATCCTTTCATGAACGATTTCGTTTACCTATAGCACAAGCATTACTGCTTAGTTTAGAGAATTTATAAGGATGTATTAAAAAAAATATCGTACATCAGTTAGTTAGATATCTTACTCTGACCTAAAGTCCCTGGGTTCCATTTCATGTTTAAAATCTTAAGATAAAACATCTCTCTAACGAGATAGGCTGAGAGAACTGAACGCCATATTCTTCTATCCTGGCATAAATCCATACATCTTCTATTCAGTAGCGGAATTGCTTATAGAAGCCGAAAATCTTGGCTTGCCTATGAATATTATGTTAAGAAAAGACCTAATATTTGTTTGTCTGTTTTGTTGAAACCATAGGTACTACAAGATTAGAAATTGAACCGTTTGTAGATACGATACTTGACAGAGTCGCAAATTTAAATATTATTTTGGCACGTAGTTTTAAAATATTTTCATGGCCACTCATATGAACAACGATGCTAAAAAAACATTAAATTTTTGACATTTCCCAATTTCTTTTCAGCAGGGTTTGCCTAGTACGAAGGTTCTAGGCACGCCCTTGCTTCTATTATACATTTTATCTGCTGTTCAAACTTCAGAATGACGTTCACATGGTCGTGCAGTGCTACCTTTTCTTGAGCGCACATTACACGAACGAAGTTTTCAACGCTCAAAACAGGGTCCAAAATACAGGTAACTCAAAACATCGATTTACATGAGTATAATTTTCTCCTTTATTTACGACCCCTTCATTAGGAAATGATTATTTTATGTGAAAAATAGCAATATTATATTTTTCGCTTGTTCCGCGTTTCGTTCAACAGTGTTTTATCTTTCTCTCATTTTCTTCGTTTGACTTTGCATTTTGACTACTCGGCATTTGACTTTATTTATTTATTTATTTTGACACGATATGATTTTTTGGACCCTCACATTCTGTTTTCGTTTTAAAACATTGCTCTTTGGTCGAAAGATGCCAAATGAATAAAATATACCGCGAACGTCAAAGTTAACACAACACAAACGGCAGCCATGTTGACTCGTCGGCAACAAATAATTTCGCAGATTTCTGTTTTACGAAAAAAGACACAAAACGCGTTGAAAAATAGAACACGTTCTATTTCTTTCCCCACCGCGTTGAAAACCTGAAACTCGTTGATTTTGTATCATACATAAATCGTTCAACAACCAATTACAACAAATGAAATAATTCGCAAACACATTTTTTATGATAACTTTGGTAAATTTAGGTCCCGGGTGGGGCTGTTGTTGGTGTGATCCATTGGGGCGAAATTGAAAATCTTCGAGGTTATTCCTATCCCTCTATTCCCTCTCCCTTCCTGTTCTATAGAGGTTTGTACGCCAAATTCTTAATTAATAAGTATTTTTTTTCTTTGTCTATATTTTGTATTGTAAAGATCACTCGTATTATCTAGCCATTATCTCGTTCGTGTTAAGTGCACTTTGCACTGTCCCGATTTTCTTATTTTTACCAAATGTACGTATTTTTTCTTTGTCTATATTTTGTATTGTAAAGATCACTCGTATTATCTAGCCATTATCTCGTTCGTGTTAAGTGCACTTTGCACTGTCCCGATTTTCTTATTTTTACCAAATGTACGTATTTTTTCTTTGTCTATATTTTGTATTGTAAAGATCACTCGTATTATCTAGCCATTATCTCGTTCGTGTTAAGTGCACTTTGCACTGTCCCGATTTTCTTATTTTTACCAAATGTACGTATTTTTTCTTTGTCTATATTTTGTATTGTAAAGATCACTCGTATTATCTAGCCATTATCTCGTTCGTGTTAAGTGCACTTTGCACTGTCCCGATTTTCTTATTTTTACCAAATGTACGTATTTTTTCTTTGTCTATATTTTGTATTGTAAAGATCACTCGTATTATCTAGCCATTATCTCGTTCGTGTTAAGTGCACTTTGCACTGTCCCGATTTTCTTATTTTTACCAAATGTACGTATTTTTTCTTTGTCTATATTTTGTATTGTAAAGATCACTCGTATTATCTAGCCATTATCTCGTTCGTGTTAAGTGCACTTTGCACTGTCCCGATTTTCTTATTTTTACCAAATGTACGTATTTTTTCTTTGTCTATATTTTGTATTGTAAAGATCACTCGTATTATCTAGCCATTATCTCGTTCGTGTTAAGTGCACTTTGCACTGTCCCGATTTTCTTATTTTTACCAAATGTACGTATTTTTTCTTTGTCTATATTTTGTATTGTAAAGATCACTCGTATTATCTAGCCATTATCTCGTTCGTGTTAAGTGCACTTTGCACTGTCCCGATTTTCTTATTTTTACCAAATGTACGTATTTTTTCTTTGTCTATATTTTGTATTGTAAAGATCACTCGTATTATCTAGCCATTATCTCGTTCGTGTTAAGTGCACTTTGCACTGTCCCGATTTTCTTATTTTTACCAAATGTACGTATTTTTTCTTTGTCTATATTTTGTATTGTAAAGATCACTCGTATTATCTAGCCATTATCTCGTTCGTGTTAAGTGCACTTTGCACTGTCCCGATTTTCTTATTTTTACCAAATGTACGTATTTTTTCTTTGTCTATATTTTGTATTGTAAAGATCACTCGTATTATCTAGCCATTATCTCGTTCGTGTTAAGTGCACTTTGCACTGTCCCGATTTTCTTATTTTTACCAAATGTACGTATTTTTTCTTTGTCTATATTTTGTATTGTAAAGATCACTCGTATTATCTAGCCATTATCTCGTTCGTGTTAAGTGCACTTTGCACTGTCCCGATTTTCTTATTTTTACCAAATGTACGTATTTTTTCTTTGTCTATATTTTGTATTGTAAAGATCACTCGTATTATCTAGCCATTATCTCGTTCGTGTTAAGTGCACTTTGCACTGTCCCGATTTTCTTATTTTTACCAAATGTACGTATTTTTCTGTTTTTTATCCATTTATTTCTGTCCAAAATATAGAGTAGACATAAGATAAATAAATGAATGGCTGTGATTTTCATCCATTTGACAACAACAGCATTACAGAACAATATATAAATAACACGGACAGTATATATGGTCACAGGTCAACGGAGAGCTACTAAGGGTGACCACAGCGACGACTTAAACTACCGTCGATTTATGGTGATGCACAATGGTATGGCGAATGGATCGGTGCTGAAGATCGCTCGCCAAGTGTAAATATTTTGATCCGCGAAGATTTGGCAGCGGCGACAGAGGATTAGGGGAGATCCGGGGTGGATTAGCCGAGCGGAGATCAATGAGTCACGATAATATGTTGGTGCAGATAAAATAATGCGTGCGTCACAAAATTAGGATCGAAAATTTCATTCGTCCATACCATCACGGCGTATCCAGCGAAAGGTGTGCGGTTGTGCATTACCAAATGGACGGTCTCGTCTAATTAAAGAGGGCACAACATTCAGAATGCGTGATGAAATTCATTGCTGAACAATGTGATATTAATTGTTGCCTGTTGTGTGTTTTCGATTAACCGGCTCTTGTGGGACACCCGAAAACGACGATGATAGAAGAGTGGAAGCACTATTCAAAGCCGGTGCCACACAGTAAGGATAGAAAAATTAATTTAATACTTAGTTGGTTAGATATCTTACTCCAGAGTCAATGATTCCGATATACCATACCATCAGCTAAACAAACTTCAATCCGTCTTCAACGCTGCTGCTAGGCTAATCACCGGAGCCGCGAAATTCTCACACATATCCCACCATCTACGAAACCTTCACTGGCTAAAAGTGCCAGAGAGAATCAAGTACAAATTATGTTTGTTGACTTTCAAAGCGATCCATCGCATGGCTCCCACGTATCTTTCAGACTTCTGCATCCCTCTCACCGTAAACGAGCGACAACAAACACTTCGGTCAGCTACCACATCCGTGATTGGCAAGTTGACTGAAATAAGTCGGTGATCGTGCTTTTTCTGTGGCCGGACCAGCCTCGTGGAATAAACTACCACCTGAACTGAGGCAAATCGACAATTTAGCACTATTCAGGAAACACCTAAAAACTCACTTCTTCCGCGAGTCTTACAAAAACCCCTTATATATTCAAAGCGCCCTTGAGGTGAGGTTATCACAAAAACGGCGCTATAAAAATAATCCAAATTTATTATTATTATCACGACACCATCACTAGGTTTCAATTCAATTCTCCAATAACAGTTTTTCAGTCTGGGTTTTTGAGTGTGTGTGGTGCTAGGTTTTCTCTGCCTACTCCAACATTAGGAGGTATGGCATGATTGAATGTATGAGTTTGGTTTTATTTTATTTATTTATTTTATTTTACAAAGGACAGTGCACACACAGTAAATGCATACAATTATTAAAAGGAAAAAAACAAAAATACAAATATGACATGTACCTCCTTACGTACTATATTTTATTTTTTTATTTTATTTTTTATTTTTCATTTGTTTGGAAACTTAACAGCTATACATTTATAATACTTAATTTCAAATGAGAATACAAAATAAATAGCCAATTATAAAGTTTCACATATTTAAATTATTATACATTATTAATGTTGGGTAGTCATTGTAAGATGGTGAGTGTATGTGGGGGAAAGGGAAGGGTAATGGATATAGGAAAGCGTTGATAAGGAAGGGATGAATGTTTAAGGAAAGTAGGTTTGATTTTTAACCAGTAATATTACCAATAACTGCGCGTAATTGGCGTTTCATCGATGTCTGTGTGGAGTTAAATATATCAGGTTGGGGGTCAAGACTATTGTAATAATTTAAGCATCTGTTGACATAATTATTCTGTGCGTAATTTGTTCTGCAGTATGGTGTATAGAAAAGGTGATTTTGGCGTGTTGTTTTCATGGGGCAGTTGAAAGAAATTTTTTGGAGTAGGTAAGAGCTGTCTACAAGGTTATTAAGTATTTTATAAAGCAGATAGACATCGGATATCTTTCTTCTTTTCTCAAGTGATATAAACCCATGTAATTTTAAAGATTGGTCATAATCATGGCGGTAAATTTTTTTTCTAAAATTAAGCGTTTTAACAAACCTTCTCTGAATCCTCTCAATTCTGTCGATGTGAATATTGTAACTAGGGCTCCATACGGTTGATGCAAACTCCAAATGACTTCTAACGAAGGCATTAAATAGAAGAACTAGCGAGGTTGTTTCTTTGAAGGATTTGGTTATTCTTTGTATGAAACCCAAGTTTCTGTAGCTTTTATTTACGACAGAATCAATATACCTTATATCAAAAGAAGACAATAAAAAAGAGTAGCGTCTAGTAAAGTCTGATTTTTTTAAGAGTGCCAAAGCTCATAGGGTGACCATGGTGTAAAAGAAAAAAATATAATGGGATTTTTTTTATCATTTCATGATATAAAACGGTTGTAACTTTCACATGCATATATCTTCAAAACCTTCAAATCTTTTCATACCTATTCTTACTCCCGGTACCATGCGGCTTTAATGGGTCTATATTATTAGGTATTTTCTGCAAATGTTAATGGGCATCTCCTGAGAAAGTAATATTTAAACAAAATATTTATTTGATACTTTTTATTAGGAAAATAAAATAATACATTATGAAGTAATTAATCCTTATAATAATAAACAGTTACATATTATTTTACAAAATAATAAATTATATCATACAAAATATTTACATAATAGTTCATTGAGGCAAACACACACATACATAACTATGTAACTAATACAAACAAATAATGGACACTTATTCTATACTAAGACGGTGATAACACATGTTTATAATAATAATTATATATCGATATTAAACAAAAATTAAATACATAAGTTAGAAATAAAAAATGAAATTCTTAATTTAGAACACATGGTAACCATAAAAGATCAAACGTGCGCTCACTTCGAGAGATAGATACGTACTGTCGGGTTTGTTGATGTTTGTTGTTAAGGACACCAAATGGTGTAAACCAATCAGCAACCACGAGTCTACTAATACATTTACATGCGTAAATACTATGCATTTTTTTTGTTTATGTATAGAATTGGCACTTTAAAAAAAATCAGACTTTACCAGCTCTTCTTTTCTGCATTCTTAGGTAAGGTTTGGCTGACCCAATTATTTCAAGGCCAGCAAAACTCGCTGTGCACAACGCTATTGTCGTTCCAACCATAATGTATGCAAGTGAGACATGGGTATGGCAGAAGACGCATGAAAGTAAAATTAACGCTGTGGAAATGAGGTCAGTAAGACGAATGTGTGGTAAAACAATTTATGATAGGATAAGGAATCAAGATATCAGAAGAGAATGTAAGATTGAAAGGGATATTTTGAGTAGAATGAAGATAAATGCTTTGCGATGGTTCGGACATGTAGAGAGAATGAACGATGAACGACTGACAAAGAAAGTATACAAGTCTGAAAAAAGTGGAATGAGATGTAAGGGTCGACCGAGAAAGAGTTGGCATGATCATATGAATGAGATTTTGAAAGAGGGGAACATACGAAGTCAGAACAACAGGAGAGCATGTATGACGCGATGTATGAATGTAAATGAGGCAAAACAGGTATGTCAAGATAGAAGAGTATGGCGTTCGGTTCTCTCTGCCTACCCCAAATAGGGTAACGGCGTGATGGTATGTATGTATGTAGGTTAGGTTTATGTTTGTTTATAATAATAACAGCGACTCGTTACGCGTTAGCGAGTTGCTTTATAAATTGAAATATAAATTATTATAAATAAAATTTATATATTCTTTTAATTTTTCGCATTTAATATAAAAATTCACAGCTCATTTGACTTAATACTACGAGATCTCAACCAATCAGAGAGCCAACGAATGGTAAATGCGGATTGTACTCTAGTTAAAAAGTGTGTGCGCGCATGAGAGAGAGTAACAATACGAATGTGTGTGTGAAAGAGATATCTAGAAAGAGTGTGAGTTTGTGGGTGGGTGTGCATGTGTGTGTATACATGATAGACGAACATATATTGACATATTCATAAGTTGATTAGAAAAAGAAAATATATTGTTGAGGGTGGTTGGTAAAAATAAAATAATAAGTACTTGTACCTACTAAAAAGAGCCTTAAAAAGGTGTATAACATAATTTGTAATTGAATATACCTTTGTTAATACTATTATAAACAGTTGGTTCTATATATCAATAAAAAGGTTTATAACATAATTTGTAATTGAATATACCTTTGTTAATACTATTATAAACAGTTGGTTCTATATATCAATAAAAAGGTTTATAACATAATTCGTAATTTAATATACCTTTGTTATTCTATTATTATAAACTGTTATTTCTTTATAACAATAAAATAAAAATAAAGTATAATGAGGATAATTTCATTATTTTAGATATACTTAAAAAAGAACATTTAAACTGGGAATGAATTATTTGACAGGATACAAAACGCAAAGTCAATTTAACATGTGTACGTTTGTTATTATAAACGGGGCCGAGAGGAAAACAAAACGGAATGCACTGGTCAAGAAGAAACAAGAGAAAGAGCACAAAAATAAAAATTACAACAACAATAATTATTATTATTTTGTGTGTTCACATAAATCTATTTGATTAAAGAGTGTGTAAAGGGCGCGCACCGCACAGTGGTCGGTCGTGCCAAACAATGAGAATGGCCGACAATACACAAACAATGTTGTGTGTTGTCTTATTTCTGAATACACATAAATGAAGCGTAAACATTCTCCGTCACTCTTCGTCCGTACCGCGCATACTCGACAGGAACTGTGTCAACGTCGCAAAAAATAAATAGGTGGTACATCTCTCTGATACAATTTATTTTTTATTCAACACGTAAAATTGACAACTTTCAATATTCATCATAAAGCTGTTATAGGTATTTGAGTCATATTGAGACTACCTATTTAGTAGATCGAAATAATAATAATAATAATAATCTAATAGAAATATCGATACCAAATACAGCAAATCTACAAAAGAAACATTTAGAAAAAATAGATAAATACATACCTTTAGCAGAACAGATAAAATCACAGTGGAAACAAGAAAAAGTAACAATAGTCCCAATAATATTATCGTCTACAGGCATCATACCAAAAACTCTCCAAAAAAATATAGACATTCCAAAGTTACCCCCATACGTAATCACAAACATACAAAAAACTGCAATTATCAACACATGCACAATAGTCAGAAAATTTCTACAGGTACCACTTTAAACAACTACACACAACCACACAGACACACAAACACATAGCCTCACAACTTGAGTACGCTCCGTTGTGAGGAAAGTTGCCGGATCATAGCCGAGATTAATCTATAATAATAATAATAATAAGTTATTTGTATAGCGCCGTTTAATTATTCGAGATCATACCAAGGGCGCTGATAGTTTAATGTTGTGTTGCTCTCTGAAACAAAGCTGTTTTTAATCCTTTAGTGAAATTGCTCTTGCTTTGAGCACTGCGGACATCTAGAGGCGGTGAATTCCACTTAATAGGACCACTCACACTGAAGCATCGGTCATATTAAGTCGCTTTGTTGACTCTGTCCAACTCCTTTAAGGAATTGTTACTCTGTGATCCAGATGACCTGAGTGTGAGATGCCTCCCAGAGAGATCTCTTCTCTGACACAGCTCTTGTATATATTTTGGTGCCAGGTTGTTCAAAGCATTATATACTGTCAAACAAATTTTGTAATCAATTCGCTCTGGACACTTCGTTTAGTAGTGGAGTTATGTGACATCGTTTTTCTGCACCGAAAATAAGTCTTGCCGCTGTGTTAAATACCATCTGTAGTCTATCGAGCTGATACTTCGGCAATCCAGCATAAATGCCGTTGCAGTAATCAAGCCGAGACACAACGAATGAATTTACAAGTGTTTTAGTCTCATTCTTGGGTAAATTTCGACGAATGTTTTTCAGTTGTCTGAGTTGAAAAAAACATGAACTGCCCGTTTTTGAGATTTGAAGGTCAAGTGACAACTTATTGTCCAAGTGAATACCCAAGAATTTGACACTAAACTTGTAGCTGGCACGAGTGTTTCTCCGTTGATGTTGATAGGAGTACTCTCAATGAGGTGCTGTCGCCGTGGTGAAGCCACCCACATAAACTCTATTTTAGATGGGTTCAGTTTAAGCTTGTTGCTAGACATCCACGTGGCGACTTTTTCGATGCACTCAACAACAGTTTCTACTTACAGACGATTTTTGCATATGGGATTACAAAATTTGAAGAGCAAGCGGTCATCGGCATAAGCAAAATGAATTAAATCCTTCCTTTTGAATCAAGTCGTCAAGTCTTTTTATATACAGAATGAATAAAATAGGTCCGAGAACCGATCCTTGTGGCACTCCAAATTTTACAATTTCCGATAAGGACATATTGTTATTAACCCTCACAGACGTGTTCTGATTACATGTTGTTTATTTGACGGATGCGAGTCATTGGTGGGGGTATATATAGTAGAGTCAGAGGGGCTGCCTCCTCGACTCTCGCTATACTGTTATTTCTTTAAATACGGAAGAAATACAAAAAAAACAGTAGACAAACGGAAAAAGACAATCATTCCATAAACAAAACACAAGAATTACATACAATCAAATATGAAAAAGAAGAATGCAGGATATGGACGATAAAGAACGATGGACATAGATGTAGGGCCCAGAAGACCAGGGGGGCAAGTCTGGTTCGACCGGCGAAATCAAAACCCTAGTGACTACCCATATCATGGATATAATTATCGTATGGAGTTCTATGACATCTAAAGATATTATAGAACTCCATATAATAATTATATCCATGATATGAGTACCTTGCCCCCCTGGTAGACCATTGACCACCTGGAAGTCCACAATAAACAGAGATCTCAACGAGGCAAGGGCCCGTTCGGAAGACGCGGAGGACAGTAGGACTTGGAGGATAAGGACTAGGAGAGCCGACCCCAAGTCCCAAAAGATCCCAAGCAAGCGAAGAAGAAAAAGAGATGGATGATAAAAACTGTAACGTAGTAAATTAAAAGGGCCTAGACTGTCATTTTTTTTTTGAAAAAATGGGCAACGTACAATAATATTTTTTAAACAAATATAATAAATAAGAATAGCAACTTAAGTAATTCTAACTTAATCAGCCCACCTTTGATTTCATGTCATGCAGTAAATGAAAAAAGGGTTATGGAATTTAGATTTGAATTTCAAACACATTAAATGTGTGTTGGTTGACATTAATTGCTTGATCGATCTTCGCGGAGCCAGACTATTTCGTGACGTCATAACACGAGTTAAACGATCAACGTTTTTACAACAAAAAATATTATTACAAGTCAAAAATATAATTTACCGTGTTCCGAAATTCGTACCAGTAAATTTTTGGCCCTTAGTACCAATCTGGGAAGAGATTAAACCACATGAGCGGACAGGAGATAACAAAGACTAAATACACCAGTAATACAATATGCTGCAAAGCTTCTAAGTTGGTATTTTTGACTTCAAAATTGAAAAAACGATGAAAAATATGTGGATTTGTTCAAGAGAAATAAATTCTCTTGAACAAATCGACAGATGGAATAGATCATCGGGTGATCGATAATATAATTGATCTGTTTCTGTTTATTTCATAATGTATTTTTTGTATATTTCATAACTGTATTTGTCTCTTGAATAAATAAATAAATAAATAAAATCAATTTGTCTGTTGAATAAAAAAATAAATAATTCACGACGATATAAGACATCAGTCAAACGATATTTGAACGACAGAGTATTTTTTAAAAAAAAATCAAGAAGCATATAATTGTTGTGACTACGCGCCAACCCAGGACAAAAATTTGGACCACAGAGCAGACAGGAGAAAACAACGACTGTTGTGGAGTAAATGAAAATTATGCTATGGAATGCAGATTTGAATTCAGACACATCAACTCGGTAACAAAATCGGTTGATCGATCATTATTAAGTCTGGGTATTTCGCGAAGGCAGAACACGAGACATTTCTCAAACAATCATTGGGACGCCACGGCGGCTTACCGCGAGGAATTGTATTCTTCACAATAATTCCTCGACATATGGACTCGCGGACATCAACGTTGACGATGAAACGGAACAATATTGATGGGACCATTTGTTCCTGTGGCAAACGGCGATATATCATATCGCACGGACGGAAGTCATCGCCGTTCGAAGAAGACTTTCCATTAATCAGAATTACGTCGGGTATTTCGCTGCTTCATTCATCAGTTCAACCACACAATCACGCCGTTTCCATATAAATTCTATGGACTTCTAAAATAAACAGGATCACAAGAGTTAGGCAACCATTTTCGCTATCCTTACAAAAAATTAATAAATGAGACGCACATTATGATGGATCAGTGGCAAAACGAGTATCGTGCTGGATTATTGGATAGTGGGTGCGAGTTTTATTTATTAATTTATTTAAGGGACAAACACAGTCTTATAAAAAAAAACAGAAAAAATACACTACTAAATGAAAAAAAGACATACCAAATACTTTTGTCCACAATTGATGTACATTAAATAATCATAAAGTATGTATACTAGCTCACCTTAGGCATAGCTTAGCACAGGCTATGCCTAGTGAGGGGGGCTAGTAACAAAATATAGAAACAAAAAGAGATAGCTTAAACTATGCAAGCACTAGTCCAACTGTCGATTCGTTCATGAGAATTCAATTCTCTTAATGAATCGACATTATTAAGCCAAGATGCGTGTACGAAGGAACATTTTGTATAGTGTAGTGGACTTTTTGCATGCTAATAACATCAACTAGAGGCCTCGCAGCATATATGTTCCCATACATGGGTTTACTCAGAATTCGGAGTAGAACATTTTATGTGAGTTTTGTGTGTGTGTGTCTGTCTGTCCCCCCCTTATAACTTTTGATCCGCTCAATTGACAGATCCCAAAATTTCAAAATGTATAAAGAGTTATAGGCCTACAAAACTTTTATACTCAGAATGGTGAATATTTGTATCAGTCAGGGGTTATCAACTTTTGAATTTTTGGTTTATTTTTCCATGTATCTCAGAAACCATAAAAGCTAGAACGCTGAAAATTGGTATAAAGATAGACACAAAATCTCAAATTAGTTTTTTTAAAAACATTCCAGGATTTCTCAAACATTTTTTATTAAGAAAAATATTTTTTTTATGATAAATTTATGAGTTTAACTGCCTATATTTCCATTTTTTTTAAAATATCGAAAAAAGCCGAAACACCCCAACTAGATAATTTAATTTTATATAAAAATATAAACATTGTTTTAGCACATCTCAAATTTTTTTTAACAATTTTTATAAAAATTAAATTTAGTGACGACATCACTTCATACAATTTGTATGGTAGTCGCCTATACACAATATGTAAGAAGACTTAATAGTTTGATACTTAAATCTCCAAACATACATACATACCATCATACTGTTTTCATATTCTGTGTAGGAAAAACAGACTGACCTCCATACTATCCTATTCTGACAAACATACCTACATGTTTTATTTATAGAAAATAAAATATCTTCAAATATTTATTAATTTGTGTTGTTTATAGTTTGGTACGTATTCTTTGATTATGCATACTATCGCCATCGACAGTTGGATCTCATGTGTTACATGCAACTAGTGGAATAATAAAATGATATTTATTAGTAATGAAATAGGTTTTATTAAAACTAATTTGACAAGAAAACCATTAAACAAACTATAATTTCAAAAACTCTTCTTTATTGAAAGATGCATCTTTTGAGGGTACTGGGGAATATATTTTCAAAATTTAATATACAACCTACTGTACGTTGGAAATGTAAGAAGCATGAACAACAGACGAACACGTATGAGACGATGTATGAATGTTGATGAGGCGATGAATGTGGTCAAGATAGAAAAATGTGGCGTTCGGTTCTCTCTGCCTACCCCGTGAGAGACATGGCGTGATGGTATGTACCTACTGTACTTCCTGCCTAGGTTGCGGCTCTAAGGGTCTAGGCAGTAAAGGCGGGGGTGGGCGGCCGACGCTGTTGTGCCCTCGTCAATTCTGTACTTAGAGAAGAGCAGGACGGACGCCTCTAGTCTCGCTCGGCAGTGACTCGTCAACTGTGGCGAATGTTGTTTGGTCCGGGCACACCGCCGGCGCAGACGTCGGGTCAGACATTCTGTGTTGACATCTGTGACGTCAAATCTGACAGGTGATGATTGCGTCGGATGCCCCCGGTGTTAGCCCGCCAAGCTTTCGGACGCCAACACGAGGACCGAGGGGTGCGGGGGCAAGCCCTTCCGTTCGATCGGTTGTGCTAGGGGCTTGCCCCGGCTGCCGATCTTGAGCGGTTGCCCCGCCGTTTGAGGTTGGATTCTCGGGGGCAGTGGTTAAACCCGATGGATGGTGGATATTTTGTGTTTGTCCGATGTTGCGTCTGCGTCCGGTGGTGAACAGGGCCAATGGGCTCTATAGCGTCGCCGGCGTGGAAGTGGATCGCGATCTCCCTCGATGTACTGTACTTATGTTTTTGCTTTAATATTTCTACTCAACTGATTATGTATTACACCTTGCCTTGCAGGGGAAACCAGAGGCTATATGGATGTCTGGAAGACACACAGAAAGTTAGAAAGACAGTTGGGAGTTGGGAGACTACAGGATGCAGCAAACCAGGTCAGGAGAAGAAGAATACAAAGATTTCAATTTATTAATTTATTTGTGAAAATATATTTTAATAAACGTTGGGGAAATCGTTGCAAGGTTTTCGGACGTTAACCGTCATTTTCTTCTTCTTTTGTTTCAATCCTGAAGATATAAGTTGGCAGCATTAAATTGATGCATCTCCTCTTCCACTCCGCTTGGTCTACATCGACTCTTTTAATCTCCGTGTAAGAGGTACACTGCATGTCGCGGCACACCTGTTCTAGATACTCCCGGCGGGGACGCCCTCTGCCAGTTCCTTCCAAGATGGTGTGTAGGAGATCCTCGTGTCGCAATACATGGCCTATCCAATTTGCACGCCTTTTTGATATAGTGTTTGACAGGTGCCTGGCTTCCTCAATTCTGCTGAGAACCTCATCATTTGTTATATGGTCCCTCCAAGATATGCCAAGCATTCGGCGATAGGTCCACGTCTCGAAGGCCTCTAATCTTTTGCGTTCTCTTTCACCGATGCACCATGTATCACAACCATATAGCTAAATACTCCATATACATAACCGTCTTCAATAACAGATTTTTTAACAGATTTTTAATTATCTCAATAGAGACGAAGTTGGAATATTTATTGTAGGAGAACCGGGAAATCAAGGCACCTACAGGGCTTACGACCTGTCATCGGCTGGTTTACGTGATCACTTTATGCGCTTGCGCAACGTTCACCAATTATGCCTTTATAATGAGATCCCGATCAATTCAATTTTTGAAAGTTCTATATATTGTAATACTGAAATTCTTTTCGCTTGAAAATAAGGAATTTTCACTTCAGCCATCTATGGGTGAAATTATGAACAACAATCTTATTATTTTTTATTTATTTTGTTGTAGCGCCATCTATTGAGAGAATTGGTTTTTTTGTAAATAATGAAAGCTACAATTCTTATATCTGAGGTGACAATGCATTTTTCGCATAGAAGTCACCCCTGAATTGCAACAAAATAAATAAAAAATAATAAGATTGTTGTTCATAATTTCACCCATAGATGGCTGTAGTAAAAATTCCTTATTTTCAAGCGAAAAGAATTTCAGTATTACAATATATAGAACTTTCAAAAATTGAATTGATAGGGATCTCATTAAAAAGGCATAATTGGTGAACGTTGCGCAAGCGCATAAAGTGATCACGTAAACCAGCCGATGACAGCTCGTAAGCCCTGTAGGTGCCTTGATTTCCCGGTTCTCCTACAATAAATATTCCAACTTCGTCTCTATTGAGATAATTAAAAATCTGTTAAAAAATACCTTTGACTCCCGACAGGGAAAAAAATCCAATGTTTGCGCATATGCAATAAAAATATTCGAACAGATTTTTATTTTTTTTATTTTTTTATTGAGTAATATAATATGAACATACACATAGTACAAATATTTAAATTAATACAATTTTTTTTCTCAATAGGTACTGTCCCAAAAAAGTTAAAAACTTGTGCTTGGGACAGGAGCAAATAACATATCTACATTTACCATATTACATACATTTTACTTATAATAATAGAATCATTTAATAAATTGCAAATCAAGTTCAACTTACAGCTAATACATACAGATGATTAAAGTTTATTTTTGTTTTTTTTTAGTGAATATAGAATAAAAACCATAATTTATCCAAAAAGGAGAAAAAAATAAAGATAATAAATAAAGAGTTCCTATCACTCGTTCAGGCCATATAACATGTACTGCTCCTAATGAGGTTTTCATCCTTTATTGTTCGTTCAATATTGTACATATATGTCTTTCAAGATGGGAATCCACATCATTGGTGTATTGTATCGTTTGTTTCGATAATAACTTCATAGAGATATATCATAAACAACATAAAAAAAATACAAAAAAAAAATGTCCGCATAGGAATCGATGAAAAATTACACGCTTCCATCTTGGCACACTTCCACTCGGCGGCGCGGCAGATGAAACGGAAAGATTCTGGCGTTCGAACAATTAGAACGGAACACTGATTGTGTCGGAACACGTTAAAAAATTCATTCTTTTCACGTTTTGTTTTTTATTATAATATAGGATATACGGAAAATGCGGTTCCTAGAATGACTCGAGCCAAAAGAAGGAAGAAGTTCGGGGAGCGCACATCGCGTGGCCGAGGGCCAAAAAACATGAAAATCAATTTCATCTGTAAACGATATTTTTCGGGACAAAAATGAAAGAATTGGCAAGAATTCGAGAATACTAAACAATGTTTCGGTATATAAAATATTATTTTCCTAAAGAAATGTCATACTTCGATTACCGTACACCAATTTTATTGAAATATGGAGAAAAATTGAATAAAAACTTGTCCGTGTTGTACTTTTGATCTAGCCATGCGTTGATATCTTTTGTAGCGAAAAAATGATGCTAGAAAAGTACAAAATCCACGATTGCGGGTCTAAAACAGATCAGAACTTTAAACGATATGTTTCGTAAAAGCATTTTAGGATTACTTAATTTCACAAGCCGATCGTTTTGGCCGATTTTGTTTGGCAAGGGTCTAATCGATCGTCGATAGAAAACAAATATTTGTGTAACTTGTATAACTTATGTAACTATTTTATTTTTACTTAACTTTTGTAACTTAATTTTCTCTCATTTATGTAACTCTTACTTGTGTAACTTACGTGTGTGATTTTGTAATGTTTTGTGTATCCATAGTTGGACGTCCAGCACTCATAATAGAAACCAATATTGTTTTCTTGTGAAAATTCAGAAATGTCTGTCGATGTACCTTTTTTATACATAAATAAATAAATCTCAAACAGTGATTCGATTCAGTAAAACGGATACAACAGTTCTACGATAACAGTACTGTAAAAATTGAAAAAAAAAACAGAATCCAAGATAATAACACTGATTTTATCAGTTGATAGAGATAATAACAATAACAGATAATCAAACAAAAACATCCGATATCCTATTGTGGGCTCCGCCGAGAAAATCTACTAGATTTATAATTCGAGTTCAGCTATGCTTTAAAATCAGCGCAGACCTTTCGGATTTCAACCGACAAGTGTAAAGAAAAAAAAGTACAAGGCACGAGGAAAACTTTAAGACAAAAACACTATAAGGCTATTTACTACGGAAACAAGTAAAAAATGAATGAAATAGCCCATTAACCTTTTACGGGACGCCATCATTTTGAGTTAGGGAGATTGCTCTCGGTGAAATATTTCGATAATAAAGAATATTTAGTCGCACGGGGGTGGGGTAGGCGGCGCAGCATAGCACCTGTTGTCATTCCGTTCAATACTAATGAGCGGGTATTTTAAGACGGTGGAGATTTTCGCTAGAAAACAAAAGAGACAAAGAACTTAAAAAACGCAGGAGCAGTAGCCAATTTGGCGTTGTTTGTGAACTCAAAAGATAAATTATATTATTTGAAATTCAAACATCCAAAGAATCGCAGAAATATAACAGGCAGGACCTACGTGACGGAAAAAACAGTTATTTCTCTTATATAAGAGAAATGTATTATACCCAAGATGTTATCAGATGGGAGAGACAAGATATTGGAGAGATCATGGACTTCCAAGACATGGACACCTTGCTTTACATGAAAAAACAGAGGGAAGAAGAATGCATGGAAGACTCTCCAATAGGTGGAAAGACAGCCGGGAGCCCACATCACAAGTGGCAGCAAATTCCTTGCAAACAGGCCCCATTGTTCTTCAACCAGTCTAAGAAGAAATCGTGCCGATCCGTGGTAAAGTTTCGGAGTAATTCAGCAAATTCCGGAGTCACTCGTAGTCGAACGACCGAATTTTGGAGACTGACAATGTTGATAGTCTACAACAAATCCCGCAGGAAAACAATGAAAATAACTCTTGTTTCCACAGGATTTGAAATAACTAGAACTTTGGGTCAAAAGCCGGCTATGAAGACTGACGAATTTGATAAAAAACGGATTTTTCTCACGCCGCGTCATACAGTCGTAATAGTTTCCATAACATTGAATCATTTTTTAGAGTATGCCCGCCGAACCAACCCAGATGCGCTCCTAGATAATGAGGTATTCTGTTCAAGTTCACCGAATACGCCATCGTGTATAGGTGTATGTTGGTGGCCCATTGCGTACCATTTTCGATATTCAAAACCTACGTTCCATGTCTACTTCTTTTTCTTCCTCTTTTTGTAGATCTATGATCTGTTTTACAGGTCCTGGGACGAGGATGTCCAGCTCTCCCTCCATCTCTTTGATGGTCTTCCCGGTGGTCGGCGTCCCTTTGATATCTCGCGCATTACAATCTTTGACAGCCTTTCTGGATTCATCCTCTTAAAATCGTCTTCTTTGCCTGCTCCACCTTACAATATCCTCCACATTGCAGGTTCTGCGGATCTCCTCATTGGGGATTCTGCGGATCTCCTCATTGGGGATTCTGTCTCTGAGGGTTCTGCCCAAGATAGGTCTTAGTGTTTTCATCTCATTCCCATTTGTTTCACTTTAAACCAAAATACTATAGAAGAAGGGACCACAACGTCATTTTGCGAATGGACAAGAAGAAGTTCGTATGCTTTTTAATGTATTTATTTTATTTTTATTTTATTTAATTCTGGGAACAGACAGTTAAATACAGCTTTTGGGAAAACAAAAAACAATATATATACAAAACCAGTAAAGTTCCCTAATGCTTTTATACAATCAAAATAATGGCTAGATAATACGAGTGATCTTTACAATACAAAATCTAAACAACAACAAAAAATATTTATTCATTAAGAATTTGGCGTACAAACCTCTATAGAACAGGAAGGGAGAGGGAATAGAGGGATAGGAATAACCTCGAAGATTTTCAATTTCGCCCCAATAGATCACACCAACAACAGCCCCACCCGGGACCTGAATTTACCAAAGTTATCACGAAAAAAGTCCAGGGTTTGTGAATTATTTAATTTAATGCATAACAAAATGGTAATGCATAACAGTAATCAACAAAAATCATAGAGTAGAAGATAAATTTGGGTTCATTGCTTGGTGGGTTTGATCGTGTGTACCTACTATACGCCCACCATACAGACTGGAAAATTCCAAGATATTTGGGTATAACATTTTTTTGTTATTTTTTTTTTAATTATATTATATCGAGAACATATTATAACGAAACCGTGAATTGTTTTCGTCTGAAAAGAAAACTTCTCGCGTAACAAAAATAATTTTTATGAGAGAATTCCTCTCGAGTTTTATAATAGATTCGCATAAACCACAGCAACAACCGATACTAGGGAAATGTCATAAACAACTCAGCGACCGGCGATTTTGATTATAAAACTTATGGTTAATGAGGATGTAAATATTATTGTAGCAAATACCTGTCGATGCTAACAACTCCAAGACCATTCTGATTATAGCTCGAAGGACTGTTTTATTTGGGTGCGAGAAACATAGCAGAACTTGAAGATCAAGACTTACCTGGAACAAAAGAAAATAAGAAAAATTAGCTCAATGTTAATAAAACATGGAAAATGGATATGATACATACTCCAAAGTTGATATTACAAAGGATGTCTTTATCCATACACTAATGACATACTTGGGAAAAATATAATTTGTAGGTACTACGAAATAGTTTACAATTTTGACTTTTTTACGCTTTACCGCTCCAACTGTTAAATAGGCAAATTACACCAGTATTCACAGACAGATATGACTTTTTGGTTGAAAACACATTTCAGTCACCTAATAATTAAAATGATTTTTAGACAAATAAATCCGAAAACAATTCACATGAGTCGTTATTCTCTATAGAAAAACGATATGATCTGCCAACTAAAACGTCAAAAATCCCCCGGAATAATGACTCAAAATTTGCTAACTACGAAATCTAGTATCTACATAAAAATGGATTTAAGTATATTTGTTTGTTTGTATGTTCGCGATGAACTCCTAAACCAACCATCCGATTGCGATGAAACTTTGGGAATTTGTTCAGCTCATTCCGAGAAAGGTTTATGCATTATAATTTATTTATTTATTCGATATCTCACAAAAAAAAATGAAAAAAAAATGTTTGTATTGAATTGATACTTAGTCGGTTTGTTCAGCAAAAATCCTATATACCTATATAAAAAGGTATATTATATAAAACTGGAATAATGCTAAAGGTTCAAGTAAGTTTATTTGTTTGAATAATTAAATAAAATTTAAATGAATGAATAAATAGGGACGGAAGGGATCGTAGGGATGGAAGGGAAAAAATACGGAATTATAATTAGTGAATCTAGATAAGAATGTTAAGTGATAAAAAGGAAACAAACCAAACAAACATTTTTATATATTTGGAGGTAAATAATTAAACAGGCCGGACAACGTCTGCCGGGTTTTACTAGTATTATAATAAAAACCTATGAAGTAATGTTATTATTTGACAGTATTTATTTAAATTTGAATGAAGTATTCTATGGAATTTTCAAAATTAATTGAAATATAATAAAGTTTAGTTTGTCGATCGACAATTCTTGATAGAACTCCATTGTAGATATGTTATAAATAAGATGTATTTTTTTTATATTTATAACATATCTGAAATATAATAAAAGAATAACAGAAACACGGATATGTCAAAAGTGGAATGTGAATATTATAACTTAATTTTCTATAAATATATGTAATGGAGTGTGAAATAAGTTTCTTTTCTAGGTATGCTTTTTAGTTACGTTTATAAATTTATGTATACAAAATTAAATATGTTTGTTAAAAATATGATATTTCTCTTTTAGGAAACTCATCTCAGTTTTATTTCGCCATTCACCCACTTCAATTGATATAAAACACATTTTATAAATTTAATGAAGACTTGACAAGATCAGTTCATATTCTTGGCGATCAACTACGAGATCATCGTTCGTCTACGATGTCCATCACTACATGCTTTTTGAGGCATTCTGATTCGTTCCTGGCAACGTGTCAATCAAGACATTTTCTTACTAAAATCAAGTATTTCCATAGGTTTTAATGCTCAACGCAAAGCGCTGTGAGCCTCAGGCATATGGCGGAACTGTTTCGAGGGATGAAAAATAAAATAACACACACACGTAGGGGGTGAAACGAGCTAAAAAGCCAGAAAAATGAACGACGATAAAATACTAGCCAAGCCATAAAGGGTGAATTGCTTGGTTTTTGGGAAATGTATCGAGTTGGATTTGGTTTGGGTGTGGTCATTGTTCACCATCAATAAAACGATAGTTTGTATGTTGGAAACAGGAAAAAAACGGTAAGATTTATTGAGTTACTTTGTATCGATTTAAGGCATTCATTTTTTAGCGAGTTGTCGCCATGACATTTATTTATTTGTGTAACCATTTATTTAAATACAGTTGCTGAGTAAATAATTAATTTAATTTGTTGTATAATTTTCGCCCAACATCTTGAACGAGCTTCCGGTTGCGCATAGCACAAATTTGTGTCTGTTTGCTTCGTTGATTTACGTGCAAATCGCCCCTCTTCTCGGCTAAAATTTCAAGATGTTTGGCTACAACTAAACCTACGTGAAATAACATTGACTAGTTTTATGTTTGAAAGATAAGAACTCATTTTGTATAAGTTTGTCTTAATAAATTATTATTTTGATTAATTGTAGGTACCTTTGTATACTCATTTTGTCAAAGTTTGAATTCGATAGGTACTCGTTTTGTATAAATTGTCTTAGAAAATAATTATTTTGATTTGTAGTACGTGTACTCACATTGCCAAAGTTTGAGTTAAATTGGTACTCGTTTTGTCTAAATTTTGATTAGTATATAATTATTTCTATTTGTAGAAAGTGTACTCACATTGCCTATGTTTGAATTAAATAGGTAAGTACTCAATTTGTCTTTATTTTAATTGGTAAATAATTATTTTGATTTGTAGTACGTGTACTCACTTTGTCCAAGTTTGAGACAGATATGTACTAATTATGTCGAAATTGTATAGGTAAATAATTATTTTTATTAGTAGAACGTGTATTCATATTGCCTTAGTTTGAGTTAGAGTGGTACATACTCGTTTTGCTTAACTTTGTCTTGAAAAATAATAATTTCGATTTGTAGAACGTGTACTAACATTGCCGAAGTTTGAATTAAGATATGTACACATATACATACACGTTTTGCCTAAGTTGGAGTAAGATAGGAACATCCTTGTACCTTATAGAACGTGTTATAACTTTGGCTAAGTTTGCGTTAAATAGGTAGGTACACATTTTGTCTGAATTTGTATTGGTAAATAATTATTTTTCGAATACAAAAGATGTATTATTTCATACTAACGCAGTGTTTCGCTCTAAGTGCACGGTCAGAACTCAGTCAAAAAAAAAAAAATGCTTCAACAATGTTGTAAGGCGGTGCAGTGAGAGCATCACTCGAGGTATAGAGAAACAGTATCTCTCTCTGTGTCATTATCTTATGTAGCAAAGCATAATAATGGACGGAGAACGTATGGCTGGCGGAGTGCCAACATAAAATGAGACAAATTACAAAACATCCATCATTTTTTCGTGTGGACCGCGACCATATTTTATTTTATATCGTCGTCGAATCTCTACATCCGATACAGAAGCGACGACGTCTTCAAGATTATAATATTGATTGAGAGATATCAGAAATTTCTCACGCGGAAGCGACGACTTAAATACATGGGGTATTATTTCAATTAAATTTAAATTTCTTCTTCTGGGTCACAATCTCTCTATCTTTCCAATTTTTCCGTTGTCCGACGGCCTTTTAATCTCATGGTAGCTAACCGACTTCCAAAAACAGAGGAGGTAATATTTGAGAAGTGAACTTTTTTATGCATGTTCATCGATTTCTTTTTACCGCGACGACCGATTTTCATGATTTTTTTTTCATTAGAAAGGGGATATCTTCCGATTGGTTCCAATTCAATTTAATTAAGATATGATCGTGGGATCCATGAGAAATTCACCAATTTCATAAGATATGATCATGGGATCCATGAGAAATTCACCAATTTCATAAGATATGATCATGGGATCCATGAGAAATTCACCGATTTCATTAAGATATGATCATGGGATCCACGAGAAATTAACCAATTTAATTAAGATATGATCATGGGATCCACGAGAAATTCACCAATTTTATTAAGATATGATCATGGGATCCACGAGAAATTCACCAATTTTATTAAGATATGATCATGGGATCCATGAGAAATTCACCAATTTAATTAGGATATGATCATGGGATCCATGAGAAATTCACCAATTTCATTAAGATATGATCATGGGATCCATGAGAAATTCACCAATTTCATTAAGATATGATCATGGGATCCATGAGAAATTCACCATTTTTTTCTAGTTGCACTTCAACGATAGTAACTCTTTACAACATTGTCCGATTATAATAGGAGGGGAGTGCTTCGGAGATGATCAAACATATGAATTTCATCGAGTTCTGAGATTTTTGATTATGGTTATCATCACGAGAAATCACGAAAATCATCTATTTGCGAAGGAATTTCGTATTTTTGTATAGGCAAATTGTGTAAAAGAAAATATAACTACATACATACATACCAAAACGGGATCGGTTTTTTTATATGAAAGATTATTGTAGTATAACTACGTAAATCAACTGAAATAAATCTGGTTCAACCAATTAAATTTATCACATTCGACTATAAATAAGAATTTGCAGGATCTCATAGACACTAAAATGGCACAAATCACCTTCGAGTTGAGTAGTTTGCCGAACTTGACCCTTTCTTAACCGAATTTTGAAAAAAAAAGTTTCATAATAAATGGGCAAAATATGTGATTATAAAGAGATTTTGATTTTATTTCCTTTTTGGAAATTTTAATGATTCCAATTGTCATAATTCATATATATAAAACTATATACTTTTCATAAAATAAAAAAAATCCATTTTTAATTATTAATTAAGAAAAAAATATATAGCATGCTAGAAAATAAAAAAAAAACTCACATTTATTAAATTTTGAATAACCCTGTTTAACAAGAAAAGCACATTTCGCAATGACCGAGTTTTCAACTGTCAAAATGCGATCACTACAGAAGTTTCCGTCACTCTCAGTATTGTAAGCGATCAAAAATATTGTGATTTTTAATTTAGAAGAGAAATAACACAGCTGATAACAATTTTCATTGATATATACGTAAAATACATTAATGCTTCCAATTGGAATCATCGGTTAAGAAAGGGTTAAAAAAAACCACGATGTTGGGAGCTGGATACAGGAAATTAGGGGCGGGTCTCTGTGTACAGTGTGTTCCATAGTTTACTGTCAGTGCACCGGCACATTCCGCCATAATTGCCGCAATAATACCGTGAAACACCCTGTGTTCAAGTTCTCCGGCGACAAAATTAATTAAATATATGAAACGTTAATGCTGTTGGCGTTGCATTTAAAATTTCATCACAACTCGTGAACCATTTGTTTGGCTAGCCAATAATCATTAGAGTATACATCAACTTTCATTTATATTAGAGATAAATCATTTGAACGAACTCCTGGACCAATAATCAGATGATGTTCATTTTATCGAAGCATTTAATTCAGTCACATGCGATTATCTCATAGTAAACAAGATCGTCAAACTAAATATACAATATAATTATACGCACAACGCGGGCTGGTCCAAGGAGAAATTAATCATCGGTATTGTCGACTGTTTGAAAAATGTATTCTGCCTGTGCTTACGTATGGTCTGGAAACTATCAACTATGCGAGGACCATACATAAGCTAAAATGCACTCAGAGATCCATGGAAAGACAAATTATAGGCGTAAATCTAAGAGACAAAATTAGAAATGAAGAAATCAGACGCCAGACAAAAGTTGTTGATGTCATGGATCGAGTTCAACATAAATTCATTAACTATTAAAATCATAAATTTCATTTAAATTTTACTGACTATAGGGAATCATTAAAATATCACAGACTCGACACTCTCGAATCTAGAAGAGTCTTGCACGACCAATCGCTGCTGCATAAAATTCTGAACGGTGCCATCGACTCACCTGAGCTTGTTAACCTAGTGGGTATCCATGTTCCAGGTAGAATGGTTCGCCGATCTGAACTTTTACATGTTCCGGTATGTAGAACAAATATCAGAAAGAATGGTACAATTCCATGCGTATGTGATTCTCATAACACGTTGTTCTCAGCCGGGGCGGGGTGGACATCTTCAATGTGAAATATGACAAGTTTCGTCGCGAGATATTGAAGGTGATACGCTCCTAATTTTCCTCCCTCGTACCCTCCTATCCATCCCAAATGTGTGTTTGTGTGTGTGTGTGTGTGTGTGTGTGTTTGTGTGTGTGCGTGTAACATGAGTTGTTTACAGTAATTTCTTGTTATTGATGGAAAGCTTGTTATTGGCTCTGAATTCTATGTTAAAATTTGTATTATAAAAAATGTAAATGAGCTGTTGGCTTCCCAAATAAATAAATAAATATATGCTACGAAGCCTCTGTTGGTATTTTTGGCATGCAAAAAGTCCACTACATCATACAAAATGTTCCTTCATACACGCGTCTTGGCTTAATACTGTCGATTCATTAATAGAATTAAATTATCTTGTACAGAACAAACAAGAGGGCAAGTCTGGTCCAACCGGCGAAATGAAAACCCTCACGATTACCCATAACATAGATATAATTATTATACGGAGTTCTATAAAATATTTAGATGCCATAGAACTCCATATGATATTTATATCCATGATATGGGTAATCACGAGGGTTTTGATTTCGCCGGTTGGACCAGACTTGCCCCCCTGATCCTGATTGTATCTAATATGCCACTCTCCGCTGTCACAAATCGAACCATAAAACCTTCTCATTACCTTCCTCTCAAAAGTTTCTTGGATTCTTTCATCAGTATAGATGATTGCCCAGCATTCCGATCCATATGAGAGTACGGGCTGGATAAGAGTTTTATCTAGAGCAAGGTTCTAGCCCTAGAACAGGATTTCCTAGATTTGGCCAGCAGTCGACTTGTTTTTGCCGTTGTAAAATATAGTATAGTGTGATGGAAAATAAATAAAAACACGTAAAATAAAAAAAATGCCAAGGTGACGAACACTAAAATTAAACATAAATGACTGCGGATGAAATAACGTAACGACAGTAGGACAAAGGACTATAGTAATAACAACGATTCCAATTTACATGGAAAATGAAAACAAACCTCCGTCAATCTCTTTCCCGGTCCTACCCACACCCAATGCTTATTTTTTACTCCTCACTAACACAAGGTGATATAGTGGGGAGTTATGATTTCGCAATTATTTAAGGGTATTTTTTTTTTGCAGATTATCAACTAGTATCATGCTGAGATTGTATTCTGAAAGTTTCATCACAATGTATCTGTGTGTGTGTGCTATGTACGGCGTGTTCATTTTTTACTTTATCGATTATATGTAGATTAAAGTACTCATTCGATTCTATTCAAATTTTGCAAATATGTATACCTAATACTCGATTAGATCCCATTAGATTTTGAACGATATATGAATAGTGCTTCTCAATTTTTTTAACTGTCAAATATTTCAAAGTGACCCCAAGCTCAGGAAACTTAAAATTTTAAATTTTTGCTATCAAATTCGTAAAAAGGCACATCACTTTCATAAAATGGCATTGAAGAGTTATCAAGTTTTCATAATAAAATATTTAAATAAAAAATAATTTAACAAACTCATTTCATGAAAATGTTGGAAATTTTCCATACAAAATTTGAATACTTTATATAATGACTTGTTAGTGAGAAGTTTAGCGTTGGCCACAACCCACTCGTTTTATAAATTGTTACAAGCCACATAAAACAGCCGTATTTTCACAGTACGGTAGAAAGAGAAGGACAGAGAGAAACGTCAGACTTGGTAGAGCATGAAACAGGGATGTAATAAATGGAATCGAATCGAACGATATAATAATAATAATGTTTGATGACTCAGTGACGCTCTAAGCCGTTCATAATGACCGGAAACAGACGCTCAAAAGACACTCTGTGGCGTTCAGATTGAAAGTCGAGTGTACGCACCAAACGCTTGGTAAAATTATCGGGTGAAAAACGCTCTGACAGTTACAGTATCTGTTGAATTCTAATTGTTTCTATGATATCTATTATGTCAGTTGACATTATTTATGATGATAATCATGACAATATACATTCACAAGAAAAAAATTTATGAAAATATCATTCCAAAATTTCCGATAAAAGGTCTCAGAGATAATTATTTACACCACTGTCTAATTCTTGTCTTTCGATGAAAATATAACCTAAAAATAGACATGTATGATAAATGACATTTGACATTTAAAACGCCCGATGCTGCGTTCAGATTTAATTTTTTTTATTTATTTAAGATTTGGTACATGGTAAACATACAATATACATAAACATAATATCAATCACCAATAAATAAATGAACAGAGTAATGGATAGGTATATTTAAAATTTGAATTTTTTAAGATTCAAGTAAACGTAAAAAATCTTCGTCAAAGTAAGAAAATCTGAAATTTGGCTCCACCGCAGAATTCTGAGAATATCATGAAGTGACATGGTCAGTAACACTAAAGTACTACGTAGAGCCAACAACAACAGCTAATATTATTCATCAATGTTAAGCTCCGTAAAGTGTCGTACTTCGGCCACATTCTGAGATATGTAAAATATACCATCCTTCAGCTTGCCATGAAAAGTAACATCGAGGGTCGTACATATAGGGGTCGGAAGAAAACAGCTTTCCTGGCTTCGAAACATCCGGATATTGACCGGTATGAAAACTGTGGAGGACATGGAGGCTTTTTTTACGTGGTCCTCAACGTTAGGGGTACCTGACATGACACGAAAAGAAGAAATCCTCACACAAAGCGAAGTGACTAAGACGTCCTCAGGGCGCTATCAAATAGAAAAATTACCGTTCCCGAAAATACGGGTTCGTGAATATCAGTCACGTCGCGCGACCCTGCGCTAGACCGCATCGCACCGCGAAAAGAGGTGAGTCTAGTCTAGACGAGCAACAGATGAAGAGAACAAAAGCGGATGATTGATGAACGAATAGTAGACCGATACACAGACACAATATCATACAGCCGGCATGGCATGGCATGGCATGGCATGGCATGGCATGGCATGGCATGGCATACCACGACATACCACATACATACCTACATCGACATAACCAAAATAATGTTACAAACACACACATGTGTGTGGGTAGATAGAATGGCGGGAAAATACTTAATTATTCCATTTTACGACGGGCGGCGTTCAGAGAGACGCAGCGTTAGTTTGAGGAGCGTGACCAGCGTTTTGTTCCAGTAAACCAGAATTAAACATGCGCACAACTCAATATATAGTATACGTACCTACATAATAATAATAATAAAACTTTATTAGCAAAAATAAAATTCAAACAAAACATCATGTAGGTACAAAAGAAAATATTATAATAGCCAAAAGGCGGATTCGGTAATAATAATAGTAACTTTTATTTAGACGTAAAAAATACAAATTTAATACATCTAGTGTATTATAGATGGGTCGGTGGCAGAGCGGTTAGCGCGCTGGGCTAGTAATCCAGTGGTCGCGAGTTCGAATCCTGCCTCGACCGATTTCGTTCACCTAAGCACAAGCATTTATTTGCTTATTTTAGGGAACGTAGGAAGATGTATATGTACTTGTTTAACAAGGACATTTTCATTTAAAAAAATAATAATAAGTATATAATTTTGGTACAGAGTATGACACTAACAGAGTATGGCACTGAGAAAACGTATATAATTGGTACAGAGTATGACACTAAATTATTCATCATCAAAAGTAAGTAAAAGTATGTAGAACTTCACTTTAATATTTTTTAACTAATAAATTAACGTCTTCCAGTCAACCTATTTCAATCACGCCATATACATGATAATGGAATAGGCAGAGAGAACCGAGCGACAAACAATTCTGTTTTAGCATTAATCACGTTCATAGCTTTTAATACATGCTCGTCTGTTATTGACACTTATAACGTATCCTTCTTTCAGAACATTTTTCACAGGGGCGTTGCAATGTTTTCTTGGCCGGCGAAGTTATATTAAAATGAAAACGAGTGGGCTATGGCCAACGCTATACTCCTCCCTACCAAGTAATTCCACAAAGTATTCTAACTTTGTGCGGAAAATTTGCAGCATTTTCATGAAATGAGTTTGTTTAATTATTTTTGATAAAAAAATATTTTATTACGAAAACTCGACATCTCTTTTCAATGCCATTTAATGAAAGTGATGTGTATTTTAATCATTTTAATATACATTATTTTCTAAATTCTACATATGATTATGGAATGTTAATGCTGTATTGAGTGATTATTTATTCCTGATTTTTGACACGTAAATAACTATTCAAATTTTATATATAAAACTTTCATCATTAAAGAGTTTGTTAAATTATTTTTGATTTAAATATTTTATTATGAAGACTTGATAATTCTTCAATGCCATTTTACGAAAGTGATGTGCCATTTAGCAATTTGAAAATAACAATATCAGTTTTTTTGTTTCCTGAGCTTGAGGTCACTTAGAAATATTTGACAAGTAAAGAAAATGAGAAGCACTTATGAGATATCCTTTAAAATCTAATGGGATCTTAGCGAGTATGAGATATACATATTTGGGAAATTTGAATACAATTAAACGAGCACTTAAGTATATAATCGATAAAGTAGAATAAACACGCCATACATAGCACATAGTACACAGCACACAGCACACAGTACACAGCACACAAAGATGCATTGTTTTTTAATACAATCTCAGCATGATACTAGTCGATTATCTGCAATAAAAAAATATCCTTAAAAATTTCGAATTCATAACTCCTCACTATATCCCCTTGGGGTAGTGAGGAGTAAAAAAAAAGCAATTTTGTAGCGCTATCGTATTTCTAATATCACATTTTTTTAATTTTATTTTAAGGTGAGTACACGTACTGCATATAAAAAAAAACAATGACACATTGAAGTCAAATAAACACGCCATACATAGCACATAGTACATAGATACACTGTGATGAAACTTTCAGAATACAATTCATAACTACTCACTCCCCCTTGGGGTAGCGTGGAGTAATCAAATGAAAAATCATAAAGGTAGGCGCGCATGGAAGCTAATTTCTTCGGCCGATTAATTATCGGTGAGCTACAACATACGAATTACATGTAAGAGCGCGCATGAAAGCTAACAGAATCGGCCGATTTTAAAATCTGTGACGAGACACAAAACAATCGGCGGATTTTTTGTAACCAATCCTGTTGTATGAGAGAGCGCGCATGGCGCTTGCTCACCGATAATTTAATCGTCCGAGCGCAGTAGATCGAGAAGTACGTTGTCAGTGTTGTCAAACGAAATGTCAGAAAATATGTATGAAATAAATATTGATTCCGAACAATTAATTACATTAGTTGAAGCACGTCCTTCTTAGTATAATTAAAAATTAAAAAAATATAGTGACCCGCCAAATTAAGCAAAAATTGTGGTTGGAGATTAGCGAAATTTTAATAACTGGTTGGTGTACTTAAAAAACTCCTCAAGGTGTGATCTTAAATCTTCGTAGGACCGGACAAATCGTCCTTTCGGTAATATAGCACGTATTAGCGGATGAACCCAGCGATTTTTTTTGACATTTCTTTTTACGCATTTTGAGGACAAGAGCACAAAAACATGCTACTTCAAAAAAATCCATATTTCTAATCATAAAGGTATTAAAAACTTATGAATATACATATTGTATTTTAAATATATGAATGTTGACCGCCGCGTTATTTCCAATCGTACGATTCTATAAGCTTCCATGCGCGTTAGAACCGATCGGCCGATAAATTAATCGGCCGATGAATTTAAGCTTCCGTGCGCGCCTTACCTTACTCTCCAATATTTAAAACAATGTAGAGAAAAGTAAAAAAAGGAGAGTCGCTTACATCTTTAGATATTTTATTTTTATTTTATTTTTTAATTAACACATACAACATTAGATAGTTTATTACATGGATTAATACATATGATAGGTACATGAATATTATCTAAATCTAATGTCAGTTACATGACATGTGTCAAATACATTTTGGTTTGTGTGTGTAGCGTAAGTAGTAAAGTATTTTTATTATTTATTTATTTAATTATTATTCCGCTTATGTAAGAGAGAGGGTGTGTATATGTATGTGTGTGTGAGGGTGTGTGTGTGTGTGTGTGAGGGATGTTTGTGTGTGAGGGTGTGTATGTGTATGTGTGTGTGTGTGTAAAAGAGAGTATGTGGACTTAAGAGTGATGGGCCATGGTTAGCTATTGTTTTCTAAATTATCTATTTGGGATATTTTCCGTCGATATTCGTCTGGGGAGTCGTAAAAAATGTCCAAGTTTAAAATATCCACATACCTTGTGTAAGCATCCATGGCCCTATTGATCGGTGAATTTATTGCAGCATTTGTTTTATAATATTTGCATTTAAATAATGGTGTATGTCTTGTACGTCTTATAGGTATATTAAAGTCAATAAGTGTGAGTATATCGGCGGAGTCTATATGGTTATTTAAAACATTATAAATAAAATATATATCAGTCATTGTTCGTCGGTTCGCTAAACTTTGAATATTATTAACCGTTGTATTATTGTTGTATTTATAGTTGAGTCGTTTGATATGATAATACACTGACGAAAATTATTTACCTAACACCCGTTAAGAAATCCATGAACAAAATATACCTACTGTGAATTGTATGTAAAGTAATAAAAGATGTATGTAGCAAAGTGTAAAACATAGAATTCTTTTATCTTACGAGATGATATATTCGCTGCGGTACGTCAGTATATTGATGGAGACGCTCGAATGATTGGTATTGTCTCCTGGTCGGGATCTGTTGCGGTGGGCACGCTAATATAAAATTGTTATAGAAGCATCTCATTGAATGTTCCCAGTAGCTATGTAGTTAATCACGCAATTTTTCAAATCTCGCTGATGAACAGCGACGTTCGCCTAACAGCGGAGACCAAATTAATGATGAACATTATGACAAAACATCGGTATAGTTGCATAATCATTCTTCGTTATACGCGACATAATTCATTATAACTAGCTTACATAATTTTTAGCGAGTTTTACCCCGCATCTCGTACTGAAGAAGAAGCGGTGGAGTTATTTATTCCTTGAATAATTACACTCAACATTTGGGTTTAAAAGAAAATTACAATATTCAAGGATGGTTTTAAAGGAAAGGGTTTAATATTAAATGAAGTTTACGTTGGCATTAATTAATATTGACGTCGAAGAAGAATATTCATTACTCAACCGTTTCATTAAAACTATTTCCCAGTTTTGAGTTATGATAATAGCAGATGTAGGTCGACATAAAAAAACATTGAAATATGTAGCGAGAACCGAACCAAAATATTATGTGTCATACATTCGCAAAAAAAATACTCGGAAAAAGATACTTAGAAAGTTATTCAGACCTGTGCAAGTAAACGGAGCTTGGAAAAAACGACACAACGACGTGATCTACAATATTTATAATGAGCCCAACGTTATGAAGGTGAAACAAATAGGGAGGAAGATGATAGAGTGTCAAAGAGGATCCTGGACACAAAGATCCAAGGTAGACGAAGCATTGGTAAACCCAAGATGTGGAGGCTGTTGGTGTAAGGGACTGGAGGGGTGCATGTCAGGATAGGAGATGGCGAGGAATGCTGGAGGAGGATAAGGCTCGCAACGGGCTGTGGAGCCAATAATTTATTTATATAATATATGTACAGGTGTAAAGGCGGGTGATGATGAAGACTCAAACATACATATCATTATGCCATATCCCTCAGAGTAGGCAGAGAGACTAGAACGACACAATTATCTATCTTGACTCACATTCATGTTTCGCCTCTTGAATGTTCGTCTGTTTTTCAGGCTTCTCCTGTCTCTCAGAATATTGTTCACATGCTCGTTGTCATGTTATATTTAGTATTTCATGACTAACTTTGCGTTGAGGTCGAAGTTGGAGCCTACGTTTAAAAACTGACAACATTTCAGTAGTTATCCAACGATCTCGACGTAAATTGTTTTCGTTGACTGGCAATACCGCCTGATCACGTGACCTCTCCTTGTTCCGTTGGATTCTTTTTTTTACTTTGACGCGTGAAGATGATGTGCTATAGTAAAACAAAAATGGATAAATTTTGGCGCAAGGCAAAATTTAAAAACATCACACGCTAAGTGTTGTGCTCGGATAGAAAGGGTGAGTGTCCAATAAGTCATTATATTACATAAGATTTTTTGTCTACATCGCATGACCCAGCTATCTATTTTTGCTTTGTTACAGAGTTAATTTTGACTCCTTTTCTTTCCATACCATTTAACCTAAATGTTTTGACCCGGCTTTCCATAAGGAAGTAAAAATTGATTATTTGTCAGTTTTGCCGTAAATTATACTCTAGTGATGTTCTCATCACTCGATATTATGTGAGAAAACATGATTTGGTTCGCCATAAAGGACATTTGAGTTTGGATTAAAAATGGCGTATTTTGTAGTTTCAATATTTTGTAACTTCACCAACATTGACTTCATACAGCTTCGTTACCCGGATTATTATATCTCTTACCATGTTTCTAGATTAATTTAAATGTAACATTATGATTGAGGCCCGTATTCCATGCGGTACCTAATATTTTTTTTGTATAAATTTGTTATCTACCGATATTATTGTCTGTTTAATTTCAAGTATAACTTTATAAAAGTTGATTAAATTGAAGAAACCTTTTTAAAAGAATATTAAAGAAATAGTAGGAAAATGTAAAATTGGCCAATTCTGTTATAAAATTTTATTTAAACATTTTGTTGTAAATCATAAAAACAGTATAATTTTTTTAATTTTGTTTCCTTTGAGTATCGCTTATTGTAATGGCGATCAAAGTAATAAAACTACATTTGGAAATTGTAAAATTCATGTAAATAATTATTTACAACCATGTCTGCGATATCTTGTTTTTTTTGTACGTAATGTTAATTTTATATGTACTAATTTATTACATATTATAAAAATCGTTTTATAAATTTTCTTGATTTTCCATTTCTCTCTCTCTACCCCGTTCATGTACTGACTTGATGCACATAATTAATTTTTTTTATTGGTAAAACATCTTTTGTTTTTAGTAATTTTTCTTAGCTGTATGCAACCTCGCAATAATCGACAGGACGTTGTAAATCCTTGATAGTCTCATGCAAACTACTGGTTAGTTGGTGGCTGTGGTTCGATCCCCGTCACAGGGCGAAGCCCCAGGCTTCGCCCCACGGATTCTCACCGTAGCATCGTGCAGAACTTTTCTTGGGCGCCTTGCATTCCTGTCAACATTGTACATTTTAGTCGTCAGGCGTTCTTCGTTCATTTTTCCTATGTGGTCAAACCATCTCAAATGTGTTAGCTGTCAATATATTGATTTCGTCATTCTTCATCACTACAAATTAATAATAATAATAATAATTGTTTATTTACTTTTTAAAAACAAATTACATTGGAACAATATTGAATGTATACAAAGAAAAAATAATAATATATACAATATATGTATGAATAAGTATATAATATATGAATTAAACCATTTTTGTGGTAGGTATATAGGGTGTGTTCCACTTTTTACCTTTGTCTGCCTAACTAGGAATAATTCCCGTTTTAAGGCAGCCAATTTATTTTTTGTTTATTTTATAGTTTTCTTCCGAAACAAATATATGTTCTGAATGATGAAAACATTATTAAACAATATATCTAAATTCTTCTTAACGATCTCATTTACACTGCATTTATTCTGGTCCAGGATTCACTTGCATACGTGAAGGTTGGCAATATGATTGCGTTGTGAATGGTAACTTTTATATTCTTTGATATATTGCGATTATTCATATCCATGTATGTAATACTCCATTTCAATACGATTTTTTTCCTTTGTATTTCCCAAAAGTAATATTAAAACTTAAATGAGCTGTTGACTTCCCAGAATGAAATAAATGAATAAAAGTACTTTTTTGCGAGGTGCTTTAATGATGATAATAAAATACTAAATGATATTCATATAAGGAGATAACTGAATGAAACGTGAGCTTGGTAAGTAATATTCTAAAAGCTATATCATTGATTGTATTTTACGTGTACACTTTAACAATTCAATATTTAGTGATTTCGATATCTTTGCAATTTTGATTAATGCATTCAAATATTTCTCAGCGATTCTCCAACTATTAAGTGAACGAATGCATGGTAATTTATCTAGTTCACTTATTGCTATAATTTATACTGTTCTTAAATATATAATTTTTCAATTATTTTAGTCAAACAATTTGCCCCACGTTAGGCGCCATCCATCATAAGTAAATTTTTCAAACGTCAGACTACAAAATACATTGGGTTTCTTCTAGTTATTACTACATATTATGAACCGTTTTAATGCCTCGTTTTTACGAGCCATCTCTTAACTTTGTTCTTTATATGACGCAAAAGTAATAGCACTACTTGCTTCGTCATAAAATGGAAAAACACATATAATACGCGAGAGATTCGAACACTGTTTTCCACCGCCAAGGGGGGAGAATAGGTGCGGGAGGCCGTTACCAAAGGAGAGATACGTGCAGCGTCAAAATCTAATGCAGGCAATAAACACTGTTCGCCGTTAAGGAAATGCAGCGATGGAATAATATATTCATGTGTACAAATGCATCCATCCAGCTGTACTCTACGGGGATTGATGGCACCTACTGCCATACTGTACGGTACAACAACATTAACTCACAGCGAGCAACAAACGGCATACATTAAATTCCGTGTAGAGCAGCTTATCAAACCATATATAGGTAGAGGAAAGCCAAGGAGAGAAGAAGAGACAGATGAAGATCGTGGTAAATCTCTGGTGATTTAAAACAACTATGTATGATGCGAACATGTAACTTCTTCATATGATAGTTCATAATGATGACATATTGAGAAAAAATTCTGAATAACAAAGATCGTACACAGTAGTGAAGTCGAGGATCAGATGTATTTTAACTTGCAGAATTCAATAACAGAATGTAACTATAACTTGCAGAATTCAATAACAGAATTTAAACCATACACTTAACTATGATTTAAAAGATAAGTTTAGGGATTGTAAATACCTATATAGTGGAGTTTAGTGTTCGCCGCAACCCACTCGTTTTCAAACGTGACCCACTCTAATTCTTAAATTGTTTATCTTCCAGCACCTGAGGTAGTATTTAGCATGTATTGCGACTGTTTGCGAAGGTGAAAATACTTTCGATTGTTACGGAAGCCAAGATTTTCATTCAAAAATCTGCCGGCGTTTCGAGCGACCGACGTCATCGGTATTTCGAATAGTCTTCCAAGAGATTTTTAATTCCTTTCGACGCATGTAGGTACGAGTATATGGGTGATGGCCGAGCGGCCGGTGTCCACTCCAATCAATCACCTGTCACGATGGCCGCCACGGTGGACATAGGCATGCGGGTACATAGCCGTGTCCGCCCACCTCAACAGATGATCTTAGGACGTTCGGAGATAATAATAGATGTGTGCCGCCGCTGTCATGGGCGGCGCCCAGGCAAGCCGCTGTCAATTGTCCTAGGTCCGTTATTCCATCACTGGAACCCACTCCTCTTCTTTTGGTCATCATACCAAGGAGAAAGAGAGCGACTGCAATTGATCACTTGATAATGGTGTCGATCACTTGATAAAGTTTAAAATTGAATTAAACGACAACCCGAAATGAAAAGAAGAAAATACAAATAAATTTGGGTAAATTCTACACAGATACGTCAACGTCGTAACATTCATTTACTTTCACCACAATGACTAAAAATAATTTTTATTTTCTTGTCAAATCACGATCTGCTGATCGTATCAAGCGTCTGGTTCTAGAAAAATTAAGGGACGGAAATACGCATGCGCACAAAAATTATACGGGATGCAATATAATACGACAACGAAATAATAATATGATGTGAAATAATAATCCCATCCCCCTTAATTTTTTGGTTAGGTTCAGTTAGTCTTTAATAATTATAGCGACTCGCGTGAGCGAGTTGCTTTTATTTTTATTTTTTATTTATTGTCAACCTCTTTGTACATACATATTACAATAGAGATTACAATTAAAATGAGCAAATTATAGACAAACATAATTTCAAATTATAATAACGCTGAAAGGGTACATAAATGAATAAATTGTTTGAAACCGACTCGCCAATGCAGATCCCGTGCAATACGTGAATCAACCTACACAAATATCCGCTAATAATAAATTGTTTGAAACCGACTCGCCAATGCAGATCCCGTGCAATACGTGAATCAACCTACACAAATATACGCTAATAATAAATTGTTTGAAACCGACTCGCCAATGCAGATCCCGTGCAATACGTGAATCAACTTACACAAATATACGCAAATAATTTCAGTATTTCGATAAGTACCTGAACCCACGAAATAATCACGCGGATACCCGTAGGTAGGTTTATAAGTATTAAATACACAGTCAATTTCATATTAACTCAGCAGTGCGATTGTCTCCATTATCCATTTCAAGCTACTATTTCCATTGACAAGCGGCCTCAAACAAGAACAAAAAAAAAATTGCTTTATAAATTAAATGGAAATTGGTCGCAGGAAAAATGCTATCAACATCTTTGCCATTTGATGTTAGGATTTTTTTATTTATTCAGTTAAATATTTGTGTGCACGCGCATTTCTGACTTCCGTCCCTTGACCTGTCTGACGGCAAACGCTTGTCTGATCGTACCACACTATTCCCATTACTAGCTATTCCCATTAATTCTACTGAATTTCTCAGTTCATTTTTTGAAGTACAATCAGCAAGACTATGTAACACCTTGTGATGCAAGACTATGCAACACAAGTGATGATATTACGACGTCTCAACCGATTCATCTTTTTAAAAAAAGATGTTATACTTGTGTTATACTCTTAACTCCTTCCCCGTCCTCTCTCGCATTCCACAACCTCTATCTACCTCCTTTCTTTGTTTCTTTGATTCGAAATTCAATAATGTTGCGTGTTTATCTTTCTTAATGTATTTTGTTATAAATACCTACCACTACACTGTACCTACTACTACACTATTATTTATAGGTTGCTTTGGTTAATCGCAAGAAATTGTCTGATGGCCATAAACCCGTCATTGTACACATTTTTGTACATGAAATAAATAAAATAAATACGAACTCATAAGTTTCTACAATAGCTTCTATCGGTTCATATAATCTATAGTCAATAAATTGAAGGATGCATAAATAACATAAAAATATTTTAGAGCAATAACAGACGTTATCGAGATGCCACTTTGCAGTCGTAAGTATTGCAAGACTCTTGCGGCAAGTAACTGAGTATGTAAGACCAAAACCACCCCGGTCTTGCACCTCCACATCACAATCAATTTCAACAAGTGTAACTGACGCTCCTAAAACTCGTTACACGAATTACGCTCACCTTTTCCGTAAACAATTAACAACAGAACAAACTTTTGAATTATTATTCGTTCTCAACGTAAAAACATTAACAGCAATAAATAAAGTAAATATGCCTTATCATCTTTCGTCATCGGAAAGTTTCGCAGTTAGATCCGGCGGTGGCGGTGATTTACCGATAGCGGCTTGAGAAAACAGAAAAGCGAAGAGTTATGCTTTCCTCACACGGGGATACTAAGACGCGTCTCGAGTTGTCCGGAGGACTCGAGTATCTTGTCACAGCGCTACTGAAAATGGGCTGAAACTATAGTACAATGATGCAGTTTCAAATTTATTTCACTTCGTGTACAGCTGGGGGCGATCAGCATTTAAAAAATCTAGACAGATGTGCAGTGACGCAAGATGATAATGTTATAACAATAACGTATGAACGAGAAAAAGTTATAACTTAAAGACGAGGAGAGCTGACCCCAACAGTCTGCACAGACAATAAGTCGGGATATATTCCGGGAAAGGAAAAAAATATGATATTACAAAGCCAAGCCTTTTTCGTGTCATCTTACTTGGAGTACCACTTCAACATGAAATTATACACCACCGGTGGCTTTTTCTCTTAGCTTTACATTGAAAATTTGTTGTCATATGTCACGAATTGAAGACAAAAATAAGGAGGTGAAAATTGTTAACCGAAATAAATAAACTCCTCTAGAACGATATTCAGCCGAGCGGAGAATCTACGAAATTAGCACGTTGAGTTGGTAGCATGGTGTGTTCTTGTTCTAGACTACCTTAATCCAATGATTGACTAAATCGAAATGGTCATGATGTGTCGCTCGGTCGCCGAGTTTCCTAGTAACCAGGCAACTTCAGTATCCCCGTGTGAGGAGGGCCTTAGAGTTATAGTTGAGAGAAGGGACGGGACGTTCAACAGGCGAGATATACTCATGTACAAATAATAACGGGGAGAAGTATGAATTCCTACTAACTTTCGACATCAACAGTATTTGCTGTGTAAAGCAATTACGCGCATATGTAGAGGGGGTTTACGAAATACGTCTCTACTCAGAGACTTTAGCAAGTAATTAAACTTTGTCGAGAGATAGATCGATGTGAATTAGCATTTAGAGAATTCGGTATCAAACATCGAGAGTTTAGGACGATATTTGTTTTAATTTTCAAAACACAAAAGACCCTGTTAACAATTGTGCGATAAAACAAGGAGAAAAATCACACATTTGAAACGTAGAGATCAAAAGTACAGGTTACATAAAAAATTGTATGACGGATACAGATAACGTCCTGGCGAAGAGTTCGATTCAAAACCAGACGTATTAAGTAACATACTCGTGGTAAAACAAAAAGCTATACATATGATAAGTAAATTGCAATTCAAGATTTTAATTAAGTAATTGAAGCTTTTTTTAAAGAATCAATAGCTAGAGTTATAATTATTTTAATGACATCGGTATATTTTGCAATCCTCTATCAATACAATTATCTTCATAATCCTCTTAAATTCGTGTAAGGAATTACATAATTTGATATGGTCTGGAAGTATAAGAAACGTTGATTGGAACCTGATTAAAATATTTTATTTTATAGAAAGATTTTTCCGAAGGTAGAGGCGTTGTCGTTGTGGAAATTAAAAAAAAAATAGATATACCGTTTAGCTTTGTTTCTTTCCACCTTGTAATGAAGATAAAGATGAAGGAAGAACTGTAGGAATAAAGAAGAAATGGAGAGTGAGAGGTAGAACAATCAATGGTGTGCCACAACCTACTTTGTCAATCAGATATTTCTCCGCACTCATACCTGACCCTATCTCGGAATTTGTTGTGGGAAAGGAAATATCAATGTAACTAAATATTTAATTGAATTATCGACAAATACGTGTGACGGCCAAGAACTTCCGATAGTTCGTTTTGATATTTTAAATAATTCCATCTGCGCCCTGGAATCCCTCCATAGTTTTCCCGGGAAGTTAGGGGGATTGCAGAGAATTTAAGAAGATACGACGCGAAGCGGTGAAAATGTTGTTTCCGACAGTCCAGGTTCTTCCATACGTACCGCAATAAGCAATTGGAGTTAAAAATTCATCAACTTCCGAGTGAAGGGATGTGGAAAAAAAACGAGGCGCGGGGTTGTGTGTCTTATTTCAGTATTAATATACGCTGGCTGGCAATTTACATGTGCGAGTAATTCACGTAAAATTTACATGTATCTTAGGTGAACTGAGCGGGTGGAAATTGAGCGAGGGATAATGAAGGAAATTCAGACAATACGGAGATAGTTTTGAATGAAAAGTTTGGTGTTTCTATTAGATAACTTGTATACGATACTTAATTTATTTATAAACATAAATGAAGCCTAAGTGCTTTCGATAGACACAGCTAGCATCTTCAGAGGCTAAAATTAATGTACTTTATTGTATAGCATAATAATAGTTGCACGTAACACATGAAATCCAACTGTCGATGGCGATAGTATGTATAATTGAAGGATACGTACCAAACTATAAACACTTAAACACAAATTAATAAATATTTTGAGATATTTTGATTTCTATATAAAACATGAAGGTATGTATGTCAGGATAGGATAGTATGGAGGTGACCGTGATGTATGTATGTTTGTAGATTAAGTAGGTATCAAACTATTGAGTGAGATATCGTGTAGTGTATACTGGCTTACAAATTGTATGAAACGATGTCGTCCCTGAATTAAATTTTTATAAAAATTGTTAAAAAAATTGAGATGTAGGTACTGCTAAAATGTTCATATTATTTATAGAAAATTAAATCATCTAGTTGGGGTGTTTCGGCAATTTTCTCGGTATTTTTAAAAACTTTGTAAATAAATGCAGTTAAAAACTCATTTTTATCATAAAAAATGTTTGAAATCTGTTTTTCAAAAAAAAAAAAAATAATTTGAGATTTTGTATTTGTCTATATTAGTACCGATTCTCAGCATTCTAATTGTTATGATTTTTGAGATATGTGGAAAAATAAAGTAAAAATTCAAAAGTTTATAACCCCTGAATAAAAAAGTTTTGTAGACCTATTACTTTCTATATATTCTGAAATTTGGGCCTTCGTGAATTGAGCGGATCAAAAGTTATAAGGAGTAGACAGACTCACACAGAAACACTAAATGTCCTTCTCCGAATTATGAGTAAATCCATATATATAGAACATATATGCTGCGAAGCCTATAAGTTGGTGTTTTTTGGCTTCAAAATTGAAAAAAAAACCGCGAAAAATATAGACCAGGCAGACAAATCTCGCGTATCTTGGCTTGATGCTTTGTCGACATGTTAATAGAAATAAATTCTCTTGAACAAATCGACAGTTGGATGTATTTCAAACAAGCTTACAGTGAGGTTATACTTATGGAGTGGGTAATATGTGTTTTTATATGTATATTTTTATAATACTTATTTACAAATTGATTGACTTTTATAATCACCCACTATGTGTTTAATGCGTTAAAACAGCAAAGGAGAATTTGTTCTAAACTGTATAGTTGAATATTAAAAAGAAACGTTTAATTTTGAAACTGTGCAGTTGAATATTAAAAAGAAACATCTCATTTCAAAACTGTACTGTAGAATATCAAATAGTTAAATTTCAAAACTGTATAGTTGACTATTAAAAAGAAACGTTTAGTTTTGAAACTGTGCAGTTGAATATTAAAAAGAAACATCTCATTTCAAAACTGTACAGTTGAGTATTAAAAATAATCATTCCATTGGAATCTAATAACCCATCGCTCCACAATACAATATCCCTAAGACTATTTTCATTGTGTAAAGAATGAACAATAACGAAAAACTTAGTAGATGATAATATTGAGGGTCAGTGCGGAACAGAAAGAAAATATCAATAAAGGAGTGAGGTCGGGGTGAGAAAGGTTCAAGTCGCATTATTATTAGTATTATGATACACGTTAATGAAAATAATATTTCCAACAAAGGCGGAACTAGTGATAGGAACGAGGGGGATATATCAAACGATTCTATTCAATAGGTAAGAGCAGGAGAACGATGGATAGTATAGAACGAGAAGAAACGGTGTATTGCGATAGACTTATTATTAAATACTGGACGAAAGGTGAGCGTCCATTGTGAACAAATTATCATCTTTGAAGTACTTATTGTCGGCGAAAATGAAACAGTATATATTATTTTACAAGATTTCATTACGACAGTTAGATTTTATAAAAAAAGTCTATAAAAATACGATATTTAAACTCAATACTACACCAAGAAGAAGAGAGGCTTTGGAGATGTGGAACTACCGACGAATACAGGAGAATATCTTGGAGGGATCATACTACAAATGATGAAGTTCTCGGCAAAACTAAAGAAACCAGGCACATGTTAAACACCGTATCAAAAAGGCGTGCAAATTGGATAGGCCGTGTGTTGCGACACGAGAATCTCCTACACATCATCTTTGGGGGAATGGTTGAGGGAACAACTGGCAGATGGCGTCCCCACCGAGAGTATCTAGAACAGGTGTGTGAGGACATGAAGTGTACCTCCTAGAAAGAATTGAAGAGATGGTCGCTGAAGACCGAGCGGAGTGGAAAGAAGATGCATCGCTTCGCTGCCAACCAGTTCCCAAAATCGAAACCAAAGAAGAAGAAGAGTACACTTGTTTCTTCTTTGAGAGAAGGCAATCCATAAACATGTTTTTGTGGAGTCATTGCATCGTTATATCAATTGGAAAAACCAAGGATGTTTACCTATTGATGACAAAGTATGTTTTACCTATTTTATTTTTTATAGACTGATGTAAAGCGGGACAAACTTGGGTAACTCATCCATCAAAATGGAGGACATGCAGCAGATGTAAACCTCATAATTAGTGTGGGATGGATGAGGTTCAGATCAATGTTGGGAGTGCTATGCGATCCATAAATGTCAATATAGTTGAAAGACAAAGTGTACCAGACAATATTCACTCGTCAGTGGCTCCGAATGCTGGACAATATACAACTCTTAATCTAAGCAAATGGAAACTCATGAAATGCGTATGCTGAGATGGACATCTAAAGTGTCCTTACGGGACAAAAAGAGGCGTTACTGTTATACATAGTAAGATAGAGGAAAGACAGTTGAGATGGTACGGGTTGGATGCAGATCACATGGGTAACCAAGCAATTTCCATTAACCTTCCTCAACTTACATCCAGAGGAAGACCAAAGAATTCCTGGATCGTGCAAAGACGAAACCAACCACAGAAACATGGCCTAGGTGACATAATACAGGACAAGAGGACCTATAATTTAAGGACGAGGAAAGCCCCAACAGTCGGCACAAAGAGTTGGGATATAGCAAGGGAGAAGAAGATAGATTGATGCAGAGCGGGAACTATTACCTACCGGCAATCCATAATTATAAGAACAGCATTTCCTAGTTGGACAGCAGTAATCAACTTGTTGTTATAAAATTCATATGAATTGATAAAAAAAATACCGAAGAAACGCGTCCATAAAAGAAGTAAATAATAATTGTACATTGTAAATTTACCTCGAAGCAATTTATCACATCACACAATAAAGAAAAACAATTATAGAAAACACAAATGGGGGAGGACACGAGCAGGGAATCGTGTAAATTCAATTAGTTAATAATAAAAATTATTGGTTTTATTGTTGCAGGAATGGCGGCCACGCACGCGACGGTAAAAGACATGGTATAAGCTCTAGAAGTTTTAATCGAACGTTCGATATACTCGTAGCCATCGAGCGAATGGTTGGCTCCAATTAGTGCCGTGTAGCCAATGCAAGAACAATAAAACAAAACTATACATATGAATTATATAATATAGGAGTTGGCAACAGCTCCACGCGATCTCAGAGAAAGAAACTTGACTTCGATCGCCGATAGAGAAACGGGACGACTGTCACGCAAACGGAATTGAAACAATGCGAAGCAAATTGAGTAATGATCGATTATTAAGTTGCTAAAAAAAACAAACTACGATGATAAACTCAAGGGCGCTTTGAATAGATTGCTAGTTACTTTTATAAGATTCGCAGAAGAGGCGAGGTTTCGATCCGCCTCAGATCATAAGCCTTACTCTTGACATTTAAATTCGATCCCAATTTCGAATTTCCGTTCAAAACTTAAAACACCATTAAAACAAATCTACCTGCCGCATTATTATCCATTACAAAGGTTGTAAAGCCGCTGGTGGTAGATTATTTCACGAGGCTAGGGCAGCCATAGCAAAAGCACGATCGCCAAAAGTTTTGGTGTTAATACTATTTATTTCGGTTAATTTGTCAATTATGGATATGGTGGCTGAACGGAGTGTCCGTTGTCGCTCGTTTGCGGTAGAAAAGATTAATTAGTAAGTGAGATAAGTGGCAGCCATGTTCCATTAAAAGTTTCATAACATATTTCTAATATTTACGTCAGCAAGAAAGATGGTATGAAGACATAAAACGAATGGCAGGAGGTCAATGACACAAGGTGGCGAAGGATAGGGAAGCACGAAGGTCGAAAAAGGAGACCTGTTTTCAACACTGGGCGAATGACGGCTGATAATGATGATTTTTTAAAGTTTAAATAATTATTAATATTAAGACAGTCACGGAAACGGACGTATTGTAAACCGATTCCACCTTTTCCATGTTTTTATCTGAATCTAGGCGCAGCGTCCACTACACCTGTCTCATCAAACTCGGGCATATTGCTGAATTATTATGTAAGATGTTATTTTGCCGGTTAAATTCTCGATTGCCCGACTCCTACGGGGCAGCCGAAGATAATCATAATTGAAAAGAGCGAATGCACTATTATAAGCCGGTGCTTCACAGCGAACTCCCGAACTAATTGGGTTTTTTTCTTTTAAAAGAAAAAGTTTCCAATTTGTTGTTAAAATGTTACAGAGAAGCGAAAACATAGATCAACAGTTGCATCGGATCAACCACGGTGTATCAAATAAGATCAAGGAATTGTGGATAAAACTTCCGAGACAAAACTATAATCCCCACCGGGTACGCCAATATGTCTCACTTAGAGTTATTCCGTCCCTCTATCTGGCTTAACTCCGAACAAAAGTGAATCTGTTTTAATACACTTATTATGAAGTCGAGCAGATCGACGGAGCGATAGAGATATGGGGCGGTGGGGGTGGATCGAATGAAATTCGCATTAGGAGTCTACTCGAGAAACTCATACCCTGAGTCCGTATCGCGAGGCAATGAAAGCATGTGGTCGGGGACAAATGACGAGCGGTTGAACCAGATGAAACTTGTAGCGCTAAGGGAAAACTTTCGTAACGCTTTGAATCAACTCCTAGACGCGATCAAATTTCACTCAAGGATAGAAGAATATTGAGATCCACGAAAAAATAGCCATTAAGCGATCAGATCTACAATTTCCGCGCCACGCATCATCATCTTCTTCAGCGTTACAAGACTTGGTGGATCATAGAGACTTTGCCATCTAAGTAATCTGGTAGCTACCATGCCCTGGTCTATAGAGGAAAATATAAACACTGTAAAAGATATTATGTATTTAATACGGGGACAATACACAATTCAGATTGGAAAAGAGGATGTTGAGAATCAGAAAATTAATAGAAAACGACACGTCCTCAAAAAATGACAGCACGAAACCAATATTATGTTCTAAATGTCCCATAAAAAGATACAAAAGAAAGTATCTCGCAAGATAATGAAAATCGCGTGTTATTCAATAGACGAGGAAACATAACAGAAGAAGCTCCGAGGTTTCGTGACAAAGGCCAATAAGGAAGCAGACACGACGGCAGTACTCCTTCAGGGGCGGTTGTTAAATAACAAACAACTCCAGATGGAGGGACAAGCTCGCCTTCCTGAGTCGACGGAAATGCAAATGGACAATGAAACGATACCAACTATTTCTAACTAGTCCACCAGCCTTTATTATCAGGACGGTGCAGTTCGTAAGCTATTCAACGGGCTAAAATGATGTCATACATTGATTCGCTGATAATACTAATCTAAAACATTATTATAAACTCGAGTTGTGGGGATCTATAAACATACAATTAACTTGTTAACAACTTGTTTCATACACGATTACACCCTTCAGCTCAGATTGATAAGGTGTAATTGTAAAGTCTTCACAATAAACAGGAATAATTTACTAAAAATTATTTCACAATAAAATGATCCAAAATGATTTTAAAATACCCAAATGTAATACAGGACAATTCCAAAACAACTACATTTATTTGGGAATAAAATGTTTCAATTGCCTCCCAAATGAATTAAAGCAGATAAAAGAATTTAAAAAATTTAAACAAAAATTAAAATTGCACTTAACTTCTAACTTCTAAAATATTAGTTTTCGATTTTGTTGTTTGATTTGTTTCAATTGCCAGTATTTTATTTTTGAATATGTGTTTTGGTATGTTTGAATCGTCTATATTACCTACTAATTTTTCAATTATTTTCATGTACCTATATCCTTTTGTTTTATTTGAATATGTGGTGTAGCGGGGATTTGCTGGTTCATTGTAACATTGACCTATTTGGTATTGGTAATTTGATTTATAAGCGATTTTTATGCACTGCAGTTCGATAAATATGACACCTCGTATATAAGCCAAAAGGAAACAATGCACTTACCTTTAATTGGCTGGCAGATCCTTTTGGCAGAGGGCACTCTTCTCCTGCAGTGTTAGCGGGCGTTGAAGATTGATGTAGCGGTTGTAGCGGATGAAAAAAACTGTTGAAAATGTTTATGAACTGCGATGTTACTGTAGACGATAGCGGTGAAGATGGCGAAGATTTTGCGGTGAAAGTAGCGGTTGGAAAGTAAGCGGGTTTTATTAATTTTGCGGCGAAAAGCGGCGGTCACATAGACACGAACAAATATGGATCCGTACTTTTCGAATGACAAGCGGGAAGACGAAGTTTTTAGTGTTGCCAACAACACACAGGCGTGAATATTTGAAATATGTTGTAAGTAGGCGGATATTTTTTATTTTTTTTTATAAAGCGGTAGTTGAAGCGGTGATGAGTGCGGATGAAGACGATGAATCCCATAAGAAGCCTCTTGATTGCCAATGGCCATTGGCTTAGTGCATTACTTCTTCTGGCGATACACAAAGACATCAAATTCATCGAATACAGTGCATTTTATTTTATTTTATTTTATGGAAATTAAATGGCGCGAACAATATGTATTAAGATATGTTTTCTCATTTGTATATTTCTCATTTTCATTTATTTTCAAACTTTTTTAATGATTATTTGATTTTTTATTCATGTTGATTTGATTTAATTACTCTATGTTGACTTTGTTTAGTCGCTTTGTATTGATATTTTTTTTATAAGTGATTTCCCTCATCAAGCACAAGATTGCAATCTTTTTGATGAGGCAATGCAAAGAAAAATTTGTAAAAATATTATTACTTGTGAATCTTGATTTGTTATAATTATAAAATTATTATGTTAAATAAATAAAATAAATAAATAAACAGGAACTTATTTATTTGTTTGTATAATTTATGTACATGTGTACAAAGGCGGGTTTATTGCCACAAGGCAATTTTTCCAACCAACCCGAGTAACGTGAAGTCTCTGAAGTTAAATTGGTACAATACTTATTAAGTGAGAAATAAATTGGTAAAAAAAAATGAAATAGAGGAGCGAGAAAAAAAATCAAAAAGAAAAGAGAGTTAGAAAAAGAATAATAAAAATAACACTGATCATAGCAATGAGGTAAAGGAAGTTACAGAAGGATATAGTAAGGAATTCAGAAACTATTTGACAGATAAAGTTTTAATAGGAATAATTTACTAAAAATTGTTGCTTCATTAGAAAAACGATCGGGTTCTGGCCAACGTTATATTCCTCACTACCAAGTCACTCCACAACAAAATATTCAAATTTTGTATGGAAAATTTTCAGCATTTTCATGAATTGAGTTTGTATAATTACTTTCGATTTAAATATTTTATTAACTTAATTATTATTAACAAAACTTGATAAATCTTCAATGCCATTTCATTAAAGTGATGTGTCCTTTTAGCAAATTTTATAAAACATATTTCGGATTTCCTGAGCTTGGGGTCACTTTGAAATATTTTACAGTTATACCTACTGATAAGATATCCTTCAATATCTAATGGGGTCTAAGTGAGTATTTGATATACAAATTAGCAAAATTTAAAAAGAATCGAATGAGTACTTTAGTCTGTAATCGATAAAGTAGAAAAAACACACCGTAAAAAAAGCACAAGAAAAAAAACCAAAAAAGCAAAGCACACACACACACACAGATATATTGTGATGAAACTTTCAGAATATAATCTAAGCATGATACTAGATGATTATCTGCAGTAAAAAAATAACCGTAAAAATTGCGAATTTATAACTCCCCACTATATCTCTTTGGGTTTGTGAGGTGTAAAAATGAATCTCCTACGATAACCGACACCAAATGGCTTTTTTAAATAAACATACATTTTGGGTAGAACGGTGAAACATTTCCTGTCTGTTAAAAGTTAAACATGGGTGCGTTATAAAATGTGCGACAAAATTTTGTGTACTCCAATTTAAACTATAGATGTTAACCTATACTCAACTAGAGCATACATAATATAAACCGATGTGCCAAATGTCAATAAGGTAGATTCAAAACGACTGAGCAGAGATAAGTGATGAGAAAATTCATGAAGTCTTGATCTTGCATATTATACATTCATGGTCCTGCAAGTATTGCGACCATGGCAAAGATCTATTAAAGGTTGAAATGTATAATGAAGCATATAAAAAAAACAGTAAAATTTATATTGCGATGAACAAATGCAAGGTCACATTGATCTTGCGAGCCTTGTGGCCTTGGCAAAAAAATTTATTAAAGGTAAAATTAATAATGTATGAAACATATAAAAAAACAATGTGGCAGTTAATTTGCTTACTATTTTATAATTTAAAATTATACTAATTTATATTTTTAATAAATAAAAATAAAAACACTTGTTTAAAATTAATTCCACTATTTATTTAAGGACTACAACCTACGACCGGTTTCGTGCTAAGCACATTTTCAAGTGGTGGACTACTTGAAAATGAGCTTAGCACGAAACCGGTCGTAGTTTGTAGTCCTTAAATAAATAGTGGAATTAATTTTAAACAAGTGTTTTTATTTTTATTTATTAAAAATATAAATTAATTTAAATGGAATTCCATCAAGAACTGACGATCAAAAAGTTAAATCTAATAAAATTATACACTTTTTTAATCATAACTCTGTAATAATTAAAAATTAATAATAGCTTATTTTTTTTTCTTCTTATAACGGTAAGGTTGAGGGCCTGTTTGTGCAGAATTTGTAAAACAGATCACAGATACAGCCTCTTAGGACCTGGGTATGGCTGAAATGCACTGTTTTACATTACTTATCGGGCAACTAACAGGTTGGTTGGAAGAAATTGCCTAATGGCAATAAGCACCCAGTGTGCATTATATTTGTTTATATTATGTATAAAAAGTTAAATAAATAAATAAAATATGATAATTCATGATAATTCATTATTCTGTTTATGATAATTCAACACAAGAACCTCATACTTTTGACCTATCAACTTTGCATAATGAACTTAATATTCCTAATATTGTTTTTGATGAACAAGAAGTGGAAAAGGCACTTAAATCATTGGATACAAATAAATCACCAGGACCGGACAGAGTTCCAAATACCTTTCTATTAAATTGTTCTAAAGAACTGTCATTTGTTTTATGCAAAATTTTTAATTTATCTCTGAACACTGGGATTTTTCCTAAGTCGTGGAAATCGAACTATTTAATTCCTATTTTTAAAAAAGGAAACCACTCAGACATAATGAATTACCGTCCAATTTGCATCCAATCAGCTATACCAAAGTTATTTGAATTATTGCTGCTTAATAGAATTAATAGATACCTATTCAGTATTATATCACCTTTGCAACATGGATTTATGCCAAATAGGTCCACTCAGACTAACTTACTGATTCTACAGCTTGATGTTTTGAATGCGTTTAAAGACCACCGTCAACTTGATTGTATATACACCGATTTTTCCAAGGCATTTGACCGTGTCTCTCATAGTCTTTTACTTTGTAAACTCGAAGCTTTGGGAATTACAGGAAATTTGTGGTCATGGTTTTGTAGCTATCTGCATGAGAGGATAATGATTGTTAAAATTAGTCAGTTAGAGTCTGACCATTTCTGTGCCATAAGTGGAGTACCACAAGGCTCCCATTTAGGTCCTATTTTGTTTAATATTTTTATAAATGATCTAATAAGTATGCTTTATGATGTAAAATGTTTGGTGTTTGCTGATGACATGAAAATATACAAGACGATCGAGACCTTGCATGACTGTACAATACTCCAAAATGCATTAGACATCTTACAAAAATGGTGTATGGTTAACAAATTGTTTTTGAATGTATCTAAATGTCAAGTTATAAAATTTCATCGTATCAAAAACATAATTCATTTTGAGTATAAGATCAATGGATCAACTTTAAGCATAGTCGACGAAATTAAAGACTTGGGTGTAATAGTTGACAGTAAATTTTGTCTCATCTCTCATGTCAACCAAACTGTAAACAGAGCTCTTAGAACCTTGGGTTTTGTACTTAGATTGAGTAGGGATTTCAAGAATATTAATACATTTATATTATTATTCAAAAATTTAACTAGACCAATACTAGAATATAACTCAATTGTTTGGAGTCCGTGTTATACTGTTCATATTTATAACGTTGAGAGAGTTCAAAACAAGTTTTTGAGGTACATCAATTTTAAGATGGGAATTCAGTCTACTGACATCAATTATGTATTTTTGAGATCATTTTGCTCTCTTGATGCGCTGGAGATAAGGAGAGTAATAGCTGATCTTGCATTTTTTCATAGATTACTGAATGGTGTTGTAGATTGTCCTCGTCTTTTGTCACAGATTCACTTACATGTACCCTCAAGACTCACTCGCAATAGTGAATGTTTCGCCTTACAAAATGTCTACACAAATTATTTGTTTGGCTCACCAATGCAGAGACTTCCAAGACTTGCAAATAAGTTTGAGCATATCGATGTCTTTGCATTGGGTTATGGTGCATACAAGAGTTTGTTGTTACATATAATGAAATAATTATATTATGTAATGAATGAATCTTGACAATCTATGTAATATTATTTTTCTTTTTTTTTTCTTTTGTAAATATTACTGTAAACAAATGTATTTTTAAGTTGCACTGTTTTCTCTGCTGATTTGTGTTCAAATTTTATTTCTATATACCTATCTTTTTTTATATTTAGTTGCTTCACATATTGTTTTATTAACTTTTTTAGTATTTTTTCTTTTTTGTTTCCTTTTACTTAATGTATTATTGTTTTTATTCTCTATGTTTTTTCTCAGTACCTATGTATATTTTAATGTATGTTTTAAAAGGCAATACATGCCGTATGTGAAATAAATAAATAAATAAATTAATGTAACACGCACCCAATAACAAGTTGTCACATTCTGGAGACGTCACATTCGATATTAATCGTCTCACAGATCCAGACCGAAAAAACAATTAAAAACTGTGTCAAAACCGGGAATCGAACCCGAGACCTTTGGATCAGCAGTCAGATTAACGAACTGAGCCACGAAAGCCAACACACTGTTGAGGTAATGATGTTATGTCTGTGAGGTAATGATCTTATCTTAATAATATGTTATTTCAACATTTATTTACATTTATTACATAGTGTTGAGGTAATGATGGTATATGTTGAGGTAATGATGTTATCTTAATACATAGTATGTTTTTTTTAACATTTATAGATTTTTTTTATTTATTTCATCATCAGCAATGGCGCTACAGCCCGGTGCGAGCCATGGCCTCCTCAAGAAACTGCCTCCATCCCGCCATGTCGACAGCAAGTCTCCTCCAGTTTGTCTGTCCGATCGCTCTTATATTGCCCTCGATTTCGTCCAGCCATCTCATCCTAGGCCTCCCTCTGCTTCTTCTTCCTTCAGGACAGGTGTCCAATACTTTCTTTGGGACCCGGTTATCCTCCATTCTACAAACGTGTCCGAGCCAACGTAGACGTTTTTTTTGATGTATTGGACAACGTTTGGTTCGCCATACATTATTTCTAGCTCGTGGTTAAACCGGATCCTCCAAGATCCTCCTTCACAGGTAGGATCAAATATTTTTAATTATTTATTTAATATATATTTACATTTACATGATGTCACAATGATAATATACAATAATCGACCTCACTAGGGCTGGCCTGTATTGAGGTCGATAATTTTACATAAATAGTAAAGACAGTAGGTACCTACTTATAATATAACACGAATAAAAAAATAGTATATAACATAACATAAAAGTATAGCAAAAATATAAAACCAAAATAAAATGAAACATAAATTAATAAAATACAAAAAACAACATACACAATAAATCCAGAGCTATAATATATACTAAGCTACAGCTAAGTACAGTTGGGGTACCTGTGAAGATAACTGCTATAATAATTATATATACATCACAACTCTAGGCTCACTATATACCACATATTTTTGTTACATTCAACTCAGCACGGATATTTTATCTTTGTAACTTCTCTATGGGAAAATATGCTTTAAAACTTTAAACTGAGACCGCAAACTATTGGTCTAGCAAGTTGAGATCGTATTCTTGCATCCCATGTCTTGGTCTTGAACTAGGATTTTAAACAGGACAAAGACTGCAGGACGTCCACCACTAGCACAGATAGGCTGGCTGCCTACACGAGCAGAGGAGTGACAGACAGGGGACGGGAGCGTGTGTCAATTTGACCGGAATCGATCCACAAAACAAACACACGGGTTTATCGACAAACAGCTAATAATAATAATAATAATAGGTAGGTACATAATGTGTGGAAATCAATGGGTGAGCTGAAAGTTTAAATAACATCCAGAACAATATAAAACGATCAACGGAACCAATGTTTTTTTTTTCAAAAGAAATACTAAAATTAAAACGGCTATTATTCGAAAGATTAACAACAACTGTCGAGTCGTTCAAGAGAATTTATTTCTCTTAATGATTCGCAGTATGAGTCCCGTGTGTTGACTTTTGGCATGGTATTTCCAACTTTGAAGTAAAAAAAGAGGCTTCGCAGGATACATGTTATACGTTTGAATGAACTCTGTTTGTATGGTGTGTGTGTGTGTCTGGGTTTCCCCCCTTATAACTTGTGATCCGCTTGATGGACAGAACCAAAAATTTAGGAAATGTAGCCGATTTTAGCCATACAAAACTGTAACACTAAGAATTTCCAATTATTTAATTTATTGACGACATCGTTTCATACAATTTGTATGGCAGAATACACAATATCTACTGAGATTCTCAATAGTTCGATACTGAATCTTCCATACATACATACGTAGCATCAAGCGGTTTACATATTCGGGGTAGGTAAAAAAGACTAACCTCCTCACTATTCTATTCTGACATATATGTTTGGGATAGAAAACAAAATATCAATGTTTATTTACATGTATATATGTAAATATTTATTGCTTAGAGAGGGCATCAATCAAAAACGAGAAAGTTTTAAACGGAAAATATTCTAGAAATCGCTTCATTTTATGTCCAGCGATAGTTTATGACAGATAAAAAAAAACAACCTTTCAATTTTTTTATGTGTTATTTTTTATATTTGAAATGTCAAAAAATGTTCTTTTTTAAATGTCAGAAGTACATATTACTAACACGAATAAAATATATTTTCAAGTATAACTTAGAGTTTGATTGGAAAACATGGTGATTATTGGTGGTGGCTCTTGCCATTCCGTTTCTTACACCCTTGTACATTTTCTTAGTCAGTTTTGTCTATTTTTGAAATGTCAAAATTTTTTCCTTTTTAAATGTCAGAAGTACATATTACTAACACGAATAAAATATATTTTCAAGTATAACTTGAGTTTGAGTGGAAAACATGGTGATTATAGGTGGCTGTCCCTTGTACATTTTTTTTGGTCACTCATATCATCTTTCATTATTTCGATATGCTCAAACAACATCAGAACATTCAATATAAACGCCTTAGCCAAGAGCCACAATATAGAGATAAAGTAAAAAAAAATAATTTAATACTAACAGAGTGTTGATAAAAAAACACGTAACTTAACAGACTAAAACAATAGATGGAAACGACAAAATTATATTTAAAGTTAAAACTAACTTACATCGCGGGAACTTATCAAATGTCGAATCCACAAAAGCTCCAAATCTAATTACTGAAATCTCGTTACCAGCTAACTTGACTTACCTGAAACAGAAAGAAATAAACTTTGTTAGAATTTGAAAGAAACAAATCGCAGAAGAGTATATTGCAATAGCGCGGAACAGTGAGAAAGTATTTTTCCAAATTTTTCGAAAACATCGAAAAACGCCGAAATGCTGTTGGAGCAAATGGACTGTATGGAATGGTTTAAAATCGGAAATGGAAGTAAGGCGATATTTCCAAGGAGGCATAGAACAATGAAGGTAAATTTATAGTACTTTCCGCCAGCCGCGACGAACCTATATGAAATTTAATTTGAAGTACAGGACACAATACACCACACGAAGAACTATGAACTTTACGCAATTGAAACTATGTAGAAAATACTAAACGAAAGGGAACTTATAACATATGTTAGAGAAGTGCACTGTGTCATCTTTTGAATGTAACTCTCTGTATTAAAGGTAGTTTTCTTTTTCACAATATTTTTTCGGCTAGGCGGGTAGGTACACATTATCTATGCTTAGGATACGAAAAGGGGAGGAGTCTAATGAATATCCCTAACAATAGCAGTACATCTCAATTTATTTTTTAATTTAGTGACGACATCGTTTCATACAATTCGCATGGCAGAATACACAATATCTAAGGTGACGCAATAGTTTGATATTTATCTCCATACAAACATACATACCAGCAAGCTGTTATCATATTCTATGGGTAGGAAGAAAGGACTGACCTCTTCATACTATCGCCATCAACAATTGGATCTCACGTGTTACATTCAAATAGTTTTTAATCTAGCTAGTTGAAAGAATTGCTTAATGGTAGTAAAAGATAAATAAGCATTTGGTTTCATAGTAAATAATATAACCTACACAAGAAAAAGAAAATACAGGCTAATCCTAGGAACAAAGAAGTAAAGCAGGGTATTGAAAGACGCAGAAAGATAATCGTTCAAGAATTATTTAATATACCTTATATTTTATTCATGAATACTGATAAAGATTAAGATGACGTAAGATTATCATCATTCCTGCTGATTGTACTTTAAAATAAGTAATCGAATATTTTTATTATTGCATATGCGCAATAGGTAAATAAGACAAAAATGACCTTATAAGTCTGGCGCAATTCAGGGGTGACTTCTATGCGAAAAATGCATTGTCACCTCAGATATAAGAATTGTAGCTTTCATTATTTACAAAAAAACCAATTCTCTCAATAGATGGCGTTCCAACAAAATAAATAAAAAAAATAATAAGATTGTTGTTCATAATTTCACCCATAGATGGCTGTAGTAAAAATTCCTTATTTTCAAGCGAAAAGAATTTCAGTAATACAATATATAGAACTTTCAAAATTGAATTGATAGGGATCTCATTAAAAGGCATAATTGGTGAACGTTGCGCAAGCGCATAAAGTGATCACGTAAACCAGCCGATGACAGGTCGTAAGCCCTGTAGGTGCCTTGATTTCCCGGTTCTCCTACAATAAATATTCCAACTTCGTCTCTATTGAGATAATTAAAAATCTGTTAAAATAAGTGTTTAAAACTTCAATTCAACCATGGAAGCTCTCTCCAAGTAAGAAAAAATGTATTTATTAAGAAGCAAAGAGTTAATACAACTTCATAAATATCAAATGGATACTTTTCTGTCGAGAAACATTTTGAGGGATATTTAAATAACGCACAAAATACGTTGGTTAAGTTTCTTCAAGGAAAAAACCATGATAATTTGTAAGTTTAATATGTGAAACCAACCAGTCAAAGCCAATAAAGAAATCCCAAATTACCGTCTAAACAAAGCCATACAAAAACATAATGTTTTATTCATTAAACGTTTACCTACCTGAGGACATAAAATAAAATACAGTTCGCGTAGTCGTATTTGGGTTTCGCCCAAAAAAGGACGAAACTTGTACGGACAAGTTTCTGGAATAAAAAATAAACCGGGGGAGGACAGGTGATTGTATAGGTAAAAATATAACGAGATTAACAATTCTACATTTCTTTATTCCTCTTTATTGATCGAAAGATCGTTAAGTAAATTCAATGAAATATAGAAAAAAAACCGCTGGACTGTAAAACTCACACATGAACAAAAATTACAGTAAATAAAATGAAAATGCTGAGACGGGCAGGCGAGGTGAAGAAGCTTGATAAAATTCCAAATAAGCTAATAAGAGGAAGCTTTGAAGTAGCCCCCATACCAGAAAAACTCACAGAGAGCCGAATCAGATGGTATGGACATGTAATGAGAAGGCAAAATGATCATGTGGTGCTGCTCTGTTTTAGCACTCCTAGAAAACAGGAAAGTAAAAGGACGTCCACTATCCACGTGGTGGGGTAGTATGAGTAAACTCATGGATAAAGCCCAACATACGTGACCCGACAATACAAGACAGATCAATCCATGCGCCGAAGGATTATGAGAGGAGACCCTACCTAAAGTAGGATGAGGCTAAGAAAAAGAAGAACCTAATAATATGTAAAAAAAATATTATAAAAATTAATCTATATTTCAATACTTAATACAATATCATTAATTAAAGAGGTTAGTGATGAGCTAGTCCAAGACCATTATGGTATTACAAAGGGTTCATTAGTGTGTCCTAAGTGTGTTCTCCTTTAGAAGTGCCACCCGCAAAAAAAAATGGTGGGGGGTCACCATTTTGTTACGTTTGAAAAACGACCATCAGCTATATGATACACAACTGGGGGATTACGGTGTTGGGGGGGGGGGGAGGTTGATGTAACAAATAGCATAGGATGTTCCGCCGATTCACAGCCGGGAAATGCTAATCTCGGTAGGAAACAAGACAATGGATCAAACAGACAGACAATACTAACTAGAGCTTAAAGCGCTTCTCGGCGATGAGGATTAATCAAACTATGTCGTATTTTTTAATATTATTAATAATTTGACAAATATACTATGAATTCAATTATGATGATCAACCTGTTTTTTTTCCGGAAGCACTTTCACCTGTTAAGGTATTCTTTATATGTATTTACAGTAGAGTGTTAAATGCCACCTAAACCAATTTCGTTCACATATAGGACAAGCTCGACCGATTTAGGAAAAAATATATTGAAAGGAAATACATATTTTTCAAATAGGTACTTCTTATATTAGATCGTAGATCTGTTTTTTCGAGAAAGCTATTCCTGTGAAGCTGAGATCCAGCTATCCCTCCACCTCTTCGGCGGTCTTCCGGGGAAGCAATGCCCTGGTGGTATTTCGTTTGCCGCTATTGATGGGATTCGAGATGCGTCCATCCTGTTGACATGGTCCCTCCAGAATCTTCTCCTTGCTCTACTCCATCATGTGATGTCCTCGGTCTCACAGGTCCGCCTAATGTCATCATTGCGAATTCTGTCCCTAAGCGTCTTCCCTGTGATAGCCCTTAAAACCTTCATTTCCGATGTCCAAATACTTATTAAAATCAATTCCATTGAGGATACGGACTAAACATTAAAATTAAGAAAACCAAAATGATTTTTAGCCGAGATGGCCATCCAAATAAAAATCTCCAACTTAAGGGTGATAGTATCGATGGGGTAAAACAATTCAAGTATTTGGGCAGTATGATTACTGAGAATCTATACCGTGACACTGAAATAAAACGCAGAACAAAAGCGGCCCGATCGTCATTTTACAAAATGAAAAATCTTCTCCTCGACGACAATATTAACTTAAAGCTGAGACAAAGAGGCCCGAATTTATAAAACGTACTCAGATTTTTCTCAATGCTTAGCATGACAGATTCCATACATTTCGGTGTGCTAAGTATTGACTTAAGCACTGAGAATGGTTTGTAAATACGGCCCAGAATGGTCAAGTATTATGTGCTGTTTTATGGGGTGGAGGCGTGGACTCTCAAAGTTAATATAATAAACCGCCTTGAAGCATTTGAAATGTGGATCCACCGCAGATGCTGAGAATATCTTGGACTGATATGGTCAGTAACACTGAGGCCAACACCAACAGCTAATAATTTACAAATGTTAATCTCCGTTAAGTGTCGTACTTCAGCCACATTCTGAGAGTTGAAAAATATAATATCTTCTGTTTGCCAAATAACCACGATGTTTAAAATATCGCTCTATTTACTTTTTTGCGTTTGAAACTATCACTAGTTAAATTTGTTATTGTATAAAACTCTTGCTTCTGTCATTTTTATTTCCGTGATTTAAAAATTTGAAACTCCATAATGCAGGACTCTTGCAACACGACCTGTGAGTGCAAGACTATCCTGATCTATGTCCTACATATACTCATCTCAACATGTCTACTAAAGAACAACTAAAAGGTTTTCCCAAAACAAAAACAACTCTCGCTAGGTACGATATAACTTTAATAAGAGGTACAACGCTGAATCTCCAAAACTGTTATACATTATAACTTTTCAAACGATAAACACATACAAAAAGTTTTCGCAAAAAGGCCGAAGTCAAATAAAAAATAAACATACAAAAGAAACTCATTTTTCAACAAAAAAAAGATAACAGTTTTACTATTTCAGCCCGGGATAGAGTTGTTACTCTTTTTTTACCCTCAACGAATCAGCAAATTATTTACAGCGGATATCGACTATAACTACATATTTGTACCTAACCCTGGATTACCGAATATTTACGGAAGCGCGGCGAAACTAAACGATTTCGAAAAAAAAAACGTGTGTAAAGTACCGCAGACGAACAAACAATATTGCCATTGCGCAATATGATTGTCAATCCCAACATTTATTTATTTCTTTATTTTATTTATTTATTTATTTGGATAAATATACAGTCAAATTGAAAATTATATAAAAGAAAAGATGTACAAAAATAAGACCAATTACACACTCATCACAAGTGTATATTATAAGTAACAAGTTCACAAATGTATATAAGTAACAAGTTCAAAAGAGAGAAAAAAAAATGACTAGAAAAATCCACCATATCATCACGCTATTTCCCTATTTGGGGTAGGCAGAGAGAACCGAACGCCAGACTCCTCTCTCTTGACACACATTCCCGCTTCATTCACGTCCATACATCGTCTCATACACGCTCTTCTATTATTCTTACTTCTAACATCACCATCTTTCAAAATCCCATTTATGTGATCGTGCCAACTTTTTCTTGGCCGACCTCTACTTTTCGTTCCTCTTTTATCAGCCTTGTACACTTTTTTTGTCAGACGGTCATCACTCATTCTTTATATGTGGCCGAACCACCTTAGGGCATTTATTTTCATCTTATATTCAACAATTTAAAGCCTTCAAGAAGTTCTATCATAGTTATGATGCCTTACTATTGGCTGATTCTCATTAAGTTTTTTTTACTTCAGAGATCTTGGTCACATCTTTAATGCTTTACATTTTAAAAGATCTGAGGTCGATGACAGTCATCGAGTGTGAATCTTCTATTCACATTCGTCGACTGTTATTTTTGCCCTATGGTGCCGAGATTACTAATCTAGAGGACTCCATGAGCTACTTTTTGTGCATTTAGCGTTCTGTGAAGCGGCCGTTTACAGTTCCTATGTGCAGAGCATATAGGGACTGTAAACGGCCAATTGGGATCAATTGTGATTGTATCATACGAATCACCAGTGGAGAAGGCGATCTCGTAACAGTGGGTCGATTTTAAGTTCGATTTGCTTCCGCCATCCCTGTCCAGATATTATTCCAAATAATATGATCAAAAAAAAAATACAGTCTATCTTTCACGATCCATGTTATCAGTCCTTAGAAGCAGCTGAGTGGATTGGCAACATTGTGATTACACTTAAATGGAAGACGTTCTAAACCAACAGGCGCGACTAAACTTTTTTCTTATATGACTATTGTAGAAAACATCAGGTGATGAGAATCAATGTTGTAGGGTAGTGGACTGTATAATATAAACCAGAGATAACCAAACATATTTCTTTTACCGCCCCCTTTGAAAATCAATAATTTTTCAGCGCCCCCACATAGAAATCACAATTTAATTACTTTAATTAATTTAGTTATAGTGTGCTATATTAGTCGGTTTTGGTGTTTAAACTTACATTGTAAACTAGAAATTTTTACTAGTAAGAGCAATTAAAACGCAACTTTATAATATTTTAATCAAATTAAAAGAAACTATATTTTTTTCTGGGCTCCTTAACGCCCCCCTCTAGGTCTCCAACGTTATCGCCCACTTTGAGAAAGACTGATATAAACGATTTCACCGATGCTTCTCTTAATCCTGGTTCAATATGATTATTTCTCTTCAGTGCACTGGTTGAAACATCCACATGCGGTAATCTTCAAACTTTTACTGAACTTTTTTCAATTGTCACCCAAAATTATTGCGACAAACTTTCCAAGTGACAATTCTCAAACACAATGGCAAAGAAGGGATACACGGATATTATGCTTCTACAGCTATATACTCGCCAATTGCGCAGGATGTAAGTTCTTTTTTATTTTTATATAATGTTGATCGTCTGTGGACGCCATTGCTTTCTTTCTCTCACTCTCGTCGTGCACAGCGAGGTAGTAAGGGACGGAAGGGGGGGATATAAAGGGAATAAATTTTTCCTTTGTCGGAAGCGAGAGACTATTTCGAATGGGGGTCTCTAGTATTCAGAGTTAATGTTCCTAGTACTAGCATATTCCTCGAAAAACATAGGTACAAAAAGAAAAACACGAATTTGGACTCGAATATATGCGATCGTAAAATAAAATATTAGGTAGGTATATATACTCGAGTTTGGATAGTATAAAGAAATGACAGTATTAAACATTAAAAATAAAATATTAGGTAGGTATATATACTCGAGTTTGGATAGTATAAAGAAATGACAGTATTAAACATTAAAAATAAAATATTAGGTAGGTATATATACTCGAGTTTGGATAGTATAAAGAAATGACAGTATTAAACATTAAAAATAAAATATTAGGTAGGTATATATACTCGAGTTTGGATAGTATAAAGAAATGACAGTATTAAACATTAAAAATAAAATATTAGGTAGGTATATATACTCGAGTTTGGATAGTATAAAGAAATGACAGTATTAAACATTAAAAATAAAATATTAGGTAGGTATATATACTCGAGTTTGGATAGTATAAAGAAATGACAGTATTAAACACTAAAAATAAAATATTAGGTAGGTATATATACTCGAGTTTGGATAGTATAAAGAAATGACAGTATTAAACATTAAAAATAAAATATTAGGTAGGTATATATACTCGAGTTTGGATAGTATAAAGAAATGACAGTATTAAACATTAAAAATAAAATATTAGGTAGGTATATATACTCGAGTTTGGATAGTATAAAGAAATGACAGTATTAAACATTAAAAATAAAATATTAGGTAGGTATATATACTCGAGTTTGGATAGTATAAAGAAATGACAGTATTAAACATTAAAAATAAAATATTAGGTAGGTATATATACTCGAGTTTTGATAGTATAAAGAAATGACAGTATTAAACATTAAAAATAAAATATTAGGTAGGTATATATACTCGAGTTTGGATAGTATAAAGAAATGACAGTATTAAACATTAAAAATAAAATATTAGGTAGGTATATATACTCGAGTTTTGATAGTATAAAGAAATGACAGTATTAAACATTAAAAATAAAATATTAGGTAGGTATATATACTCGAGTTTGGATAGTATAAAGAAATGACAGTATTAAACATTAAAAATAAAATATTAGGTAGGTATATATACTCGAGTTTGGATAGTATAAAGAAATGACAGTATTAAACATTAAAAATAAAATATTAGGTAGGTATATATACTCGAGTTTGGATAGTATAAAGAAATGACAGTATTAAACATTAAAAATAAAATATTAGGTAGGTATATATACTCGAGTTTGGATAGTATAAAGAAATGACAGTATTAAACATTAAAAATAAAATATTAGGTAGGTATATATACTCGAGTTTGGATAGTATAAAGAAATGACAGTATTAAACATTAAAAATAAAATATTAGGTAGGTATATATACTCGAGTTTGGATAGTATAAAGAAATGACAGTATTAAACATTAAAAATAAAATATTAGGTAGGTATATATACTCGAGTTTGGATAGTATAAAGAAATGACAGTATTAAACATTAAAAATAAAATATTAGGTAGGTATATATACTCGAGTTTGGATAGTATAAAGAAATGACAGTATTAAACATTAAAAATAAAATATTAGGTAGGTATATATACTCGAGTTTGGATAGTATAAAGAAATGACAGTATTAAACATTAAAAATAAAATATTAGGTAGGTATATATACTCGAGTTTGGATAGTATAAAGAAATGACAGTCTTAAACATTAAAAATAAAATATTAGGTAGGTATATATACTCGAGTTTGGATAGTATAAAGAAATGACAGTATTAAACATTAAAAATAAAATATTAGGTAGGTATATATACTCGAGTTTGGATAGTATAAAGAAATGACAGTATTAAACATTAAAAATAAAATATTAGGTAGGTATATATACTCGAGTTTGGATAGTATAAATAAATGACAGTATTTAACATTAAAAAATCAATGAAACGAGTTTTAAATAGTGAAAAATCAAAGAAGTGTTCGTTTGGACTCGAATATATTATGAGATCGTAAAACAAAATATGAGGTATGTATAGCTGTAAATATTCGAGTTTGTATTAATCAAATAAATGACAGTATTAAACATTAAAAAAATCAAAGAAGTTTCCGTTTGGACTAGAATGTATGCGATCATAAAACAAAATATTAGGTATATAAACCCGATATTATATAAATCAAAGAAATGACAGTTTCAAACATTGAAAAATCAAAGAAACAACAGTTTCAAACATTGAAGAATCAAAGAAATGACAGTTTTAAACAATAATAAAAATCAAAGAAACGATAGTTTCAAACCGAAAAATCAAAGAAACAACAGTTGCAAACCGAGAAATCAAATAAATGACAGTATTAAACAAAAAAAATCAAAGAAATGACAGTTTCAAACATTGAGAAATCAAAGAATCGACAGTTTCAAACATTTAAACATAAAATAAACGACACTTTGAAACATTGAAAACTAAAAGAAATGACAGTTTAAAACAATAAAAAAAAATGAGAAGAAACTACAGTTTCATACATTGAAAAATCAAAATGTGTCCGTTTCAAACATTGAAAGTCAAATAAATGACAGTTTCACACATTGATTTATTAAAAAAAAAATAATAAACAAGTTAAAAATAGAAATACGTTTAAATGAATTTCATAATAAGTATCTTTAAGAAATACACATACGTCAAATAGAGAGAATGTGCAATCAGTTATCTCAACCAAAAATATAATATCGTCACGAGAAAATATCACACAGAATACTTCCACTGATGCGTTCATTTTCACATTGTCATAAAAATATAAACAGATTATTCAAATACAAAATAAAAATAATAATATGAAAACAAAAAGTATTTTACAACGACAAAAGAAGAATAATATTATTATTTAATTTTAATCTGAGCGAAGCACCCGAGTCGCATTTTTGAAAGTTTTAAGATATTAACGTAATTAACGTGATGTACACATTGTCCGTCTTCGTCGGAAAACGTGGAACCGTGCCAAAGACGAGTAACGAACGGAAAAAAATCGGTATCATTTAGAATTTTCAACTTATCAAAAAATCGATTTCCAGAAAAATGTGAAGAAGGTATATTTATCCCTAAACATATCCCGATTTCCTCTCCATGTCTAACCCTATCATTTTTTTTTGCTATGTAGGATTTTCATTTTTTTTCTGTTTCTATTGTTATCTTAGTTCTTAACCTCATTTTTTTGTGGTGTTTTTTTTATATTTTTAAATCTTTATCTTAATGTAATGTATATTTTCTCTGTATTTCCCTTATTTTGTTAAGGATCAAATAATTTTTTGTCATACTTTGTAATGTGGTTGGTTGGAAGAAATTGCCCAATGCCAATAAGCTCGCCAGTGTACATTTAAGTTCTTTATGTTATGTACAAAAATATAAATAAATACATTTTAACTGATCATATTTTTGGAGTGTACTTGGGGTACACTGTAAAACAATAAAATCACTATGTAAAAACTAACGAGAAAACCTAGGTACCTATAAAAAGTATTCAATTTGTTTTTATTTATGTTTGGAGAATGTTGTGAAAGAAGATGAACATATAAACAAACACGGCATATCACGGCACGGCACGGTAGCCAACGCCAGGTGTGCGAGTTTGTACTTAATACCCTATAATATAAAAAAAGCAGACACATGCGTGTATACATATGTCTCGACTCGCCTAAAAATACAATACTCAGAATGGGTGGTGAAACTCATTGTGAAAGAATATGTGATATGCTGATAATTATTATTTCTCGGGCAACTAACAGGTACTATGTCAATAATGAATTAAACACGAACATTCTAGACACTTACGATATTAATCGTCTCACAGAACCAGACTTTAAACACAATTAAAAACTGTGTCTCCACCGGGAATCGAACCCGGGACCTTTGGATCAGAAGTTAGAAACCTAACCAACTGAGCCACGAAGGCCGACAGATAAATATAATCTGTCTAAAAACAGGAATTATTCCTGGTAAGAAATACTCAAATATTGCTAGACAATGACGACCTATGATGGCAGACAATGATAGACAATGATGGCAGAAGACGCATGAAAGTAGAATAAATGCAGTTGAAATGAGATCGTTAAGAAGGATTTTTAATAGAACTATGTATGACCGGGTAAGAAACGAGGATATAAGGAAAGAATGTAAGATGAAGAAAGATGTCATTACTAGAATGAAAGTGAACACATTGAGATGGTTTGGTCACATGGGGAGAATGAATGAGGAGCGCCTGACGAAGAAAATATACAGAGCGGAAAGGAATGGAATGAGAGGTCGGGACGCCCAAGAAAGGGATGGCACGACCATGTGAACGAAATTTTGAAAGACGGAAATGTTAGAAGTGTGAGCAATAGACGAGCATGAATGTGGACGAAGCGAGGGATGCGTGCCAGGATAGAAAAATGTGGCGTTCGGTTCTCTCTGCCTACCCCGCAAGGGACATGGCGTGAGATCTTTGGATCAGCAGGCAGATACCTAACCAAAGGAGCCACGAAGGCCAACAACAGGTCATATAAAATTAAAATTAAACGGTATTGTTATGAAAGCAATTTTCTCGAATCAGCTCAGAACATCGATATCAAGATAATGTTTTAATGCAAAACGAAGAAAAAACGAGTGGGTTGTGGCCAACACTAAACTCTCCACACCACAAATATTGACAATGAAATATTTTATTCATTCTAAATTTTACTACCAAGAATATAAATTTTCTAACGATAGTATATTTTCATGTTAAGATAGACAAACTATTAATGCAGTATGGTGAAGAATTCTAATGTTGTATGAAATATTTTAATAAAAGCAGATAAATTTTGTTTTAAAGGACGTTAGAGCATTTTGACAATTTTGACACGTAATATCATATGAAGAAATTTTTGTTATTTATGAAAAGCTAATCAGTTCGATGTTCAAGCTCTTTACATTATAACATGAAATCAAATTACTGAACTTTTCCATACATAAGAAATTTATCTTATTATATACATTTTTATTCATACTAAATTTTACTACCAGGAAAATAAATTTCTATCGACAGTATATTTTTATGTTAAGATAGACAAACTATTATTGCAGTATGGTGTAGAATGCTTATGTTGTATGAAATATTTTAATAAAAGCAGATAAATTTTGTTTTAAAGGACGCGAAAGCATTTTCCAAATTTTGACAGGTGATATCATATGAAGAAATTTTTTGTTATTTATGGAAAGCTAATCAGTTCTATGTTCAAGCTCTTAACATTATAACATGAAATCAAATTACTGAACTTTTCCATACATAGAAATTTATCTAATTACATTTTTATTCATACTAAATGTTACTACCAGGAATATAAATTTTCTTCCGATAGTATATTTTTATGTTAAGATAGACAAACTATTAATGCAGTATAGTGAAGAATGCTTATGTTGTATGAAATATTTTAAAAAAAGCAGATAAATTTTGTTTTAAAGAACGCGAGAGCATTTTTCAAATTTTGACAGGTGATATCATATGAAGAATTTTTTTGTTATTTATGGAAAGCTAATCAGTTCTATGTTCAAGCTCTTTACATTATATCATGAAATCAAATTACTACACGTTTCCATACATAGAAATTTATCTAATTACATTTTTATTCATACTAAATGTTACTATCAGGAATATAAATTTTCTTCCGATAGTATATTTTTATGTTAAGATAAACAAACTATTAATGCAGTATAGTGAAGAATGCTTATGTTGTATGAAATATTTTAAAAAAAGCAGATAAATTTTGTTTTAAAGAACGCGAGAGCATTTTCAAAATTTTGACACGTGATATTATATGAAGATTTTTTTTGTTATTTATGGAAAGCTAATCAGTTCTATGTTCAAGCTCTTTACATTATAACATTAAAACCAAATTACTGAACTTTTCCATACATAGAAATTTATCTAATTACATTATTATTCATACTAAATGTTACTATCAGGAATATAAATTTTCTTCCGATAGTATATTTTTATGTTAAGATAGACAAACTATTAATGCAGTATAGTGAAGAATGCTTATGTTGTATGAAATATTTTAAAAAAAGCAGATAAATTTTGTTTTAAAGAACGCGAGAGCATTTTTCAAATTTTGACAGGTGATATCATATGAAGAATTTTTTTGTTATTTATGGAAAGCTAATCAGTTCTATGTTCAAGCTCTTTACATTATATCATGAAATCAAATTACTACACGTTTCCATACATAGAAATTTATCTAATTACATTTTTATTCATACTAAATGTTACTATCAGGAATATAAATTTTCTTCCGATAGTATATTTTTATGTTAAGATAAACAAACTATTAATGCAGTATAGTGAAGAATGCTTATGTTGTATGAAATATTTAAAAAAAAGCAGTTAAATTTTGTTTTAAAGAACGCGAGAGCATTTTCAAAATTTTGACACGTGATATTATATGAAGATTTTTTTTGTTATTTATGGAAAACTAATCAGTTCTATGTTCAAGCTCTTTACATTATAACATGAAATCAAATTACTGAACTTTTCCATACATAGAAATTTATCTAATTACATTATTATTCATACTAAATGTTACTATCAGGAATATAAATTTTCTTCCGATAGTATATTTTTATGATAAGATAGACAAACTTTTAATGCAGTATGGTGTAGAATGCTTATGTTGTATGAAATATTTTAAAAAAAGCAGATAAATTTTGTTCTAAAGAACGCGAGAGCATTTTCCAAATTTTGACAGGTGATATCATATGAAGATTTTTTTTGTTATTTATGGAAAGCTAATCAGTTCTATGTTCAAGCTCTTTACATTATAACATGAAATCAAATTACTGAACTTTTCCATACATAGAAATTTATCTAATTACATTTTTATTCATACTAAATGTTACTACCAGGAATATAAATTTTCTTCCGATAGTATATTTTTATGTTAAGATAGACAAACTATTAATGCAGTATAGTGAAGAATGCTTATGTTGTATGAAATATTTTAAAAAAAGCAGATAAATTTTGTTTTAAAGAACGCGAGAGCATTTTCAAAATTTTGACACGTGATATTATATGAAGATTTTTTTTGTTATTTATGGAAATCTAATCAGTTCTATGTTCAAGCTCTTTACATTATAACATGAAATCAAATTACTGAACTTTTCCATACATAGAAATTTATCTAATTACATTATTATTCATACTAAATGTTACTATCAGGAATATAAATTTTCTTCCGATAGTATATTTTTATGATAAGATAGACAAACTTTTAATGCAGTATGGTGTAGAATGCTTATGTTGTATGAAATATTTTAAAAAAAGCAGATAAATTTTGTTCTAAAGAACGCGAGAGCATTTTCCAAATTTTGACAGGTGATATCATATGAAGATTTTTTTTGTTATTTATGGAAAGCTAATCAGTTCTATGTTCAAGCTCTTTACATTATAACATGAAATCAAATTACTGAACTTTTCCATACAAAGAAATTTATCTAATTACATTTTTATTCATACTAAATGTTACTACCAGGAATATAAATTTTCTTCCGATAGTATATTTTTATGTTAAGATAAACAAAATATTAATGCAGTATAGTGAAGAATGCTTATGTTGTATGAAATATTTTAAAAAAAGCAGATAAATTTTGTTTTAAAGAACGCGAGAGCATTTTCAAAATTTTGACACGTGATATTATATGAAGATTTTTTTTGTTATTTATGGAAAGCTAATCAGTTCTATGTTCAAGCTCTTTACATTATAACATGAAATCAAATTACTGAACTTTTCCATACATAGAAATTTATCTAATTACATTATTATTCATACTAAATGTTACTATCAGGAATATAAATTTTCTTCCGATAGTATATTTTTATGATAAGATAGACAAACTTTTAATGCAGTATAGTGAAGAATGCTTATGTTGTATGAAATATTTTAAAAAAAGCAGATAAATTTTGTTCTAAAGAACGCGAGAGCATTTTCCAAATTTTGACAGGTGATATCATATGAAGATTTTTTTTGTTATTTATGGAAAGCTAATCAGTTCTATGTTCAAGCTCTTTACATTATAACATGAAATCAAATTACTAAACGTTTCCATACATAGAAATTTATCTAATTACATTTTTATTCATACTAAATGTTACTACCAGGAATATAAATTTTCTTCCGATAGTATATTTTTATGTTAAGATAGACAAACTATTAATGCAGTATAGTGAAGACTGCTTATGTTGTATGAAATATTTTAAAAAAAGCAGATAAATTTTGTTTCAAAGAGCGTTAGAGCATTTTGACAATGTTTACACGTGATATCATATGAAGAAATTATATGATATCTATGAAAAGCTAATCAGTTCTAAGTTCAAGCTATTAATATTCTTCTATCAATATGAAATCAATGAACTGATCATTGCCAAATATAAAAAAATTCTCTTGTTACATATAAGTTTCATACAAATATCCATTAAATAAAATATAATTTTTGAAACCGTTGAATATTTTTCTTTTAACATTGACCAACTTTGAATACAATTTTATGAAGATTCTTGGTGTTGTATAAATAGTTGAAACCAAATTAAAATATCTCTAATTTCCAGGTCGTGAGAGCATTTTTTCAGTTTTAATAGATGAAATTATAAAGAAACATTGGGAAAAAATGAACCGTTGTCTATGGAAAACTAATCAGCTCTAAGTTTATGGACTTAACACATGTGATATCAATATGAAGTCAATCGGACTTATAGTTTGGGCTGCAGAGAGGACACAAAAAAAAAACAACGTAAATGATGAATTCATAGAGAAGAAATCAAAAGTTGTCTATGGAAAACTAATCAGCTCTAGGTCTTTGCACTTTACACATATGATGTTAATATGAAGTCGATCAGACTTATAGTTTGGGCTGTAGAGAGGACACAAAAAAGATAAATGCTACGGCGTACAGCGTATACGCCATACACACAAACACATCACGACGAAATTCATAGTGTGCATTCTCTACATGATACCCATTGAGAAATTGATGTAAAAAAAATACGCTTAAATTTTGCGAAATCATGACTCTCCCCTATTCCATAGTGTGGAGAGTAAAAATAACAACTCGATATTCCGAATACGGAGAGCGGAACAGTCACACAAAACGATCCGATCCGACTAGAATCTCTTCCGAACGTGGCTCATGAAATATGCAAGAGGATTTCAACAGGTGCTCGGGCCCTACCTGCCGCCGCCGCTGCGAGAGGATATCCGGTCCGTTCCGGAAGTGTGGGTGGTGTGGGGGCACGGGGTGGAAGATGGGGAGGGTCTCCACTTCCGGCCGGGGTGCTCCACTAACCCCGCGACGTCAGAGACGGACGGACGGAAGCGCGTCTGGAGGAAGAAACGGCGACGAGTGAGAGAAACAATATAGGTAGATACGCGGCTTGCAGCCCTGATTCAGTGGAATTTCAAAATAAATTGTATACAGGTCGATAAAATAAAATGGAAATCAACAAGAATACAGATCCTCAACAAAATTCTTGAGGCTCTTCGTCGAGGAGTAGAACGGTTTGCGCTTGTACAAACCAAGCAAGTAAACATAATTTTGCGCAATGTGCGCTCGTAAATTTTGCTGCTGGCTATGAAGGACGAAAGATTTCGTTTTAATTGAAAATTTTCAAAAAAATATATCTTTTTAAATGAGAAATATGTTGCTATTGTTCCCTCATAGTATGTAAAATGGATGAGGTCTTCTTAAAAACGGTTGGCGTGGAAAACATGGATGAGCCCAATGTTCAGGAGTTGATACGTTAGCCATAAATAAAAAAAAAAATTAACATAAAAAAAACTCCCGGACCTCAATTCATCGCTTTTATTGTACTTACGAGGTAATCAATACCCACACATGGAATGAATCACATTTTTAAGTGTAACAAGTTAATATGACATTATATAAAGAGCGAGCCCCGAGGGTGAGTGATAGCGTTGTGCGGATTCCCATGGGGGCTCGTTGGGTTCGTACGGTCCGATCCGTCCGAGAGATTGTCCGGTGATTAATCCGTTTCCGATAATCCGGATGGGCCGATAACGGATCCCGCCCCGGGAGTGGATAGTTGCGAAAGGGCATCCGAGATCTACTGCGACCCATAAACGACTCACAGCTACCCACCACATAACGAGCCGACGTATCCTCGTGTCGATTCGGAGTGGTAAAAAAAAATGCAATTTACTTCTATTTCCTCCTTGGACGCAGAAAACAGAAGCCACCATGTCAGACAATAATTGACAAGGAAAAGAAGATTGCTTCTGGGGCAACTGACAGGTACAATGTCAAAAATCAACTTGACACGTACCCAATAACAATTTGTGTTTGTAACAAGATCATGTTTATCATCCAGCTGGTCCAGAATAAAAACTGTCTTCATAAGGAATTGAACCCGAAAATCTTGGTTCAGGGGTCAGATATAATCAGAGGTCGCTGTAAAAGAATTCTAGCACAGTCACTTTTTCATCTGTTGCTTTATTATGCCGATGTATGCTATTTGAATGCTGATGAAGTGCATCTCAATAAACTTGAACTTCACAAGAATATATGTATCAGATTCATCTTTGGGTTGAAAAATATTGATCAAATAATATCATCTTACCGCAATCTTCTTTGTTGGCCCAAGATACGCCAGCGGCGCAATATACACATTCTGTCACTATTGTACAATATTCTTCCGAATCCAAACCTGCCACAGTACCTCAAAAAAAAATTCACTTATTTATCCAATCATGGACTTCCACTCCGATCTGCTGAACGTACAACACTATCCATCCATAACACAGAATTTCTCAGCTCTTCGTTCGAAGTACAATCAGCAAGATTATGGAATAGCCTTAGTCCGGATATTGCGTCGTCTAACTCACTTTGTATTTTCAAGAACAAATTGAAAAAAGGAATATTTGTCCCTGAACACCTGATCCCGATTTCCTCTACTTGTCCTTACCATATCCTTTTTTTTTGCTATATAGTATTTTTCATTTTTATTGTTTTAATTGTAACTTAGTGTTTTATTTTTATTATCTTTGTTCTTTTTGCTCTTATTATTTTGTTGTTGTACATACACAATTTTGTCAACAATGTATTTGTTTATATAATATACAGAAAGATGAATTAATAAATAAATAGCTGTCAAATTGTGCCAAGAAGGCCGACAGTGACATAGTGTGCCGTGGATTTTTCAAATATATTCTTATGCGATTACTTTTTTCCAGTTGCTAAGGAAATGAACAAATTCGAAGTCTCTGTCTTCCAATTTTGGATTAGAATTTCTCTTAATGTTATTATTATTATTAACTGAACAACCTTTTCAAAAACGGGATATATGATTTAGTTCCAATACGGACGTAACATGGTGATATTGTAAGGGTCCGCATAGGAAGACAGATAATTGAGTGGGGAGGTGTTATGTGCGGATATTAGATTACGGGCGCCTACACAATACAACGATAAATACGGAGGGGTATGGATGTCCAATGTCTAGTCCAGGAAGTAGGATACAGTATTCTGGACGGAGAAAATTAAAACCAGCGGGAGTTATCAGGCCTAAAGCGAGAACCGCTAATAGATGAGTAATAATAACTTGCGTATAAATACATACATACACGTGGCAACGCACTATTGGGTGTGTGCTGAAATAAGGCGACGAGATAATCTCCGAGATACATTTTAAATGCTCATTACGCATTATTAAAATAATTTAAATCACCTATAAACCCGTAAGAGGAATTCACTTTTATTTTATTTATAATACTCTTCTTCATCTTGCATTCCCTCCTTATGTCCTCATTTTTTATTCTATCATATATCGTTCTATTACATACTCTTCTTAGTGATTCTCACTAAATATATTTTTATGTTTGCTTAATTCTGTTATTTTTTTATAATTCACTTGATTTTTGTTTTTTCTTTCTTGTTTGGCTTTTTTCAGTGTGTTTTTTTTTTGTACGGATGTGTAAAGGCTATTTGTGGAGTTTGTTAGTAAATAAATTAAACGATGTTCTGTTTTAAAATATTTTTAAAGTAAAAATTCAAAAGTTGATAACCCCTGACCGAAACAAAAATTTAAAATTCCGAGTATAAAAGTTTTGTAGGCCTATAATTATTTATATATTCTGAAATTTTGGGCTCTGTAAATTGAGCGGATCAAAAGTTATAAGGGGGAACGGACACATAGACACACGAAATGTTCTACTCCGAAGTCTGAGTAAATCCGTATATATGTAGAAAATATATGATGCTAAGCCCTCTAAGTTGGTGTTTTTTGACTTCAAAGTTGGAATAACCGTGAAAAATATAGACCCTGCATACAATCTCGCGTATCCTGGCTTGAAACATTGTCGATATGTCAAGAGAACAAAGTTCTCTTGAACAAATCGACAGTTGGGAAAAAAAACAGAAACGTATGAAATTCGTAGAGATTTTTTTTGTTCACAAATCGAATTGAGCTTTTCGCCTCTTGGGGGTCTCTGAGACCTCGTCGTATATCATATCCTAATGGGGTGTTCGATTGAACAAAAAATACATAAAATATATTTGGTACGAAAAAAGAAACACTCGGTAATACGAAGAGTAATACTGAATCGACGAAGCGGTAACTGTAATATCGCATTGAATTATTTCCTTATACATAAAAGAGAAATTTTATATGTATTACGGTTCAATTCGGAATTAATGGAAATGATAAAAAATATTCAATAAATTTAATATTGGAAACTATATTGTATTAAGTAATAAATTTCAACGTGGGTTGAATTTCTGCTGTGAGGCACCGCCCCCAGGATAGTGCTTCCATTATCATCGTTTATATGTATACTTGGGAAGCTTTTTAAACGGAATGCACGGCTAAATAAAGATATCGAAAGAAGAGTTATGGCAGGAAACAGAGAATGGAACACTAAGACCAATATATCAAAGGATGCCAAAGTTGCCATTCATAATGCCATCGTAGTGCCAACAGTGACATATGCAAGTGAAACCTGGACATGGCAGAAGACGCATGAAAGCAGAATAAATGCAGTTGAAATGAAATCGTTAATAAGAATTTGTAATAGAACGATGTATGACCGGGTAAAAAATGAGGACATAAGGAAAGAATATATTAAGATGAAGTAAGATGTTATTACTAGAATGAGAGTGAACACATTGATATGGTTTGGTCACATGGGGAGAATGAATGAGGATCGCCCGATGAAGAAAATATACAGCGCGGTCGGGAATGGAATGATAGGTCGGGGCCGCCCAAGAAAGGGATGGCACGACCATGTGAACGATATTCTGAAAGACGGAAATGTTAGAAGTGTGAGCAAAAGACGAACATGTATGAATGTGGACGAGGCGAGGGATGCGTACAAAAATGAAATTATAGAAAAATGTGGCGTTTGGTTCCCTCTGCCTACCCCACAAGGGACATGGCGTGATGGTATGTATGTTATCATCGTTTCGGGTGTCCCGTTAAGGTCGTGTAATAGAAAACACAACAAGCAACAAAATATCTCGCATAGTTCAGCAATAAGGTGCACCAACCACGCTGGTTTACGTGATCACTTTATGCGCTTGCGCAACGTTCACCAATTATGCCTTCTTATTGAGTTCCCTTATCGATGTAATTTTGATAGTTCTATATATTTGAATAGTGTGTAACATTTTATCTGAAAATAATGCATTATTACTATTGCCATCTATGGAGTAACGGAGAAACCTTTTTGTAACGCCATCTATTGAGAAATTGAGAAATTAATTTTTATTTGTAAACAATGAAAGCAACAGTCCTTATAAATGAGATGACGGTGTCACACACAGATGTCACCCCTGAACTGCACCAGAAATATTATTTCATTTTTTGCTTGTTTACCAACTTGTACCATGTGTATGTATTTACGTATATATCGATGATTTCGCCCAAAATGAGGAAATATCGAAATTGCATGTATGTAAGAAAATATAAAAAAACTTATTGTAAAGGATCTTTATTGAGCACAAAGCTGGTATTCGGCATTACGTGAAAGTACTGCCGTATAAAAAAGAAATACCAAAGACAAAGAGGGAGATGAAGGAAGAAGCAAGAGACGAAACGGAGAAGACTTCCTCCTAAAATTACCAAAGGAATAGGAAACCGGCGAAGCTAAATTGTCATGATAATTGAAACCCCAAACCCCGGGCGTACTGCTCTCCCGAAACTCCGGCGGTGGATGACGAGGAAGACAGCGAGCGGCGCGGCGGTGCCGTGTGTCGGGAATATCAAAATTTTCATTTCCTGTTAAGTTTTCTACTTTCGATACGAAAACTTTTCTCGCCGGGAGGAGTCACGACGGACAGGAGTTTAAATAGAAATTATGGCGGAGTCAATGGAAACCTGGATACATACGTTGGACGCGACAGCGAGAAAAGTGGAGAAAAAAAGGGGGTTGTGGCCGACACAACAGTACAGTGATCGAAAAATTTTCTCCTTCTATATGTAGATTTTTTAAGACTTTAGTAATAGGTGTTACTGCTATATCACACGATATCGGGTGGAACGCCAAAATTTAATTTAAAATAATAATAGGTGTTACAATCTTGGTTTAATAGTTGTAAAATAATTAAGAGTTCTATAAGGAGATGGTTACTTACTTACTTACTCAGCCTCTTCTTGAGTCCAGTATTGGACAAAGGCCTCCCGCTTGGACGTCCACTGGAGATGGTAATTTTATTAATTATATTGATTATGATTTTGAAGGTTTCGGAAACTTAAACATCAATTATAATTTTTATTCTACTTTTTTTAAGACGACGCTAAAAGGGCATATAACGATGTAACGTTAGATCTAAATCGAATGAGTGATTGAAAACATGATATATTAAAACCGCCAAATACAGTGAATTTCAGTGTTAGTAAGGAAAATACCTTCATATTATGATAAAAGAACTCCACGATGCTACCCTAATGGTCGGCCTTGAAATCAATATAAACAAAACGAAAACCATGAGTCCATCTAACAGCACTATCACAATTGATAATAAAATAATTGAGGCTGTTGAAGAATACGTAAACCTTGGACATAAGATAAAATTAGGAAAGGATAACCAGACAGCAGAAATACCCAAAAGGATCGGACTAGGTTGGGCAGCCTTTGGGAAATTTAAACATGTCCAAAAAAACAGAGATATTCCCACATGTCTGAAAAGAAAAGTGTTTGAAACATGTATCCTGCCTGTGCTTGCGTATGGTCTGGTAACTATCACGCTAACTGCGAGGACCACACATAAGCTAAAATGCACTCAGAGATCCATGGAAAGGCAAATGATAGGCGTAAATCTAAGAGACGAAATTAGAAATGAAGAAATCAGACGCCAGACAAAAGTTGTTGATGTCATGGATTGAGTTGCAAAACTTAAATGGCAATGGGCAGGTCATGTTGCCAGACAGGGTACGGACAGATGGGCACCCAGAATTCTAAATTGGAGACCATGGGATATAAAATGGGGAATAGGTCGGCCCCAGAAAAGGTGGGCCGATGATATTGTCCCTGTCGCTGGAAGCAGATGGTTTCAAAAAGCCCAAAAAAAGACGAGTGCCAGCTCTTAGAAGAGGCCTACATCCAGCAGTGGAGAGATGGCTGAGAAAGAAGAAAGTTGTTAAATAATTTAGAGTTCTATAAGGAGATGGTAATTTTAGTAATTATATTGATTATGACTACAGTGATTTAATTCACACGTGATAAGAATGTGGAGGAAAGTAGGCGATACGTCTAGACCGGGCGACTGAAGAAATTCCGAATGAGAGTAGTAGGAGGGGAACATATGAGTTCCATGTTCTTATAATATTCCAACTTCATCTCTATTGGAAGGTTAAAAATTTGTCAAAAAATAACGTCAATAATCAGGGTTTTCAAAATTGTCGCAATTAAATCACTCGACTTCAACAATACAATTCATCGTATTTATATTTAAATTAAATCATAATACTAATTTAACAATTTTAATAAACGTTACAAGGAGATAACTGGATGATCCACTATAAAAGCAATCATCTAGGAATTAAAATGTAAGTCTAGAATTAACAAATTGTTTTTAAGAGGACGCCTGCTGCCAGCGAACCTATTATTCGATTTGATATTAAATTTAGTACTACCATTATTACTACTTATCGAAATATTTGAAATATATTTATTTAATCAATTTACGAACAAAACGAGTGGGTTATGGCAACACTGAACTTTCCAGATATGTTATTGTACATACTTATTATATATTTATTTATTTACATATTTCAGTACAGTACATTTCATAATGGTATACATACTATAAATACTGAAATTTAACTATCTCACTAGGCTGAACGCCTGTTCTGAGGTAGTACTCTTAAGCATTTATACAAAGGTTGAATATTGAGGGTATATTATTAAGATTACATAATTGATAAAATGTATTCATACTGGATTTGTAAGATAATTTAATATATAAATGTTACCTGACGCTTGAAATTGTTGTGCGTGGAGGAGGGTAGTGTATAGTTATTAATAATATTGAATATTTTTGGAGCAAGATATCTGTACCTAATGTCTTTGTCCGTACGAGGTACGGTATACTCAAGAACAAACTATGCAAACAACACTTTTATTAACCGCAGCTGCAATATGTACAATAACCTTAATCATAAGCCAGATATTTTAACAATAGCCTACAATCATTAAAAAAACAACTATCATCAATATTATAATGAATACTTTATGTACCAAATTGTATAATTTTTGGTATGTCCAATACTATATTAATATGACAAATAACCCTTTCCTCCTCTCCTACCTTTCTTTATGTCCCACCCTCGCTTCATAAAATACACACACACACACACACACACACACACACACACACACACACACACACACACACACACACACACACACACACACACACACACACACACACACACACACACACACACACACACACACACACACACACACACACACACACACACACACACACACACACACACACACACACACACACACACACACACACACACACACACACACACACACACACACACACACACACACACACACACACACACACACACACACACACACACACACACACACACACACACACACACACACACACACACACACACACACACACACACACACACACACACACACACACACACACACACACACACACACACACACACACACACACACACACACACACACACACACACACACACACACACACACACACACACACACACACACACACACACACACACACACACACACACACACACACACACACACACACACACACACACACACACACACACACACACACACACACACACACACACACACACACACACACACACACACACACACACACACACACACACACACACACACACACACACACACACACACACACACACACACACACACACACACACACACACACACACACACACACACACACACACACACACACACACACACACACACACACACACACACACACACACACACACACACACACACACACACACACACACACACACACACACACACACACACACACATGTACACTTACACCACACTTTTGTCTTTGGCTTTGTAATGAATTGTTTTTATTATGTATAAAATTAATGTATAAATTTTTTTATTTTTATTATTTTAATTGTTTTTATCTGTGGAACAATGTAATTGGCTTACTTTCCTGATTATTATTTTTTTATTAATGTAAAATATGTAACAGCTGTTTTGTTTCCCAAAATAAAATAAATAAATAAATATTATATCCAAGGTGCATTGGTAAAAAGTTATGTTGATGTCTTGTGTTATAATACGTTTTGTCCCGCAACATTAGGTACTTCATTATTATTTAAAACATTTTAAATACATACATAATATTATGATGATGTAGAAAGCAGTTTTGGTATTATGTTTTAATCACAATCAAACTTGGAAACTCCTGTGTCATGATGGCTGTTTTATTCCCATACATAAATATAAAACATTAAATACACCGAAAATATGAATTTAATTTAACGTTAACCTAAAACATACAATTCATTCATTCATACCATCACGGCATATCCCACAATGTGGGGTAACCAGCGAAATGTGTGCGGGTGTGCATTGCCTTACAAAAAGGAGAACAACACATCTATGTATACCCACACACCAGTCTCGTTTCACCAAAAAAGGCACTACATTCAGAATGTGAGATGGTGAACCTCATTGCTGAACTATGTGAGATGTTATTGTTGCCTGTTGTATTTTCTATTACCCGGCTCTTACGAGACACCCGAAACACTACATTCAGAATGTGTGATGGTGAACCTCATTGCTGAACTATGTGAGATGTTATTGTTGCCTGTTGTATTTTCTATTACCCGGCTCTTACGAGACACCCGAAACACTACATTCAGAATGTGTGATGGTGAACCTCATTGCTGAACTATGTGAGATGTTATTGTTGCCTGTTGTATTTTCTATTACCCGGCTCTTACGAGACACCCGAAACACTACATTCAGAATGTGTGATGGTGAACCTCATTGCTGAACTATGTGAGATGTTATTGTTGCCTGTTGTATTTTCTATTACCCGGCTCTTACCAGACACCCGAAACACTACATTCAGAATGTGTGATGGTGAACCTCATTGCTGAACTATGTGAGATGTTATTGTTGCCTGTTGTATTTTCTATTACCCGGCTCTTACGAGACACCCGAAACACTACATTCAGAATGTGTGATGGTGAACCTCATTGCTGAACTATGTGAGATGTTATTGTTGCCTGTTGTATTTTCTATTACCCGGCTCTTACCAGACACCCGAAACACTACATTCAGAATGTGTGATGGTGAACCTCATTGCTGAACTATGTGAGATGTTATTGTTGCCTGTTGTATTTTCTATTACCCGGCTCTTACGGGACACCCGAAACACTACATTCAGAATGTGTGATGGTGAACCTCATTGCTGAACTATGTGAGATGTTATTGTTGCCTGTTGTATTTTCTATTACCCGGCTCTTACGAGACACCCGAAACACTACATTCAGAATGTGTGATGGTGAACCTCATTGCTGAACTATGTGAGATGTTATTGTTGCCTGTTGTATTTTCTATTACCCGGCTCTTACGAGACACCCGAAACACTACATTCAGAATGTGTGATGGTGAACCTCATTGCTGAACTATGTGAGATGTTATTGTTGCCTGTTGTATTTTCTATTACCCGGCTCTTACGAGACACCCGAAACACTACATTCAGAATGTGTGATGGTGAACCTCATTGCTGAACTATGTGAGATGTTATTGTTGCCTGTTGTATTTTCTATTACCCGGCTCTTACGAGACACCCGAAACACTACATTCAGAATGTGTGATGGTGAACCTCATTGCTGAACTATGTGAGATGTTATTGTTGCCTGTTGTATTTTCTATTACCCGGCTCTTACGAGACACCCGAAACACTACATTCAGAATGTGTGATGGTGAACCTCATTGCTGAACTATGTGAGATGTTATTGTTGCCTGTTGTATTTTCGATTGTATACCCGGCTCTTACGGGACACTCGAAAACAATGATTTAAAAGAATGGAAGCACAATTCTAAGCCGGTGCCTCACAGCTCTAATACATTCATGTAACATAAAATATAAATATATTATGTCCTATTCTAATACGTCTACATAAATTAATCCGTCTGAATTTTAGTATATGAGAAATGTCAAAAAGTTGACTGCATTTATACGGGACTCATTACGTCACACCGCGCGGATAAAATCCTTTTATTGACGGTCGCCCGTTGGTTATAGACGTTTTCGTAATCTGAAAAGAATCAGAATAGGGCATAGTATACATGAACATTATTTTAAAAGGAAAACCTATAAAGAATGTGTGATATCTGGTAGTTTTAATGTTCAGATATAAATAAATACACGCGTTAACACTTTACACAGTTTATTGTAATTACATGAATATATATTTTAGAGTGAAGCACAATAATTAGTTCCCTTTTAAACCACTACGTGAGAGCCTATATTTATCACCAGAATGACCCCAACAAACCGCCCACTTTGCCTTATATCAGACCCCCGAAGATTCCCGAATCCTTTGTTCGTATGTACTCGTTAATACGCTATACCTATTGTCTGATATAAGGCGCAACATCAATATATTCTTGCCTGTGATGACATATGTTTGGAAACAATGTCCCTGACCATAAATACTGTCCACAAATTAAAATGCGCGCAACGATTCATGCGGCAAATGTTGGGCATAAGGCAGCCCATTCACAATCGTGCCATTTGGCGTCGTTCCATATGGACCTGCTGCATTTGGAGCATTGTAAAATTTTCATTACACTCACGGGCGCGCCATCGAGCCATCAAAATTAGTATACGCAAGCGGTCGGCGCTTTCGCATTAATAAGTTCTATTTTTGTTTTAATTTTCAAGTAAAAATGAGTTATAATTCTGATGATGAGTTTTATACAACTGCTATTTAGCGGTTTGTTTATAATATATAAATAGAAACTCGAAGAACAAAGAGAAAATGTTGTATTTTCGCATTCACGAGAGTGTCAACCAGCTTGGCGCAATGTACCACTGGTTTTCACACTCACGAGCATGCCGTGCCGACAGGATACGCCGCGCCATTTTCGCGGTACTACAGAGTTTCGATCGCTTGTAATTCCATTTCGGTGTGTCAGGCCAATTGGGCTGCGCGGAATTTGACATTCACGTGCGCATTTGGAGTGATGGCAAGCCATTTGGAAGGATGGCACGATCATGAATGGGGGCCTTAAATCTGAGTGATAGAATAATAAATACAGAAATCAGACGCCGAACAAAAGTCGCCGATATCATGGATCGGATCGCAAAATTGAAGGAGGCCTACATCCAGCAGTGTAGGGAAGGTTAGGAAGAAGAAGAAATTTTTTTCTTTTGAAAAAATTTTTTTTTTTCAAAACGATTCGATTAGTAGTAGGTACTGATGGAATATCACATTGAAAATATGGGTACGCTAGCTGCAGGCGCCCGCTTAAGGATAAGGCAGACGTTCAAATACTAATCCGAAATTTCGACTCGCCGTCGGCGTCGGTCGGATTAGGGCGGTCGATAGCAATTACATTGACGGTACGATTCACAAGAACTGATAGCTGAAGGGTCGGTCAGGGAAGGGGTGAGTCCCATGGGACGGAACGACGATAACAAGGCTCACGGCGGCGGATGCATTCCAACAAAGACTCAAGCCTCAGTCGTTACAGTTTAGGTGACCAACTTAAGAAACTTTTGAGATAATTGTTGTTCAGAGAATTCAATGTATTGGACGTTAGACAAATTTATATACAAAAAATAATTATTTATGTGCACAATCATTTAAATACGGGATTCACGATTCAAAGTAACATATTATATGGAACAAGATATGGATACAAGGGATTATTACGAATAAGGAAAACTCATAAGACTTTTGCACAAAAACACTACTCTTTTTTAGGACCTAAAATTTATAACGCTCTACCTAGCGTATGCCATTCTATGAGTGTGACCGAATTAAAAAAAATATGTAAATAAATGGTTATTAAATATTGGTAGATCACAATAGAAACATAATTTAACATATGTGTTTACTTAAAATAATTTCATTTCTTTGATCGCTTTTTTCATTGCCTAAGGACTGTTAATTATACTAATTTATCATATTGTTATCTCATTGTTTAAATTGTTTGCTTTTTATTTGTATTATAATTATTGCATATTGAATTGTTTTGTTGACCAATGAAGGTTTATTGATTGCTAATTTTTTTTACTGCTATAATGTGTTTACTTATTACTTGTATTATACTATTGCATACTGATTTGTTTGTTGAACTATGATTTTTTATTGGTTGCTCTATATATTTCTTTCATTGCTATGAAGTGTTAACTTATTTATTTGTTTATTGATTGCTTTCAAATTGGGATATTTTTTCATTACATTGCTTACTATGAGTATAATTCTTTTTCATTCATTCATTTATACTATCACGGCATATCCCACAATGTGGGGTAACCAGGAAAGGTGTGCGGGTGTGCATTTCCTTATAAAATGTAGAAAAACACGTCTATGTATACCCACACACCAGTCTCGTTTCACCAAAAAAGGCACTACATTCAGAATGGGTGGTGAATCTCATTGCTGAACTATGTGAGATGTTATTGTTGCCTGTTGTATTTTCGATTGTATACCCGGCTCTTACGGGACACTCGAAAACAATGATTTAAAAGAATGGAAGCACTATTCTAAGCCGGTGCCTCATAGCTTTAATACATACATACAAACATAAAATATATTATGTCCTATTCTAATACGTCTACATAAATTAATCCGTCTGAATTTTAGTATAATAACAAAGTCTACATTAATCAAATAGAAAATATTCAAAAAACCTTTTTGAAACAAACACTTGGAGAGACGCCTTTATGTAGAACACACTAATTATAATACTTCTACAAGAAACTTCAATATGACTACATTACAAATATAATACGAGTATAATAAATTCTTCTTTTTTAATTTCAATATTTCAATCATGTATCTAGAAGTGGACTTGTTATTAAAATTGTGATAAAATTGTCCTTACTTAAAACAGGAATTACTCCTAGTTAGATAGACAAAGATTTATTGGAGGAACTAAAAAACATGATACTTCCCAACAACTATTTTATTTTATATTATTTTTATTTTATTTTATTCACAGTAAAAGTAAATCATAAATTGCATGTTCAAAAAACCTTAGTTCCTGTATGTATTTTGTTATGGAAAATAAATAAATATTATTATTATTATTAACTGGACGGTATATATTTATAATTACATTATTATGTAATTATAAATATATACCGACTACTTTTACACTTTTTATATGTTTTATTTAGTTTATAATAAAAATAGTTTTATCTTTAATTATTGTATTTAATTGCTTAAATATTAAAGCGAGTACAAAGTTTTTTTCTTCACTTAATGCAGATTTTAATTAATTAATAATTGTAATTGTTAAAGCTCTTTAATGTAGCTCTTTCTACATGGACCAGGTGATAGCTATGTGGCTCGCAGATGAAGAAGCTGACAGAGGACAGGGTGGAGTGGAGTGGAGTAGTAGAGGCAGTCAGTCAGTCAGTCATAGCTGTTACAAACCAATCCCAGGATTAAGAAGAATTGTTAAAGTAACATTTTATTATTTCACAGTAAATAATATATTTTTCTTTAACATGTTTTGAAGTTGTATTTATCTTTATTTATCATACAAAACAACTGCGTTTGACATTGACAGTATGAAATAAAAAAAAACAATAATACTGGAAACACTTGGGAGAAATTTCCATAAGGCAAAAAACTCGCTACTTGCGCAGGGTGCACGAAAGTGTTTGGTTACGCAAAGTTGGGTACACACGCATATACACACACACACACACACACACCTTTCCTATCCTATCCTAGTTTACCTCGGCCTAAAAACAACCTACCTACATACCTGCCAGCTATATGCAAAAAAGTATTGTTGCATATAAATTTTCTCATTCTATCAACTGTCATCTTGACTAACACACCGCACCGCACCGCTCTTAAAATTATATCTTCAAAATCCGCTGAAATTAATTAACTTGTGAATTACTAGTGAAGTGTCAAAGTTTTCATACTACGCTGTGAATGTGGTGAAAAGATTATTCAGAACCAGCACAATAAATATCGAGGCAAGGTAACTCCCTATACCTTCATCTTTTCCACCAGATTCCTTGGTCCTTCGTCCCGTATATCTTGTATTTTCCCGCATTCCTTGTTCCTCTGTCCCGCATATCTTGAATTTTCACGCATTACTTATCAAATTTATACATTTTTATACAAAATTAACATTATACATACGCTATTTACATTACATATTTCATACATACCCGCATTGATTGTAGTACCTAAGTACTTAATCAAATTCTTGTTTCATTAATTTTATTGTTGTTTAATCAATAATGGCTTCTTTAAAAATATTGGAAGCTAAACGGCTAAGTTTATTTGCAATTATTCAGAAAGCTTATGACTTGTCGAAATCATTAAATACCGCTGAAGAAAAAACTAATTTTCTTATCCGCATACAATCGATAGATAAAATTCGTTCTGAATTTTGTCAAGTTGTAGAAGAATTAAATTTGGGAAAAATAGCTGTAAATCCAGAATATGTTCCGTCTTTTCAATCTATTGAAGCCCTTGACGAATTATACTGTAACATCAAGCATATTGAACAATCTTTAAAAACTAAAGTTGACTATGTTCCTCCAATTATTAAATCATTTGAAAAAGACTCTCAAAGAACACACAAATTGCCAATATTGGAACTTGTTAGTTTTAATGGTGATCCAACGAAATGGCCATTATTATATCAAAATTTCAAAGATCTAATACACGACAATATTAATTTGTCGAATGGTGAAAAAATACAATATTTAGTGTCAAAATTGACAGGTACCGCTTTAAGTGTTATTTCTGGGATACTTCCTGTCGCATCTAATTATGATATTATATGGGATAGGCTTGTTGATCGATTCCAGGATTCACGAATTTTAGCTACGCATTATTTAGAAAAATTAATCAATTTTAAACCCTTAACACAATCAAGTTCAAAGAATTTGGATTATTTCATAGAAAATTTTTGCTCTTCATTTGAAGCTTTAAAATTATTAGATATTTCTGATTTAACTGATTTCATCATAACGCACATTGCTCTTCTTAAGTTAGATAGAGAGACGTTAAATTTATTTGAGCAGCATATTAGAAATGAAAAAATTCCAAACTTTAAATTATTACAATCTTTTCTGAGAGAGCAAAGCAAAATTCTCTCTAGAACGCAGGTTATATTCCACAAAAGTGCACCAAATGATCGACGAAAAAATAATAATAATTCACATTCATTTGTTATAAATAATACGCCAATGGATATCACAAAATGTTTTTTGTGTGAATGTAATAAACATCCATTGTATTCATGTAAAAAATTCTTACAGTTGGATGTATTCACAAGATTCAAAATAATCAACAAAAGGTCACTATGTAAAAATTGTTTTGGTACTCATTTAACAAAAAATTGTAAATCGGAAAAAAATTGCTTTTATTGTAATAAAAGGCATCATTCATTGATTCATTTTCCTTCTTCACCAACATGTGATGATGAAGATAATCAAAATAAAGATAATTATCATTCAAAACAGGTTCCTAGCGCAGCTGATATTGTTAAAAACGATGATAATATTACCTCATTCGTCAATTCTGACCGCAATACGAGCACTTCGCTGAATAATATCGGTCGACGACATTTGGATCAACCATATGAACCTAAATGTCAAATCGACAATTGTTTGTTGATCAATAATGTAAACTGTTATCATGTAATACCAACCGCTATAGTATATATTAATGGAATTAAAAAAAATACCATCCGCACATTAATAGATACAGGATCAAATGCAAATTTTATAACGGAAAAGATATGTAAAAAATTTAATATAAACATTACGTACGAAAATGCTTTTGTGTACGGTATTGGGTCTGCTGTAAAACCAATATTAGGATATGCTATATTTACAATTTATTCAAGATATGATACAAGATTCTTTTACGATATTAAGGCTTCGGTTGTCGAAACTATTACTAATGATTTGCCTACGTCAGCCTTAGAAATGACAGATTGTTTTAAGAATTTGCCGCTAGCGGATAATAATTTTAATCTTCCTGCTAGTATCGATTGCATAATCGGAGCTGGTTTATTCCCGCATTTACTTTTACTTGGGAAATTAACGCATAAAGAAACTCGTATGATCGCCTTACAGACTACTCTTGGTTATTTGATCATGGGCGAAACGCAAATAGATAACTTCTCATCATGTCAATTTCAACGCACGTTACACGCAATTGATGATTCTAATTCAAAAAATAAGTTAGATGAAATGATTCAAAACTTTTGGAAACTAGAATCTGTACCATCACGTCAGTATTTAAGTCCTGACGAGCAACTTTGTGAACAAATTTTTGAGAAAACAGTCTTGCGAGACAACGAGGGTAGATATACTGTATCATTACCTTTTCGTGAAAGTCCCACAGTTTTGGGTCATTCAATAAAAAACGCTAAACATAGGTTGCTTTCATTGGAAAAGAAGTTGCAATCAAATTTAGATTTACAATATGGTTATAATGCCACTATTCAAGAATACATTGACAAAGGTTTTTTGAAAAAAGTTACAGATACACAAACTTCAGATTGTGTTTATTATATACCACATAGAGCTGTATATCGGCCTGATAAAGATACTACTAAAATTAGAATAGTTTTAGACGCCAGTTGCAAAACTTCCTCTGGAAAAAGTCTCAATGATATATTGCATTGTGGAGCTAATTACTTATAAATCTACGCCTGTACTCGCTGACATAGAAAAAATGTATTTTCAATTGAAAATGAATCCAGATCATAAACGTTTTCAAAGGATACTTTTTAGATTTAATAACTCAGATCCTATTGACATTTATGAATTTCAACGCGTTTCTTTTGGGCTTAAATGTTCCCCTTATTTAGCAATGAAAGTCATTCGCAAACTCTTAACAGATGAAGGCGATAAACTGCCTGAAACCACACAACTTGCTATGAAATATTTTTATATGGATGATTTTCTTTATTCAGTCAATTCACCTGAGGAAGCTTTACAAATTTATTCTCATTTAGTTCACTTATTTTCCTCTGGAGGTTTCTGTCTAAATAAGTGGATTTCCAACTCTGTACAATTTTTAAAGCACATTCCAGATAATCTACGTGTTAACCAACACATTACTTTTAATTCAGATTTTGACGATAAAACCAAAATTATAGGTTTGTCTTGGAGTCCCACCTCTGATTGTTTCACTTTTAAAATCAAACCTTTCTCTTTAGATACGTTAGTATGTACGAAAAGATTAATTCTTTCTAATATGGCATCATTATATGATCCTCTAGGTCTCCTTGCTCCAGTTATCATCGGTTTGAAACTTCTAGTGCAAGAGTGTTGGAAAAGAGAATTGTCTTGGGATGAACGGGTTCCTGAGGATATAAATAAGATTTGGTTGAAATTTCAGAGTGAACTCGAAAACTTATCAAATATAAATATACCAAGACATATAGGTATAGTAAATGATTCATTCATCAATTTGCTTGGTTTCTCAGATGCTAGTGAACGTGCCTATGGGGCGGTTATATATATCCGCATTGGATCACTTGAATCTAACGCCTCAAATGTATCACTACTATGTGCCAAGTCAAAAGTATCCCCACTTAAAAAGGTATCTTTAGCACGTTTAGAGTTATGTGCCGCACACCTTCTTGCATTATTAATGAAATCTGTTCTCTCAACTATTGAGATTAGATGTAAGATTGACAAAATGTTTGCATTTTCTGATTCAACTATTGTACTTTCATGGATACATTCCTCACCGCATAGATGGCAAACCTTCGTTGCCAATCGCACCGCAATTATTCAAGAAATTATTTCTGAAGAAAATTGGTTTCATGTTCCTGGAACTGAAAATCCAAGCGATATTGTATCCCGCTCCGTTACTCCTAATGAATTTTTGAAAACCTCTTATTGGTTTAATGGTCCAGCCTGGATCTCATTGCCACAGAGTCAATGGCCTGTGACTAATTTTAAAAAGGAAAATGCCTATCAGAGTATACCTGAATCTAAAACTGTTGCTCTCATACAAATTAAGACTCAATCTGAGCCTCACTTTATTTATTTAATCGCTAACAGGATCTCTAAATGGAGTAAATTATTAAACATACTTGTTTACGTTCTTCGTTTTACAAGAACACTTAATACGTCTGGAATGATTACGGTCTCAGACTTAGAAACTGCTGAAAATCATGTAATTAAATGCATTCAGAATAACCATTTTTCTCAAGATATACATTCTCTTGAACAGAATAAATTGAGTAGTCCTGTATTACGCAAACTTTTACCATTTTTAAATAATAATATCCTTAGAGTTGGTGGTCGAATTCAAAATTCATCATCAATGCATGAAACGAAACATCCAATTTTATTGCCTTCTAAAGATCGTATTGTTCAGTTACTTATTGAATATTATCATTATTTACATTATCATACAGGCCCTGCATTATTGTTAGCATTATTACGACAGAAGTACTGGATTTTATCTGGTCGTAGTTTGGTTCGTAAGATTGTTCATTCTTGCAACATTTGTTTTAAAAACAAACCAAAAGGAACCTTCCCATTAATGGGCAATTTACCCGATTTTCGAGTAAATGAAATAAAATGTTTCGCAAAATGTGGAGTAGATTACATGGGTCCAGTGTTTGTAACTCTGGCAAAGAGAAGAGGCGTTAAAAAGCAAAAGGCATATGTTTGTTTATTTGTTTGCCTAGCAACAAAAGCTTTACATATAGAATTAGTTTCAGATCTCTCATCTGAAATGTTCTTAGCTGCATTTAAACGTTTTATAGCCAGAAGAGGACCTGTCACTCTCATTGTAAGTGACGGTGGAAGAAATTTTGTTGGAGCTCGTAAAATTTTAAATGAATTATATAAGTTTGTTTGTTCCGATGAATATAATAAAGCAATACTTCATGAATTGACGCCTAGAAAAATAGAATTTCGAATAAATCCTCCGTATTCTCCTCATATGGGTGGTATATGGGAAAGCAATATTAAGTGTATTAAAACACATTTATTTAAAGTCATAGGCTCACAAGTATTAACTTACGAGGAAATGAATACCGTATTGATTCAAATAGAGGCTTTATTGAACTCTAGACCGCTTTGTGTATTAAGCAATGATCCTTTAGATCCTGCCGCATTAACCCCTGCGCATTTTTTAAATTTAACTCCGCTAAATTACATACCCGCTTACAACGTTGATGATATTTCAATAACCCGCATTCAACGATATGAGTTGATCGATAAATTAGTACAGTCATTTTGGAAACGATGGCATGTAGAATATCTCACCTCTTTACAAATGCGTGAAAAGTGGAATACGTACACAAAACCCATTACACCTGGCCAAATAGTTATTATTAGAGAGGAAAATCTCCCTAAATTATCTTGGCCACTTGGCATAGTCAAGGAAATATATCCGGGAAAAGACAACGTCATTCGAGTTGTAAAAGTTCGAACCCGGAATGGTACATATTTAAGACCAGCTATTCGATTATGTCCGTTACCTTCCCAATAATCAAAATGTTTTTAATTTAATATTTCTTTTTATTTTTTAAGTTAGTTTACGTTTATTTGAATTTTTCACTCTATTGTTTAAATTTGTATTCTTCTTTTACCATCCGGTGAGTCATATGTTTTTTGAATTTTTTGTTGGAGTAATACTCCAAGGCCGGGAGTTATGGTTACGCAAAGTTGGGTACACACGCATATACACACACACACACACACACACACACACACACACACACACACACACACACACACACACACACACACACACACACACACACACACACACACACACACACACACACACACACACACACACACACACCTTTCCTATCCTATCCTAGTTTACCTCGGCCTAAAAACAACCTACCTACATACCTGCCAGCTATATGCAAAAAAGTATTGTTGCATATAAATTTTCTCATTCTATCAACTGTCATCTTGACTAACACACCGCACCGCACCGCTCTTAAAATTATATCTTCAAAATCCGCTGAAATTAATTAACTTGTGAATTACTAGTGAAGTGTCAAAGTTTTCATACTACGCTGTGAATGTGGTGAAAAGATTATTCAGAACCAGCACAATAAATATCGAGGCAAGGTAACTCCCTATACCTTCATCTTTTCCACCAGTGTTTATTATTATTATTATGAAAGTAAACAATTAAGAGTTTAACGTGAAATACTTTTTTTATATATTTTAATGTATTTGTAACACAGTATGTATGTATATTAGCTTTCTGCAATCCCGAATATGAACTTTATGTAAAATCATAAAGAACTCAGTGCGTGGCGCGCAGCTTGCTCAAGAAGGTGTAGCGGGTGCAACCAGCCGAGTTGACCACCCACTTCAAGGAGTAGGGGGACGTCAGCCGGCTATTTAAGATCCTGCACATCACGTTCCCGTCGTTCAGTTTAACCAAGGCCAGCGGTAGATCGTCACTCTGCTCGACTCACATTTCGATTCCGCGCATTCATCGATCTATTTTATTTAAATTATTTAATAGTCAATTATTGAAGTATATACCAATCTTGAATTATAATTAGAGTCAAACTATCAAATAAACACGTAAGTCAAATTCAAACTATTTTAATACCTGTCTGTAATATCAATTAATTTATATTTCATATGATAAATTTATAAATGTTTTATGGTGTGGCGTGGGTACCTCATTCTGCTGTGTAACGTTCTTTAATTAGCTTGCAACTAATTACCGAGTTACGCACGGCAGGATCGAGTACACACGCGACATCATTTCGCGTTGGATTTGGGGAACAGGCGACAGGTTATCACCTAGTGCCTTTCTAGACCGGAGCACCCTTCTGTAAATAAATAAATTAACATTAAAATCCAATTCCCAACCTAGCGCGAAAACTGGTGACCACCGAGCGTGCAGAACAGGTATATTTGTTGTGTAAAGATAATATTTGTAAAATAGTGTGTAAAACTGGTAAAGCCCCAGCTCTGTTGCAATTTTGTCGATTTTTAATTTGTGATAATAATTTTTTTTGTGTAACAAACGATAATCTGTTATCAGGAACAAATTATAATATTCGTTCAATAACAATTATCTAGTCACTTTGCACATTCTAAACTCATACGACAGAGATTAAAATTTTATTGAATAATAATTATTTCGGTTATTGGACCTGGTTAGACTGAACCCTACGCAGTAAAACATACGCAGTAATAGTATGTTATCCCTAATTGTTATAAACCATTAAAAAAAACACATTTATAACAATATAACTCACATCAAATGTTATACGATAAAATGAACATCATGGACAAAGAAAATACAGAACAATCGTCACAAGACCAAGCAACCGAAATTTATTCAACAAACATCAAATTGCCAAGCGTATGGAGACATCAGATACAATTATGGTTTTTCACCATAGAAGCCCAATTTTCAAACGCAAGAATAACTAAGGATGAATCCAAATATAATCATGTATTAGCCGCATTAGATCCAGAAACCATGTCATGCGTCGCTGACGTCATACAATTTCCGCCAAGTATGGATAAATACAAAAACCTCAAACTCACACTTCTGAACCGTCTACAAGAGTCTGAAGAGAGAAGACTCACGCAATTACTCCATGGAATACAATTAGGAGACAAGACACCATCAGAACTATTGCGAAGGATGAAAAGCCTAGCTGGACCAACATTAAATAACAACACGTTAATTACAAGATTATGGATAGAACGACTACCTCATCGTATACAAGAAATAATTTCAGCCATTAATACAGATGACGTCACAGTACTAGCCACAACAGCAGACAGAATAATGGAAGTCAACAGTAGAACTGACGTTCAAGCAGTAAACCTACCATCAACTTCTTCATTGAGCAACTCAGCAACAAGCGACCAAAGCACAGTAAACCTACTTTGTACAATGCAGCAACAAATACAAATGCTAACCGACAAAATAATGGGACTTGAAATTCAACAGAGGCAATCAAGACCATTCTACAGAAATAATCAACGCGACCATTCAAGATCAAGATCCACAAGCACAAATAGATATCAAAAATATAATAATAATTATAATCGGCAAAACAAACGCAATTCTAAATACAATTATAATAACAATAACTTCCAACAAATGTCAAATAATAATAATAATAACAACTACCAGCAAATGCGTAATAATAATAACGATAACGTCAAGCCGCTGGATATATGTATACCACATCAAAAATATGGAAGTCAAGCAAAATACTGTCGACAGCCTTGCACCTATAACCATCCGGAAAACTAAAAATGCGACAGGTGTGTGAGACAACACCGTCGCAAATGAAGCATCGTCTCTTTCTACCAGATATAATCACGGGCGTGCAATACCTTATCGACACAGGAGCCGAAATAAGCATCATACCAAGATACCTAAAAAATGACAAGGCAACCATCGCTACAGACAGTATCATCACTCCTATTTACGCAGCAAATGGAACAATAATACCTTCATATGGACACCGAATTATCAATTTAAATCTCGGATTACGCCGGAATCACAAATGGAAATTTATAGTCGCCGACGTAACCAAGCCGATCATAGGGGCAGATTTCTTAACCAATTAGGATATATTGGTGGACTTAAAAAGAAAATTACTCATTGATAAAAAAACAGGGTTGACAAGCAAAGGAACCGTCTATAGAACAAGTGTTATAGACATAGCAACAGTACAGTCAACATCAAAATTCCAAAAAATTATACGAAAATACCCAAGTTTAACAAGAGCAGATATGGCACAAAAAGGATCAAAAACAAATATTACTCATCACATTCAAACCAGAGGACCACCCGTCACAACCAAAATGAGAAGGCTCAACCCATTACAATTAGAAATAGCAAAAAAGGAATTCGCATATATGATCGAACAGGGAATATGTCGCCCTTCGAAAAGCAATTGGTCAAGCCCTTTGCATATGGTAAAAAAACCAGATGGAAATTATAGAATGTGTGGAGATTACCGACGCCTAAATTCAATAACAAAACCGGACAAGTACCCGATTCCACAACTTCAAGACTTCTCACATAAACTACACGATGCAAAAATATTCACTAAAATAGACCTCTCAAGAGCATATAACCAAATAAACATGGAAGAAGAAGACATCCAAAAAACCGCCCTACTAACGCCATTTGGACTGTATGAATTCACGAAAATGCCACCAGGACTGTCCAACGCCGCACAAACATTTCAACGACATCTACATAACATAACAAGGGACCTAGAATACGTCTTCACGTACATTGATGACATTCTGGTCGCCTCCAGAAACATAAACGAGCATGAGAAGCATCTCGACAAACTTTTCGAAAGATTATCCGAAAACGGATTAATTATCAACCAGGATAAATGCAAATTCGGCGTAGAAGAAGTACACTTTTTGGGTTACCGAATCAACAAAAACGGAAGTACACCAATACCAGAAAAAGTGGAAGCAATAATAAAAATTGAACCCCCAAAGGACGCAAAAGGACTCCGACGTTTCATGGGCATGCTAAATTTTTATAGAAAATTTTTGCCAAACGCAGCCGAAACGCAAAAAATATTATTCGATCAATTAAAAGGGTACACCAAAAATGATAAAAGAAAACTACAATGGACAACTGAATTAAATAAAGCGTTCGACAAATGTAAGCAAGATTTGACACAAGCCGCACTACTCGTACACATAAACTCCTCGGCAGAGATAGCAATAATGGTCGACGCATCAGATCACGCCATGGGCGCAGCACTTCAACAAAAAACGGATAACAGCTGGCAACCTATATCATTTTTCTCCAGAAAATTTAATAGCGCACAAGAAAAGTACAGTACGTATGACCGAGAACTCACCGCCATCTACGAGGCGATTAAATATTTCAGACCACAAATAGAAGGAAGAAACTTTGTAATAATCACCGACCACAAACCGTTAATTTTCGCCTTTAATAAAATCAAGCTCAACTCTCCTAGACAAGAAAGACAGCTGGATTATATAAGTCAATTCACCACGCGCATCAAACACATATCAGGCGAAGAAAACATAGTCGCAGATACTCTATCAAGAATCGAAGAGATAGAAATAACATCAAACATCGACTATATTAAAATGGCAAGAGAACAACTCACAGACAAAGAGCTCAAGAAAATGCAGGAAAATTCATCTCTATCACTAAAGAAAATCTCAATACCTAACACTAACAAAATGTTATGGTGTGACATCTCAACCAACACGTTACGACCATATGTACCAATCACAATGCGAGAAGAAGTAATACTATCAGTACATAAATTAAGTCACCCCGGAGTAAAAACAACAGCAAAGTTATTAAAACATAAATATATTTGGCCCAACATTGACAAAACAGTAAAAAATGTCGTGAACAACTGCATCGAATGCCAAACTTCGAAAATCCATCGCCACACTGTAACACCTTTGAAACAATACAAACCAGCAGATGGAAGGTTCAAGAATATACACATAGACCTGGTGGGGCCGCTAACTCCATCCAGAGACTACATATACCTGCTGACGATAATTGATCGCTACACAAGATGGCCCGAAGCGATCCCATTAAAAGACATGTCTGCAGAAACCGTTGCAGACGCTCTCATGTATAATTGGATAGCAAGATTTGGCGTCCCGAATTCAATCACGACCGATCAAGGCCGACAATTCGAAAGCTCACTATTCAATAAACTGATGAATAAGCTCGGAATAATACATAACAGAACGACTGCATACCACCCACAATCGAATGGGATGATCGAACGTTGGCACCGCTCATTAAAAACATCACTAATGGCCGCAGGAAACATATCATGGTCGACGACATTACCACTGACACTCCTAGGACTACGAACCGTAATCAAGGAGGGGTCAGACTATACACCAGCAGAGATGACATACGGAACAACCCTCAGACTCCCCGGAGACTTCTTCGAAGATGGACCACCTGAGGAGCAAAACACCTATGGACATAAACTACACCAAACAATGTCAGAAATCCGACCTATCCCAATAGCAAATCACGGGAGAAAAAAAACATTTGTGCACAAACAAATGGCAAACACCAAATATGTCTTCTTAAGACATGATGCTGTGAGACGACCTCTACAAAAACCATATGACGGACCATACTTGTTAATAAAGAAGGATGACAAAACAGCTACCATCACAATCAATGGTAAAAACAAACAAGTATCATTGGACAGACTCAAACCAGCATTCTTCCTGAACGAGAACACAGACTACGGCGTAGAACCAAGCAGTAGACACACCACCTCTACAGAACAGAGATGGACGTCCACGCCACAGACGCACCAAGCCACTACGCCAGATGACACTTCAGATGACACTTCAGATGACACTCCAGATGCCACCCCAGAACGGCAACCACATACAACCACTAGAGCCGGAAGACGAGTATATTTCCCGGAGCGATTCACCAGCTACAAATATTTCTAAGCTGAGTAATTTTTAATCATTTTTATAACCTGAATAATTTCTATTTTTAATTTTTGTATAATTGTAATATGTATTCAATATAGATAAAAAATTTGGTCAATATGCAACTAATATTTGAATATAAAATCTTATAAAATTCCAACTTGACCAAATCAAAATAAGAAAATGCTGTATAGAAATGTAAATTTAATTGTAATTTTATCTTCTTGTTCAAATTACAGTACATGTAAAAAAAGTACATTGAACAAGATAATATAAACAATATTTTTTTTTAGAAATGTATAAGTATAGAAATAAGAACATGATAAATATATGACCTCTAAATTTTTATTAGTAAAATAAACTGCTATATATATATGTAATGCCATTTCAGGTAACCAATATAAAATTTCTTTGTATTTAAAAAAAAAAAAAACATATGTCATTGTTACAGACAATCAGAGGAAATGCTGAGGAACGGACCAGGGTGGCGCTATCCAGCTGGCAGGGGGGTGATGTAGCGGGTGCAACCAGCCGAGTTGACCACCCACTTCAAGGAGTAGGGGGACGTCAGCCGGCTATTTAAGATCCTGCACATCACGTTCCCGTCGTTCAGTTTAACCAAGGCCAGCGGTAGATCGTCACTCTGCTCGACTCACATTTCGATTCCGCGCATTCATCGATCTATTTTATTTAAATTATTTAATAGTCAATTATTGAAGTATATACCAATCTTGAATTATAATTAGAGTCAAACTATCAAATAAACACGTAAGTCAAATTCAAACTATTTTAATACCTGTCTGTAATATCAATTAATTTATATTTCATATGATAAATTTATAAATGTTTTATGGTGTGGCGTGGGTACCTCATTCTGCTGTGTAACGTTCTTTAATTAGCTTGCAACTAATTACCGAGTTACGCACGGCAGGATCGAGTACACACGCGACATCATTTCGCGTTGGATTTGGGGAACAGGCGACAGGTTATCACCTAGTGCCTTTCTAGACCGGAGCACCCTTCTGTAAATAAATAAATTAACATTAAAATCCAATTCCCAACCTAGCGCGAAAAAGGGTTCCGAAGTGATCGTATCATATATTAATAAATATATTAAATTCAATGCTGAAACTGGCAGTAGTATATAAATTGTATTTATTTATTTATCTTTTTAACTTAATATAAATAAATATCAGCGGGCTTATTGCCATTAGGCATTTTTTTGTTAAGAGATAAATATTTTTTTTATTTAATTGTACACGTCAGGTATGTGAAACAATATGTATGTTACCACTAGTTTCAGTAATTACTATGTAATGAAATAATGGAGAATTATCGGTCGACTAACAAAATTTAGAGAAAGGAAATGCACAGTATAAATAGAATAGCTACTATACATGACAAATAACAAGAGTGGAAGGAATTATATAGTACAAAGTGAACTGGTACTTAACAAACATTTCCAAAGTGGTCCTTCGAGCCGGATTCGAATGCAAAACACATATAGGTCCAAGTATTGTTAACTGTACATTTCGTGGCCGGTCGAAGCCGGGAAATTCATTGCGTCTGAGAGGAAACGAGGAATTAGTCGAGTGCATCGAGACAGTTTTCGGTCGAACTTCGACCGCAGCAATGGCTGCGAGAGTAGGTCCTCTGAGCCGGATCTCTAGAGGGAGAGGAGGGGTTTTGTGTTCCGGGTGGGTACTACACGACGCGGTCAATTCGTCTCTCCCGTTCCACTCCAAGGTTCCGGGGCGTAAGAACGAAACCCGATTACAGCGCACGCCGCCCATTAGACCCGCATAAAGGGACACGCGAACCAAGAGAGAAATTTTATCTTGAGAACTGTCTTAATGGCTTACGGGAGGACAACGAAAAACGGGCACAATTAATGATAAATATTATATAACTTTAGCTCTTACAAGAATAATTTGATGTTGAATTTATCTCTTAAATTTTCAATTTTGACATTAGTTTGTGCATTTTAATTTTAACCTGAGTAATTAAAAAGTATGTTTTTTTTACTGCTTGCTTGTTTCCTTTACTTTTGCTATGAAAATTGCAAATTAGGCCAAGGAAATATTTGATGTTCCTTTTCTCATCGCCCTATGATAATGAAAGAAAAAGAAATAATTAATAAATAAAATAAATAAAAAATATGTTTAGGTATTACTTTTTTTATATAGGTAAGTGAAAACATGTGTTTAGGCATGAAACTGTATGGATCATTTTTGTTATTATTATATATGCTGTCTGTTTTCCGAATAAAATAATATTTTACTTTGAAACAAGACATTTTCGACCTTGCTGCACTAATGAAAATAATTGAAATATTACCGTGAATCACATCAGTTATAACTAAATGCTCTCTCACCGGACTAATTCACAACTAAATGGACAGACTGTACCGACGCCATAAAATACCATAAGGTTGTAAGTTGAGGAGCGAGTTTTGGGGAGAGTGGATTTGATTGGCAGAAAGACTATTATAATATGATTAATAGGATAATACTGAATAATTCTTATCTTCAAAAATGTATTTTTTCTTATTTTATGTTAAAGTATTGTAGAACAGCATGTGGCGTCCCCGAATATTCTAGAACCACTCCCCAGGACTATATAAGCCGTACCAAAATGCACATTCATTGATTCGATTTAACCAGTCACCAGCTACCGCGGTCGCACTGTTCTTGCGACCTTTGTCTAAATTCGCATAATTTATCGATATTGTGTTTCTTAAAATATTAGTATTAAATAGAATAATTTGTTGCGTTTATAACAGAGTCAATTATATTCAAAAAACAGATGTAAGTAAACTTCATTATCTTTCAATCTCTGTCTAATTACATATTACCTGTGTTTTATTACTACATTTTAATCCAACTGTCGATTCGTTCATGAGAATTCAATTCTCTTAATGAATCGACATTATTAAGCCAAGATGCGTGTACGAAGGAAAATTTTGTATGGTGTAGTGATGCTAATAGCACCAACTAGAGGCCTCGCAGCATATATGTTCTCATACATGGATTTACTCAGAATTCAGAGTAGAACATTTTATGTGAGTTTTGTGTGCGTGTGTGTCTGTCTGTGTGAGTGAGTGTGTGTGTGTGTGTCTGTCTGTCCCCCCCTTATAACTTTTAATCCGCTCAATTTACAGAGCCCAAAATTTCAGAATATATAAACAGTTATAGGCTTACAAAACTTTTATACTCAGAATTGTGAATTTTTGTTTCAGTCAGGGGTTATCAACTTTTGAAATTTTGGTTTATTTTTCCATATATCTCAGAAACCATAAAAGCTAGAACGCTGAAAATTGGTATAAACATAGACAAATACAAAATCTTAAATTTTTTTTTCAAAAAAATTCCAGGGTTTCTCAAACATTTTTTATTAAAAAAAAAAAATATGATAAATTTATGAGTTTAATTGCCTATATTTCCAAATTTTATAAAAATTTCAAAAAAGCCGAAACACCCCAACTAGATAATTTAATTTTCTATAAAAAATATTAATATTGTATTAGCAAATCTCAATTTTTCTCTAACAATTTTTATAAAAATTGAATTTAGTGACGACATTGCTTCATACAATTTGTATGGCAGTCGCTTATACACAATATGTAAGAAGACTTAAAAATAGTTAGATATGTACCTACTTAATATTCAAACATACATACAGAACCATCATGCTGTTTTCATATTCCGGGTAGGAAAAGAGGACTGACCTCCATACTGTCCTATCTTGACATACATACCAACATATGTTAAAATTTTCAATAATTTGTATTTATGGGTTTATAGTTTGATTCTTAATCTTCAACTAAACATACTATCGCTATCGACAGTTGGATCTCATGTGTTACATGCAACTAGTACTTACATATATGTACGTAGTACTGTACCTACACAGATATTACAATTCCTACGCTTGGGGATAGACGAACAGGTAAAATACCTAATGCCTACATAGACCGGCACAGCCTAACCTCCAATACCACCTGAGTGATCGCCGACAGGTTGATGTAACCTGATTTGCAACACATTCTTAAACCCAGCCAAACGTAGGGAAAGTATATTTTATTAATTTATTGTCCTGATTTGTGAAACGATTAATATTATAAATATCCATAATGTGACAAATTGTTATTGGATGTGTATCAAATTGGTTTTCGACATAGTACTCGTAAGTTGCCCGAGAAGCAATAAAAAAGTTATTTTTCTCATTGTATACGTGGAGAAGTATGTCGGAAGTAAACACGATTTGTTCACTTGATTAGACATAAATGAAAATTAAAAAAAAAATCAAATCAAGAGATGACTAATAAAATTTGAAACGAAACATTAAGCTTAATGAGAAATAAAAGATCAAAGGGAAAGGATAATTAAGATAAAGATAATTAAAGCATAAATAGATAAAAGCAGCGTCAAATTGGCGACTTAATTCACTCTACATTAAGCAGAACAAAAAAAAAATACAAACATACATATATACAGAGTAAAAACAAAATAATACATTATATATTCTTCGTCGCTAAATCACCAAAAGAATATGCACTATGCACTGTCACAACTTTTTCAATTTTCTGATTTTATGCACTACATTTATATGCTTATCACGATGACTCTAATCACCTTTGCAATATGGGGGGCAAGTCTGGTTCAACCGGCGAAATCAAAACCCTCGTTTATTGTTTATTGTATTTTATTCCCCCTAGATTCTTTACAGAACACATGGGTTCATCTTTACATGGTTCACAATTTACAATATTATGGTCACAATAATTTATATAATACATTGAGATATGATATCATGGTTTAACAGAGTACAGATATAGTATATTAAAGAGCAAATAAAAAAATAAAGAATATAGAGAAACAAAAAATATGTATACAAAATAAGCAATTCGGGGAAAAAAGAAAAGAAAAATTGAGTTCTAGAAGGATGTAAAGGGTCCTACTAGCACCATGTCGTGATTACCCATATCATGGATATTATTATTAGATGAAGTTCTATGACATCTAAAGATATTATAGAACTTCCACACACAAAGCCCCAAGGTAGACGAAGCGTTGGTAGACCCAGGCTCCGATGGCTGGGTGGCGTGCAGCGGGATGTTGAAGCTGTTGGTGTGAGGCGCTGGAGAGGTGGATGCCAGGATAGAGGGAGACGTCTAAGAATGCTGGAGGAGGCCAAGGCTCGCAACGGGCTGTGGAGCCATCGATGATGACGATGATGTGCGACGATATGAAATTTACCTCCTACTGACGATATGAAATTTAGCGCCCTTGGAATGATCTTGAATCATTAAACGGCGCTGTACAAATTATTATTATTATTATTATTTGGTCTTAAACAACTCCAATGCTCCAGTTTATCTACGAAATCAATTTCATTCCTCTCTGAACACGGGTTGCCTCTTCGATCAAATACTGAAAGAACGCTCAGTATCCCAGTACACAATACTTCTTTTTTCACCACCTCTTTCTCCGTACAGGCAGCTCGTCTTTGGAATCACATCCCATCGCAACTTCGAGTTTCATTAACACTTCCCACTTTCAAAAGAAATCTGAGAAATCATTTCCTTTCACATAACACCTAAATTTGTCTCCTTATCCTATCCTTGTCCCCCCCCCCCCTCTCCAGTCACCTCCGTTTCTTTATTGTTTTTGCTTATATTTTTTTTTTCATTTTGTTTGTTTTATTTTCTTTATAGCTCTTGCTTGTATTGAATAAAAATTTTGCTACATACCATAATTGTAATAGTTTTTCACTAAATGTATATGGTTGGTTGGAAGATATTGCCATTTGGCAATAAGCCCGCCATTGTGCACTTGTGCTCAGAAAGTTTTAAAATAAATAAATAAAAATAAATTATTATTACTGAAGAGAGTCGCCGAAGATCTAGCGGAGTAGAGGAAGAGATGCATATCTTTGTTGCCAACCAATCTTCAAGATTGAAACGAATGATGAGAATCGAATTAACTTGACCGATTTTACGGCAATGATTCCCTGTGAATATCACTTCATCAGATAAGAGGTACCAATCTTTATTTAAGTAAGATGGATGATGGATCTTTCTTCGACACTCCCGTATGTGAAATAAATACAACAAGAAACGTCATCTAATTCAGCATTAACATTACACTTCCGGGGGGTATCACATTATCCAGGGGTGTGTTCAGATAGAACACTCGACGTCGAGTGTCGGATGTACCTGAAGTTGCAGATTATGGAGTTTTTCACGCCGATCTCATTGAACGCTTTCGAACGGCGGGACTTTCAATCTGAACGCAGCATCGGGCGTTTTTAAGTCAAATATCATTTAAAATACATGTCTCTTTTTAGGATATATTTTCATCGAAAGACAACAACTGGGCAGTGGAGTAAATAATGCCATAATTTATTGGAAACTTTTGAATGATATTTTTATAAACTGCTAGCCCTGCAAGAACAGGATTTCCTAGTCGGGCGGCAGTAACAAATTCATTTCTCTTTATAGCTTATATTTTCATCGAAAGACAATGGAGTAAATAATGTTCTGACCTTTTATTGGAAACTTTTAAATAATATTTTATAAATAAACCTCTTTGTGAATGCATATTGTCATCATAAATAATGTTAATTAACATAATAGATACCACAGAAACAGATACTATAACTGTCAGAGCGTTTTTCACCCGATGATTATACAGAGCGTTTGGAGCGTACGCTCGACGTTCAATCTGAACGCGACAGTATCTTTAGAGCGTCTGTTTCCGGTGATTCTGAACGGATTGGAGCATCACTAAATGCGCTCGGCGTTTATTGTGAACGCGGCCCAGTTGCACTGTGTTGAAGCTAGCCCCAGATAATGGGGGAGAATCCATTAACGTCGTTTCAGTTTCGTCACAATCAATGGTGGAACGGTCTACGACACCTCGGACCACTTTTCCGAAGTTCATCGACAACCTTCGGCCGGTGAACCCGCAGTGACAAACAACATGTACACGCAAAGCGGTGGTCATTAAGCGACAGCCATAAAAACCTAAGCTTAAATGACCGAGTAAAAATTACAACGACAGATGAGATAGCTTGAGCTTTACGAGCGAGACTACTTAAGCGGCAGTTGATCATAATAAAATATCATTGAATTGCCAGGTTTTAAAATTTTACGGTAAACCGAGTAAACTGAAAGCCGTATAATATAAAAGTGATCTATACGATTAGGGTTTAAAACTCGAAAATAATTTACTGCTGCAGTTTGTAATGTAGCTAGTTGCAAAATGTCATAATATAATTTACAACATTCCTTTTAAATTTCTGTACAATTAAGTGCAGAAAGGCGGTTTCAGACAACTTTCAATTTCAAAATAATTTCATTGCGGTTTTCAGTCAACTTATTGGGAAAACATCCCGTAATATATACAAATATTAAAGAATAAACAATTTTTTTGTAACATAAGAAATAATATACACAACAATACAATTATTTTTACAAAAAAGATACTTAAGAACTAGATTCGGAACGTAAACTGCTTCACCAAGTTAAAAACCTGTTCTGAAGCAGCTTATAATATTATAATTATATAAGTATACGATTTAGGTGTGCGTGTGTGTCATTGCATGTTAACGTAAAGTACATAGTTTGTTTATCTAAAAAACTAGCTCACCTTAGCACAGGCTATGCCTAGTGAGGGGGCTAGTAACAAAGATACAAACAAAAAGAGATAGCTTTAACTATGTAAGGAATGGTGAAATAATGAAATTATATTTATTGCAATGAAATAACTTATATTTATGTACTTTGTATGTCTACTATGTATTGTATGAATAAGCTTATATTACCTTTAAATTATTTTGTATCTTATATCTACTCTATGTTTTTGGATAGAAATAAATAAAAATAAATAAATAAAAAAAGAAATATCACTGTCTTGTCTGTTTTTTACCCTTTTTTTAATCCCCATTTTTATAAAGCTGTTTATATTTTTTCATTTCTTCAATTCAATTGGAAGCAAATTTAATTTTTTTCCTTGTCCATAAGTCGACATGGTCCTCGGTATCGGTATATTTGCTTGTCTGGTCTGTCTAGTCTGACGTGCAGTTTGGGTCGATTGGAAGTTGTTGAGGTGTAAATAAATATAGATGCAAATGTTTCTAGCATTATAACTGTGGTATGTCTAGGATGTCAAATGTTTTTGAATAGTTCGGCTGAGGGTGTGCGAATAGGAACATTTAATATTATTTTCAAAACGGATTTTTGGGCTGTAACTTTTGATCCTATATTTATTTTGTAAGTACCACCCCACCCTATAATACCTATTGATTGCAAAAGTGAATAGTACAAAGGTTTCTGTGTCCTTCCCAAATTTCGGTTTACGCATATATGTACCTACAAACCAGCAAAAAAATCGATACTATGAGTATATCTTAATGTGAGATGTGTGATAGATTGAGTGCGAGCGAGACAGCATGAATAACTGAAGTTATATATAGAAGGTGTGTTGTGTGCCCGGCGTCTTTCGCTTATCGCTGTTGTCAAGTTCACTTAGTAATTATATGTATATAGTGAATATATATACTAATGATAAACTACTGCATTTATCATAATCTCTATTCCATCCCAAACCAAGGATATTATACTTAAGTTGTCCGAAAGGCCACATGAAATCAAAAGGAAAACTCCATTTTAAGTTCTCCGTTTAAAAGATCCATTGAGTTCCATTGTGTTGTGTGGTATTCTTTTCTAATGAGTCACATTAGGAAAGAATACCACACAACACAAAATTTTGGTTTTCGAAGAATTTACGTCTTCTGCGGTTACGCGCAGACACTGTGGATTATTAAAAACTGTCCAGGTCATTTGTAAAACTTCGAAACTGATAGTAGCAGTGATAACGACGTCTGCAGCGGTCGCTGGACGACAGAAAAAAGGCAATATCATGGACAATTTTCGAGGCGAAAATCCCAACCCATAATGGACTTATTCGGAAAAATGCCTTAACAGCTGGTTGGGTGGAAATTTCCTGTCGAATCATCGCCACCATGACTCGTCGTAAAAAATAAGAACAAAGAGCCAAACCCCTCATAACGATAGAGGTTCTGATATACAATTCTATTTCTTATCGATATAACGCGATCCCGCAATAAAAATCTTTAACACTGAAAATAAGTACGCATAATTTTTTTTTATTCACCACTACTATGAAACAATGGACAGCACGTAATTATTTCATATTTTTAAGCGTATTTTTTTAAATCACTTTCTCAATAGAAATTCTGAAAAAAATGCATGATGATTTTTTGCTAGTATGAATATTTATTAAATATATCGTTAATTTAAAATGTTTATACCGCGTGAAGAAAGTACAAATTAAATTAATAAATATATACTTAAACTAGCGGACTCGGCAGACGTCGACCTGCTCGAACGTTGGCTTGCCTGCTATTCCAGCCGTTTAGGAGTTCGTTGACGTACACACTTACATAATAATTTATTATTTCCACTGTTACATTCTTTGTTTTAAACTGTGAATATAAACCATCCAGGAACCCACTAAAATACACACAAAAAAAAATCATTAAAATCGGTACAGCCGTTTAGGAGTTCAGTGACGTACACACGTAGGTACATAAGATTTTTTTAATTTTAAATTATTACTCGGGAAACTTACAGGTACCTACTAATCGCACCCAATAAAAGTTGCCACATTCTGGAGACAACGATATTAATTGTCTCACAGGTCCAGACTGACAACACAATTTAAAATTGTGTCACCACCGGGAATCGTACCCGGGATCTTTGAATCAGCAGTCAGATACCTAACCGACTGAGCAACGAAGGCCGACAGATAAAATCTGTCTAAAACAGGAATTATTCCTTGTAAGAAATACTCAAATATAAAAGAAGAGTCAAAGGTAAATTAGCGGAACGATGTTACCGATGTTAACCTATGTACACTAGAGAGTATCTGGATTGAAAAAAACATTTTAACGACATAGTCGAAATATTATAGCGAAATCCATATGACGAAACGGAATTGAACCGCTGGGTTTAACTATGCGATAACGCACTAATAGCTCGTGTGAAAGTGATACCGACATTATATCAAAACTGAAATGCGGTGTTAATTTTCTTTCTCTGAAACTAATCGGGCGTACTTTCAAGGGGCACTTAATATGAGTATAAAGGGATCATTTACTTTTTATAGCAGTCATTTTGACGCTGAAATTATATAGGCGCCATTTTCTTCATTGACAATGATATTAATTGTTATATTTCACTAGAAACAGTGAAGTTATTATCTGATATAACTAGATACCTCAATGTTAGTAAGCAAACGGTGATCCAACAATATAAGATCAAAAATTAAAATTATTAATAACATTTGTAACTATGTGTTTGCGATGCTCTTTGAGTAACACATAAATATATTTTATTTGTGATTCATATTAATTACACCAACATTAATAGCCCAGCGGTAAAGTCGTCGCCTCACATGCGTGAGGTCGACGGTTCGAATCTGGGCGGGGCACGCACCTCTAGATTTAAAAAAAAAATCTATGTGCGGATTTATATCACTAGCTATGTGTAGCCATGATCCAATTTGTCTGGTTCCCCTTCAAAGGGTTACGAAGGTCAGATGGCAGTCGCTTCAATGTAATAACCAGACTCGCCAATTCAAGGATCATGGTTAAAGCGTACCTCGATAGAAACGGGATAAAAGCGCTAAGGGGAAAGAAGAAAGAATTAATTACACCAACAATCACCTGGTTCATAATTGCATATCAATAAAAATTGTAAACTGCTAGCCCTAGAACAGGATTTCCTAGTTGGACAGCAGTAATCTAAATTTGACCAAATATCGGAATACCGATCTCCTTTAAGGTGGTTGCCCATCAGGTAGCGTAGGAACCTACATACCCTCACACTTCTATACAAGGTCTTAAACAACTCCAATGCTCCAGTTTATCTACGAAATCAATTTCACTTCCTCTCTTAACACGGGTTGCCTCTTCGATCAAATACTGAAAGAACGCTCAGTATCCCAGTACACAATACTTCTTTCTTCACCACCTCTTTCTCCGTACAGGCAGCTCGTCTTTGGAATCACATCCCATCGCAACTTCGAGTTTCATTAACACTTCCCACTTTCAAAAGAAATCTGAGGAATCATTTCCTTACACATAACACCTAAATTTGTCTCCTTATCCTACCCTTGTCCCCCCCCCCTCTCCAGTCACCTCCGTTTCTTTATTGTTTTTGCTTATATGTTTTATTTTCTTTATAGCTCTAGCTTGTTTTATATAAAAATTTTGCTACATACCATAATTGTAATAGTTTTTCACTAAATGTATATGGTTGGTTGGAAGATATTGCCATTTGGCAATAAGCCCGCCATTGTGCACTTGTGCTCAGAAAGTTTAAAATAAATAAATAATCTACTTATTGTTGTCATTATAAATATGGTGTGATAAAAGGTAAATAAAACAAGACTCTCTATTGATGGCAGTGTAATATAGGTGACCCGATTTAAATACTTGGGGTGCTGGTTGAATGATGATGAACCCAAATTCCGAAATAAAGACAAGGAATGGAATAGCGAGATCCACCTACTACAAAATGCAAAAGCTGCTGTGTAATCGAGATCTACAGCTAAGTAGAAGATGGAGAGCTGTTAAATCATAGGTGTCGCCAGTACTGTTATATGAAGTGGAAGGTTGGACTCTCAGATTCTCAACAGTAAATAAAATTGAAGCATTCGAAATGTGGTTATAAAGAAGGCTGATAAGATAGTCTCCAATGAAAGAATTCTAAATATGATGGAGAAAGAGAGAGATTTGCTTACCACTGTCAAGAGAAAACAAACATGTCGAATAAAGTTAAATAATACATACTTTTATAATTATTATGAAATTTAATTTGTGTGCCATATTCAAAATATTAGCAAAAATAATTTTTTTTTCCACTATTAGTTGACTATAATAATATACCGCCACCCCCTCTAGTTACCCCCTTCATCTCTCCAGTCACTTCCTCCACCCCTTCAGTTATCCACCCCCACCCTATCCACAATGTACAGTCGACCTATCCTACATAACTTTAATTTTAACACAGTTAGTTTGTAAGTGAACTCCAGACGAAGGAGAGGTACTCTCCGAAACCGGTCGAGTTATCGACGGAGTTAAGTGTGTAACACAAAAAAAAAAAATTTGCTAATATTTTAAATAATACATTTTAATTAAAATTAACAAAAATTTTTTTTGAATAAAATGGCCAAAAAAAATATTTGGAAAAAAAAATTCCTTGTATCAAATGGAAAACATGTAACAGTCCAACTGAAATAGTATATTTTGTCAATCCGTTAGAAATCCAAAACATAGGCAGCGGCGGTAAAGCCGAGAAAAGTGCTGAGTCAGATCCTCCTGTCCGACGATTGACGACCTTCCATTTGTCTTCACATTACCTGGGGAAAATCCACCCCGGCTTAGGAGGTAAAGTAAAGCGGCAATATCAAGACTCCAGATGATGGTGATGTTGGCGGGGGCAGTTGATGGGATATACGGAGAAGGGTGGGGGGAGGATAGGTCGGGTATAAAAACGGCGTAAGAGGGTTCTACAAGTGGAGAGGATTAGAGGCGAGGCGGCCGAGTGGATCCAGACGCAAAGCAAATATAAGAAACAGAATAAAAGGAACATATTTTAGACGAAGATTATTTCTATTTTATTTCTTTACCCTTCGCTATCCCACAGTAGTTATTATTTCACAATCATTTTATCCATATATTATTTCGTGTCAATTCATCAACAGGTATCACGCGGAGTGCAGATTATGAGTTTCGTCTCGATGTTTATGGGTCAATTATGTAGGGCCTATTACGAAATCTTCTTTCCCGTGTATTACCCAAACTATATATTCGGATCGACTTCATATTGATAGAATTACCGAAAAATATCTAGAAAAATCATGCGGGCTGGGCAGAGCAGATTTTTTTACTTGGTTAGTAGCTGTCAAAATATTTGTCCAATACTTAATTAAATTAAATTAGCAAGAGATGATTTTTCCATAGACAAAATGTCTATCTCTTCTCTAAGCTTTCATCTGTCAATACGTTCAAAATCTTCTCAAATTTTGGATAGTTGATTTATTTTTTTTTTGTTTGGTTAATGTTTCCAAACAATAGAAACACGTACTTTATATAAATGCATACGGGCACTTCACTCGCACACATTCCACTCAGTCCGGCTAGACAGAGAACAACAATCTTCGTGTGGGACGAAGTCATCCGACAACCGTACGGCCCTGCGTAACTCTGGACATGCCGAATCATTCGCCAAAAACTAAAGAAAAAGATTTCCAGGGTTACTAATAATCAAATAAATATAAATAACTCTTCTGATTTGGAGTCGGCCAATACCTCGAAAATCCTTAAATGAAAATGTATTATTTTAAATTAAAGTGAAACTCTAGGTTAACAACCGCGCCACGGCTGGAGATTATGAAAACCTCTCGGTTCGTTCTTAATCAATTGAACCTTAGTGGGTAAAAGCAACCGGTAACCATTAATTATTGCATACTTTTGTACACTTCATTCTGAGACTTGTTTGCTCCATGCTTAATATTGAGGAGAGCGTAAGTCTCGGATTATTCACTAAGGGGAGAGCAGTATAAAGGAGTTAAAATCTTGGAAATTTGCGCTGGAGAACAATGATGACGAATGGTAAGAAGGACAACATAACGTCTTTTCAAAAACAGAAAATAAATATTTGTTTATACGCGGATTAACATTGATAAAAAATCATCATCTCATTCCTCCATGGCCTCGTGACTAAAGATGACGGCTACATTTCATCACTAGACTTAGGTTTGTGCCATTATTTTCTTGGACTACAGCGTCCTCTTTTACCATTCCTGTCAGCTTTGTACATCTATTTTCTTAGTCAGGCTATTCACTATATACAAGTTTTCAAACCAACTCAACGTGCTTACTTACATTCTATTGTAATGTCAATAATTTGATCTCCGCCACAGAATCTATATGCGTGAAGCGAAAACTTCGGCTCACGGAATAGTACGAGATTTGGCATAGTTATAGTTCATATGGAGAAGAACTGCAAAAAGCTAAAATTTATACCTACATAATATGTATTGAAAAAAATATTTCACGTCAAACAATAGATTGTTCACTTTCATACTGTCAATGTCAAACGCAGTTAATAAAGATAAATTTAAATACAGAACACGTTAAAGAAAACAATATAAATAGTACTCAAACAATTACACTATTTATATTTATTTATTTAGAGGATATAATAAATTATATGAAATAAAGATGATTTGATTAATAATAAAGCCAATTACAGGTTGTCACTGAAGTTATAGTAGTATATTAAGATACATACATTAGGAATGGTTACATATTATGGTGAGATATGTGAAAATAAATCATCGTATAATTATCGCCAAATATCTTGAACGAGCTTCCGGTTGCGCAGAGCGCAAAATTGTGTCTTTTTGCTTCGTTGGTTTACGTGCAAATCGCCCCACTTCTCAAGTTATTTGGCGACACCTATACCCATTGATGAATAAATATTTTTTAAATTTTTAATATTGCTTCTCGAGCAACTAACAGGTACTATGTCAAATATTAATTTAACACGCACCCAATAACAAGTTGCCACATTCTGGAGACTTACGATATTAATCGTTTCACAGATCCAGACTGAAAATACAATTAAAAACTGTGTCTCCACCGGTAATCGAGCCCGGGACCTTTGGATCAGCAGTCAGATACCTAAGCAACTGAGCCACGAAGGCCGACAGATAAATATAATCTGTCTAAAAACAGGAATTATTCCTGGTAAGAAATACTCAAATATTGCTAGACAATGACGACCTATGATGGCAGACAATGATAGACAATGATGGCAGAAGACGTATGAAAGTAGAATAAATGCAGTTGAAATGAGATCGTTAAGAAGGATTTGTAATAGAACGATGTATGACCGGGTAAGAAATGAGGACATAAGGAAAGAATGTATAACATAGATCAGGTTCAATGACATTTCGAATTTACATATTAAATGATTTACGGTCGAATTTTGACATCAGCGGGATCATTAGATAATTGCAGATTGCCAAGAGAATAAGTACTCTGTGAATTTCCTATATTTCCTCCTGATTTATAAAGTGAAGTGCATGGTATGTAGATACATATATGCTCTTCCCCTCGCACTCCACTAAGATAGATCTCCAACTAAATGGACCATTAGCCAGGAGTCGAGCTGAGAGGCAGCGGTGGCAAACATCATTTTTGCACAGTTCGAAAGTGGCGTTTGGTGTTGAAACACAAAGAGAGACCCTTTGTTCTTTTAACGAGATGAATATGCTTGTTTTATTTGAAAGTAAGTAATTTCTAACAGTTGAAAAAAGCGAAGAGATACCTCTTTAGTTACACAATCAACATTCATAATTTCCCATGAGTGATTTTTAGTCCGCGTGACAATGAAAAAATCGGGAGTTAACGTATCAGGGGCACATGGAGTTCCAAGAGGTAGGACATAATTATATATGACATAATCACACATTTCCTACTGTCCTACGATTTTATTTAAGGTGATGAAACTGAAAAATACAAAACCTAGCAATGAGACGTGTTTTAAATTGTAATAGAATGGTATAAACGTCTGATAAATAAAAATACACTTTCATGATACAAAAAAAAATCAAAACCAAAATTAGATATACCTTACAAAGAATAATAATAATAATAATACAAATTATACTGGAATAGAGACATTGTTATACAAGTAGCGGTGATAGCCCTGCGGTAATGTCTTCGCATTACATGCTTGAGGTCGACGGTTCGAATCCGGGTGGGGCACGCACCTCTGGATTTTTAAAAAATCTATGTGCGGATTTATATCACTAGCTATGTGTAACCATGATCCAATTTGTCTGGTTCCCCTTTCTAAGGGTTACGAAGGTCAGATGGCAGTCGCTTCAAAGTAATAACCAGACTCGCCAATTTTAGGATCATGGTCAAAGCGTACCCCGATAGAAACGGGACAAAGCGCTAAGGGGAAAGAAGGAGAGACATTGTTATACAGAACAAACCTACACAACCGACCAGACATTACTCTAATTGACATAATAAATAGACACACATATCTAATAGAAATGTTAGTAACAAACACATAAAATCTACAAAAAAATCTGAAAAAAATCGACAAATACATACCCGTGACCTCTGACCAGGCACATGTTATATTTATATTCACATTTGTATTTTTTTCTGTCAGTACTATGTGTATTTGCTTTTTTCAATATTTTGTATAATTTTTTTGTGTATTTGTATCATTATATATTTATATATTAGTCCACTGCAGCTGACAGGAAGGCTTGGAAAGCTATTGTTCAGGAGGCTAAAGCTCTACCGGAGTTGTATGGACATCGGAAGTAAGTATTTGTATCATTCATTTTACATTTTTTACTCTTGTTTACCTACTCTTCTTTTATAACTTGTAAAATATACAAATAACAGCTGAATAAAGATACTCAACTGTGTAAAATAACAGTTCCAGAACAGGCTTTTGCCTAGTGGGGCGTTATTAGTTAGTTTGTATATGTTGTATTTGTTTTTGTGTAATAATAATAAATAAATAAAAAAAATACCGTTAGCAGAATAAATAATATCACAATGGAAACAAGAGAAAGAAACAATAGTCCCGATAATATTATCATCTAATAAAAAATATAGACATACTAAAGCTACCTCCATACGACATCAGCAACATACAAAAAAACTGTAATAATCAACATGTACAATAGTCAGGAAATTCTTACAGGCACAACTTTAAACAATTACACAAATTTAATTTTTATAATCATCATAAATAATTTACACACATAATTGTTAAACAACTTGAGAATTCCTCCGTTATTTGGTTTATTTTTACCGGTTACTCCGCGAAAAGACTTTGCAAAGACTGAAAAGGCTTTGAAAGAAATTGTTTTAATTCATTTTAAGAAAAAGAATACGTAACAGAATATCTCTCTCTATGACTCAAGAAACAGAGAAGATAATAGATTATAACGTCTCAACGCAAAATTCTCTAATGTACAATGGCTTTAAATTACATTAAAGTATGCCGAGAGACATAAAAGAGGAAAAAAGGTTTGGTGATTTTTAACAAAAAATGTCTTAACTATTTTATGAAATATTGAAATAATTGTTACTATAGATTAGGCTATGTCTTCTTCTTCCTGGCCTCTTCCCAACTTATCGTCGATGAAGGCTGTTGGGGTCAGCTCTCCTCGTCCTCAGGCTATGCACTCTTCGGTTCTGGGCCGCCTCCGATGTTAATTCTTGTACCATCAATTGTGAACTCCTTTGCGCCATCCATGTATTTTTTGGTCCTCCCCTATTCGTTGGTGTTGGGGGGTGTCTATGGCCATATCCTGGTTCACAATGTGATCCTCGGGTCTTCTTAATATGTGACCATACCATCTCAATTGTCTTTCTTCTAATTTGTTGTTAATGCCTGTCACTCCTAAGCTTCCGCGAATGTATGAACTTTTTATTTTGTCTTTTAGACTAGGCTATATATTCTATTATTTTTGTTTTCAATATACTTAAATTCAGTTGCCAGTCTCAAATCGGTTGAACCACACCACCCCATTGTACATGTAGTAGTGTTGTGCAAAACTTGTATGTGTTGACGGGGTACACAATTGAACCACTATATTTTTTGTCTATTACCTACTCTACACGTACAAAAGCATGGCGTGACTTTCCTATGTTTTTATGTACGGTTATTTTAGCACAACGCACATAAAGCCTTCGATATGATCGATTTATATTGTGATACTAGAATATTATATTGTTTCGTGCGGGTATTAATTAAATAAAATATACACCTGATTAATTTCAAATTATTGTTAGCCAATTTTAATGCATCGCTAATTGCATTTGATAAACAAGCTTCTGTTTAATTACACCCAATATGGAGGGCGGAAATATCGCACATACGGGCAGTAATTGTGTTGCGAAGATAAAACAAAAAAAAAACACCAAAGCCAAAGTTCAAACGTACGATTCCACTAAAAAAACGAGTGGAATGTGTTCAAGATTCTTATCTTTTCTTCTTTTAAAATATCATAGCGATGAACTGGCTCTCAGCGCTGGAACTGGCTCTCAGCGCTGAAACTGCCTGTCAGTCGTCAATCATTCTTTCAATACACCCAAACCACCTTAGGGCCATTCACTTTCATTTAACTTATAGTATCCTTCTTTGTTTGCATTCTCTGTTATCACTAAGAAGAGTATGTAATAGAATGATATATGATAGAATAAAAACATTTTAAATGTAGATACAGTTATTCTTCTTGGATGGTTGATAATAAAAAAAAAAAATAATAATCTCCGAATACATTTTTATGAAGTAAATTTCTATTGTGTATGTGGCGACACGGTGCCTGGCAACCTGTCTGCCAATAGAAACCGTCGATTTCGGATGGCAACGACGAGACCAATAGGAAGCGTCGAACTTTCCAGAAACAGCGCGAAGAAGCGAAGTGGAAGATTGAGGGCGCGTCAACCAGTGCCAATATATTCTCTCTCCTGTTCACGACAAATGTTAATTCTTCTTTCTTATTCTTTCTCAGCCATCTCTCCACTGCTGGGTGTAGGCCTCTTCAAAGAGCATCCACTCGTCTTGTTTTTGGGCTTTTTGAATCCATCTGCTTCCAGCGACAGGGACAATATCATCGGCCCACCTTTTCTGGGGCCAGCCTATTCCCCTTTTCATATTCCATGGTCTCCAATTTAGAATTCTGGGTGCCCATCTGTCCGTACCCTGTCTGGCAACATGACCTGCCCATTGCCATTTAAGTTTTGCAACTCGATCCATGCCATCAACAACTTTTGTCTGGCGTGTGATTTCTTCATTTCTAATTTTGTCTCTTAGATTTACGCCTATCATTTGCCTTTCCATGGATCTCTGAGTGCATTTTAGCTTATGTATGGTCCTCGCAGTTAGCACGCTAACTAACTAATGTTGATTATTAAGTGAAATTGTATTCTATATCTAAAAAAGTTGTTAGAAAAACATAGTGTTTTATTGTGAGTAATCTTTCATTTCTCTGTATATAAACCTGGTACCTGTTAGTAAAAACATCTGATTATTTCAATATTTAAATAAATTAAATAAGTATCTTTTAATATAGTTAACATATCATTATGTATCAGTATATGTAGACTGATTCTAATCTTCATAACACGGATTTATAACTCGAGTAAACTTGAACATGACGTAAACAATATGTTTATAATAAATTCACTTGATGGAGCATATAAGTCAAATACCCTTTAAAAGTGGTGATGTACGGCGGAAAGGACACCATTGATTCCATTTTCTGGGACAAACCCACCTCCACGGTACAAAAATGAAAAATTATTGCAAATATAATATATTATGTACATAATTGTTACCGGAAAATCCTCGGGCTGTGGCAAACACAACAAAAGATTCGCAATAGCGTGAGTAATGCTAATTTTGTTAACTTGAATATGATGAAATGAGTACAATGGTACATAGTGATTGTACATTTGAATTATAACCATCCTCGAAATTTTATATTCACAGCGAATAGATTGAAGAGCGAATAATTATATTTCTGACAAACGAGAAAAATATATTGAAATTCCATTAAAAAAATTGGTCTTAATATTTGAGATACCTTCTTGACAATGATTGTTAGTTTATCATCAGATAAACTCTGGAAAATTACAGACCATGCTTTAGATTAAAAAACGGGGATACTCGGAGTGAAGTATATGTAACAAGTATTTATCCAGCCACGGAGAAAACAACACTGAAGAAAAAGAAATATCGAAACATGTTTGGTACCACTTGATTGAAAATTTGAAATATTGGCACAACTCTATGGAGACTTAAAGTACTCCTAGTAGGTATTTAACCTATTGGGTAACAACATCCCACAGGATCTGTACAGGTAAATAGATAGGTTTGTGTCTCATTCATTAGATACGGATGAATTGAGTTTAATTAAAAACCCATCGAAAGCACCCATTAATGGATAATATACGTATGTTTGCGCTAATCCAATTACTGTATCGAAAATGTCGGTAATTTTTTGCGCTACCATCGAAATCTGCAAATTAATCTTTGGTACCTACATACACTTCATTGTGTACTATGATAAATTTGATGGAAAAGAAATGAATGAATATCGATGTTATTTTCTACGAAGACTTCTCGTGGCTTGAGCAGATTTCTCATGTTCTCTTCGTCCTCCTTAGCCTGAGACTGAGGACGGCGGTTGCACTAAATTACTCAACGAATGCAGAACCGAGGCCATACGAGATATACTCTCGTATGGCCTCGTGCAGAACAGTATTGGTCAGATCAAAGGGCTCCAGTGATTCTCTTCGTCCTTCTTAACCTGGGCAATCCTTTATATTACGAACACTTTGGATCTCCTAGCAGTCCATTGTTTTTTCCAAATTCTATGTCTAGACTATATCTCGAAGGCATTAATCTTTTTTCTATGATTCTTTAAAGATTGAAAGTCTTTCTTTTTCCTGGCTATATCCCAATTCATTGCCTGCACACATGTATGTGTAAACAATAAACTGTCGAGGCCACTTTTCATCGGCCTAAAGATACAATGTCATCCAGGCTATGTTGTGCCTTTGTACTATCAAAGAATTCTTAGGTCTTATCTGGATTTTTACTATGTATTTTAAAATTAACCTCGTTTAACATGAACGTCTCCGATTGCTATCAGCTAGACTATGGAACAAATTGAGTGATTATCAGAAGAACTTTAAAAGAAAAATTTAATAAACTATAGTTACCTATCAAACTTATTCCTTCTGCGTCATCCAACTTATACTTGTAGCGTGATATGTCGGACGCTTTGATAATTTATTAGATGGATTCCACGCTAGAACAACAGGAGATGATTTCTCTATTTCAGTGGATTAAACGAACGAATGAATTCAAACAACGTCGATGAAATTATTATATCAACAATAGAGATGTCATAATTGAGAGATAGTGCAACTGTTGTAATTAATTACAACCGCGATGATACAGGGTATAAACAGGTATAAACGAATACAGGCAGACAGACAGACAGATATTAATAACATAATATGATATTAGTAATGCGACACTGGTATTTTGACAATAAATCGAGATGATATTTGTCTCTCATGTATGACGCATTATTATATAATATAGGTGGGATAAAGTTGTACACCAACCCACTCGTCGAAATTACAATACACTATTTTTAAATTTACAGCATACACCATCACGGCATATCCCACAATATGGGGTAACTAGCGACAGGTGTGGGGGTGTGCGACAACACGACACTTGGCTGTATACCCACAAACCAGTATTGTCAAACCTAAATAAGCAAAATTCAGAATAGGTGCTATACCTCATTGCGGAACTATGTGAGATGTTATGTTGCCTGTTGTATTTTCTATTACCCGGCTCATTCGGGACAGCCAAAAACGATGTTAAAAGAAAAGAGTGGAAACAATATTCTAAGCCGGTGCCTCACAGCATAACTTTAAATCTTAAATACAACATATCGAACTCAGCCATGATTTTTTTGTGAGTTACAGGTATGTTAATTATTATTCTTCTTTATGTGGATCTATTCTTTTTCTTTATGTGGATCTATTCTTAACTACTGGACATACGGACGTCCAGCTGTCCTTTCTTCTTGAAATATGCCTGATAGCAGTTCCTTGTGACGTCCGACGAGCAGCCGCTCCGGGGATGAACAGAGCTACAAGCTCTATAACGTTCCCAATGGAGTGGGTTAGGTGACTGCGAAATTCCTATCAATCAATATCACTCCTTTCTTTTATCATCTTTTTGGTGGTATTCTGGGAAAGCGATGTGCTGGTGGTATTGTTGGCCGCAATATATGTGGTTCATTCTGTTTATGTTGTCCCTCCAAAATCTTCTTTTGTCTCTGGTCCATCGTATGATGTCCACGGTCTCACAGGTCCGCCTAATCTCCTCGTTCCGCACTCTGGGCAGGTTTTTAGTTCTAGTCGTGTCGGCTTTTGATTCTTCAGCGCATGCTTCATTTATTAAAAAAAATAACGACTGCTACAAAAGTAAATAACATATTGGCAGAAATCAATAAAATCGTCAATGAAAAAAAAACACTTTAGACACACCTAACAATTATTTTCTCTAACTTGTATTCCTAATTTTGATGGAAATGTTCGGGGATTCAAAAATTGTTGATCTTTTGAAGGCAACTCTTGCTTGGGGGATTCTGCTTTTGATGTCTGCTGTTGAAAAATTATGAATTAGGAAAAATTTGATCAAGACTCTTGTCTGGAGTGTACTGCTATATGGCTGTGAAACATGGACCATCAGCCAACGCGAAACGGGACGTCTGTCTGAGATTGAGATGTGGTGCTACAGACGCATGGCTAAAGTTCACTGGTCAGAACACATCAGCAACGACGAGGTACTAAGTAGGGTTGGAGAGACAAGGCAAATTATGAAAAGAATTGCCCAACAGAGAACAACTTGGCTAGGCCACAACATCCGGCACCCAGGCCTGCTTTTTACCATCGTCGAAGGAATGATTGATGGGGGTAACTGTAGAGGTCGCCCCAGAAATAACTATATAGACCAGATAATCGGTGACGTGCGCTGTAGCAGCTACAAAGAGATGAAGAGACTGGCGGACGATAGAGTTAAGTGGAAAGATCGAGTGTTTGGTGCAGACCAATCTTAGGATTGTGAACCAGAAGAAGAAAAACTTGTATTCTTGCGTAATGTTAATACTGATTGGCAGTTGTGTGATTGGAGAGAAATACTCGAACCTTGAGTTGATTACAAATGGGAATATTGAGGGCCGGCAGGAAGCAGTTATCCTGGCTCCGAAACATTCGGGAATGGAACGGAATGAGGTGTATGGAGGACCTGCACAGGACATGTAGTTTCACCCAATTGATCGTCAACGTTGGGGGGACCTAACAATACACATGAGAAAGAAGAAGAATTCTATATATTTACTTATTTATATAAATAAATAACACTGGTTCAGATCATATCAATAACTTACCCTCACCTAATCAAATAGGTGTGACTAATTAACATTCACATTTTTTTTCTCAATAACAATTTATATTTATGTCACACAACTGTTCAAATGAACACCTCGGCATAGGACTTCCTAGTGAGGTGTTCATTGTACCCTCAAAATTAATTAATATAGCTTTGAATTGAATTGTAAATTCTTCTTCTTTATATAATTCTTTATAATTATTAAATATCTCTCCCCTTCTGGTATTCAAAACCGGGACGCCGGCATCGAAGCCACGCGCCTTGCTACTTTTCGCTGACAAATCGGCTTAAGACGCAGACTGTCAGTATCAAAACTACGGTTGTATAATTTACAGAATAAGTACCAGCGACGAACCGCTCAAATCCTCTTCCCTGGATCATCCAGTTAAAATATAATAAATTGCGGCAATCACTCAACATTTTCACTTAGCAGCGCGTAACACTATATCTCAACAACACTCACATTCAGACACGCTAATTTAGCAGCGATAGAAATAAATTAAAACCAGGTTGGTACGCTAACCAAACTACCAGGCATCTCCAGTATTATAGAATTCCAGTGGAACGTAACGTGGGTACAATATGTCAACTAACCAGATGATTTGTCAAGGTGACACGCGGTGAAGATTAAGTCAAGGTTCAGCCACATATAATATATATCGTACTGTATGAAATAATTGGAGATCTTCTTCTTCTTCGTGTCAGCAGCATTCAAACAGTTATTGACTGTTGCTGCTGCTGTATTGGAAAGATTTGCCAGGATATTTCTGTTACCAGGGGGCACCGCGGATAAAATTAAGATATCAATTTAAAGGTGAGAGTTCCGTCAAACAACAGCTGCTGAAATTTCACGGTATAGTCGGATAACTGAGAACTCTCAAATACGAGAGGTATAAACAGGACGAAGTGAAATCCTCCAAAGAACTCTCGAACCTGTTAAGGATAGCCAAACCTGGAGGAAAAAAAAAAGAATCTACGATTTGCGACGGATTCTCGTTTGCTGAGCCAGAGAAACTGATAAGTGGCAGCCAATGACAGAGCATGTTTGCCAAGTTCCTTACACGCAAGACTCACCAAGGGTTGAAACGATGACGATAGTGATAAACGAAGATATTGAAAATGTAAACCGTTCTTCAATATCACAAAATCGTAAATGGGAGCGTAAAGCAGGCCAAGAATAACAACTCCATGACATGACACTCCTGCAAAAACAGGAACAGTATTATTGACACCGATGCACTTCTTGCGAAAATTGCCTTCAACATACCGACGACAACTAGAAAAAAATATACATTCAGAATTCCCATCTGTGTCACAAATTATACACAGCACTCCTTCATTATACAGAGCATGCAGAAATCATGATTCTTTATTCCATGACATTGATCTCTTCAACTCATCGCATAAAAGATTTATGTAAACTACCCATTTTGGTCACGTTTTTCATCGCTCTGAGTGATCTCACGCACGCTTTCCATAACGCCCCTTTTGCATCCAAGTTCCTTCTTCTACAGCAAAACATATTATGTTACTGATGTTTCTTTTTCGATTCATGTTTTTTAAACAGTAATATTCATCAAACATTTTTGGCTTATTTGTTGAATAACTGTCTGCTTATAACTGTCTTATTCTATGTACTAAATTGGCTGTATGTTTGTTTTCAATAAATAAAAACTCAATGCGTCACACTCACACACATTCCCGTTAGTCCGACACGACAGCGAGAAACTGTCTTCGTGTGGGACGAAGTCTTCCGATTTACTCCGGTCTTTGTCAAATTACCCCGAAGTTTTACCACATATCTTCGTGTAATTATACCTTTTTACGGAAACGAAAGAGTAGCAATGTAAAATTGTACAACCACCCACAGTGAACACAAATAATTCAATATAGAGGAAGGTAATTGATCGGTTTGAGGGTAAGTAATGTGGCACGCGAACATCCAATGTCGAGTATTTTTAATAAAAGTCATCGATTTGTCTTGGAAAAAGTAATTCGCCGAATGGGTGTTTTAACCGTTGCATTTGAAAGTAGGTTTGTAAATAAGACAATGACTGCCAATGCCACGTAAATAGATGGAAAAGTGAACGAAAGACGTTTGTGAAGAATACCTTCTAAAATTAATTGGAAAGTGTTTAACAGTTTATAATAGACCATAGAATAATAATACTATAGAATACTTTTTAGCCTGCAGTAAACGCGACTGCTTTATGTTGACTAATTTGGTCAACATTTTGCTACGGGCATTCAGTAATCATTTGGCCGTCTGCGTGATACGTTCTCCAAATAGGGATTTTTTTAACTGCTTGCTAAATTATTTACGCAGCCATAACGAGTAGTACTATACGAACAATGTCTACCAGCAGTCATACTCGTACAGTCATACTCGTACATACACTCACCATCTTACAATGACTACCCAACATTAATAATGTATAATAATTTAAATATGTGAAACTTTATAATTGGCTATTTATTTTGTATTCTCATTTGAAATTAAGTATTATAAATGTATAGCTGTTAAGTTTCCAAACAAATGAAAAATAAAATAAATATATTGACACGAGCTGGCCAATAAAACGGCTTCACTTTTTCAGCGAGGTATTGTATGGGAATTAGTATTCTATAGTTCTATTATTATTTTATGTAATAGACTAGTATTTTTTTACATAGAATCCTACTGATAATACATTCAAATATTTTTGAACTATTTGTTGTTTAACTACAAGTATTATTTTTAAGTAATGATATGGCTGCATGTTTGCTTTATAAAAATAAACTTTTCATTCGGAACTCGCAAAACCAAGTTTTTATTCTATTAAAAAAAACGACTTCATTTTTGCAAACACTCTCAATTGATTATAATAGTTACAAAAAAATGAGTTGTTACTATTGGTGCACATTTTTCCAACTAATACAGACAAAATCGTTAAACGTATAGTTATTAACAAAGATATATCGTTCAAATGAAATGGCTGAAAATCGGTAATTGTGCCCGAGGTGCTTGAAACAATAAATATCGGCTTAATTGGGAGACAAATAATAGTACCTACGTGATGGAAGCGTCTCGAACAAAACAGGAAACCAGCAAAAGTTTCTGAGGATGTTGATAAAAGTGCAGACGGAAAAGGAAATTAACAATGTTAAACACACGGTCCGATCAAAGCGCAACAAATTAAAGATGGGATGCACCAAGGTTATTAAATAGAGTTTGTGTACACGAAGCTAACATTGGTGAGTTTATTGAAACAATACAATATATCCAACCAATCGAAATAACGAATTGCGAGTGCGCTATAACGATGGTCTTTCATAGACCTGCCCCCCTAGACAAAATGTCATTAAAGCTAAGCGTTATATCGCTAAGCGATAGAAATGTATGAAATTGGTGGCTGTCACGTGATGTCATAGCCACCAATTCCATACATTTACTATCGCTTAGCGATATAACGCTTAGCTTAAATGGCATGTTGTCTAGGGGGGCAGTACCGAATTTGATAGAAAAACAGCGAACCTAAAACTTATGTTCTATTCAATATCAGCATATTTTTTCCTGTTAGTTTTACAAGTGAAACTTCTTACCATGCGATCGCGATACACCGTCAACCTCAATAGAAATCATTACTTACCTGAAAACAAAAAAGAAAAACATAATTAGTATTTGTCAAAAAAAAGTCAAAAATGGTATAAAAACGGAAGCATCATTAGAAAATAACCTTGCAAGTATTTTACATGATGGTTTGGCGTGACTTTTCAACTCACCGACCACCTCGACTAAACTATCGATTACCCAAAAACCTCTTGGACAAAAGCATCTGACAAGCAGGAAACCAGACTCTGCGCTTAACTTTTGCTTATATAATAATAATAAATACTTAGTATTCAACAAAAGATACTGAATAATTCAAAATTAAATTGATTACGTTATATCTTTTTGACTCTGGTAAGATTTGCGAAAATAGGTTCGTTCTGAGAATTTTTTTGAACGAAGATATATTTTCGGTTTCACTGAGGGTGTGTGGGAGCCTATTCCATGCATTTGGTCCTGCCTCAGCAAACGCACTATCGCCGATTTTAGCTGTGTGCACTCTGTTAATTTCAACGAATTTTCCAACCATGCATGAAGAAGCAGAACGAAGTGACGATTGAAAAAGTGATCCTGTATTATTCAAATAGTTACTTTATATTTATTTTATGTCTATTGAATCCTCGAATTGGAGTAAAACAAATAGATCTATGAATGGGACGTTGAGTTTAGGTACTCGCTCAAACACACACACTATTCGTGTACATTACATAATCAACGGCCCATAATTTTAAAACGAACCACGCAGAAGTCATTTCAGTTCTGTTTTCTTACATTAACCTCTATTTACCGCTGCAAGGTATAATTGTTCCCCGGACTTGAGTTCTGCATGGGGTCAGAACGGCTGGTAGTGTTAGAAAAATATTTAAAATTTGAAGTGATTACCTACAACAGTGGCTAGTGGACCCACACCAAATACGCGTATTACATATGTACCTAATTCCCCAGTTTTGTTCCGTGAAGGATTTGCGCGTATCCGCTAATGCGATTATCCTAAAAGCCTTGTATTATATGTCGGCGAACCTCCCCCTCCCCCTGCCCGCTCCCTCGCCGCTGTGAAAACGAAAGACCCGAAAACACATTATGAGTGTTCGTGCATAATTAAACATGCATTGTATTAAGATGTAATTAATCCGGATGGGATACGAAACAAAAAACACAAGCGCGAAATGAAGAAGATGATATCATAAAATTAAAAAAATGGCACGTTTGCGAAGTGTCTATCCAAAATTTTATTTATATTTAAAAATCATCACATGATGCTTCCTTCTTCTCTTGTTTCCTTTATTACTGAAGGTCGTGTCCAGCTTGAGCCATTTTTTCCTTCCCGACGAAACTTATCCAGAAGCTTCTGTCTCCAGACGAAAGTAAAAGTAAAATTGATACAATGAATCTAAGTTGTGTATATTATCAAGTGTTATACGTGTTCGGAAATACATATATGAACAACAAATGGGTTACATTGAATTATTCAATGTGTCTTTTAGCGCATTTAGCGTAATGCAGTGAGATTAAGCACTACATTTGAACTAGAATAAAGACAGTTTTGATCCACAGACCGGTATTACATACATAACTTGTGAAAAATTGGATTAATTAGAAATTCTAGAAATAAATATAATTAAATGTAATCTTTTGATTAACGCACACAAATATTGCAAAATTTTTCAAAAAGCATCACCAATATGCCATGTAAGGTATTTTTTTACTGACCATTTTTCACGAAATACGCAATCCTTAATCTCGATTGCCGCTTATTAAAAACAATGTTGAAAATCCATAAAAATTTCTTCTTAAGTACTTACTCCCCGTTGGCAGTTCTGAATATGACACATAAACGTTAACAGAATAGATAAATAACTACAGACAGAACCAAAACACACAATAAATACGATGTCAACAAAATCAAAACAAACCCAATATAGAGATTTTGATTTCAAATAATATATGCTTATAATTTAGAACGAAAACATTCACTTATAATATCAAAAATACCCGTAACTTGCTTAATAAAACTCAATCGGGACAAAGTAACTAAAATACCCATTAAACAAGACAATTCTACAAGATAATCCAGTATTCTACAAGAGATATTCCAATAGCTATGAACGAGGAAATTATAGGACTTGGTCTTTATGATAATGTTATCTGACAAATTTAAAAATAATATTATAATCAAAACACGATCAACAGTGACAAATGAGAGAATTCAGGTGGCATTTTTATAAAGAATGGTTGTAAAGGCCAGGGCATGAGTGACCCGCAAAACACTACCTAAATTACGTCGAACGTTGCTTTATCGGTTGAAGAGATATAATTCATTAATATGCAGATTATATCCCTGTAATAGAAATGGTTTGTAATTTTTTATCGTCACTGGTCACTACCATAGTATGGATTTGTTAAAGAACTCGAAAACTCTTCCGTTGTTGGGTTTCTATAGCCAGTAACCCAATGACAACGTTGAATAATAATAATAATAAGAAGTTGGCAATAATATCGCAATATTAAGTTCTCTTAATAAATAACAGCAATTCACAACGAAAGTGAAAGAGGATAGAGAGTGGGGTGGCTGGTAGTTATAGCAAGAGCAATTCATTACGAAAGTCGGAGCGGCCTTGCAGTACGTTCGGAGGACTCGACTAAAAGAGTTGAGGATATATTCTAGACTAAAATTCACCGTGCGAAATTTATACGTACTGATGTACGGCTGCGAATCCTGAACCATCAACCAGAGAGAGTTTGGATGTCTGCCTCTCTTCGAAGTGTGGTGCTACAGGCCCATTGGTCAGACTACATTCAAAAATATATAGTATTGAGTATAGTCGGAGACACAAGGCAACTCCTAAAGAAGGTTACCCAACAACGATCCAAATGGATAGGCCACATCAAGCATCCGGGTCTGATCGTCAATATCGCTGTTTGGAATAACGGAAGGCAAAAACCATAGAGGTTGCCCTAGAGACAATTATACGGACCAGGTGATCAGTGATGTGCGCTGTAGCACCTACAAAGAGATGAAGAGGCTGGCGGATGATAATTAAGAGAGCGCAAACTAATCTTAGGAGTGTGACTCAGATAAGAATAAATAGTCGGGTAGAGAATAGAAACATTTGGAGAAAGTCTGTCGGGGAGGCAACGTTGGTAATCCGAGATGAACGCGACTTTCAAAAATGAAGATCAAAACTAAGATAAACGAATTATATTAAGATTTGCGCAGCTTCGTTCAATAATTTAGGATTATTAATCCTAGGGCTCTGATAGCTTAGTTTTGTGTTCAAAAGTTGACGAAATAGAGTGCACACATTGTTTCTAAAAAAGCAATGCATAGCATTCCGTTTTTGTGTGTCCCATCTCAAGGGCGCTTTATAATTATAACTTAGAATTAAACACAGATTTTTTTTTTGATAAATGTTTTTTTAAACAGATTTCACTGTTGATTACTTTGATAGTTGGTGGCAGATTGTTCCATTGAGTCGGTGCCGTTAAAGCAAAAGCATGTCCGCCGAATTCAGTGAAGTGAGATTTTTTTCTCTCTTTCTCCCTTCAGAGTACCTACATGAATCTACTCCGTAGAGGAAGATCGGAAAAAATATTAGTTCCTTTTATGTAAGATATTATTAATTCGACATGAGTTTTTTTTTTTTATTATTTATTTAACATAAATAATTTTATAATACAAATCAATATATAAATTCACTAGTAATAATATTTTTACATATTTTCCCTTGCAGTACCTCATCAAAAAGGTTACAATCTTGTGCTTGATGAGGGAAGCACTTATAAAAAAAATAAAAAATATCAATACAAAGCAAAGTCAACATAAAAGTAAAAGTAATTAAATCAAATCATACATGAACAAAAAAAAATCAAATCAACATTAAAAAAGGTTGAAAATAAATGAAAAAGAAGAATATTCAAATGAGAAAACATATCAGAATACATATTCAAACCAAGAAAAAAAAAGAAAAACATGAAAATAATTGAAAAATGAGAAATATAGAATTATAGACGATTCAAATATATCAAAACACATATTCAAAAATAAAAAAAAAGAAAATACTGGAAATTGAAACAAATCAAAACAACGAAATCGAAAACTACTATTTTAGAATGTTAAGTGCAATTTTAATTAATGTTTAAATTTTTTAAATTCTTTTATCTGCTTTAATTCATTTGGGAGGCAATTGAAAAATTTTATTCCCAAATAAATGTAGTTGTTTTGTAATTGTCCTGTATTGCATTTGGGTATTTTAAAATCATTTTGGAATCGCAGAGAATTATTTTTTTCAATTTTTTTAAAACATTATCTTTGAAAATTTGCAAAATAGACAAAATAGTTTTGTTTAATTGTTCTCTCTTTATAGGATACAACATCAATCTTAAATAATTCAACGTCTCAGAGCTCGACGATTGGCTTTATCGATGTCTTTCGTGTGAATTCTTCGACGATGAATTTCTGCCGACGAGTGGTCGTAATATTTTCGCGGCGAGTACAGTACGTGAATATTACCATATCATGGTGTATAAAATAATAACGAGACAGGCAGATGAGTATGTGTGTGAGGTAGGCGGGGCTGTACGTATATGCCGGTTTGTATCCCTAAACCCTTTTGAATAATGGTGAAAGTGTAGAATTATGGTTATGGTTCCAAACCGCGGTAATTTCGTCCCGCTACCGATATCCTCGTCGTTCGAGGAAATGGCGGCAAACAAATAATAAATTAAGTCACCTCAGAAATAATAATAATAATCGCCGATGAACAAACAATTAATAAACAAGAAGAACAACAAAATTAGGGACACAAAGTCGTCCACACACAGCGAGGGTTAATTAATAATTGATAGTCGGACATCTTAATGTCCCGTGTGCTTTAAATTTATATATCGACTGTTAAAAGGTTCTTTGGCACAATTTTATTTCAATCCATATTATGAAATTTGCTCACACATTGGTTTACAATTAAACCAATGTGTGTTACTTGAAGCAGATAACAATGGGTAAGTACAACTGTACGTACAACCTATACAAGGCTATTTACGTTATGATGGACTGGCCATGTACTTCAAAAACTCAATTACCCAAAAAAATCACGATTGGACACCTAGGAGGTAGGAAACATTGAGATGACGACACAAGGAGATATATACGGCACAGCGCCTGTATGTTTGTAACTGGAAAGCGGTTTAATCAGTGCAGTTTAAATCAACTTCATGTTTTTTCGACAGATATGTTAATTACATCACATGATGGCAGTGGCACTTTTCTATCATTTACAGTATGGAAGGTTCCCTAGCCACCAATCTTGTATTTTTTATGAATTTAATTGAATTTGTGGAAATCTAACAAACAATAGTTCGTTACTTCATTGTAGATGCGATATATTCATTAACTGACTGCCTTAAAGTTTTACTCTAAGCCTCGAAGATGTCCCAGCCTTCGTGGTCTTGCATTTGAAACAAATGTGATGGAATTCGACTAGTCCAACAAACAACGGTTAGTAAATTCATTGTTGATGCAATACACCCACTAATTGACTGTCTCAAAGATTCTTCTTTAAAAACTGAAGAATTCCCAACTATCACGCTATTGCAATTGTAATAAATTAGATGGAATTCGGCTAGTGAACTGCTGGAACACGCAACAGTTAGGTCTTTGTAGACGCGAAACAGTCATTAAAGATTCTCCGGCTAGAATAAATCATCAGCTACAAAGAGCTGTTATAATACCACAAATTTTATCTCCCTTCGTTGGCTACTATTTTTACGTCAGCGGCCGACGAAAACGAAAAATACAAAGTAATATATCTTACCGCCAAATTCCTCAGCCGTGGACTTACCACAATAATAATAATTTAATTTTGGGTGCGCGTTATGTTTTATTGATCCATAAATCTATCGAACGTTGAATAACTAAATGGAAAAGTAAACGAAAAAATACTTTTAACATCTTTAGCGAGTTCATTGTCTTACGATTATCTGGCGGCCGTAATATTTGGGGAAAATATTTGCGGTTAATTTTTATATTTTATAATCGTCAAATGAATCTAATAACCTTTTGGACCTGGTTGGTCTGTTTTGTGTCCGCTACGGTGTTTATTGAAGTGGCGGTTATGAGAATAGAGAATTGTGACAGTGTGCCTACCTATCTAATGTAGAGCGAGGGCTATAACCCAGTTCATAATTATATTATCACTGTAAAAATTGTAAACTGCTAGCCTTAGAACAGGGTAAATTGTTGTTGTCGCTGGAAAGTATAGTGTGATAAGAATAAATCAATGGATTTTTGTCGAAATTCTTTCTTCTTCGGTTTTCATTCTCTTCCTCCACACCTCTCAGTATTCAGCGACTCTCTTCAACTCCTTAACGTCTTAACGTCTGAGAAAATTCAATAGTGTATCACAGCCTTAGATTATCCGCCAATTTCACCACGGACATAACGCAATAATCAAATATTTTGATGCTATCAGCGAAAAAATTTCATTTCACAAACAATTTTACATTCGCTCAACGCTCATTTACTTTGTGGTGTATTGAACCAATTACCAACACGTTTACAAAAAAAAAACAATTGAGCACAATACCTACAGTCTCAAAGTATTTTGTGTTTGATATATTTCAATAACATCGGAAGGGCTCTCTCTCCGAGCTTTTATTCCACATAATGGTGGTGTCAGATCTCCTTACTTCGCTCATCCACGTCCTATCCAGAACATTGTACTCAGAGGCATTGCACGCCCACATATCCTGCCTTACCAAACCTTCCATCGTCTTTTGGGATGCCCTTTGGGTCTTTTGCCGGATATTTGAAGACCGTTCCCTTCAAATCATATCTATGAATTAATCAATAGTCAATCTGCGAGACGCTATTGTGCGCATTTTTTTGTGAAACAAGTTTTTTGTTTAAATCTACTAGTTATAGTGTTTTTTTTTTATTCAATAAAAGGTAGAACAGAATATTTGGGATCACTCTAGCCTAAAGGCTATCAATGAGTTTCCTTTAGAGTTGTTGCAGTGTAACTTAGTGGATGAAAAAGAAATTTTTTATTTATTTATTAACACTTTGTACAAACATAGAATATTGCACTGTACAAATGGCGGACTTATTGCCTGGAGGCAATTTCTCCTAGTCAACCATCTGAGAAGAAAAATAACACGAACAAATAAAGTTTCAGTACGACATAACAATCTAAATAATATAAAAACACTTACAAAAATATAACAAGATTGTGTGGGATGGGATTTATATTGGTTAGGGAAAATAGAGGAAGAGTGAGCGTTTAAGGCGAGATTTGAAGGATGAAATGTAATTTTACGATTGTTTCATGAAATATAATTTTACGCTTTTTAAATCGTACAAATGATGTGATTCAACAGTTAGTTATTTCATAGTGTCCAGAAAACAAACATCGTAACAAATGAACACTAATAATATTGAAACACAAACTAAATGAGCTAAAGTGAGATTCCTGTGGTTTGTGTGTGTTTGTGCTTTATTAATTACTTTAGGCATTTATAATATTTTAATGTTCTCTCGAAACTAACCGCGAAAAGATATTTTATGTTTATACACGTTGACTACGCAACAAGCGGTAAAGTCTGATTTTTTTAAAGTGCCAATTCTACAATACACAAAAAAAAATGCATAGTATTTACGCATGTAAATGTATTAGTAGAATCGTGGTTGCTGATTGGTTTACACCATTTGGTGTCCTTAACAACAAACATCAACAAACCCGACAGTACGTATCTATCTCTCGAAGTGCGCGCACGTTTGATTTTTTATGGTGACCATGTGTTCTAAATTAGCAATTGTTTTCATTGATGATTTTTTATTTCTAACATATGAATTTTATTTTTAGTTTAATAACGATAAATAATAATTATTATAAACATGTGTTATCACCGTCTTAGTATTGAATAAGTGTGCATTATTTATTTGTATTAGTTACATAGTTATATTATTTATGTATGTGTGTTTGCCTCAATGAACTATTATGTAAATATTTTGTATAATATAATTTATTATTTTGTAAAATAATATGTAACTGTTTATTATTATATGGATTAATTACTTCATAATTTATTATTTTTATATTTCTAATAAAAAGTATCAAATAAATATTTTGTTTAAATATTACTTTCCCAGGAGATGCACATTAAACATTTGCAGAAAAAATGTAGACGCATTAAAGCCGCATGGTACCGGGGGTAGATTTGAATAGGCATGAGTAGATTTGAAGGATTTGAAGATATTATATGCATGTGCAAGTTACAACCGTTTTATATCATGAAATGATAAAAAAAGTCCCATAATATTTTTTTCTTTTACACCATGGTCACCCTATAAGCTTTGGCACTTTTAAAAAAATCAGACTTTAGTAATATACAAAATATATGTTCTTTTAGATACTTAACAAGTAATTTAAACCTACAAAGAAATAAAGTATACAAAGGTCTCTTCCGTCGGGTAGTCTATATAGGTTTGCCCACTATATTCTTATTTTTATTATCATATAAATAACCAACAACATTAAAACGGTACCAAGTAATGCATGCATACCCCCACTATGCCGTGATGGTATGAATGATAAGGTAACTCGATAAAAAGAACAACCTAATTGGTGAACGTTGCTTGAGATCTAAAAGTGATCACGTTAACCACCCGATGACGGGTCGCAAGCCCTGTACTTAACTGACTTTCCGTTTGTCTTATAAATATATTCCATTTTTGTCTCTATTGAGATATTAAATTTGCAAAAAAATATCATTCATTCAAATTTAAATTCATATTTTGTGGTATTTGCATACATTTCTACATTCCATATACATGTTTTCCATATTGCACTGTATGTCTTTATATTCAATAACAAGTACCTACTTATGTTTAATTAAAATTTCAATTCATTCACTAGTTGGCGAGCAGTTAACTGAGTTGGCCGCGCCATGTTGTAAAGAAAATTCACAGGGGAGAATTTTTGCAAAAACGGCGACCGGGTCGGCTCATTAGTCATGCGGTCACGTTCTCCGCCCGCAAAGGGTTGGACGGTCGGTGAGTACATAAAAAAATAGTGTAATTACATTATTTAATTACACACATACAAACAAGTATTGCGTCGTATTTTCGGAGTTGACATTGTAGCACATTTTAAATAGGTAATTAAATTTATAGCAACGCATTGTTTGAGAGGGCAAAATATATTACCTATTTACATTAATCTAAATTTAAATATTTTAATCACGAATATCATGGACTGACATGTATGTATGTATATTTTATTTAGATACAAAAAATAAATACTTTTTCTTACATCAAGTACATATAACCAATAAGCATATTAACAAGTTGAAAAAATAAAAAGTTTTCACAGTATGAAATATATAAAAACAACAAAAAAATATTCAAATATACACAAAAATACAAAGGAAGCACTCAGTATCTCAAAAGAACTTTTCCTTTATGTATTCAATACTTAGGCGACTAAAAGCGGAAAGAACAAATGCTTCCTTCACATATTCTGGCAACTCATAAATGAACTTGACAAAATATCCTCGGTTAAAACTGTATTTAAGGGGGGGACTGCTGCCAACGTACCTATTTTTTCAATTTGAATTTGCGTCGTTACTACAAAAGGAATCATTTTGAAAAAAATAACCTAGTTAGTTTGGATATTAATAAATAAAAATATACCTTAATTTTTTAATTATGTTCTGTATATATTCTTGTAGGAAAATAATAAGCATACCCCAATTTTTGACATTTATCTTAAATTTCTAAAAAATATAAGGTATATAAGCATTATATTTTTTTATAAATTAAAGAAGATCAAAATATCTAAAAAAAATACGAAGTAACGTTGCATTAATGCATCAGGTTAAGTTAATAAACCAAAAAAACTTATATTTCGCAATGGCGCTGAATGGAAAATAAATGTTTTTTAGGTTTATTTTCTAAACCTGAAGCATTAATGCAACGTCACATCTTATTTTTCTAGAAGTTTTTGTCTTCTTTAATTTAAAAAAAATATGTTGAACTACGCCTTATAAACGTTGAAAATCGGGGTATGCCATTATTTTTCTACAAGAATTTATACAGAACATTATCAAAAAGTAAAGATACTTACATTATTCTTTATGAATACCCAAACTATCTAAATTATTTTTTTCAAAACGATTTGATAAGAAATAATTATAGTATATAAAATTGAAAAATAGGTACGTTGGCAGCAGTCCCCCCCCTTAAAAAAATATTGTAGAAAGTAATTAAAAACATTTGACTCGAATATTTTTATTATTACATATGCGCAAACATTGGATTTTTTTCCCTGTCGGGAGTCAAAGATATTTTTTAACAGATTTTAATTATCTCAATAGAGACGAAGTTGGAATATTTATTGTAGGAGAACCGGGAAATCAAGGCACGCAAAATCAAGGCACCAAGGAAATCAAGGCACGCAAGGCGCGCAAGGCACGCAAGGCACGCAAATCAATCAAGGCAAGGCAAAAATGCATTGTCACCTCAGATATAAGAATTGTAGCTTTCATTATTTACACAAAACCAATTCTCTCAATAGATGGCGTTCCAACAAAATAAACAAAAATAATAAGATTGTTGTTCATAATTTCACCCATAGATGGCTGTAGTAAAAATTCCTTATTTTCAAGCGAAAAGAATTTCAGTATTACAATATATAGAACTTTCAAAATTGAATTGATAGGGATCTCATTAAAAAAAGGCATAATTGGTGAACGTTGCGCAAGCGCATAAAGTGATCACGTAAACCAGCCGATGACAGGTCGTAAGACCTGTAGGTGCCTTGATTTCCCGGTTCTCCTACAATAAATATTCCAACTTCGTCTCTATTGAGATAATTAAAATCTGTTAAAAAAAAACATTTGACTCATTTATAAGCTGTAATTATATAAAAAATGTACCTATCTCATATTATAATTTTAATACTGTAACATAAGGAATGTAATATTTACTTGACCCTTTTGTATGGGAAACTCACTGATAGCCTGTAGGCTAGGGAGATCACAATTATTATAATGTTAAACTTTTATGAAAATAAAAATTTAAATAAAATAATAAATAAATAATTAAACAGTTGAAAACCTTTTTTTTTAAATGAATATATCCTTGTTAAACAAGTACATATACATCTTCCTACGTTCCCTAAAATAAGCATAAATGCTTGTGTGGTGAACGAAATCGGTCGAGACAGGATTCGAGCTCGCGACCACTGAATTACTAGCCCAGCGCGCTAACCGCTCTGCCATCGACCCATCTGTCCCATCTTTGTAAAACACCTTATTTTGTGTACCTGCCAGGCTAGTCTAAGGCAGTCTAAACATGGTCAGTAACACTGGAGTACTACGTAGAGCCAACAGAGAATTATTCACTAATGTTAAGCTTCGTAAAGTGTTGTACTTCGGCCATATACTGATAGGTAAAAAGTATACCATCCTTCAGCTCGTCATGAAGGGGAAGATTGAGGGTCATAGTGGGGCCGGAAGAAGGCAGCTTTCCTGGCTGCGAAACATCCGCGAATGGACCGGTATGAGAGCTGTGGAGGAGCTGTTTCGCACTGCACAGGACAGGGAGGCTTTCTCTATGGTGGTTGTCAACGTCGGGGAGATCAGCCCCCCTAGACAACATGTCATTTAGCTCAAAAAAAGATAAATCAATGTATGGAAGTGACAAATGTCAGGTGACTGGCAACAGTCACTTCCATACATTGAGTTATCTTTTCTTGTTTCTTTTGTTGAGCTAAATGACACGTTGTCTAGGGAGGCTGACATGACACAAAAAGAAGAAGAATCACGACACGAAGTACTCTTCTTAGGTTGAATTACCATTAAACACACGAAAAATACTGTATTTTTACTTAGTATGGCAGTATTTCAATCGTTCGCTTATTTTAAACCAGCGCCCTGTGCGCGTTAGCATATTAAGCATGCAGTGGGACCGGCCCTGTACGGTAGCTATTATAGTACCGGCCGTGTTAATTTAATAAGTGGAATCAAGAATTAATCGTTTCATTAACACTAAAAGTCGGTTGCTAGTAGAAGAGATATAATGTAATGTACATATTGTAGGTAGAAGGAAACGCGAAAGAGAAAAAAATAACAATGGCTGCACAAATTCTCTGCATAACTCCACGGAATTATAGAAGGGAGGGTTGTGGGTGCCAACGCTATAGAAGCTACGTCCACCTCCACCCGCTCCGCATATGGAAATGAAAACGGCCCCTTCGCAGAACGCTAGTAAGAATGACAAAGAATGTATGGCACGAAGAGTAGCTCTAGAAGCTCCTCTAGACTCGTGGTCTCGGCACAATTGTGCAAAAAATAACAATCAACGTCGGTGAAGATAATATTCACAGACATGGATTGTCGCGAGAGTACTTCAAGCCTGTGACTGTAAAACTGGGCATCAGAGAGTTGACCAAGGACACTCTGGAATTTCATTTTTTTTATTCAGCAAACAGAAGAGTACTATAGAAATGGCAAAACAATTTGAAGGCTGTGCCAACGCAATACTCCTCAGTACCAAGTCACTCCAAAGAGTATTCTAATTTTGTACGGCAAATTTGCAATATTTTCATGAAATGAGTGATGTTACTGCCGCTCGACAAAGAAATCTTGTTCTTGGGCTAGCAGTTTATAAAAATATCATTCAAAAGTTTCCAATAAAAGGTCAGAGATCATTATTTACTCCGCTGCCCAATTTTTGTCTTTCGATGAAAATATAACCTAAAAAGGGACATGTATGATAAATGACATTTAACATTTAAAACGCTCGATGCTGCGTTCAGATTGAAACTCCGCCGCTCGAAAGCGTTCAGTGAGATTGGTATGAATAACGCCATAATCTGCAACTTCAGGTACATCCGACACCCGACGTCGAGCGATGGAAACGATTTCTGGGGAAGGCCAGGGTCCGTAGCGGACCCTGTCAGTTCCTAGCATCAGTGATGATCATGATAAATAACATCTCTGGGACGTAACTTCGGATCACATCCTTTGGGAGTGAACCCACCCAATTGTGTCCTCTTACAGATCGGAACTCCTCGTTGCTGTCCGTGGGCCACTTCAAGGTCCCATTGGACATGCAAACTTAGTGATCTCGAAGAACAATAATTATAACGCCTTAAAACGATTTTGCCAAAGAAACGGTGCCTTAGTATCCGAAGATTCCTACTGACTTGTTTGTTTCCAGAGATCTTGGTCACTTATCTGATGCCTTATATATATATATATGGATCTGAAGTCGTCGACAGTCCACAAGTGTGAATCTCGACTTGCACTTGCTGATTATTCTTTTTGCACCATGGTGCCGAGATTGATTAATCTAGATGGCTCCATGAGCTACTCTTCGTGCGAAGGGGCCGTTGACAGTCCCCATATGCGGAGTTGGTGGTGGTGGAAGTAGCGAACATCTCTGGGACAAACATAATATGGATGGAGTGTATGGGACGACAAATCTGATAATATTACCGAACATCGATCACTGAGAAAACTGTGACAGATAAATTAAGATGCGCGTTAAATAGACATGACACCGCGAGCTTAACAAAGTTGGTAAATTGTATCAAAATACTAGTGGAAGCTTATAATTTAATTAAAATTAATACCGTGTGGAAGTAATGTATGTATAATTTGTTCTAACAAATCAGAGAAACTCCGGAGACATTAAGGAGGCTGCTCTTAGTCGGTATTAGGTAGGTAGTGTTAATATTTCATTAAATACGTCATTAGTACGGTAGTTAGTTTAGTGTAGCACATTCCCATGTAAATCATAATCTACTTAAAATTATTTAATCACGCGCTAATTTGAATGACGATGGTTTGATGGGAAGACCGAAAGACGAACAAAATGAGAGATAGGAGTGGGTATATTACAATCAGAATAAGCTAGGGAACTGAGGATGTAATATATTTATGTATTTATCTTGTTGTATATAATATTTATTTACTAGCTTTTATGTCCCGCCGTTGGCCAAGAATGTAAAATTGTGAAAGAAAAAGCAATCGTTTTTATAATATTGTCACCCAATTATTTTGCAATATCAGACTATGAAAAGTGGTTTGAAATTTGATTGAGTTTAAGTATTGTAAAATGTTCAAGTGATGGCCACAACCCATTCTTTTTTATATATTGCTATAAAGTGTGAATGAAGTATAATATTTATACAATTTCTGCTCGCATGGACTATGCGTAATGGTTTTAAATATGACTGTTTATCAACGTTGTAAAGAGATTGGTTTGGCCACAACCCCCATTTTTAAATATTATCATCGAAAACAAATTGTAATGTGTACCTATTGAAAATTTAGTAATTTTCGATGTTGGGATGTGGTTAAAATTTGATTAAACAAACGTAGGTACTGAAAAGATCTAGTATTGGTCACATCCCATTCGTTTTTATATTTTTTCATCAAGTGTGCATTATATTTTTGCTCAATTTGACTGAAAGTCTTCATTAACGAAGAAGAAGAAGACTTGAACTATAGTAAATAGTTTTTAATTTGAATATAAATGTTGTGAAGAGTTCAGTAATGGCCACAACCCCCATTCTTTAAATATTAGGTGTTGAAAATTATTCAAAATAGGATGATATAAATGGTTTAAATTTAATTAAACAAAAGTATTGAAAAGATTCTAGTGCAGGTTATATCGTCACATCCCATATCGCATTCATTTCATATGTATTTTCATCAAGTGTGCATATCGTTAATAATATTTCTGCACAATAGACTATTAGACTTAAAACTAACCCAAAAGACTAAATAAAAAAGAGAAAAATAAGTATAAGACTATAAGAAATAGTTTGTATAAAAAACTATTCCAATGGTCTACATAAAATAAGTAAAAATACATATACCTAATAGAAGAATTAGACTATTGGAAATAGATTGTATAAAAGCACACCCAAAGGTCTACAAAAAAGAAGAAGAAGAATATTTAGACTATTGGAAATAGTTTGTATAAATACTGACCAAAAGGTCTACATAAAAGAAAATGAATAAGACTATTGGAAATAGTTTGTATTAAAACTCTCCCAAAAGTCTACGTACTTAAATGAAGAAGAATAATAATTAGACTAAAGGAAATAATTTTTATAAAAAAATGACCCAAATGTATACATAAAAGAAGAAGAAGATGAATTAGACAATAGGAAATAGTTTGTATAAAAACTGCCCTAAAGGTCTACATAAAATTAAGAAGAAAAAGAATGAGACTCCAGGACCCGCCGCTTCAGGCCCTTCAGTACCTCCCGTCCCTTTAATCCCTCATTACGTCCGTTCCCATCAGGCCCTTCAGTACCTTCCGTCCCTTCAGGCAGTTTTATACCTCCCGTCCCTTCAGGCCCTTTAGTGCCTCCCTTCCCTTCATTACATCCCGTCCCATCAGTCGGTTAAGAAAAGTTTAAATCCAAAAACCATCCTGGAAGAACCGCGAAGAGATGAAAGAACCTTCTTTTCCCAGGATGCTCTACTTAATAGGTAAAATGACTAAATACACGAAGAAGAAGAAAAAAGTTTAAACCCAGATACCTGCGAAGAGATGGAAGGACAGTTGGACCTTCTTCTCCCAGGATTCTCCAACTTCATAGGTAAAATGACCAAAAATACACGATGAAGAAGAAGAAGAAGAAATAAGTTTAAATCCAGATACCTGCGAAGAGATGGAAGGAAAATTGGACATTCTTCTCCCAGGTTAGTCCACCTTCAAAGGTAAAATGACCAAATAGACGATGAAGAAGAAGAAGAAAAAAGTTTAAATCCAGAAACCTGCGAAGAGATGGAAGGAAAATTGGACCTTCATCTCCCAGGATAGTTCATCTTCATAGGTAAGATGACCAAGTACACGTTGAAGAAAAAGAAGAAAAAAGTTTATATGCAGAACCCGTCCTGGAAGACCTGTGAAGAGATGGAGGGACAGTCGGACCTTTTTTTCCCAGGATACTCCCCCTTCATAGGTAAAACGACCAAATACACGAAGAAGAAGAAGAATAAGAAAAAAGTTTAAATCCAAAAACCATCCTGGGCATACGCTCGACAATTCACCAAAGTTTCATTATAATCGGACAAACGGTTGATAAATAAATAAATAAAATAATTTTCCTATGGGAAAATTGTTGATTTGTAAGTAAATAGTATTAGGTAGGTACCTACCTACAACAACCTTCTAAATAAATTCGATTCCTAACAAATTTTATTTGAATATCACATTCTTTCTGTAGCCATGGAAACGATTCGAACACGTAAGTAATATCGAATGGTTCGGATACATTTTTTGAATATGTAGGTTCCTACATTGGTTTGTTCGATGCCATAAAAATGAAAATTGTCCGAAATATCAAATATTATATACAAATTATGCAATTTTATTATGCCTATATCTTTACTAATAATTAACAGACTTTTACAATATACGTCTTAAAACTTGCTGTAATGTCTTGTGTTTCATTTTATTATTTCATAATTACATTTATTTCAAAGGTTTATTATTTTCAAGAACATATTCATTCGGTGGGGAAATGAAATATTGTATGAAAAGATATTAAAATGGCGGCGTTTATGTACAAAAGGCTTACTTTAAAAATAAGTTAAACATTATAATTATACCAAATATTCACCATGTTTTTCACTTAAACGCTAAGTTATACTTCAAAATATATTTTTTTTGTGTAAATACCTACTTCTAACTTTTAAACTAACAGATATTTGCGTGCAAAATGTACACTTTTTTGACAGATACGACTTGGAAAATTTTGTATGAAAAAAATAATTATTGAAATATTTTTAAAATTCAGCATTTTTATCGCATTATTTTTAGCGTGACACTGCATCAGGTATACAGGTACACGTTCGCACATAAATTAGATTTTTAGATGCTCTTGGTTTTTCAGAAGGCGTGAGACAAACACACACACACACATACACACACACACACACACATACACTAACATTTTGATTGCTTTATTACTTTAGATTACTTACTTTAAGCGTCTGGCTGGTTCAAACCCTGCCACTCCAATATGCGGCGTCTACTATAGCCGTGTCGTTTGGAATAATCAGACCCAATAAGTGGGCATGTCAGAAGGTGACTCTCATCCTGGGTTACGCCGCAGTCACATAGGGTGTCATCTTCAGAGAGGTACCCCCATTTTGCGAGCTTCACTCTACATCGTGTGACACCGACCCTTACTCTGTAAGGTCTTAACCTTACTAGTTCTTTTCCTATTGGGATACCCTCACGTGGATGCATCCAGAGCCCCGCTCCAAGGTCCTGCTTCCACAGATCCCCTCTCCTTTGTTGTGAGTTTTCGATCGAGGAGGTGCTTTTGATGAAGCTGTTTCTGGATTTCAGACGTGAGGCTGTTGCTTGGTGATGATATAGAGCGTGCCTTCGAAAATGAGTTTGTTTATTTATTTTCACTGTTATATTTGACACTTTGAAATATTTGGCAGTTTGAGAAGCACTAAGCAGATACCCTTCAAAACCTAATGGGGTCTAAGCGACTATTAGATATTCAAATTTGAAAATTTGAGTACTCTAGTCTATTTTATTTATTTATTTACCTTTTATAACACCATATTTATAATGACAACAATAAGTAGATTACTGCTGCCCAACTAGGGAATCCTGTTCTAGGGCTAGCAGTTTACATTTTATATTGAAAATTATATGCAATTACGAACCATGTGATTGTTCCCATTCCACACTAAATATGTACACAATATCAACTTTCTGCAATCACAATCATTACCTCAACAAACATATGGGATCATACAAAATAGATCAACCAGATTCCAATGTCCGCCATTATACCTGCCATAAATCCAATCTCTGACGCGATTTTTATTTCAGAGCCATAGAAAGAGACCAACCTTAGGTCTGAACCAAGTAACACCAGACCAAGTAGCGCACCACCTACTCCTAAACGGAAAAACACCGAGCCAGAGAAAGATCCAAATCCAAAGAGATACAGAAAATGAAATTAGTATTTTAATCACCCCATTTGATACTGACGAGCTTAAACGTACCATTGCCCATATGAAAGACAACAAAGCAGCCGGCCTGGATGATATCTGAACAGAGCAAATAAGGCACTTTGGTCCTTGCACTTTGGAATGGATGGCAAAGATGATGAAAAGGTGTGCGACGACATTCTGTATCCCGAAGCTATGGCGGAAGGCGAAGGTTGTCGCCCTTTTAAAGCCGGGTAAAGATCCATCGGACCCAAAAAATTTCCGTCCCGTGTCATTGCTGTGTCATCTGTTCAAAGCTATGGAGAAAATGACTTTAACCAGGGCCTTTGGAATGATTGAGGATAAAATTATAAAAGAACAAGCAGGTTTTATGCCTGGCAGATCCTGCTGTAGCCAAGTTCTCAATCTTACCCAACATACTGAAGATGGTTTCGATAAAGGTATGATCACTGGAGTTGCCTTCATTGATCTATCGGCAGCATATGATACCGTGAACCACCATAGACTTCTGTGGAAAATTTATAATACCACGAAAGATTATCAGCTTACCAAGCTCGTGGAATGTTTCCTACACAACAGAAGATTCTAAGTCACTCTTCAGTTCAAAAGAAGCCGCTGGAGAAACCAGAAAAATGGCCTTCCGCAGGGTAGTGTGCTTGCACCAATCCTTTATAATATATACACTAACGACCAACCCATAAACCCCCAAACAAGGCAATTCATATATGCAGATGATACTGCTGTAGCAGCACAAGCAAAAACGTTTGACGAAGTGGAAGGAAAACTGTCAACAACTCTCCAAGATTTGGCTATATATTACAAGGATAACCACCTGAAGCCAAATCCAGCGAAGACTCAAGTCTGTGCCTTCCACCTCAGAAATAGGGATGCGGGAAGAAAGCTAAGAGTATGGTGGCAGGGTCAGGAACTGGAACACAGTGACGCACCAAAATATTTGGGTGTTCGACTGGACCGATCCTTGACTTTTAGGAGGCATTGTGAAGAGGTCGAGAAGAAGGTATGTGCCAGAAACAACATCATAAGAAAGCTTACCAGCACAAAGTGGGGAGCCCAACCCCATGTCCTAAGAACCTCGGCACTGGCACGGTATTTCTCCGCTGCTGAATATGCTGCACCAGTATGGTACAACTCATCACACGCAAAAAGGGTAGATGTGGCAATTAATGAAACAGCCAGATTAATATCTGGTAGCCTAAAATCGACCCCCACTAAAGAACTCTATCCAATTGTGGGTATTGCCCCCCCTACGATCAGACGGCGTGTTGCAGCAGAAGTCGAACGGAGCAAGCAGAAAACTGACCCTAGACATCCAATGTATGGCTCACAGCCGCATCAGTGCAGACTCAAGTCCAGAAGAAGCTTCCTGGAGATGACCGCCCCTATAGTTGGCCTCCCCGAGGCCCGAAGGCTGTCACTGTGGCGTGATAGTGTCGAACGCACGCAGCTACCATCCGCGGAGGACGTGTCAGTGGGACACAACCTGCCTTATCCAACATGGAGAGCGCTCAATAGGCTCAGAACGGGTGTCTCCTGCTGTTACAGTGACCTCAAGAAATGGGGTTACAGAGAGGAAGACATCTGCGAGTGTGGCGCCAGACAGGACAACGTGCACCTACTGTCATGTCCCATGACAGGAGCGACATGCACGCACCAAGACACAGTGATAGCGAACACTAGTGGAATCCGAGTGGCTGAATATTGGGGGCTACGAATATGATGGTGTTCCGGACACGGAAAGTAAAGAAGTAAGTAGAAAGAGACTAGTTAACTATGTTGGTTTAGTTAATATGAATCACATGGTTCCCAAATCAAATATATTTTTATGTGTTACTCAAAGAGCATCGCAAACACAATACAACATAAATAGTTACAAATGTTGTTAATAATTGATAAAGTAGAATAAACACGCCGTACATAATATATGTAGTACGTGATACGAGTTGACAATCTGCATTAAAAAAAATTCCTTATTAAAAATTGCGAATTCATAAATTTTCAATATATCCCCGTGGGTTTGTGAGGAGTGAAAAAGTATGTATAGTCAACAGCTGCTCATAATTCAAGTACATAATTAATATCCGGGTTATATAATAACGCGATGGCAAAAAAAATCGAAGCACTTCTCTTCACATGTTTATTAAACACACTCGACACGTTTTGATACATCGGACTAATCCATCTTTTGCGGATTTTTCGATTCATCTCGAAAATAAACATCCATCCATCCATCCCATCTTACGTCCGTCCGTCTGTTAGAGGAGGCGACGATTGACCAAGGTCTGCGTCAGCAGCCAGGAGAGTTTGTCATCATAAATCCCAAAACATCAAAATAAAAAGTAAATAATGCCCAGCGGTAGCGACAAATTATGTATTTATCAAGAAATGAGATGACGAGGCGGTCATTGGAAACATACAAAAAACAACACCGCTGTAAATATTAGGTATATCTATATGTAGTGTAGGATGATTTTTGTTTAATTTTTGTTGATTTCATTCTAGACATTGATAATGACGAGTCACCTCAAAAACGTGGTCATTGTAACCGAATTATGTGAAAAATACCGGTTAATTTGTTAATTAATTTTAAAATGTATAACCACACTGTTCCAACAAAAAAAAACTTGAGGGTGACTGCTGCCAACGTACCTATTTTTTCAATTTGAATTTGCATCATTACTACAAAACGAATCATTTTGAAAAAAAATACACAGTTAGTTTGGATATAAATAAAGAAAAAATACACCTAAACTTTTTAATTATGTTCTGTATATTTTCTTGTAGGAAAATAATAAGCATACCCCGATTTTTGACATTTATCATAAATTTCTAAAAAACTATAAGGTATAGAGCAATATATTTTTTTATAAATTAAAAAAGATCAAAATATCTGGAAAAATACGATGTAACGTTGCATTAATGTATCAGGTTAAGTTAATAAAAAAAAAACTTTTATTTCGCAATGGCGCTGAATGGAATATAATGTTTTTTAGTTTTATTTACTAAACCTGAAGCATTAATGCAACGTTACATCATATTTTTCTTCGATATTTTTGTCTTCTTAATTAAAAAAAAAAATATGTTGAACTACGCCTAATATTTTATTAAAAATATAAGATAAACGTTGAAAATCGGGGTATGCCATTATTTTTCTACAAGAATTTATACAGAACATTATCAAAAAGTAAAGATATATTTTTCTTTGTTAATACTGAAACTATCTAAATTATTTTTTTCAAAAAAAAAAGAAAATAGGTACGTTGGCAGCAGTCCCACCTCAAGAATCATTATATTAAAAAAAATGCATAAAAATTCTCCAACTACCGGCAACCTGCTAACAACGTTAATATTTGATATCTCGAAAACAGGCGAACAATAAATTATAAACATGATCTACCTACCTACACAAAATTGGGTGCCTAATTGGTTTATAAAATATGCGCCTTGACAGTTAGAATATATAAGAAATGCGTGCGACCGATTATGCGTATGCTGTAGAAGCACGGCCTGAATCAGAATCAGCCTGGTGCAGTAGATCTAGAAGATGATTCTGGTGAGACAGACTTGCATTCACTGCAGGTAATGAGATTCCATCTGGACATCGTCCGCCTGGAAGAAAATCTAAGAGATGGAAAGGACAGTTGGACATCATCATCTCAGGAAGCATAGTTTCTGAATTACAGACCAATAAGAAGTTAATATGCATCACGTCAATTAAAAAATAATGCTGGACTAGTGAATCAAATGAAAAAAATATATCTACAAATCGAATTATGTTCTAGGGTCATAAATATTCTCCAAATCGCTAAACTGACTGAGCAAGGGCAATCTAAAACAAATAATGTTCGCAATAAAGTATTGCGAAAATGAATATTATGACAGTTTTGCGATGAAATATAAAGCGAATCGAGAAAAAGCGCGAGTGTGCGAGCTAAGACTGTTATTACAAGAGATGGGTATCTAAGGAAGTGTTGACCAATCCTCCTTTTCCCTTCCGTACAATAAAATACAAGATCATATTTCGAATAACAAAACATGGCAAACCCTATCCATACCTTGCATCTTATGTGACCATCTGTCGAATAACAAAGTTTCTTCAAATTTTATCAGGACCTTACTGACCATTTTTAGGGTAGTATTAGGTACAGGAGTTTTTTTTAAAGAAAAATATAAGATAGCAATTTTCTAAAGGACCTCTAATATTTCGTGAAAACACTACCATAATACGAATCATACAGCATTTTTTTATATTAATCGGAAGAAAGCGAACTATTTTTTACCGAAGCCCCAAAACTCTTACTTATCACACTTAATATGTATGTACGTTTATGGTGTAGTGGACCATTCCTATGATGTCCACACATTACTAATGGCTTGTCATGGCAACAAACTCAAGCTGAACGTATAAACAATGATCCCCTCCTACTCTCATCATTCGGAATTTCTTCAGTCGCCGGCTCTAGACGTATCGCGTACTTTTCTCCACATTCTTATTAAGTGTGAATATAATAATCATTATTAAAACAAATTCTATGTAATACATAGATTAAAATAAATTTATATCAGAGTGAGTACAATATTTTATTGCATGAAATATCAGTTGCAACGAATCTTTTGTAGTGTATCTATTTTATAGAGAGATGAGTTTTAATTATACCTTTTTAACACGCAATAATCCTTGTTATAGATATTCTATAAAATTAATTAATCATAATCAACATAGGTAATTACAAAAATAACCATCTCCCTATAAAGGTGTAGGGTAGGGTAAGAAACGCTTGATAATTTGAAATATTTTCTTGAAATACCTACATATTTGTACGCGTACTCATTGATAGAATATCAAGGCAATTGGTATCTTGTGTTTTTATTTTATTTCTTTGTTCTTGTATTCTTTCTGCTTTTTAAATGCTATGTACCATACTTTTATCTTAAATAACTGTTTATTGGACATGGTGCAAGTAGGACCCTTTACACCCGTCTAGCACTCAATTTTTCTTTTCTTTTTTCCCGAATTGCTTATTTTGTATACATATTTTTTGTTACTCTAGTCTTTTTTTTTATTTAATCTTTAATATGCTATATCTGTACCCTGATAAACCATGATGTCATGCTCTTTCAATGTATTATATCAATTATTGTGACCATAATATTGTGAATTGTAACGATCCCAACTAATCTGTACTAGCATTCTTTCTCTTCCTTAGCTTGCATCCCACATGGTGGTGGGGTCCGCTCTCCTCACTGCGCTCCTCCACTTCGCCCTATCCTGAGCATCGTCCTCAGAGACATCACATTCCTGCATGTCCTCAGCCACCAGGCCTTTCCATCGTTTTTTGGGACACCCTCTGAATCTATTGCCAGACACTCGATGGTCCAGTGCAGTGTTTCCTATATATTCTGGCGGTTAACTAATTTGTACTAGCATTTAAAGGCACAGGATTCCTTGAATAAGGCACATCTTGAAATACCAGCCCAAGTCCTCATCGTATCGAGTTTTGAGGGGGAGGTTTGTGTGGGTCTCCCGCGCGATTCTCCGCGAATAGATCGAATAATAATATAATAATTCATACGGGTAACCTACGTAATATAAAGAGGGTGGAATAAGCAGGAGATCAATGGACGCGACAAGAGCTTGGCAGCACGATAAAATAAAACGACATAATTGGTTTAGCGGAATTGGAAATATTGAACTTATTATCAAAAGTTCGATTGTCATAGTGGCGTATCGTATATATCTATCTATCAACATATGATTGAATTACAATATATTACACGTATTTTTGCTGGCCTTGAAAATGTTGAACAAAATTACGACACACGAACGTGCCATCACGCCATGTCCCGTTTAGGGGTAGGCGAAAAAAGAATGCCTTCCCCTAAACAGAATATTAAAAAATAAAAGCCGACGAATTTCGAATACAAATGAGTAAGAACCAGTGACTGCCAGACTTACGCCATTTTGTACAGGACAATCTTGTCATAGTATAAAGGCTAATTATATTTTCTGTAAAAGGATATTTATTTATTTATTTATTTATTACACACAGCAGGTAACAGCGATTGGATAATATTGTCGGCATACGTGGCTCAGTTGTTTAGGTATCTGACCGCTGATCGATTTCTGGTGATGTAATTGGGGCACTTCATTATTTTACTTAAGGTCATGTTGTCAAATAAATAAGTCGTGCTTCCGTTTACAAGGTAACACACACCCGCACACCTGTCGCTGGTTACCGTATATTGTAGGATATGCCGTGATGATGGTACAAATGAATGGAAAGAATTATGAATTGTGCCATATCCGCGAAACCAATATGACGTATACAACTTTGAAACACGAACGCTCAAAGATTGACTCAATAATATATGTACACACTACACATGCATGATATGTATACTATGTCCCCGCAGCGTAGGTAGGTAGGTACATACAAATACTAACGAGTGACAAATTAGTATTTTATAAACAAGTGTCGGATGGCGCGACCAAAACAGCTGTTTTTGTCAACGGATCGCACATCACCAATTTATATATATCATACACACATACATACATACATAAAAAGCCAATAAAATGTTGGGCTTCATCATCAGGAACTGTAAACCTTTTTCAAATATTGAATGCCTCAAAATTCTATATACATCTATGGTAAGAAGTCATCTGGAGTACGGATCGCAAATTTGGAACCCGATGTATCTTAAGTACATAAATAGACTGGATAGTGTACAAAAACGCTTCCTCAAACACCTCATCTATAAATCTGGCTGTCGGGAACTAATGGGCCCGCATAATCATATAAATAACGTGTACTTAGCTGAATCAAAATTTAATTTACCATCACTATCATCTAGACGAATAACTGCAGACTCACTATTTTTGTTTAAACTATTTCATAACATTATTGACTGTCCAAATTTATTAGAAAATATCTCACTTCACATTCCAAACCGCAATGTCAGATCAAAACCTACTTTTTCTATTTCACACTCTAAAACTAATCTTAGGAAAAATTTCTTTACTAACCGGGCCACCTCCAATTTTAACAACCTGCTCAATAACATTGACTTTTTTCATACTCAATCTCTACACTCGTTCAAAATTGCGATAAAGCGCCAACTTTGCACTGATAACATAACTCAAAATTCCACTCTCTAGTATATGCATGAATGTATTATTTATGTGTCACCATAATGGTTGCAACACCTTCTTCGTTGATCCTTAAGTGAGTTAGAATCCCATGTTATGATTCTAGAATACATACAATCCTCTCTGTACTATTCCTTGTATGTTTCTGGTGTGTTCCTATAATTTTGTTTTTTTCTCATTTTTCGTAAATTGTATGTTAAGCTTTTAAAATTATTTGATATGATGTCCTATTATTATGTACTGTAGTCTACATTTACTTGTTTTTTTTCATTGTATTTAATATCATTATGCTCTACTGTACTGTTGGATATCCAAAATAAATAAAAAAAAAATAAAAAAAAAATACATACATACATAGTTATTATAATGGTTACAACTCCTTTTGAAGACAACGATACAGCAAAGACGCGACGTCGCGCGGTAGAAAACTAACGACATTGGATTCGTGACACATGTGAAACACCAAAAGGGCGTATTATGTCGGCCTTCGTGGCTCAGTTGGTTAGATATCTGACTGCTGAACCAAAGGTCCCGAGTTCGATACCCGATGGAGACACAGTTTTTAATTGTGTTTTCAGTCAGGATCTGTGAGACGATTAATATCGTAAGTCTCCAGAATGTGGCAACTTGTAATTGGGTGCGTGATAAATTAATATTTGACATAGCACCTACCTGTTAGTTGCCCGAGAAGCAATATTAAATAAATAAATGACGCTAAATCTAATGACTGAAAACATGATATATTAAAACGAGTGGGTTGTGGCCAACGCTAAACTCCTAGACACAATGTCACTGGACAATGTCAATGAAACAGTTAATTTGTTATTCCACATTTTTCTTACAAAGAAACAGTGACTGTGACCATGTAGGACGTGTCCTACGAAACTAGTGGAAGAACAAGAAGAACTATAAAATTGTGGAAGAACAAATTAACTGTTTCATTTAAATTACATTATTTAAATAATTCCACAAATTATTAAATAACATACATACATACCATCACGCCATGTCCCTTGCGGGGTAGGCAGAGAAAACCGAACGCCACATTTCTCTATCCTGGCACGCATGCCTAGTTTCGTCCACATTCATGCATCGTCTCATACATGCTCGTCTATTGCTCACACTTCTAACATTTCCGTCTTTCAAAATTTCGTTCACATGGTCGTGCCATCCCTTTCTTGGGCGTCCCCGACCTCTCATTCCATTCCTTTCCGCTCTGTATATTTTCTTCGTCAGGCGCTCCTCATTCATTCTCCCCATGTGACCAAACCATCTCAATGTGTTCACTTTCATTCTAGTAATGACATCTTTCTTCATCTTACATTCTTTCCTTATGTCCTCATTTCTTACCCGGTCATACATCGTTCTATTACAAATTATTAAATAATAATTCGTTAATTTTATTTGTATGGAAGATTTTCAGCATTTTGTTGAAATGAGTTTATTTTATTATTTTTTTATTTAAATATTTTATTACGAAACCTTGATAACTCTTCTATGCCACCCTACGAAAGTGATGTGTCTTTTTAGCAATTTGAAAATAAAAATTTCCTAAGCTTGGGATCACTATAAAATATTTGATGTTTAAAAAAATTGAGAAGCACTATTCAGATATCACTCAAAATCTAATGGGGTCTAAGCGAGTATTAGATATACATATTTGCAAAATTTGAAAAGAATCGAATGAGTACTTTAGTCTATAATTGATAAAGTAAAATAAACACGCCGTACATAGCACATAGCACACACACACACATATACATTGTGATGAAACTTTCATAATACAATCTCAGCATGATACTGGTTGATAATCTGCAATAAAAAAAATGTCCTTAAAAATTGATTATCCCCTTGGGTTAGTGAGGAGTAAAAACAAAACGCAATGCGAATTATGTTTTGAACGAAAAATTAATTTGGGATTCCAAGTTGTTACAAATATGTTTAGGTAGGTACACATGCGGTGAAACCATATTTGAGAAAAATTCTATGTTTTTCAATTTGTCCCAGACGTCGATCAAAACATGGCGGAGAGCGCCTCGGGGATAAAGCTGAGACAAGGGGAGGAAAAGGAAAAAACATATATTTAATTCACCAATATTCCTCATATTGTCGTATATATGTGTACATATACGAGGAGAGCGCGTATGAAGAATCTCAAAACAATTCTCAACTCTGCGCGCATTTCCCCACTGATGAAAATACAATAAATTTGTATACAAGTACATACCCACCCGAACGATTAATAAAACGCGAAGAAAACTCCGAGGCGCCGAAACTGCGTTAGTATGTATTTTTTATGACATTTTTCGCGTATTACGACATATTCTAATATACTGTCTGAATAATGTGGAAACGCACAAGTGCAGGTACGGATGGTCGGTGATATCTGAAAAAATGATTCATTTATTTATCGTTACTTTCTACATTAAGGTCCGAATGCAGAGTCCTATCTAAATACTAACTATGTTTTCATTGTAAAGTCGCTCACTTAAGTTAGGAGATCACATGGCTTCCTAACTGGAGGATGCTACGACGTTTTTCTATGAGAATTGCATTGCAGACATATCTAAATACATCGGCGTAAACTAACATTTGCAAATTGTCAAAAAGTAAGGTTGATAGCGAGGAACCTTACGAGCGGTTTAATACTAAAATAAGAGATTTTTTCGGTGGATGATGATTTTATCGGCTTCTTTGAATATTTATTTGGTAATTTTGTCAAATCAAATACCAAATAGAGTATTCAACGATCAATACGAGATGCTGAAAATTCGGCGGAATTTCAAAAAAATCGTGACATCGAGCTGTCAGTGTGAAGTGTGAAGTTGGTTACATATGTTTGTGTTGTTATAGCAAAAAAAAACATTTTAAATGTAAAAACGTCAGAAAAGAGATAGATAACTTTCTAAGCCCATAGAAAGGTATCTATCTCTTTTCTTCATACACAATAATGTGAAATTCTACGCCATCGACTTTAAGTTTGGCGTAGTATGTAGTATTTTGTTAGGGATGTCTCTGCAACGCAGTTGCTAACGTAAGAATACTAAATACTCCAGTGAGGTTAAGAGTTAATATTTAGGTACCTAGGACTGTGCATTCGGGTCTAAGAGTCCTGGGTTCGATTCCCGGTGAATATACAGATTTTAATTGTTTTTTCAGTCTGGATCTGTGAGACGATAAATAGCACAAGTCTCCAAAATATAGCAACTTGTTTTTGACCGATTTCGTTCACCGAGCATTTTTATGCTAAATTTAGGGAACGTATGAGGATGTGTGGCGACACGACGACTGACAACTACGCAACCAATGAGATTAATGAATTTTCCGTAAGCGACGGCGTAGCCAATAAACAGGCGGAGAACTGTTCAGATAGCAGCGTCGAGACACGTTATAGAAGCGGCCGATCGAGGGTACGACTAGCAGTGTCGAACCAACCTCTCGTTCTTATTTCCGTGAATTTGTTTTGATCTTAGTTTATTTTATTTTTATTTTAATAAGAGGGTACAATTTTCATAAAAAAAGATAATATTGGTTATTATTATGACGTCCAATTATGGATGCACACAAAATTACATGAGCTCTTATTCAATCACACGTAGGTTACACAAGTATGAGTTACATAAATTAGATAAAATTCGCTTACAAAAGTAAAAAAAGAAGAATTAAAAAATAGTTACATAATTTAAGAAAAAAAAAGTTATAGAAGTTACAAAAGTTACACAAGTAGATGTAAAAAATAGGTACTATAAGAAGTTAAAAAAAAAAGTTATATAAGTTAGAGAAAAGACAATTGCAATCAAATAGCGTATATAAATATCACTGAGACCTTCTTAAAACAACACGCGCGAGTTAACTTTATTCTTAAAATGTATTAAAAAATTGTAAACTTAGTAAGAAAAATATAGTGATATCAAACTTTTATTACATTAATTGCTATACTAGGTATAGTGTTATGAAACTTCGTAAGTAATTTTTATATCCCTATATTCTGCAAACTGAATTTGGTATCTTTGTTTTAAAACAACCCCTATTATTATTTGATTAATATAAAATTTGAATGAATGAAATAAAATATCTTCAATATTGTATCGGTATATGATGTGGTTTCAATCTAGTTTGACTATTTCGATCATGCATACCGGAGAATCCAACCCGAGTAAAGTTCGTTTGAACTGACAAACCTATAAGTACTGGTGATAACTTGTGACAAGGGCTTATTCATTCCAGTGTGTAATAGGATAATAAGGTAATCGCACGACAAAAAAAAATAAAGATAACAGAAGAAAACTACCAAAAAGATTGAGGGGAAACAAAAGAATGAAGAGGAAATTAGGTATAATCAGATAGACATTTTTGCTCTAGCCTTTTTTTGTATGTTTAGTCAAATAGACGAGGTACATAATATCAAGAGTAAAGACTTGTATTTCAAATTATTATAAAACAAATGAATAAACAAATCACAACAATGTAAAAACAATGTTAAGGAATTAAATAATTAATTTGCTCTCTGTACTGTATTAATTGAATCGATTTATAAGCAACAGAATATGTCGATACTTTAAATCATTCAAACCATCTCCTAATTTCATTGACTGTATGCAATGTTTAACAGATGTCCATTCCGGTCCTGAAATATCAAAATATGGTGGGGACGCCTTTTCAACATGACGGGCTACAAATTCGCAGAAATGAGGAAACGCCGGATTGATCAAACGCAAAAATAACCGTGAAATCCCAAACGTTGGTCGTTCCCTATATCATACAAGAATCATCGCATATGAATGTTTAACAATCTTAAATATTCATATGCGATGATTCATTCATATGACACTCTATGTGACTGCGGCGTAATCCAGGATGAGAGTCACCTTCTGATATGTCCACTTATGGGGGAAGGATGCACCCCTGGTGACATAATTATGGAAAAGGACAAGGCGATAGCAGTCGCCGCATATTGGAGTGGCAGGGTTTGAACCAGCCGGACACGTAAAGTAAGTAAGTATATGCGATGATTTCTTTCAATATAGTCATAACACTAATTTGCGTGGTCATAGCTTAAAACCTGTGAAAAGTAGGTTCTCGACAAATCCTCGAAAGCATTTTCTTTCAAATAGAGTTGTGAATACTTGGAATAAACTGCTCCAACATGTTTTGGATGCTGAAAATGTTAATATTTTCAAGCATAGACTGGACTTTTTTTTAACACAGCAAAATAGTTACAACCAAATAATAAACTTCAATAGTGAATATAGGCACATCAGCCTTGGCTGCCTGCCTATAATTAATTAATAATAATAATAACCTTTATTAGAGAAAATTAAATCAAGTCAATAATGAAGAACAATCGAAAAAAGAAAATGGCCGACAGCCACGGTTTAATCAAGTGTCAAATTCATAATTCAAAACATCGCTAAAGAGTTTTTTTTAATCTTTGAAATGCGACTAAAGACATTGCTAAATGAAAGAAACAAAAGAAATTCAACACCGAATCGCCAACAAATCGTACAGTAAGCGACAACAAAAGATAAAAGATAATAATAACACACCTAATGGACTCGAAGATATAGAATTCGAAACCTCACAACAGAGTCATATTATCATATATTAAGTTTTACTTTTAACCCTTTGAAGTATTACGTCGAGTTCAGATCGACTTTTTCCAGAGTGTTTCTAAGTCGAGCTACAACACATTCTTTTCTTTACAGTCAACTTCTATTTATTAGTTACGAAAAATATATCGTAGGTATCTGGGTCATATGCTGCGTGGAGAAAATTATCACCTCCTCCAACTGATACTCAGGGGAAAAAACGAAGAGGAGTTGTTACGCAGCGGTTGGAGCCTTCTTGTCAACATACCGATAGTTAATATTAATAGATAATTATCGTTAGGTTGACAAAAACACTTATATCTTCATGCATAATATTCATCTATTTAATATCAGTATCAACTCTCATCTGAGCGTTAACAAACATTACTTTGCCAACCAAAAACAAAATGTGTGTTAAAATCATAAAAATTTGATAAATTAGAATTTGAGTATAATTCAGAAAAAAAAACAATAATATATAACCGACAATATATCAAAAAAGTAATAGTAAGTATAATAAAAAGTAATATTAAATACAATATTGACTTATGCGGTGTTACACCTAATGCGACGATTTGCAAATCATGACAATCTTACGGCTACGCCATCCCCACCGTGACTAGGGCTGCACGGCACATAAAAAAATCCAAGATATCTAAAATCGGCGATTTACGATGTGAACCTTTCGCGATCTATCAATTCAAAACATCAAAAACATACTATTATCTGTCTTATACATATGTGGAACAGTTCACGGGCTACAGGACAATAAATTGGTAAGTCCTTTTTTCCAATCATTTAGAATCAGAATAAAAAGAAAATAATAAAATTTTATTCATATATCATTAGTGACAGTCGAAGAGACTCACACAAAGGGTTAAAAATCTTTTGATATGTGAAACTGGGATATGGAAGAACGACAACGACGTTTGATCGGGCTCTGGTGTGACGGCGAGCAAAAGATAAAAAAAACACAAGACAGACAAAGAATAATAATAAAAATATAATGGAGAGAGATATCGGAGCGGTGGTGTATTGTGATGTGACGGACTGCACTATTTTTAAAACAACTAATTAAATTATTGGTTTGGTCGAATGTCTATTCCCGTCTGTCCGCTAGCTGGAGTGAGACAGACATACAGATAAGAGATATGTCGTATATATCAATACCAGACTATCCACGTATCAAGGAGGAAATGTGAAAGCCACTAATGATGGGGAGCGTTCCTGAAAGTAGACCGAGCGATACACCTTTCTCGAGACAGACAAAACTGGAGGAGCTATTTACTTGGAACGTCTGTTGGAGATCAGGACCCTCAATCACGAGGAAACGACACTGAGAGGAAGAGATTACACGTATAGTACATATCAAAAATATTAAATTATCAATACTACGTTCAGTATTTTCATCACGGCATATCCCAGTGTGGGGTATCCAGCGAAAAGTCTGCGAGTGTGCATCACGTTATAAAAATAAGTACTACACATGCGTGCATGCCTACATATTAGTATCATCTCACCTAAAAAGGCAACATCAAAAGGCAGTATTACAAATTGTTAAAAAAAATAGATCAAATATTCCAGTCGAGATATTAGGAATATTCGTCGAAAGCCTCGACGCTGCATTCGTGTAAAATGAAACTGTGCTATAAAAATACTATTTCCAAAGTGCACCGTTTATGATTCAGGAATCTGAATCACTCCGAAGAAGCTAATATTTTGGTCATATGTTGCTCTACGAAACAAAACTGAATCCAGATTTTTGAAGTGTTTAGAGGTCATCCGATCGTTTAAGGACCACTAAAAATAAAACATCGATGATCGTAAACCGCCTTGTTGACTGTCAAACTGCCTCAAAAAGTTGTAACTCTGTGATCCAGACGACCAGAGAGCGGAAGTTAGGTACACAAGTTTAAAATAATCCTACTTTAACCATTCCGCCAATCATTTCAGGTACAAACAGCTTCAAATGAAACACTACAGATATTGTGTGGACACCCGAAATAGGAAAAATATCAAATTGCGAGGAACAATTTAATCGAATTAACTTGTCCGATTCTGTCCGTTCAGATTTAGCCGCAAAGACAGAGAGACGGAACAATATTTCTAGGTACGAATACAACACTCATATAGTTCGCCGTTCACATTATTCCAGTAGCATTCCAGTCCAGCGATGGAATGTAAATGGAATAGTCCAAACCGTCACTGTAATAAGAAGATAAGCATCTTCTTGTCAGCCGAAACATGGAACAGGGATGTAGCTAAGAAGACTTGGCTGTGGAAAATGACGCAGCAATTGCTGTTGCAACGTATTGGAATGGAAAGGCCTAATGTTTACCCGGACACGTTAAGTAAGTAAGTAATAAGAAGATCCGACAAGATCCTCTACCACCAATAAAATAAATATCCCGAAGTTGCAAACTACTCATGGACAAAGACATTTTAAATACTACGCCATCAAACTACATAATTAAGCCTAGCAACCTCAGTAAAACTGCTACCACAAAACACATCGTCGAGTGAGAGAATGCCACACAGTGAATACCTTAGGTGTTGAATAGGTGTTGTTTCTTGTTGATAGGTTGTGTCAGTACTATAATGTCTGGGACAGTGTAGACAACTGTCATTCCAGTCCAACCCAGGATTTGAATGCTACTGGAACAATGTGAACGAGACATGAAGGTCATGTGACATAAGACAAAAACGAAAGTCTGGGTCTCGTTTCATGATGTCAACTAGACCGTGTCAGAGTTAAATCTCCAGCCTAACCTGATTGTATTATCGATAGAAAGAAAGATGTAACAAGAGTATAGAAAAGGAGGATAAATCGAAGGAGACACGACGTGACAAATTGACCCATAAATCCGGAAGAAACGGCATTACAAGACGGACGAAATCAAAATTGGATGGAAATTGACCGATAAAGTCAAGGATGTTCGAGATACCGAAAAATATAATATAATAAACGTTAGACGCAAGCGTTGTAAAATAAAACGAGTGGGTTTTGGCCAACGCTATACTCCTCGCTATCAAGCCACTATCAACCATTTTATGAAAGCGATGTGCCTTTTTAGCAATTTGAAGATTAAAATATAAAATTTTAAGTTTCCTGAGCCTGGTGTAACTTAGAAATATTTGACACTTAAAAAAAATAAGAACTACTGATCATATATCCTTTAAAATCTAATGGGGTGTAAGCGAGTATCAGACATACAAATTTGCAAAATATGAAAAGAATCGAATGAGTACTTAAGTCTATAATCGATAAAGGAAAATAAACACGCCGTACATAGCACAGCACATACACACACAGAAACATTGTGAAGAAACTTTCTAAAATGGGGAAAAAAAAATACAAAGATGGGAATCTGAATACGCAACATATTATAGGAATCTTTTTGAGTGTGATGAACTGCGCGGCGTATGCATCTTTCAAAAAGAAAACAGAAGAATCTCCGATACTATTCGGATAACATGACAAATTTTGAAATGAGTATGTACACGTTTACGACTTGCGAAATTTATCGTGCGTTTTTTCACGTGCAATCTTCTTCATAATATTTTACAACGGTAAGACAGCGCGTTGCTCCACGAAACACTTCAAACATAAATTTATTTTGATAACTTATTTGTGTGAAAAAAAAAATTATGCAAAGCTTTCGCTTCAAACTAAATAACGCGAATTGATTTAGAGCTGCGCTGCGCCGAGGAGAACCTGTCAGCGTAAAGATACCAACATTACGATGTTTAATTTTAATCTCGTCAGGGTTTATCAGAATGATACATAACGACGAGTTTAGAATCATAAACATAAAGATGAATTTGTCAAAGATGTTTGTTTTTTATTCGAAGCAATAAATTGTGCCTCGCTTTAAATCGAATATTTCGACGAATATAATGTATTGAGTCCATTTATATATCATTTTAAATCTTCTTCATCGTGTACTAGGTTGTAGCAGCACTTCTGAAGCTGCAACAAATATGTCATAGATTCTCGAATACTTCCGAAGGTTGACGAGGATCAACGACCGTCGCTGATACAAACCTAAAAATCCTTATTCGTGTGTTGATCGTTGAATAGATTAGAGTCGCGTTTAATTTTTATCCATTAGTTCCGACCCACGACAACACAAATTTATCAAGTTATTTTTTATATTGTATTTTCAATTGTTGATCATGTAAGTAGTTCTTTGATTGAAGCCCTTCATCACAATAAAATTATAATCAATTATTTAATTAACTGACAAGCAATATCATACTTGGAGGTATATTTTTAAATTAAATAGAATCCCTTTGAACACGCACCTTTGCAATACAATCCTTTCTTCGTGATTAATAATGATTGAACCATATACCCCCAAAAGGTCATTTGACCTGGGAGGAGAAAACCACACTCTCTTTCCATCTCTTCGCAGGTCTTCGGGTAGTCTTTTGTTCTAGCGTATTTCAATCTTGTCAATTTTACTGTTGTCCATGCTTTCGACGCGGTCCCTCAAGAAGCGTCTTCTGCTACGTCATGTTAGCTCCCCATCGTGTTAGTCCTCGACGCGGCATATAGACCTGATCGTTTCATTTCTGATCCGGTCCCTGAAGGTTCTTCCAGCGATGGCGCGCAGGGTCTTCATTTCAGCCACTCTAAAGGCCCCCATTCACGATCGTGCCATCCTTCCAAATGGCTTGCTATCACTCCAAAATGGGCTCGTGAATGTCAAAACCCGCGCAGCCAAATTGGCCTGACACACCAAAATGGAATTCCAAACGATCGAAACTCCATAGTGCCGCAACAAACGGCGCGGCGCATCCTGTCGGTACGGCATGCTCGTGAGTGTGAAAACCAGCGGTACATTGCGCCATCAACAACATCATTATCTCTTTGTTTTTTTCTTTTTATATATAAACGAACCGCTATAGCAGTTGTATAAAACTCATCATCAGAATTATAACAAATTTTTACTTGATAATTTCAAAAAAATAGAAATTATTAATGCGAAAGCGCCGAACGCTTGTGTATACTAATTTTGATGGCTCGATGGCACGCCCGTGAGTGTGAAAAAAAAAAAATTACAATGGTCCAAATGGAGCCGGTCCATATGGAGCGACGCCGAATGACACGATCGTGAATGGGCTGCTTAAGACAGCTTTTTGTTCTGTTTGAATAGCTCTTACTTCTATCCCATATGTTTTAATGGGGTGGACGCAAGTTTTGCATATTCTGACTTTATGGTATGCATAACTCCGTGATGTACGGTGGTGTTTTTCTATTTCCCGCTTTATACATCATCAAACAGTCTGTAAACAAAACACGCTCCGGAACACGTGAAGCTGTTTTGCGTTGGAGAATAGCAAGAATATGCTTCTGAAGAGATTACGTTGAGAGAGCGAGGTAGAATCGAAGCTGAACCAGAAGAAATACAAGTTGCCACATTCTGGAGTCTTGTGATGTTTATCGTCTTACATATATACATAGACTGAAAACACAATTAAAACTGTATCTCCACCGGGAATCGAACACAGTACAAATTCATTTCCAAACTTCTTGTTTCAATCAATCTGTTCGATGTGTGTGTACTATACAGACTAAAAGTCATTGTATGAGATAACACCACGTATACACAAAAAAATATTTAACGCGTCGTTATATTGATATCCCAACAAAAGAAGAGTGTGATCTCTCCGATAGCGACTGATGGTGATAATTTATGTAGAAACGCACGGCTGTTGTGAGTGGTACAAGATAAACGGTCCGACGAATAAAATAAAATCACTTTCCATTCTCGCGTTGATATCTACGACAAAATAAACGACGATGAAAAATATGAGCGGGAAAAATGAAGTGAAAAAATTAGCGATAGAAAATAAATGATAAATTAATATGAGATATTCATTCAATTATTTTATTTCAGTAATAAAACAATGATGGTGTGAGTGTTTGTGTGTGTGATTGTGTCACGCTTTCTGGAAAAAATAAGAGCATCTAAAAATCTAATTAATGTGCGTGCATGCACCAGTATACCTGACGCAGTGTCACACTAAAAAAATGTGATGAAACATCAAAAATTATACAACAAGTTGCCAAAAAGTATATTTTTATGCACAAATATCTGTTGACGTAGAAGTTAGAAGAACGCACTTATACGAATAAAATATATTATCAAGTATAATTCTAAAATACATCCAAGTGTTTTTCTATATCTTTCACTATGAAGTAAAAAGTTGTAAAATATATTATTCATTCATACCATCACGGCATATCCCACAATGTGGGGTAACCAGCGAAAGGTGTGCGGGTGTGCATTGCCTTATAAAAGGGAACACAACATATCTGTGTATACCCACACACCAGTCTCGTCTCACCTAAAAATGCACTATATTCAGAATGGTGGTTTCATTACTTAAAATACAATTACTGAACAATGTAGTTTTACCGACGAAACCAGACTGTAAAGATTCAAAGTACAGAATTTCCCTGCATCAAAATTGGTTTGTGTACAGGTGAAGTCATCCGTATTCTATCATCAATTGAAGACGCTTATCAAATGATGCATCGAAAATGCTGCACCCGACAAAAATAAACGCGTAATTCACCGCAGAAATGTTACAGACCATCCAGATATACTCCGCGTTTGATTGTGAAGCGGAAACATTAAACACAAAGTCTGTGAATTATGATATTGCATTTCTATATTATCTGCAATGCCATTCGTTCTGGTACATTTCAAGTTTGCACACACACACCGCAGGAATGCAAATAATGCACCAGAGTCATAAACAAAACAAGATCGACTAAGATGTCCTCTAGATCATTCGGCAGACGCTAAACAGCAGTCGCGGGACACGGAAAAGGCGGATGGAATATTTTGACCATGGGCAAGATGAAATGCCAGTGAGACATGGAAATTGCAAAAGACGCATGAAAGTAGAATTAACGCGGTTGAAATTAGATCACTAAGACGATTGTGTGGTCAAACGATATATGATAGAATAAGAAATGAGGATATTAGACGAGAATGATTGAAAGAGATATCGTAAGTAAGATGAAACTAAATGCTCTAAGATGATTTGGCCATATAGATAGAATTAATTATGACAAAAAAGAATATAAAGATGAGAAAAATAGGAACGAAGAGTAGAGGTCGGCTAAGGCAAGTTGACAGTAAATGGATCGTGTCAACTTGCCTTAGCCGACTTTCGATTGGTAGTATTGAAACTGCTGGATGGTGGAAAGCCTAACACCCATCCCGGAGTGAATAGGAGTCATACTTCTAGATCATTCCAGTAGACCGGAGAACCACAGTGATGTCTCTCTCAATGGATCCCTCATTGCTGTTAATATTACGAAGTAATTTTACTCTCAATTCGTGATTTCACACTTTTTAAACGCACCTTTTGCACGAATTTCTCGACAGGAATCATAATAGGGAGCGCATACTATGGGTTGAGATCCAAACTGTTTAAATTCATAGTGATGAAACTAGTAGTTTGCAATCAACATGATACTTATATAGATTATAAGTATAGGTAAGATTTTATGACTTTTAATTCCTCTCTGAAGAACTAACTATAATTAATAAACCACGCTTTTTTCTTCTTCTTCGTGTAGATTGTGTATCAGTTCATCCTCTGAAAGTTATAATAAAGTTACAGAAGGTTGACGTCTAGGTGTCCCTCAATCATTTAACCGGTCTTTCAGGAAAGCGATGTCCCGGTGGCATATTGTTGGCCGCAATATATGGGTTCCGTTCTGTTTATGTGGTCCCTTTCAAAGTCTTGTTTAGGCTCTACTCCATCGTATGATGTTTACGGACTCACAGGTCAGCCTTATCTCATCGTGTTACACACTCTTGTCTCTTCGCGTTGATGTCGTTTGATTTTTATCTGTAAAATGCTGTCTCAACCTCTAGTCAAAAGCACAAGAAAAAATGTGTGAAGTCAAAAACATTATTTCAATATAAGTTGTACAATATTTGTACTCTAGAGATCTTTTTCGGGTGTGCACTGAACAAATCACCAATTTTCATTGTTTCAGATTGATGGTATAAGAGCACAAAAAGAACTCACAAAGATACAAATAACACTAAAACCAACAATTTTCACTTATACGGGATGCGCAATGGTAAACGCAACCACTCCCAGGTGCCAGACTTATCTTTTTCATACCTATATTTTCAATAAGAAGGAGAATATAAAAAAAAAACAGGCATTAAAAAATGATTGATCGAAAATGTTGCTAACTCTCTGGTGAACTGAAAAATCTGGTGATCTGTTACATTGCTAAATATACGTGACGATTGCAGATATGAAACTTGTCGTACGGTGCCGTATAAAAAGGGGCAACAATAAATTAGCAAAGATAACGGCGGGGACGACGTTCTCGAGATGAGAATCCGCAGAAAGGGGGCGTCTGCAACTGCGTTTGTCTGTCGGGCAGTTGAACCGTAACTTATTACATTCGGGATATTTAATTGTGAGAGAAAGCAAAATGCACGGACAAAAATAAACAGTGAGATGTCAACTGTTTTAGCAACCGGCTGCACACAATGCAATAGTATAATATAATTATATTCACGTTTTATTGATATATAATAATTCTGGTAACACGATGATGACGTTCACAATTGGATTACCAGTGCAGCGAATATTTAGACGACTGCGTAGGGACACCGGACTTGGGTCCATTCTACTCTTTTGAAGAGGCGCACTACATTTGGGAGTGTTTCCGAATGCTCAATTGATTAATAATTTCTCTATGGGTACATACTATAAGTGGTACAATGATTTACCAGTAAACATGCTATTTAAACTACTTTAAGAATAAAAGAATATCATAAGAAACAAGTGAATATTTTTTTTTTTCGTTCGTTAGGATTATTTTATATTTTTTTGTGATTTTATTTATATTTTTGCTTGATTGCCATTTTTTTCCATTTTTTATACATCAATGTAAATGTAATGTATGTTCCTTAATATGATACCTAGGTTAAGATTTATATAGTTTTAGTTAGTTTGTATGTTTTGTGAAATGTGACTCACTTCAAAATTTGAGAAATTCTCTTTTTGAAGTCGAGTCCTACATTAATATGTATTAACCATTATATGACATATAATCTGTATATATGTTGATATTGTGTATTGTTTTTTTAATAAATAAATAAAAATAAATTAATATCTGTTTATGGATTGTATTATAATCTGCCATTTTTTGCTGAATATTTGGATTAATTTTGCTTCTGTTTTTTTGATTATTTATTTGTTTAATTATATAATAAGAATAATTGCACATCTTTGTTCAATGCTGTTTGTTATTGTTTGATTATTTTTTTGTTAATCAATATTTATTGTTTTCTAATTTGATTACTTTCTTTTTTTATTTCTTAATATAAGTCTCATCGGCGTCGGGACGTCGATGTTCTCTGGGCATTCTTTGTCTGTCAAAAAGACAAGCAGATGCAAAGTGACATTATGTCCTATTCTGATTCGTTTCAGAGTACGAAAACGTCTAAAACAACAAGCGACTATGGATAAAATGATTTTAACCACGCGGTGTGAAGTAATGAGTCCCGTATATATACAGTCAACTTTTTAACACTTCTCATATACTAAAATTCAGACGGATAAATTTAGACGAATCAGAATATGACATATCGTTGCAACAACAATAATTTATACCTACCTACTAATTGTTTCAATATTATTATTTTTATGTATAGTGACGTTTATTACATGTTAATATGAAGCAAGCTGTGGACGAGCTTAATTGGAGAGTTAACGAGATTTTTTTTGTTATTAATGTATTTTGTATATATGTATTGTTAATTCTCTGTGCGTGTCCCTTAATAAAATAAGTGGGTATTTGTGGATTCTCTCCGGTCCAGATGGCGAGTAACGAGGTGACAATAATATTATTGTAACATTACCAGAGACAACCGGAGCAATTATCAAGACAGCTATATCTGTCACTGATGTTGTAAGTACGTAACATTTTGTACGGATGATTAGTGACCGTGCATAAAATCATAATAAATTTTCTCGCGGTATCTCGATATTTAATAAAACACTTTGCCACACACAAACTTCGAATCCCGCCAAGGACTAACATAATAATGGTAAGCGTATGTATAATTTCAATAATATGCAACATACCAATATGCACCTTTCATATAACTAGAAGAGGGTTACCTAGTTGGGCAGCAGTAATCTTCATAATAGTCTTTGTTATAAAGGTCTTCATGGGTCAGTTGGTTGGGTATCTGACTACTGATCCAAAGGTCCCGGGTTCGATTCCCGGTGGAGACACAGTTTTTAATTGTGTTTTCAGTCTGGATCTGTGAGACGATTAATATCGTGTCTCCAGAATGTGGCAACTTGTTATTGGGTGCGTGTTCAATTAATATTTGACATAGTACCTGTTAGTTGCCCGAGAAATAATAAATAAATAAATAAATAAATAAAGGTGTGAAAAATAAATAAATAAATAAAAAATAAATATAGAGAAACTTCGAAGTAATTTCATTATTAACTCACCAATACATACATAGATTGCACCGGCTTGGAAACCAATATAATGCTGTTGATAATATTTAATGTAGGTACACACTATAGATGGTTTCCAAAGGATGCTTAGGGCAAATTATATTTTTTGATATTTGGTTTGTTTATTTTCTGTTTTAAAAATAGAATCTGTTATAATGTTATTTATTAATAGTTTTTTCTTCTTCTTCTTTTTGTGTCTAGTTTTTGTTTTTGCTTGGTTTTTTAATCATTTATCTCTATTTTCTTTAATAATATTGTATTATGTTGTCTTATAATTGTCCTTTATTTGACTACTTTTTTATTATTTATCTTGTATTTTATTGTAAATGCCCTATTAAGAGCGTACGTACATATAATAAATAAATTGACACAATTACACTGAAAGCTTATAAAATGTTGGGATTCCTGATGAGAGTATGCAAACCATTCACACAAGTGAAAACATTTATCTTACTATATAACACAATTGTTAGAAGTCAATTGGAACATGCATCAGTCATCTGGAATCCACAATATAATATTTATATTAACAATACTTATAGAACGAATACAACAAATATTTTTGAAACATATGAAGTACAAATTTGGTAATAACTACAAACATGAATTGCAGACTTTACAGACAAGACGAAGGACCTCAGACTTAATGTACCTTTATGACATAATAAACTTCAATATTGACTGTACAGACCTTCTGAAAATTATTAACTTCAACATACCAAACAGACGAACAAGACACACCTCAACGTTCTTTTTAGACAAAAAAAACACTAATGCCGCTCAAAATTCGCCATTGTACCGATGCCTTACCACGTATAATAATTTGGAAAAGATCAGGTCCGTGGACATATTCGGTATGTCCAGGACTCTTTTCAGGAGCCACGTTAGACAGAAATAATATTTTTTTTTTGTTACCAGTAGTTAGTACAATGCACCATGAAATCAAAGGTGGGCTGATTAAGTTACAATTACTTATGTTGCTATTCTTATTTATTATATTTGTTTTAAAAAATATTATTGTACGTTGCCCATTTTTTCAAATAAATTTAAAAAAAAAATATGATAGAATAAAAAATGTGGACATAGGAGAAAATGAAAGATTAAGTTAAAAAATATACAGAGGTATAAAAGACGCAGTGAATGGCAGGGGTTGTCCTGGAAAAGGATGGCATGACAATATGAATGATGTTTTCGCAAGAGATAGGTATAATATGACAATATCGGTCGACAAAACAAAATGTCTCTGAGATGAAAATTGGTTGTAGACGATACGCCAATATAACAGGTATAATGAAGTCAAAGAACAGACTAATCAAGCTGCAGTTATCTCCGGATGTATAAGGGACACTGTTTGGGCCAATAAACATATGATAGTTGAGAGTAAGGTCCGAATAACATGCATCATACCCATAATGACCTATGGAGTTGAAGCAACGACAGACACGGTGAGAACGAAATAGCTGCTCAGAAAAACAGATGAAAACGTTAAGACCTATCTTGGGCAGAATCCTCAAGAGACAGAATTCCCCATGAAGAAATCCGCAGAACTTGCAATGTGAAGGATATTGTAAGGTGGAACAGGCAAAAAAGACGATACTCGTGAGACCATGTAGAGAGGATGAATCCAGAAAGACTGCCTGAGACTGCAATGCGCGAGATACCAGAGGGCCGCCAACGACCGGGAAGACCATCGAAGAGATAGATATCCTCGTCCCAGGACCTGTAGAAACCAATCACAGATCTAACAAAATAGGAAGAAAAAAAAATCATAAGGGTTTTCAATATTATTGAACAATTGTCGAGCACGTACGGAGAGCTGCAAGAATAGAGGTATATGGCGCACACGTTCTTCTTCGCCTACTCCTCTAACAGCATGAAGTGATGAATAGAAGCACGTGGAAATACGGTGAATATCACAGACGAATATTCAGTTCAATAAATAAACTCAAAAAAAGAAAAGTGCCTGTGTAGTAGGTTCAAGGCAGATAAACATAAAGAAAGTTCTACCACTCGGAAAAGATGTTCCTCATTCCACTACAAACCTACCCAGAAAACCGGGTATGGGATCATTTTAAAAACGACCCCGAGTTTTCGATTATTTAGCGTGTTTTGTAAAACTTTGACAGTTATCATTCTGTTTACGCACATCGATTACCTAATCCAATGGAAATTATCGAGTGGGGCTTTGGGCGTTTAAGAATGTATGTAGACTTCGCGTAGGAACATGTTCTCCGCCGCACGACTCGGAGATTTTTTTTTAAATAATATTTTAAACATTTTACACACATAACGTATTAAGTGCAAAACGGCGAGCTTATTGCCACATAGCAATATCTTCCAAACAACAATAACCATTTGGTGAGGAAATTGTGTTTATGACACGTACCAATTTAAGTAAAAAAATAATTAGAAACATAAAAAAAGAAAAAACCGAGGGGACAGGAAACGAGGGGACGAGGATATGATAAAGAGATAAATTGAAGTGTTAAGTGTAAGGAAATGATTCTTTAGATTACTTTGAAGTGGAAATATCCGTATGCCCTTGTATACCCTGGGCAAACGGATGTGCACAAATATGCACAATTGATTAAGTACCTTCTAATGTATGAAATACGAAAAAATATTGTTCATCACCAAATCTATGATATACAAGGTTTTTTATTGAAAATATGGTGGTTTTTTTTATTAAATAGAAAGAATAGTAATTAAAATAATAAATTCTCAGCCGGTAGATTTTCATATTCTTTTTTTGATTGAAGTTAAAATTTATTTCATATGCCTTGTATTTTTTTAGTTATATTCAATGAAAATAAAAAGAGTTTTACTAAAACTAATTTTTCAGGAAAAGTTTTAAACTAATTCAAATTTAAACAAACTTAAGCAATCAAATAAAGATGTAAATAAGAACTGTTCTATATTTCAAAGACGTATCTTTTGAGGGTACTGGGGAAAAGATTTTCAAAATTTACTATATAGCCTACCGAAATACGAAGCTGCAATGGGATGGGATTTCAAAGTCTGGCTAAGCAGCCAGAGAAAGGTGTGGTGTTTAATGAATTAGTGTATTTGGATACTGAATGTTCTTTCAGTATTTGAACGAATAACAAAGAAGCGTTGTGAAATAGTGACTGAATACTTATATTGAAAAAAATATGTATGCAAAAAATGACTCGGTAAAACGTGTAACAGAACACTGTCACTATCTTATAATAAAGCATTGTTTAATTAATATAAAGAATATCTGTAAAAGAAAAAAAAACGTGAATCTTAATAACATTTCAATAATCTGAACTCTGAATAAATACACCGATATTGACAATGAAAAACAGTAATTGGATATGAATCAGTCGCGGTCGACGGCGGCAAACTACACTACCCGATATATCAAACTGGCGCCCAACGCGGGGCCGTTTCTTAACGAAATATCGTCAAGCGGCGCGAGAATGCCACACGATAATCGCAATCGCCGACTCCGCTCACTGGAATCTCATAATCCTCTTAAGTGACAAAGTCTCCAGACTTTGCTCGCCTTGTCACATTAACGGAAAGAACGGGCGAAAACAAAAAAATACATCGCTAACGAAGAAACAGCGGACATAAAAAAGAGAAAAACGGTAAAGTTTTTTAAAGAAAAAGTAACAATAGCCGTAATATACTTACTTTACCATATTGACAACATTTTCTAACACCGTATAATCTGGTTATAAACGAACGAGGAATAAAAACACTACCGATAATAAAAAATCCTCATTTTTTTATTGCGTAAAAGTTTGGATACGTTTAGAGCAAATTACGACTTATTTTTAAGTCGTTATTTGTAAACTTTGGGTTATTAACAAAATTAGTTGTTTCCTTTCTTTAACTCGTGTTGTATTGCGTGGAGTCTGCAGTAACGAGATGGATTATAATATATATTTAGAACCTATCTAATCTTGACAAATGTATAAAATTAGTTATTAATGTTCGTCTATGATTGTCTTAATTTTGATGTTAAATGTGTAAAAAGTTTACATAGCTATTGACAAAGTATTAAAAAAATAAAGATAAGTACGCTGAAAAACTAAAATAACAAATTATACATATGAGGTAAACAACAAATAAACAAAATAATTTTATGTCATAAACTTTTTTACAATTGATTTATTGATAAAATCCAGTCGATGTCGAGTTATATTGATATAGCAACTCCTTACAAGTAGTAAAAAATCAAAACTCATAAAAAAATGCTATGGAGATATTCATATTTCAATACCCTCCTTCCATTGCTTATTGCTTTTGGTAAGATATTCCCTTATGGCAAAGAGACTTCGCCTTTGTACGCGTGTTTGTACATTCAATAAGTAAATAAATAAGCTAGATATGGGTTTTCGCTAGAGTCGCTGAAATACATACATAAACTTAAGTCATATTATTTAGTAAACAAGATAAAAACTAATAATTTGACAAAATTACCTACCAAGGATTCATATCAAAATTACCAACAAAGGATTCATAAACAACAAAAAATAAGATGACTCGGGGTAACTTTCGACCCTACTTTGAAAGTTTTGAAGTACCTACACTAGAGAATTTCACAATAATTGATTGATATGATCTTGTACAGGGATAGAGTTTAAAAAAAAAACTAAAAAATAACGGGGAACTTAGAATATACTTTCAATGTATAAAACATAAAATCGTCACATACTTACGTTTTTTGATACACCGAGAAAAGGATTTATTTAAAACCGAGAAATCATTTACAAGAATTCCTTATTTTCGAGATTTTCAAATGGAATTCTAACGACCGCCGTGGCATAGTTGAAGGCCGTTTGACTTCCGCGCCGGCGTCCTCCTCGGTTCAATACTCAGCAGAGGAAAATATATTTAAAATTTTTTCTTAAGAAACAATTGCTTCCCCGGACAGAGAACACTGGTTAATTGAATGAAATCGAACCTTGCACAGAGTGCAATGAAGAGTTTATGGTATTAATTTAATAATTCTGGTAACAAATGTCTACAAGACATACTTTTTTTTGTTACATTTTTCTTGTATATCAACTGTCTTACACTCCATTTCGGTAGACCTCAGTACTTCTCAGAAACACCAAGTTAATTACATTAAATTTTAGCACTTAAAGTCTACTCGTAAATGTACAATGCACGAAACCGCTCGTAGTCAAAATAAAAATTATAATGCAATGATTAAACATTTACTCGTTCACATTACACGCAGCCGGGCTGTGGAACCAATGGTATAAGAGAAGATACTAGCTTAATGTACTTCAAGAAGCTTCTCAAGTCATACTTCTTATCCTCATAACTATAATTCCTTTACCCTTCATCCCTTCCCAAACCATCCTTTTCCTATTTTTGGACATAATCATTATTATTTTAAATTATGTTTTTTAAATAAAATTTTGTATTGTTGTACTATTTTTTTTCATTCTCATTGTCATGTATATCCTATTAGTTTTTATTTGTTATATGTATTTTTGAACTTTTTTGTATTTGTTATATACTTATACTAATGTATTGTCTGGTGTGGTTGACTGGTAGAAATTGCGTACGGGCAATAAGTCCGCCACATTATGTTTTTTTTGCATACCTAATAAAAGTATATTATTATTATTATTATTAAAAGATATTTAGATATTCAATTGAAGGACATGATTTAAATATATTTTAATCACTGTTGAAACACAAACTAGGGTAGGTGTCCCTTTTCTTGGTCCATTGTCCTTTGTTTCACCTTAATGCGTGTTGTTTTCATTTGAATATATTTTGACAGTTATTTGTTTGTTCATTACCGAGTTACATTGCTTCCGGTATCACACATAAAACTTGTATTTAATTAATAACAAACATGATTGCTTCTATTAATATGTACGCTGACTCTGCAGCGTTAAAACTTCTCGTATTTAATTGTCCGCTCCGGGGTGTGTTAATGTTGGCGCTCTAGATTGCTCCGAACTTCAGTCAGTTTTACGCCCTCAATCTGCAAAACATGCGTAATACGCAGATATGTGTGACAAACGGCTTACGTATAAAACTTTCTTTTGTGCGATTCGCGGGGTAGTTTGCCGCTCGTTTTAATTGCCCGCCTTTATTCCTGTCGTGTGTCGGTCAAATTTCGTCAGAGCTTCTGGTAACTTTACGTATGAAACTTTCGAAAAGTAGAGGAGAATGTAAGTTACTGGAGTATTTTTCTGCGGAGAAGATGTGTATTACTGAAACATTGATGAAGAAAAAGCATTAATTAGTACTTTGATAAGGACAGAGGCTAGTTTTGCGAAAAGATTTTTTACAACCAACCAAAACAACGATAAGGCTTACAATAATAGTATTGATTGATCCAATTAAAAAATCTTCTTCCAAAACAACTTCAAATGATAGCTTACCATTAAAATAGCTGTAATTAAGAAGAGCTAAAATTTTGTGTCCAGGAGTAGATATTACATATTATTAGTTATATAGGAGTGGGACTTACGGGCCCTACACTGCGACCCTGTTTTGATCTATTGTGCTGATCTCTTTAGGGTTGTCATCAGTAGCGGAATTGCTTATAGAAACCGAAAATCTTGACTTGCCTATGAATATTATGTTAAGAAATTAACTAATATTTTTTTAAAGTTTTATTGCAACCATACAACAAGATTTAAAATTGAATCGTGTGTAGAAACAATGCTTTACAAGGTCACAAAAGTAAATATTATTTTGGCAAGTGATTTAATTTTTTTTTCATGGCCACTGGAATGAATAGCGATGCTAAAAAAATAATTAATTAAACTCTCGACATTTCCTGATTTTCCTTCAGGGTTTGCGCACGCCCTGGTTGTCATTTCATACCAGTTTAGTTTAAAACGCCTCACATTTTGCATATTGAGATGCCCTCCAACTACCTGGGTCTTAATATAAATGCTCCCAGGTGTGGGTCTGGATGCCATTGATGCTGGAACTCACAGATCACTTGTGAGGCTGTTTCTTTCTTCCATGACACTGCAGTTTAGGTCCTCTGCGATCGCCATTATGTAATGGTGTCTGTTTAGATGACAGTGACCAGTAAATAAACCAGTCATTGTTTCAATTGTTTTATGCTTAGATTTAGCAGCTTTTTAGTCCTTTTTTGGAAGGTCCATAAATTATTTTGCCTGCCGTTTTCCACATCTGGCCTTCCAGAATAGGCATGATGACTAATTTTGAAAACCTATCTCACGATGTTTTTACGCATTCACTGTTTTCAAATATATATACATTTCTACATAAAATAAAGGTTTAGTAGCAAAAATCGCCATTTTAAAATCAAATTTGACATTTACGCCAAAAAAAGCTTGTAGTATCATGGCGGCTGCCGACCCTGACGGTGACGTCATGGTATCGTAAACTGCATATCACTACTATATGTAATATATGTGTTCTAAGACGATTTGTGTATTTATAATCAATTCAAAAGTGCATAAGTGTTGTGCGGTCCCTAAATATACAAACACGACGAAAAAAACACCTACTGAGGTATTTGTTTTCGTCCCACGCGAAAAAAAAGAGAAATAAGTGATTAAATTTCGCACGGCGAGACACAAGTGAATTTTATTAAGTACGCGTTTACAATGAAGTACAGTATTTGTTCCCCCACTTTTAGCTCTCAATAATATAATATTTACCATTATTTAGGCAATAAGCATATAAAGAACTTCATTAATGTCCAAACGTCAAAATAGGCCATCATAAGTTTCCCGCGTATGTTTTTAGCTTATGAACACATAATGTAGAGAGAAGAAGGAGCATATTTTATCGATTTTCGAGATGTAAGTTGTATTTAAATTACAGATAAATAAAGTACTTATATGTACTTATTATTAAGTTTTTACGTTTCGAAATTCTGATGAACAAAAGTCTTTGTTCGACGCAAAGAAATATCCGACCATCAAAAGTTCCATTCTAGTTAAGAGTAGTTAAGACAGGCAGAAAAATAACTACTATGGCTGCTATTGCTAAAAATAACGATAGCAGATAAATATAGCTTGTTATGAACACAATACAAATAACGAGCGCTATGTAATAATTCGTATGCTGCTAAAATTGTAACGATGTTTTAAAACGCATGCTTCGCGTAATCGCCGTCGTTTCGCAAATCGCTTCATTGCATGAAAAAAATATAGCTTGCTAGTTTAGTTTGGCAGTGACCAGCATCATAACATGTCGAACGTTCGTCAGCTCACCATCGCGTGACAAAATTGTAGAACTAAATTAGTTTACCATACGTTGCGAGCGTTCATTATTTATTTATTTATTCAATAAAAACTAAGTTACATACAAAATACAATTAACATAGGCCCGATATTACAGTCGGCCCTCAACTCATTGAGTTTGCCAAACTCAAGATTAATGTTAAGGGGAGATTGAATCCATTTCCGTATTACAGTGCAATATGACATGTCAGTTACTAAATCTTCAATTATAGACATATTTCACTTTTTCTGTGGTTATTATCTGTCAAATTTAAATAACCTCAAATAATACGAAATACAAAACGGGACGCTACGACTTTAAATACCATTGTTTTATTATCCAACATGGTAAATTTAATTTTTTTCACCAAAATAATGCTTTTAAATGCCCGTGTTCGTTTCAATACGGCTGTCAGTTTGTTTTGTTGTGTGGCGCCACCTTCGATACAACACTGAAACTACACACGTTGCCTAACGCCTCTAGTGATAGAAACTGAAACTACACGAGTTGCCTAGCAAATGACAGTTGACTCACAGTTAAGTACTTAATCTGCCAGAAACGTTGAGTTAAATATTTGTCGTTTTAGTGACGTATTTGAGGGAAGATTAGGTCTAAACGGACACTGTAATACGCTATATTTTTGTAAAACTTGAGTTTAGCTCTTAAACTGACACTGTAATACCGGCCCATAGTGTCCCCCGATAGGTAGGCGTGTATCTAGGTAAATTGAAACTATTTGCTTTGATGAATACTTGTTCCATTTACATATATTTAATTTGTTTTAGTTTTAAGTATCTAATTAAAATATTAATATATCGATAACACCAAAATAAACATAGTCCAGACCGACAATTAATGCGTATATTGTATTGAAGACTATCAGAAGAATTGACGCGACCATACTATGACGTCGTGCGCTCTGATTGTTTTTTCTCATAAAATGGCGGACTAACACATTTTGTATTTTTATATTTATAATATTATTATTATTCACTCCTATAAATTAAAAAAAAAAACATTTTTTAAATCTTTATAACCTATTTTATTTTTTAAAATCATAATTTCAATGATTTTTTTCTTACAGTCATCACACCTATTACATATTTTAATATATTAATCATAATATGTATATGAATCATAACAGTTATCCCATATGTATATTAGATTCATCATAATACATTGTGTATTTCCATTTCAACCTCATGTAACACTGTACAACTCCCACAAACAATATAATTACATCATTTTATTTTATAATCAAGCAATGAAAGCCACCAAGTTATTTATTTCTGAAACGTTAAATATTCTCCACCACGTTACAATACTCGGTGCGTGTTATAACAGATGCGTCAACGATTCAATAGAGCGGATAGCGATATTATTTGGTTTATTGTCCCAAATAAACCAAATAAATCAATAAATAAAAATAGCATGTTAAAAATAAGCAGCATATTCCATATAGCTTGTTATGAAAAAAATAGCCATTTCGAACAACAGTTGACAGTAACAAACACAATTGACAGTGACAATATGGTGACGTCATGCGCTCTGATTGGTGTTTCACATAAAATGGCGGACAAACATATTTTGTATTTTTATTTTAATAATATTAATATTATTCGCTCTTTTAAAATGAAAATAAATATATTTTTTCAAATCTTTATAACATATTTTATCTAATAAAATCATAATTTCAATGATTTTTTCTTACTGTCATCACGCCTATTCAGGAGTCAGCTATCTAACCAACAGAGCTATGATGGCCGAATTGGCTAAAAATATTAAATTATGTTTTTATGCCCGGCGCTGCTTGGAAATTTGAAGCAATAAGCCAACTACAGAAAACCGTCCCTTCCCTTCAGTCTCAAATAATAACGGTTGATTTTTTCTTCGCGTATTAACTTCGTTTGTCATTAAGTGTAGTTAAGACCGCTCTGGTATTGTCTAAGGTGAAATATGTAACATCGCTACAGAACTTTGGGAAGTAGTTTAAAATGCAATTGAATATAAGAGTTTACAAGAGTTTAGTGTTGGACACAAACCACTCGATTTTATAAATGGTCATCGGAAGAAAGGTAAAAAAAATGCCACAGATATACATTACATACATATTACAAGTTAAAATATTATGGTGGATATGTATTTCTAACCTAGAAGAGGCAAGATTTATTTGACATTATAATCTGAATAAAAATTCTACTTCGCTAATGGATAAAAAAGCAATAAATTAGTTTCTCATAAAGGGAACAAAAGATGGCAGCACTCTGAAGCACACAAAATAATATATAGAAGCGAGTCAATTTAGCGTGTATTGTTAAGTATCTTTCTTTTTAAACGCTTTTTGCAGTCAGTCGAATTGTTACAGTTTTAACTCTAACTCTAGTATCCACCCGACCAGCTAATATTGTGGTTTTTTTCACCACTCTTGACTCGGGTGATGGTCCTACTTCCACACACCGCGAATTTATGCGATTCTGGACCATTTAACTATCCACCCGCCCCGACGGAGCCCAAATACTTATTCCCGTCTTAATAATTACCAGTCTTGGCTTGTAATACGAATAATATCTTCTTTTCTTCAACTGGGTCACAGACCTTAGATTGGTTTGCACCAAGCACTCTCCAGTCTCCGCCTATCTCTGTATACGCCAGCCTCTTCATATCTTGATATGCACAGTACTTACCAAGAATCGATAGACAATCCTATTTTCTTGCACACAGTTATGATGTAACAAAAAATATCATAAGAAGAGTGTTGGTTGGAAATAACAGTGCATAGATCACTAACATCAATCATATTTTCGCAAGAAACTCAAATGGCTTCCTATCCGTCTGCGCCAGGATCAACACACTCTTTGTCTTCTGTTAAATATTAAAGTACCGACTTTGACACGTTGAAAAAACATGGACATGGAAGAAAAAGCATGAAAATAATTAAAAAGCCACAAAAATGAGGTCGCTTCGAAAAAATAAACAGCGTATGACAGCAAAAGGAATGAGGATATTAGAGATGAGTGTAACTTGAGAAAGAGAAAAGACAAAAAATAAATATAAACATAAGTAACGGAACAGGCTTCGCCTAATTAATTCCATTGTAATATTTAAGTTTTGTGATATTGCATTATATTATGCAAATATAAAAAAAAAAAAAATAATCCCTCTAACTCAAAAGCAAATAGACAAATTACATCAGGGGGCATGTCTGGTTCGACCGGTGAAATCAAAACCCTCACGATTACCCATATCATGGATATAATTATTATATGGAGTTCTATAATATCATTATTTATTTATTTAAAATTCAACACAGACAGCATTTGCTGGTATGAGTGTTGGCATACATTTTGGTTTATATTGACATTTTGTTAGATTAATACATTTTATACAATGTGGTGAACAATAACATTACAATGAAGTTTACAAAAAAAGATTGAAAATTCAACTATAGTGGAGCCCAAAACAGTAAGCCGGGTGTACAGGAAAGCTATTTGAAAGCACTATCATGCAGTATATTATGTTGTTTTAACTTTTTTTTTGAAGAAATGGAGTTTTTGGCAGTGCTTAATGTAAAGTGATGAAGTAACGTCATCTCAATCCATTCAAATATTTAAAGGTAAATTAAAAAAACTTTATTTGTCAAATAGTTCCTAAATTCCTTCTATATCCTTCCGTAACCTCCTTTTCCTCATTGCTATGTGAGGTGTTATTTTAATTATTCTTTTATTTTTAAACTCTCTTTTCATTTTTTTCTCTTTGTAATTTTTTTTTTTTATATTTCTTACTCTTTTATGTTATTTTTTATCAATTTATTTCTCACTTAATTAGTACTGTACCAATTTAACTAAGAGACTTCACGTTGCTCGGGTTGGTTGGAAGAAATTGCCTTATGGCAATAAACCTGCCTTTGTACACATGTACATAAATTATATAAATAAATAAATAAATAATGTCATCTGGTAGCTGCTGGTGGATGGATAATAGTCCTTTGTTTAGTCTGTCTGTTCTATTGTTAATGTTTATTTGTCTAGTGTCGTAGTTATGTATGTCACTAACAGTTTCCAGGAGTGTGTTGTGTTTAAGTAAGTCATGTTTGATTTTATAAATGTACATTATTTTTTTATAGTTTATAATCTGTTGTATGAATAACCAAACGGAATGAATAACCAAAGTATGTGGCTTTCTCTTTTTTTTTCTTCTGGTCAACTTGATCAATGAATCTGGAAGGGAATCCCAAAAATTGATGCTCTCAAAACAAATACCATTTTAGTAAGCAAACGGAGATCCATCAATATAAGCCTGTGGGTTGTGATACTATTTCATATACAGTTGGTGTAGGTGTTCATTAGATGTCATAGAACTCCATATGATAATTATATGCATGATATGGGTAATCACGAAGGTTTTGATTTCGCCGGTTGGACCAGACTTGCCCCCCAGATAATAAAATACAAATAAATATATCTGGTAATACCACCCCTCCTTAAAGGTTCCCACGTCTCAAATAATTCATTAATTCATACCATCACGAAATATATCACAATATTGGGTAACCAGCGACAGATGTGCGGGGGGTGGGTGCCCACACACTACTCAATTCACCTAAAAGGCACTACATTCAGAATGGGTGGTTGCTGAACTTAATACGACTTCACTGAACCTCACTGTTGAACCATGTGAGATGTTATTGTTGCCTGTTGTATTTTCTATTACCCGGCTCTTACGAGACACCCGAAACACTACATTCAGAATGTGTAATGGTGAACCTCATTGCTGAACTATGTGAGATGTTATTGTTGCCTGTTGTATTTTCTATTACCCGGCTCTTACGAGACACCCGAAACACTACATTCAGAATGTGTGATGGTGAACCTCATTGCTGAACTATGTGAGATGTTATTGTTGCCTGTTGTATTTTCTATTACCCGGCTCTTACGAGACACCCGAAACACTACATTCAGAATGTGTGATGGTGAACCTCATTGCTGAACTATGTGAGATGTTATTGTTGTCTGTTGTATTTTCTATTACCCGGCTCTTACGAGACACCCGAAACACTACATTCAGAATGTGTGATGGTGAACCTCATTGCTGAACTATGTGAGATGTTATTGTTGCCTGTTGTATTTTCTATTACCCGGCTCTTACGAGACACCCGAAACACTACATTCAGAATGTGTGATGGTGAACCTCATTGCTGAACTATGTGAGATGTTATTGTTGCCTGTTGTATTTTCTATTACCCGGCTCTTACGAGACACCCGAAACACTACATTCAGAATGTGTGATGGTGAACCTCATTGCTGAACTATGTGAGATGTTATTGTTGTCTGTTGTATTTTCTATTACCCGGCTCTTACGAGACACCCGAAACACTACATTCAGAATGTGTGATGGTGAACCTCATTGCTGAACTATGTGAGATGTTATTGTTGCCTGTTGTATTTTCTATTACCCGGCTCTTACGAGACACCCGAAACACTACATTCAGAATGTGTAATGGTGAACCTCATTGCTGAACTATGTGAGATGTTATTGTTGCCTGTTGTATTTTCTATTACCCGGCTCTTACGAGACACCCGAAACACTACATTCAGAATGTGTGATGGTGAACCTCATTGCTGAACTATGTGAGATGTTATTGTTGCCTGTTGTATTTTCTATTACCCGGCTCTTACGAGACACCCGAAACACTACATTCAGAATGTGTGATGGTGAACCTCATTGCTGAACTATGTGAGATGTTATTGTTGCCTGTTGTATTTTCTATTACCCGGCTCTTACGAGACACCCGAAACACTACATTCAGAATGTGTGATGGTGAACCTCATTGCTGAACTATGTGAGATGTTATTGTTGCCTGTTGTATTTTCTATTACCCGGCTCTTACGAGACACCCGAAACACTACATTCAGAATGTGTGATGGTGAACCTCATTGCTGAACTATGTGAGATGTTATTGTTGCCTGTTGTATTTTCTATTACCCGGCTCTTACGAGACACCCGAAACACTACATTCAGAATGTGTGATGGTGAACCTCATTGCTGAACTATGTGAGATGTTATTGTTGCCTGTTGTATTTTCTGTTACCCGGCTCTTACGAGACACCCGAAACACTACATTCAGAATGTGTGATGGTGAACCTCATTGCTGAACTATGTGAGATGTTATTGTTGCCTGTTGTATTTTCTATTACCCGGCTCTTACGAGACACCCGAAACACTACATTCAGAATGTGTGATGGTGAACCTCATTGCTGAACTATGTGAGATGTTATTGTTGCCTGTTGTATTTTCTATTACCCGGCTCTTACGAGACACCCGAAACACTACATTCAGAATGTGTGATGGTGAACCTCATTGCTGAACTATGTGAGATGTTATTGTTGCCTGTTGTATTTTCTATTACCCGGCTCTTACGAGACACCCGAAACACTACATTCAGAATGTGTGATGGTGAACCTCATTGCTGAACTATGTGAGATGTTATTGTTGTCTGTTGTATTTTCTATTACCCGGCTCTTACGAGACACCCGAAAACGATAATAGAAAAGAGTTGAAGCAATATTCTAAGCCGGAGCCTCACAGTAGCAAATCGAATAAAAGCAGCAATGAAAAGGGGCCGCTCAAGGCTAGTTTCTGTCCGTCACACGACATCCACACACGCAGTAAAAAGGGACGAGTAGTGTTATTTTATAGGATATGCGGGGAAACGACGCGTCAGCGTATTTGAAATAGTAAAAAGTAATCATTTATTTATGGAGCACGTAACATTTATTTTTATTAAAACGTCAAGAGATGAAATTGACCCACATCCAGGGTTGTGGTGTGACTGGATACAACGCTACGAATCCCGCAATCAGAATCGAGAAAAAAATCGACGCTTCAGTTTGAATTTTTTTTTTTAAAGAATGAATATGACCTTGTTACAAAATTAATAATAATAATAATAATTAAAGACTTAATCAACGTGGCGGAGGTATGGCGCAATTTCTACCAGTCAACCACCACGGTAAATACAATCAGTTACAGGAATATAAGAATACAAATAGAAAAAGAGAAAAAAAAAGAAAATCATAAATTAAAAATACAAAATAAATATAAAAAAACAAAAAAAAATGTATAAGTAAGAATAAAAACAAGAATAAAAAAAAATACATCAGATACATACAGTATGTTTATTAGATGGAGGATATGAGAGGAGAAAGGAAGAGGGATAAAGGGAAAAATACGTGAATTTGTGGTTATGACACGAAATTATTTGTATCAATAAGTTTTATTTTTATATATTTGTTTAAACTAGATGTATTAATTTTTATATTTGTATTTACATCTTAATAAATAAAACTACTACATACTACTATCTCACGTGGTAGAATTACGTAAATTAAAAAACATCAAGTCGAATTGAAAACCTTCTCAGTTTTTAGAAGTCTGTAAACTTTTTTTTTAATTACTTTATTTTTAATATATTTACTCCTCACTAACCCAGGGGGATATAGTGGGGAGTTATAGATTATCAATTACTATCATGCTGAGATTGTATTCTGAAAGTTTCATCACAATGTATCTGCGTGGTGTGCGCTATGAACGTCGAGTTTATTTTATCGATTATGGACTAAAGCACTCATTCGATTCTTTTCATATTTTGCAAATTTGTATATCTAATACTCACTTAGACCCCATTAGATTTTGAAGGATATCTGAATAGTGCTTCTCAATTTTTTAAACTATCAAATATTTCAAAGTGAACTTGTTATATACTGTTGTGATTAGTATGTTATTGGTCTTATTTTTGTATATATTTTATTTAGTTATAATTTTTAATTTGACTGTATACGCGTATACTGATCTAAATAAAGAAATAAATAAAATATGGAAGCACGCGTGCTTCGGAGCAAATCTTACGTATGTCAACACATTCATACAAGAGATATAATAATTTTATAATATAGTCTTGAGTGATACAAACTAATTGCTTCCATAAGGTGGTGCCGCAAAATCTTCAGTCGGCAGTTATGTTTGTAACAATTTTATGGCAACCAGAAGGGGAGGAAGGGACACGCGCGCATCGTCGAAGAAAAAAAAACTAACACGATGAACAAATTGATACAACGCGTCCTTCTCGTCAATAACTTTCAGCTGTCGGGAGAATTGAATGTGTAGCGTGCGACTGCTGGGGTCGTCAACTCTGATTAGTTGAGATCTCGTAGTATTAAGTCAAACGAGCTGTGAAATTTTATATTAAATGCGAAAATTTAAAAAAATATATAAATTTTATTTATAATAATTTATAATTCAATTTATAAAGCAACTCGCCCACGCGAGTCGCAATTCCTATTACAGACTTAAACCTAACCTAAGAATGCAGAAAAAAAGAGCTGGGACTAGACGCTACTGTCAACTCGGAGCCACTGAGATCGTCGAGAGTCCAAAATATCGCATGGACTCCATCGAGCCTCGTCCTTGAAGAGAGTGAGAGCGGAACGCCGAGCATTCGGATCATGGCAGATTTGAAATGTGCGTTTTTTTTATAATTGTTAATTAATTTATTTTTTAAGATACCAATGTGATTTATTTTATGGATCCTGTGTAAAGTATTTTTATTGTGTAAGCAAAGTGCAGCTTTCCTAAACCTAAGTTTTTAGGATAAATATTTTCTTTTTTGAAAACATGTAATATTAAATAAAAAAAATATATCATTCCAACTGTCGACTTGTTTTAGAGAAATTATTTCTCTTATTTTATTTTATTAATGGACACGCACATAGAATTAACAATACATTAAAAAAATCTCCAATTAAGCGCGTCCACAGCATGCTTCATATTAACATATCAAAAACGTCACTATACGTACACATAAAAAAGCATTTTGAAACAATTATAAGGTAGGAATAGGTGTCTGTGTGTGTCCGTTCCCCCTTATAACTTTTGACCCGCTCGATTCACGGAGCCTTATATTTCAGAAAGTAGAGGAAATTTTATACCTACAAAACTTTTATATTCAGAATTTCGAATTTTCGTTTCAGTCAGGGATTATTTTTTATGATAAATTTATGTGTTCAAATGCCTAAATTTCCATTTTTTTAAATATAGAAAAACGCCGAAATCGACAGTTGGATCTCATGTGTTGCGTGCAACTAGTTTATACTAATTCACAAATATTAATTGTTTTGTTACCAGCAGTGAGTACATGCAACATGAAATCAAAGGGCTGATTAATTTTATTTAGCATATAATGTTCCAATACACATTCACAAGTATAGCAATTTTAATAATAGTTTTTTTGCAATGCCAAAATAAAACATCATTAGTTACAATTGCTTATGCTGTTATTTTATTTATTATATTCGTTTAAAAAAAATATTATTGTACGATGCCCATTTTCTCAAAATAAAAAAAAATACATAGTATCACAAATTTTAACTTCCCTACCCCCCCCCCCCCCCCCCCTCCTCCCAAATTTTATAGCGTAAAAGGGCCGCAATTCATTTTTAAATTGTGAAATCTTTCAAAATATGGCGGTGTAAACAAATCTATTGACGCATCTAGAGAATAAACTACACTCAAATGTACGAATAAGATTTGGTGCAATACACGAAATGAGGTCTACATAGAAGGATCTGTGGCAGTACAACGCCTGCCCGGGCCCACTAGTATTATATGTATAATTCAAACTTACATCACTGACAAAAATGGTTCCAGAAGATTACAAATGTTTTTTTTCCGACAGTAAACTTACCTGAAAAAAAAGAAAAAAAAAGAATATTAGTTAAAATAAATATTATTGATAAACTATTAATATCTCAATCAAGACTAAGTTGGGATATAATAGAATAACCAGGAACTTGAGGCACCTACAGGGAGTACGACTTGTTATCGGCTGGTTTACGTGATCATTTATGCCTTCTTATTGAGTTCCCTTATGAATGTAATTTTTGAAAGTTCTCTATGTGTATTTGAATAATGTATAACAATCAAATTGAAAATATTATTACTATTGCCATCTATTAAGTAATGAAGAAAACTTTTTGTAACGCCATCTATTGAGAGATTGGTTTAATTGTAAACAATGAAAGCAACAGTCCTTATAAATTAGGCGACAGTATCTCGCACAGATGTCACCCCTGAACTGCGCCAGAAATATTATTTCATTTTTGGCTGTTTACCTACTTGTACCAATGTGTATGTTGAAAATTTAGCAAAAAAATATTAATAAATGACAAAGGAAATACGTAGTGTTAATAAAAATGTAACGAATAAATGAATGGATGGTTCTGAAAGTGGGAAAAATAAGAAATTTGAACAACAGACGAGACGATGCATGAAATATTAAATTGTAATTATCTGGCTCTTGACCGAAAGGTCCCGGGTTCGATTCCCGAAAGTGACACAGTTTTTTATTGTTAATATAAACTTTTATATAAGTAAGCATTTCAATTGTCTAAATAGAGAGAAATCTAAATTATTTTTGTATATTTATATTTAATCAATTTCAATTTTATGTAAAGAACCTGGGACCCTTGGATCAGAGTGAGATATCTAACCAAAAATACACGAAGGCCGACAATATAGTATCTTTAAAACAATGATGAGAATATAATGCAAAATAATAAGTCACAAAAACTAAGAAATAAAATACATTAGCATTACGAAGAAACAAGTTGGACAGTTGACAACATCTGGTGTTGTAGTAACCTACCTAAACAAGAAGAAGAAGTAGATAAAACATGTGTTGTCGTAAATAATAGTGTACATCTTCAAGTCACTCTTAATAGCTCGACACACATCTCTTTCTCTCGATACAGATGACTCAATTGGGGAGAAACTTAATGACTCTCGTTGTAAACGGGCAAAAAAAACTAATAGGGTAACATGACGACTTATAGTCGAGCACTTGTGCCCGGTTAACAACAGCCAAGTGTTTAGTCAAGAGGCAGGTTACTAGTGGACAGTGACCGTTTACACTACAGACAGTCAAAGGATGGATTTGCCACTCATAACGCCATCTCAGGCATGGCACAAGTCGCAAAATAGCAGAATAAACGCAGTTGAAATGAGATCGCCACGAAGAATCAGTAATAGAATGATGTATGGCAGGTCCAAAAAGAGGACATAAGGAAAGAATGGTAACTAGTCTCTTTCTATGGCTCTGAAATAAAAATCGCGTCAGAGATTGTATTTATGACAGGTATTATGGCGGACAATGGGACCTGGTTGATCTGTTTTGTGTGAGCCCATATGTTTGTTGAGGTAATGATTGTGAGTGCAGAAAGTTGAGATTGTGTACATATTTAGTGTGGAACGGGAACAATCACCTGGTTCATAATTGCATATAATTGTAAACTGCTAGCCCTAGAACAGGATTTCCTAGTTGGACAGCAGTAATCTACTTATTGTTGTCATTATAAATATGGTGTGATAAAAGGTAAATAAATAAATAATAATGTAAGATGAAGAAAGATGTCATTAATAGTATTGAAGTGAACACATTAAGATGGTTTGGCAACATGGGGAGAATGAATGAGGAACGCCTGACGAAGAAAGTATATATTGCGGACAGGAATGGAATGAGAGGTCGGGGCCGCCCAAGGAAGGGATGGCAAGTCCACGTGAACGGTATTTTGAAAGACGGAGTTGTTAGAAGCGTTAACAATAGACGAACATGTATGAATGTTGACGATGTGAATGTGACATGGCATGATGGCATGATGTGAGTGTCATTTCTAACGTTGTGACTAACAAATAACTTACAGTACTAGCCTACTCGACTAAACACTAAACCAATGTAAACGAGACATACAAGTCGTAATATAATATGTAGGTACTATCCCGGAATTTCGTGGGTGAGCGAAAACTAGATCATCAAATGACATTTTTTTACACAGAAGAAAAAGTTGATGCTAACTTCAGAAGACATTTGAGCGTTAGATTGGTGAGAAAAAAGATACATTTACAAATGGCTTTTTTTGTAAAAAAAAAATGCGCATTATACCTATGACTACTAGTTTCGGAGCTAAACCATTTTTTGTTTATTTATTCACTACAACATGACAAATTAAAAAGGAAATACGACTCTATTTAAAAACTTCTCTTAAGGGGGGGACTGCTGCCAAAGTACCTATTTTTCAATTTGATATACCATCATTATTTCATATTAAATCGTTTTGAAAAAAAATAATTTAGATAGATTGGGTATTAATAAAGAAATGTGTATTTTTACTTTTTGATCATGGTCTGTATAAATTCTTGTAAAAAAATAATGGCATACCCCGATTTTCAACGTATTTCTTATATTTTTAATAAAATATAAGGCGTAGTTCAACATATTTTTTTTTTAAATTAAAGAAGACAAAAATATCTAGAAAAATATGATGTGACGTTGCATTAATGCTTCAGGTTTAGTAAATAAACCTAAAAAACATTTATTTTCCATTCAGCGCCTTTGCGAAATAATAGTTTTTTTTTGTTTATTAACTTAACCTGATGCATTAATGCAACGTTACATCGTATTTTTCCAGATATGTTGATCTTCTTTAATTTACAAAAAAATATAATGCTCTATACCTTATAGTTTTTTAGAAATTTGAGATAAATGTCAAAAATCGGGGTATGCTTATTATTTTTCTACAAGAATATATACAGAACATAATTAAAAAGTTATGGAATATTTTTCTTTATTAATATCCAAACTAACTAGGATATTTTTTTCAAAATGATTCATTTTGTAGTAATGATGCAAATTCAAATTGAAAAAATAGGTACGTTGGCAGTAGTCACCCTCTTAATAAAAGAACAATATAATTCAACAGTAAAATCTATTGAATCTGTTTCAAATGTTCTTAAAAAGACTAAAAACATCGATTAGGGAAACTATCCTATTTCTTCCTCCCAATTCATTTTCCTGAACCTAACCTAGCCATATCGTAAATGTATGTATTTCTGTGAACTCGTTAACCCCATAAACGCGTGTGTATTAGCAAAATGTTAGTGCACGGATGTAATTCATACATCCGTTTCATAAATGCTCCTCGATTTCTTTAAAAATATTACATGGGGTGGCGCATGTTAATTTTTTGTGCAGTCGTTATACACACAGATACAATGTGATGAAACTTTCAGAATAGATCTTAGCCTGATAGGTTCCTACTAGTTGATAATCTGCAATATAAAAATACCCTTAAAAATTGCGAAATCATACTAACTTATCCCCTTGGGTTAGTGAGGAGTAAAAATAGGTTAAGGTTATTGTGAAATTAGTACAATAATTTCAATATAACAAAAAATAAATATTACAGTGGAATTTATTACCTCACTAGGCAAAAAGCCTATTTTGAGGTAATACTAACAATAATTATGACATACATTTTTGTTTCGTAATTTTTTATAGTATAAAATCAAAAAAAGGAATAAAAATATATATAAAGAACAATAAATAACTAAACAAGTGGACTATAAAACAAGTGTATTTATGAGGGTGAGGGTGTGTTTACATAATGTGTAAGAGGACAATGCAATAAGGATGTATGATGGCGTAAAAAAACAATCTCTTTCGGAGTGGAAATATCATCTTATAACAAACGTCAATTCTCTCTCTGACTCTTCTCTCCCTCTCCGAATCAACCAATCAGTAACCAGCTTTCCAAAATTATGTCCACTCAGCTGGACTAGGTTCAAGATATCAGATACAACTATTATATATTTTGGGTGCTAAGAATGTGTAGTGTCTCTGAGCAAAAGTAGTCTGTGTATGTGTCGGTTGCTGCAAATGTCTTTTTCGTGTATTGAAAGTCAGGGTATATTGTGGTATATTTTGCTGGGTTTTTATGTAGTTATGAAGAGAGTACATAGATGTGAGAGGGTTCTGGCATGGAAATTTCTGATCCAGTATAACTGTCTCCCACTTTGATTGGAAAAATAGGTTAATTTCTTTTCAAGATATTGTGTGCTCACACTTTAAAGTTTATTAAATTTCTTCTTAATACACTTTGAAGTGTGGGCGATGCTTTGATGGCCGTCATTAAAGTGTGAATATGATAAAAATAAAAGTCAATTTGAGTAACAAACGCACAATATTACGTCCGAGTAAATGAATTTTTATGCGTCAACAGAATTCTTAATATAAACTTACATAATATCCCATTAAAAGAACAAATATATTACAATTATAATCACGCTTCCGTACATTTAAGACGCGTTATTGCGTCATTTGAATTTTAACTGTTATCTGCCGAGTAAGATGTCATACATACATACATACAACGAAGCCAGATAGAAACAATAAAAGGGCGAAAACGTCGGCACCTGACAATAATAACTCTCCGCTCCGAAACCCAGATTCCGCCGGCTAATGAGATCCAATTTTTGTCCAGATAATTGCGACGGCGGCCCCACCGTGCGACGAACGACACGTCAGATCGACCGGCGCGCATCGTTCATGCGACATGTTTACGGCCGCGCGGGAAAAGAATGATAAAAGAAAAAATGTTTGCGAGTCGTAAAATAAGGAAAACACCACGACACAAAAAAGTGTTTGGACAACGCAAGCTCGCGGCGGGCGTATAAAAAAATGACGTTCGAATGTAAAATGGTGTTTTGGACGACGACTCGGATTTCAATTTTTACGACCATATACGAATGAGCGGCGTGTGTATGCGGATTCGTTTATTTTATTTTGAAAAATAAATGAGACACGGATCGTTAAAAAGGCATAACAGATATATTGTAATAAAAATTACATACACAATTATGATAATATTTTATTTAAAATTTCTATCATCTGTATATCTACTTAATTTATACTATCATCAATATTATAATGAATACTTTACGTACCAAATTGTATCATTTTTGGTATGTCCAATACTATATTAATATGACAACTAACCCTTTCCTCCTCTCCTACCTTTCTTCATGTCCCACCCTCGCTTCATAAAATACACACACACACACACACACACACACACACACACACACACACACACACACACACACACACACACACACACACACACACACACACACACACACACACACACACACACACACACACACACACACACACACACACACACACACACACACACACACACACACACACACACACACACACACACACACACACACACACACACACACACACACACACACACACACACACACACACACACACACACACACACACACACACACACACACACACACACACACACACACACACACACACACACACACACACACACACACACACACACACACACACACACACACACACACACACACACACACACACACACACACACACACACACACACACACACACACACACACACACACACACACACACACACACATCACAATTGTACACTTACACCACACTTTTGTCTTTGACTTTGTACTGAATTGTCTTTATTATGTATATTAATCTGCGGAACAATGTAATTGGCTTACTTTCCTGATTATTATTTTTTTTATTGATGTAAAATATGTAACAGCTGTTTTGTTTCCCAAAATAAAATAAAATAAATAAATAAACTTATTTATTTATTTAGAGGACAACATACAGCATATAATAAATTATATAAAATAAATATGATTTGATTAATAATAAAGCCAATTACAGGTTGTCGCTGAAGTTATTGTAGTATATTAAGATAGGTTAGTTAGGAATGGTTACATATTATGGTGAGATATTGTGTGAATGGTGTGTGACATTGTATATATAAATGTGTGCAGTATATTAAGTGTTGAGTTTGATAATGAGGATAAAATTTAAAGTTTGATATATTTGTTTAAATGTGGGGGCGCTAAGTAAGAATATGTCGATCTCTTGGAAATGCCTATTGTATGTATTACAGATTCTGTACATTGTTGCATGTTGAGCATAGATACAGTCTTACTAATAAAAATCTACTGCACACCCGTTGACCGGTGTTTTAATTACACACGGTGCAAAGCCCGTGCAGCGATTATTTGAAAATCTTACCAATAAACGCTGTATAACGCCTGTGTAGTTTCAACAAGCGTACAACAAAAAATAATCCGACAACGTTGCAATTTCGCACTCGCGCATGCGCAGAGCCGCCAGCCCCCATCCGCCATTATAATTTTGACGTTTGTCGTATGTTTTTCACATTTCAAAATAGAAATATGGAAAATATAACGAATAATTTCATCATACGAATATCAAAGTAAGCACCATTGTAGATATTATAAACGAGCTGATTTTTTGTCACTTTTCGCTCCTAAAATGCACAATTATCGAGAATATAATAATTTATAAAGAGGTTTCGTCATATTATTCCAAGATATAACAATATAAACACGCATATCAAAATCAATTTCGATTTTTGATACATGAAATTTGTCTTAAAACACCGCTAAACTACCTAGAACAGGCGGGCAAGCGATGTGTAAAATTAGTATGAGAGATACACAGTCGTTGATTAACTGATCTGCTACACAGCGTTTGTTGGTAAAGTTTTTGCCTACACGGGTGTTAAACGGTCGTGTAACTTTTACAACACGTTTATTAGTAAGACTGCTGTTAGTGTGCTGAGTGGTTAGGTGGAAAAGAGGAATGTGTCTAGTTCTACGGGTAGGGATGTTGAAAGATATACCTATAATTTAAAAGAGCAGGAGAATCAATTTTCCAACTGTCGATTTGTTCAGGAGAACTTTGTTCTCTTAACATATCGACAATGTATCAAGCCAGGATACGCGAGAATTGTATGCAGAGGTCTACTTTTTTCACGGCTTTTCCAACTTTGAAGTCAAAAAACACCAACTTAGAAGCTTCGCAGCATATATGTTCCATACACGGATTTACTTAGAATTCGGAGTAGAACATTTCGTGTGTCTGTGTGTGTACATGTCCCCCCCCTTATAACTTTTGATCCGCTCACACCCCAACTAGATAATTTAATTTTCTATAAAAAATATTAGCATTGTAGTAGAAGATCTCAATTTTTTTTAACAATTTTTTTAAAAATTGAATTTAGTGACGACATTGCTTGTAGGAAAAAAGGACCTTCCTCCATACTATCCTATCTTGACATACATACCTACATATGTTGTATAGAAAACAAAATATCTGACAATATTCAATATTTTGTATTTATGGGTTTATAGTTTGGTACATTTATTTATTTATTTATTTCTATCCAAAAATATACAGTATATATGAGATACAAAATATCTTAAGATAATATAAGCTTATTCATACATAGTTAACATACAATGTAAATATAAGTTATCTCATTTCAATAAATATCAATTTACCACTTCACTGGTGCTTACATAGTTGAAGCCATATCTTTTTGTTTGTATCTTTGTTACTAGCCCCCTCACTAGGCATATTCTTCAACTATACATACATACTATCGCTATCGACAGTTGGATCTCATGTGTTACATGCAACTAGTATTATTAAGAATATTGTGGAGAAGCATCATACCAGATATTTTAAAATGAAACGAGGTAAATTAATATAAAAACAAATGCATAAGTATAAATGTACCAATAGTCTGTAAAAAAAATACTGTTACAATGTATTTTGTTTCAAATAGATTTGTTAAAGAGAGATTGCATAGAAATAGTTTTAAACGCGCTCAGCGGAATATGTCAAAATCATTTAATACTAAATTGATTACCACGCAAGCGCAGCACTGGGCGTAATTGTTGTGACATTATTGTTTAGGGTTCGGTTTTCTCTGCATGCCGCGTCAGGGACGCTGTGTAAATTATAATTACCTTTCATATGCTATATTAGCCCTGGTCAAATCGCGTCCCGCAGAGTGATTCATAAAAATAATGCATCAAAGAATTTTCAAAAAAAGAACCCTTAAACCAGCGGTCGGGGAACCGGGGTAAATTACACCAAATGGGGTAAAAATGTTTTATTTTGGGTAATAAGGAAATTTTTCTAATTTGTTATTTCATAAACGTGTTAGTATTTTTACAAACTTAATCAATTCAGGTGTGTGCATGAGAAGGTAGAGACGCGCGTTGTGTGTAAATTAATTCAATAAATAATGTTTATTTAAATATACACTGATTGTCTTCTTTTCAAAATGGGGGGAAGGGGTAATATCGACTTACGCAAACATATTTTGGGGTACTGGTTAAAAAAGTTCCCCGACCGCTGCCTTAAACTTACCCATTTCATTTGCACGTATTGTAATCGAAAAAAAATAATGAAACATCTCTCGCGGGCTTTTTCTTTAATTCATCGAAAAAAACACAAGAAAACCAATATTTTCTCGCTGCGCGGCCATTGATTTACTTTATCGACATAAATACAAAATTAATAATTTCTGAATGCTTGAATATTTTTATTATGTTTATCGTAACGTATGCACTTTCTTTTTATTCGATTACCTAAAATAAAATAACTATCGAAAAAACTTGGTTCGGATTGTGAATCTAAACCATTCAGGGAGGAGGAGCCGTTTAGGAGGAGTTCAGTGACGTACACACGTACATAAGATTTTTTTTATTTTTAAATTATTACTCGGGAAACTTGGGAAAGTCTCCAGAATGTGGCAACTTGTTATTGGGTGCGTGTTAAATTAATATTCGACATAGTACCTGTTAGTTGCCCGAGAAGCAATATTAAATAAATAAATAAATATATCTCAAAGTTTTTTAACAAAGTTTGTATAAATTAATATTAGTGACGACATCGCTTCATACAATTTGTATGGAATACACAATATCCAAGTTCAACTATACCTACATACTGTCGCTATCGAAAGTTGGATCTCATGTGTTACATGCAACTAGTAGGTATATATAAAGATTCGAATAAACATCAAATGATTATGATGGCATCGTGTGTTTTATACAAAATTAAAACTGTCAGCGTATTTTCTTTTTCAATTTTGAAGTATGTCACACGAAAAACGCGCAAACTGAATGAACTTAAGTGAATTTGACGTCGCACACGCGGTCTGATGGTAAAGGAGAGATGGGAACGCAAAAAAATAAATATTGTAACGTTTCCCGCATTACATACAAATGACTCGGTGATGTTCGAATTGGAGCAAATTCGCGCAAATTAAATTTGACGGGTGTAATTCAAACGTGCACATTCCGCACATTATACACATATATTACACACTGACGGAGTAGGTACAACAAATAATAAAATGATATCAAATGTTCCACCGAGTCTTCAGTCTTTGGATGTTCGTCATACGGATATTTTCACATTATTTATGACCGACCGGATATATCCACAAATTTAATAATTCCATTATTTTATTTTATTTTTGCTCTGAATATCTTCCGACCAAACCGAACAACGCGAAGCTTCGATTCTATTTGGTACAAAAACATGTTTTATTCTCTTCTTCCGGGTCACAATTCTAGGATTGGTATGCACCGAACACTCGATCTTTCCACTTATCTCTATCGTCCGCCAGTCTCTTCATCTCTTTGTAACTGCTACAGCGCACGTCACCGATTATCTGGTCTATATAGTTATTTCTGGGGCGGCCTCTACAGTTACCCCCATCAATCATTCCTTCGACGATGGTAAAAAGCAGGCCTGGGTGCCGGATGTTGTGGCCTATCCAAGTTGTTTTCTGTTGGGCAATTCTTTTCATAATTTACCTTGTCTCTCCAACCCTACTTATTACCTCGTCGTTGCTGATGTGTTCTGACCAGTGAACTTTAGCCATGCGTCTGTAGCACCACATCTCAACGACAGACGTCCCGTTTCGCGTTAGCTTATGGTCCATGTTTCACAGAAGTTTTATTAAACGAATATAATATATAGAAATAAAACATTGTACAGAACATAATGGGGAAAGGTGAAAAAAAGAGAGGGCGAGGATTGGATCTGGAGATAGAATTAAGTGTTATTATTTGTAAGGACATGCTTCAGATTTCATTTGAAAGTGGATTGAGTTAATGAGACTTGAAGTTGCGATGGGATGTCGTTACGAATTCGGGCTGTTTGAACGGTAAAAGATGTTGTAAAGAAAGATGTATTGCGCACTGGGATATTGGGAGGTTCTTAAAAATAAAAACGAGTCAAATTATTCTATACTATATGCTGATGACGCAAATATTTTCAAACAGAGGGAAACGAGAGATGATTGTGAACTAGGTACTGCAAAATGACATTACACGTCTAAGTAATTATTGCATTCAAAATCAATTATATCTTCATCGTCATCATCATCACCAATAGCGCTACAGCCCATCATGAGCTGTGGCCTCCTCGGGCTTTTGGTTTCGTAATCAGTTAGCTTAGGTTAGACAAGTAATTGGCCCATTATCCCCAAGATCCCGAGTGGGGCTGCCACCTAAGGCATGGAATCCAACCCTGGTTTTCTGTAAAAAATATATCTTAATGTAGGTAAACGTGTAGTTATCACTTTCACCCGTAAACATCAACCAATTCAATTTGATTATTTACTTAATATATAATTCGTCAAAAAAATTCATATTTAATGTATTTTGTAACTGTGACTGTTTGTATGTAACCTTTCATAAACAAATAAAGTATAAAAACACTTATTTATTTTAATTTAAACACTTCATTGTACAATACTTATTTCCTTATTTGCTAGTACAAATGGCGGACTTATTACCTAGTGGCAATTTCTTTCAGACAACCATCTGTAACAGTTATGAGTGAAAATGGTACATATACAAAAGAAAAGAAATCCTATATAAAACTATAAACATACATATTACATTTAAACACAAGAAAGTAAGTAGAATAAAAATATGTAAATCAAAGACAATTAAACAAATCTTAGATGAAACCTGTTACAACACTATGGGAGGGAAGGGAAAAAAAGGGAGGAGATATGACGGGAAGAATGTTGGTTAAGAAATAGAAAGTGCATGGAAAGTAAAGGACGATGAATAGAAAGCCGTGGCATGTGATGAGATGGCGAGGGTTCTCTTTTCTCTAGATCGAAGCGGGAGTCCATGAGAGGCCAGAGGTTGAAATATTTCGGTCAGATATGATGGAGCATTAGGGTTGTTCAAAATATCAAACAGAAGACAAAGAGTGTGTTGATCCCGGCGCATGGCCTTAGTATGGTCAGGTCACACAGAAATGAAGAAATGAAAGAGCGAGTGGATGCAGATGGGAGAGGTCGTAGTGCAGCAATGGTGTGAAGAAGTGTAGAACATAAACCGAAGAAGTGAATACCATTTATAAACCCTCTAGTATATCAACCCATAAAAGAATACTCATATTAAGATGCAATGAAAAGTGGACAGGCTAGGTAACGGTAGTCAAACACGCGACAATCAAAAAAAAAAAACAGGGATGGACCCTCGAGGAGGTAGAAGGAAGATTGGAAGACCAAGATTGAGATGGGAGGACGACAAAATAAGGGATGCGGAACAGTTCCTCCTCTCGGAAAGAAGTAGTTGGAGGCAAAGGTCGAAGGCTCATCGAAGAAGTGTATGACTCTGAGCAATAAACCGATATTTTTCAAATCTTCCCGCGCCAAGCGGACGGGGCCGTATTTCGAGTCTGTCCACGTACACTCGGCAATCATTCGTAGGCGGTTTTGAGGGACTTTAGCAATAGATGGAGCGAGCGAGATAGTCGCGTAGCAGGGTCCAATGTGGGAGACCAACGACTTTGATATCATTATAACTAGGGGGGGGGCATGGCGTAGAATTCCCACCAATAATTATTATTAATATTAAGTAAAGGCGATACTCTTCTCCCACAACCAGGTCACGATTTCCATTTCACGAAATATTATATAACAATTATTATTATTTAATTCTAAACAATGTAATTTCATTAAGAGGACAGCCAACGGTAGCGACGCACGTGCCTCTAATTGATTCATTAATCGGGGAATAATTTGAAACATAGTGACACATTAAAATTAAATATAACAGTTAATATTTATTTAGTTGGTAGTGTGTAAAGGAATTAAAGATGAGATAGATAAAGATAAGGATGTAAATAAAGAGTGGAGAATGTACAGTTAGAATAAGAGGATGCATATTTATAATGAGAAAGGATGTTTCAGGGTGATGGAAGATTGCAAAAAGACATTGTAAGGAGAGTAACGGCATGTAATAGAGTGAATGGTGCATTCAGATCTGTAATGGCTGACTCTAATATATGCTAGTGAAACATGGACATGACAAAAGACACATGAAAGTAGAATTAACGCGGTTGAAATGAGGTCACTAAGACGAATGTGTGGTAAAACGATGTATGATAGAATAAGAAATGAGGATAGCATACGAGAATGTAAAAACTCACTTCTTCCCTAAAAACTCACTTCTTCCGCGAGTCTTACAATAACCCCTAATATATTCAAAGCGCCCTTGAGGTGAAGTTATCACAAAAACGGCGCTATAAAAATAATCCAAATTTATTATTATTATTATTATAATGTATGTTTTAAAGAAATATCGTGATAATATTATTAATAGTTTATATTTTATTTTTATAATAGGTATATTTTATAACAAGTTTTAGTTAAATACAAGTTTAATATTTTTCTGTCAGATATAACGCAAAAAAAAAAAAAATCTGCCACCTCGGTACAGGCTCAGCCTAGTGAGGTGGTATATACCAAATAATCCTATAAAAAAATGTTTCATATAACTTATTTAAATTGTACTTTTTTGTAATATTTTTATTGTTTGTAACTATATTGTTATATTTTGTTTGGTTTCAATAATAATAAAAAAATAAATAAATAAAATAAATGCTGTAAGGTGGTTTGGACACAAAGAATGCGTGATGACCTTCTGACAAAAAAGTATTCATATAAGGCTGATTAAATAAGAACGAAAAGTAGAGGTCGACCAAGAAAAAGTTGGCGCGATCACATGAATGGAATTTTGAAAGAATTTTTAAAGAATTACACAATCGTGTATGAGACGATACATAGCGAGAGATGTATGTCAAGAGAGATAAGTCTGGCGATCGGTTCTCTCTGTCTACCCAAAAGAGGTAAATGGCGTGACGATATAATTATCAGTAGTTATGTTACCGTGGTTACCTTAGCAAGTTGTGCATATCAGTGGCTAGCCATAAAATCAAAACAAAAGTTATTTAATTTTTATTATTTAATGTTTATATCGAAAAACTCTCGTGTCGCCATTTCAAATATGTCTCTCCCTTCCATAGCTTGTATTCCACACGGTGGCGGGGTCACCTCTCCTTACTGCGCTCCTCCACTTCGCTCTATCCTAGGCATTGTCCTCAGAGACACTACATGTCCTTCGCCACCAATCATTCGTCTTTTCATCGGAATTTCTTTTGGAAATCATGTCATCGTCATTTTAACGAAAAATAAAAAAATTGTTGAGGAAGCTGAGAAGTTACAAAAAAAAAGAACTGTCCTGGCTTTGAAATATTTTCTTTTATATTACTTCTCACTATATATAACAGGTACTTTATATATAGTGAGAAGTAATATAAAAGATGAAATTTAGGGCTATGACAGGAGTTTTGTGTGACCCAAAATAATATATCAGACAATTGTCAGACCTGCGCTACTGTATGGCTCCGAATGTTGGACGATGTACAACACCTTCCATAGGCAAATGGAAACCACAGAGATGCGTACGCTAAGATGGTCAGCGGGGGTGTCTCTAAAAGACAAAATAAAATGTTCATAGATTCGCGGAAGCTTAGGAGTGACAGGCATTAACAATAAATTAGAAGAAAGACAATTGAGATGGTATGGTCACATATTAAGAAGACCCGAGGATCACATTGTGAACCAGGATATGGTCATAGACACCCCCCAACACCAACGAATAGGGGAGGACCAAAAAATACATGGATGCCGCAAAGGAATTCACAATTGATGAAACAAGAATTAACATCGCAGGCGGCCCAGAACTGAAGAGTGTGCAGCCTGAGGACAAGGAGAGCTGACCCCAACAATCTTCATCGACGATAAGTTGGGAAGAGGCCAGAATGAAGTAGACTATATACCTATAACAGGTACTATGCCAAATATTAGTTTAACACGCACCCAATAATAAGTGCCACATTCTGGAGACGCGATATTAATCGTCTCACAGATCCTAAACTAGGAATCGAACCCGGGACATTTGTATTTATACGAAACCAACTGAGTCCCAAAGGCCGAATTTGTGGGTGGATCATTTTGAGGAATGTTAAAGAGCTAATACGTAACGCAAAAGACAAAGAGGTTTTCTCTCGAGTGATTTTTGACGTCGTAGGAAGATTATTCATTCGTTACAATGCAATACTCCTCAATGGTTCATTACGTCCTTAAGAATTCCGTAATCGAGTAGGGATTTGAAACCGGACCAACCGGATAGCTAATCTAGCACACTGATTACTGATTTATTTCAAATGTACACTCTTACAACTATATGCGACAGAAAAATAAACCAAGAAGCAACAATAGTTTATTTTGTTAAAAGAAAATCTCTGTACCTCAAATTCGGCAAAGAATGGTGCGAAGGAAGGACGAGACATGACGTGGGTGAATTCTTTGGAAGAAGACGTCGAGGAACGTTCGTGAATAAGCTATTCGGTAAATGCAAAGAACACGAAAGTAAACTAACAATAACATAATAACACCGCAGCATCGCCTACGAAGAATTTACAAAGGAAAGCGAGAGACGGAAGAGTGGTAGAGAAGCTTCTAACGTCAGAGTTATTCTATTCAAATTTCGAGACATGATACGTTGAACAAACCCACATAGCGTTTATACCTGGCTTTAAACATGACATGTTACTAAAAATTTCAACACGGGTGCATAAATGAGCTGTTTAGCGCAACAAAAGCGTAACCCACAATTTTAAGAATTCCCAGTTAAGGTTGAGTTTGAAATACCTCAACTCTCATATTTATTTATTTAAGGGACAAACGTAGTCTTAAATAAAACAGAAACAATGAAAAAAAACCAGACTTATTACGTTTGTCCACAGATGATGATGATCATTAAACAATCACATACAACAAATATTAAATAAAAATATATTTATTTAACAGTTATTGTATGTATGCCTGTGATTGAAGCAAAGGGAAGAAAAAAGGATGGAAGAAGGATTAAATTTGTTATTACAATGATATAAAATAAAAACGAAATAGGTACACAAATTAAAAATATTAACAATACACAAGTTTACGCTATACGTTCATATTATTACCAATAGAGTTATTGTAGCAATGAATACATCATAATGTAGGATACTGCCTGAGAGTTTGAAATTACAGAAATGACATGCCCTTCTGATAAATTCATCAATTCAAATTGTTTTTTTATATATCTGTTATCATAGTACAACAAAGACCTGACCCAAATTCGATAATATTCCGAAGCAATAAGTTGAATAATTTTTTTTTTAATTTAAAATTATTCCATCAAATTCAAGGCAACAATAGCCGAAAGGGAATTTGGCTGTTGTTGCTCTTATAGTAAATAACAATTAGTGCAACACCTTGTTGTGAAAATTTGGTAACTTCTTTACATTTGGTATTATTTTTTTATGACAATTTCATTTTCCTAAATTTTCTGAGAACAAACCTTGAGGGTTGGGCTGTTGTTGCGCTGAACAACTCAAATAATATATTAATAATATTGCTATGTAAAACGATCGCATATGCTGTGAGGCATCGGTTAAGTACTGTGCTTACACGGTTTTTTGTTATCAGCGTTCTTGAATGTGCCGTAAGACCCGGTTAATCGAAAATACGAGGTAAAATGTAGTCCACTGCCTAGTGTGAATCGCCTTTTAAGGTGAGACGAGACTGGTGTGTGGAGATACACGCATGCAGTACTGGCAGAAATTGCCTTTTGGTAAAAGTCCGACACATCATGTAAAAATGTTTTCTTTTTCATTTATTATCATGTACCGGGCATCATATATTTATTTAGCCCACCTGAGGAACCACTGTAGATATTTTATACAATATTCCAATGGTATAAGAGATGCCCCTATAAGAGATGTTTTCAAGAAGTTTCTGGAGATACACTTCTTATCCACATATATATTACAAGTGTCCAACCGAAGGTTAGACCTTGGCCGAAGCCGAAGGTTTAATTTTACTCAAAAATAACACGTTAAATATTATAAAGACCGAAATCACACAGGAGAGAGCTCAGATGGACAAGTTCACCCAAGAAATAACGTATATGAAAGAACCATTAGCGCGGCAAAAAACGTAGCCGTTATAGCGGTGGCGCCCAACGTGGGGCGCTCACTGGAAAAATAAAATTGGATGCAACGCCACCCACCCCGACAAAGTCCGTCACACACACATGGGGGAGGGAGGCAATTTGCATTCGTGGCGCGATAACAGCTCCAGCAGCGTGCAACGGACAAAGCAAAAATAAACCACAATAAGCCGTAATGTTTATGTCACCACTGCACCGGCGTTGATCGAATGACAAAAGAAATTAAAATAAAGTTAAAAAGTGTTTTTTTTGACAATGGTAAAAAAACCAGACAATGGAATAACTTAAATGATGATAACACGTCGTCTTGTCGACAGTAGATTTAACATAAAGTACATTGTATTGTGAATACGCTGTGACCAAAACGAATGTCAAAACTTTTACTAAAAACTACAGAAAATTGATCAAATATCGACAATACGAAAAGAAAAAAACTATATGCATCATTAGTAACAGATATGGCACTCATACAAATATAAGACGTTTGGCCATTATGAAAAAGAATGATGAAAGAAGATTAGAAACGAACCGTAGCGGATCGGGGATGAGTAATTAAAGGCAAGGCCTGGCGATAGCTGCTATAGAGACAGTGGAATTTTAATTAAGAGGAAGGGGAGGGTTATTAAAATGTATATCGGCCGGTGGGACAGAAAATACGACGAATGGAAAGTCATTGATGTGGCAAAAGCGAATTATCCCCCGGGAAAACTTCGGCGGGCGCAGGAAGAAGGAAGAGTTCGTTTCGAGACTGAGAAGGCAAGCCATTGTTTGGTATCAAGTAGGTCTCTGTTCATTGAATATGTGAAAAACTATTTAATCCATTTATACAACGAAAAAATACATTTCAAACTTTCCGTATTTTTTTCTTTATTTGTTTTTGTTTTGCAATGCACAGTGAATTTATTTATTGACTTACATAAATGATAGAAGTATTACAAAATAATTGCAGACTAAAAGAAGTGTGTGCATGTTACTGCTTAGTGTTTAACTGCGATGGTATATAATGAACACCTCACTAGGAAGTCCTGTGCCGAGGTATTCATTTGATCAGTTGCATGGTATAAATAGTACTTACTGTTCTTTGATTAAATAATACATCAATTTGTTATTGTAATAAATGTAGTAAATTATGTTTTATTTGGTGTTATAGTGTTATTTATATATCCACGATGTTGTGTTTTTTGTAGTTTTGGGACGTTGTATTTGCCATTTCTTCAAAAAATAAATTGGAAGTTATTATGATGGCAATTTCAGTATAAACAAGTCTTTAAAATGGAATAAATTGTCTCGTCACATTAGCGGAACTCAGAGCAAATCACTTAAAACTATAGCTGACACTACAATTAAGTAACAGTGCCTAAAAGTAGGCGCTGACATTATATCACTAATCGGCGATTTTTAAATTCAATTATTATTAGAATTTGTAGACAACGCAACCACTAAACACTCTACAAAGATAAATTCTGCAAACGGTTTGTTTGGACCCAAGAAGTACGATCATATATCTGAAAGAAAAATCGCACTGGTTTAGAATGTGTAAACAAGAAACTGCGTGAAATCTCATTTGGCCTCTCACATAAAAACATGTACATCAACAATGAATCTTCGTTATATGATTTTCGGCCAAACACTTAACACTCAAATCCTATCTCAATTTCAAAATTTTCGCTACGAACCTAACTAATAATGGAGAGTAAGGCGATAGGTTAGAATATTTAGTCATTTGAATGAACGCAGGCGACAGGATGGTAAGTTCTAAACGAAAATACGAAATTGGGATCGGATTTGAGTTTCTAGACTGAGGCTATTTGTAACATCAATCGGCGTTGAAAAAAAATATTATTATTGAAATACGTTTTAACAAACGATATATTTGGAATGAGCGTTTAGTCTGCACTCAATCGATGTCACAAAAAGGACAACACGATTGGATTTCAACAAACTGTCGGCTTTCAATATTGATATATAAGCCTACGAGAAATATTGTATCACATTGTCGTTTAACCGAATATAGAATACTCAGGTACCAAATATACCCTATTCCAAATACACACACACACACACGAACAAATATATATATACCACGTAACAGGGTAATCCAGATAAGCCCGAAAAGAAATCAGAACCCGCAGGGGAATCAAATATACCCGCTCTGGAGAAATCAAAGAAAATATTAAGCACACGCACAACAAACAAACAGTAATGGAAACCCGCAAGTCGATTTAGATACGAAAAAGAGATATCGAATATATTTTTCGATTCGGTAAAAAAACGGCAAAACACTCGATATTTGGATACATATTTTGAATAACAATAGCAGCGTATTTACAACAAACCTATACATATTGAGATGAACTCGTCTTGTCTGTTGTCCATTTTGTTTTTTTTTTTCAATTTTCAACAGACTGAATTGACCAACTTAAATAATATAGGAAAATATTACAATTTATATATACAATTTGTGTTTAACTCCATTTCTACTGCATACTTGCTTAAATGCTTTGAATAACCTGACACCACAATACATTCAAGAGATGTGTCACAGAAAAGATCTATCTGGGAGGCATCTCACACTCAGATCTTCTGGATTACAGAGTAACAATTCCCTAAAAGAGTTGGACAAAGCCAAAAAACAGCTTACTATGATCGATGCTATATTGTGAGTGACCTATACAGTGCAATAGATTGCCTCCAGATTTCCGCAGTGCACAAATTTTTCTGTCCAGAATAATAAATTTTTGTTCCAGTCAGGATTAAGATTTTATATTTCAACATATCTCAAACAACTTCAAGATTTTATATTTCCACATATCTCAATCAAATAAATAAAATAAATAAATAAAATCAACTTTAGGATTTTATATTTCCACATATCTCAAAAAACCATAAATGCAAGAAGAGAAGAATTTTGTAAAAATAGATAATTTTTTTTTTATTACATATACTAAAAATTACATTAATTTATATAAGCAACATAACAAATGAATTGGGTTGGTTTGGACCACCTCATTAGGCCAGGCCTGTTCCGAGGTGGTATATCTAACATTAACCATGTTTTATTAAAAAGTTTCGGGTTTTCTGAAAGTTTTTTAGTAGAATAAAAAATTATGACAGTTTTAACCAGTACATCGCAAACTTTTTCGACATTTATGGTAAAAGTTGAATTTATTGACGACATCGATACAGTTTCCTATAATATAGTTTGATGCCTAATCTTTATACATGCAGCTGTTTACCTGTTTGGGGAAGGGAAAAAGGACTGAAGTCTACAATATCCTATAGTGATAGATTTTTAGAAAACAAAATAATTTGTATAAAAAGCTTCATCGTATTCTAATTGTATTCTTCAACTATACATACTAACGCCATCCACAGTTATATCTGTGTTACATGCAACTAGTAAATTTAACGTAACTTTTTCTTCGCCCTCGCCTTTGTCCCATTTACTTGGGGTCGGTTCTCCTTATTCTATTTCGCAAAACTCGCCTGTCCTGTGCCAGATCAGGATTCAGTTCCCTCTCTCGCAGATGCTTCTTGATGCTCGACAGCCAAGTGGCTGGTGGTCTGCCTGGTCTTCACGCTGGAGTCTCGATGACCAAGGCTTTATTTATCATATTGTCCGTCGGTCGTCTCAAAATGTGGCCATACCATCTAAGCCTGTTTTCGACTATTTTTTCGTCTATTGGGGCCACTTTGAAACTACCGCGGAAGTAAATTTCAAACTTCAAACGCAACATCAACAAAAAACGATGCAATTTTCAACGTGAACTTGTAGAGTACTTGAGGTTACGTGTGTATATAGGCATAACGACCATCAACCTGTGCCTGAATATAGCGGGGACGAAGGACGGGACAAAGAATGAAGACAGCGCATCCGTCACACGCGAGCATTACTAACTTATAAAACACGGTTGTCTCCTAAGGGCCGATAAACTCGCCCCGGCGAATGTAAACTAGCAAATTTCCCAGGGGAACACCAATCAGTGGGGATGTACATGTACGTATGTTTGCGTTTGTACGGCACGCCCGGTGGTTTGTCGTAAAAATTTAACAACGCAATATTACTTCACTATGCAGTTCGTCACAATTCGAATAGCCAGGTATACATATATAGGACAATTGGAACAATATATTCAGCGATCGCGTTGCTCGACGGACAAGGGGCGACATATTTTTTGACAAATTCATAACATCTCAATAGAGACGAAGTTGGAATATTATAGGAGAACCAGGAACTCGAGGCACCTACAGGGCTTACAACCTGTCATCGCCAGGTTTTATTTACACTTCCCGTTTTCAAAAGAAATCTGAGGAATCATTTCCTTACACATCTTCTTCTTCTTCTTCGTCAGCCATCTCTCCACTGCTGGATGTAGGCCTCCTCCAATGAACTCCATCTCTCTCGGTCCTGTGCTTCCCCCAGCCAACCCCTTCCCGCAACCGGAATAATATCGTCCACCCATCTTTTTTGTGGTCGACCTACCGGTCTTTTATTTTCCCACGGTCTCCATTTTAGTATTCTGGGTGTCCACCTCTCGGTACCCTGTCTTGCAACATGTCCTGCCCACTGCCATTTCAACTTTGCAACACGGTCTGCTATGTCAACGACTTTTGTTTGGCGTATTATTTCATCATTTCTTATTTTATCCCGGAGGCTCACTCCTAACATTTGCCGTTCCATAGCTCGTTGCGTACATTTTAGTTTGTATATTGTGTTGGCAGTTAGTCCTTACACATATCACCTAAATTTGTCTCCTTATCATATCCTTGTCCCCTCCTCTCTTGTCCCCTCCTTTTTATTATTATTTTTTTGTTTTAATGAGTCTATTATTTTATTGGTTCATATAAATAACACAATTCACTACCAAACGGATATGGTTAGGTGAAAGATATTGCCTTAAAGCAATAAGCCCGCCATTGTGCACACATATTATAAAATGTATGCAAAATATTTAAAATAAATAAAATAATATTACGTCACCTTATTGCTGAACTATGGAAGATGTTATTGTTGCCTGTTGTATTTTCTATTCCCCGGCTCTTACGTGACACCCGAAAACGATGATAATACAAAAGAGTGGAAGCACTATCCCAAGCCGGAGTCTCACAGCCTCTCGAAATTCAGAGCCCTTACAAAATTAAGTAATACGATTTTTTACGTGTATACACAATTCCACCCTCTGTGACGAAACTCAATACTAGTACCGCGAAATTCCGAGTGATGGATGGGTGGGCTTAGCCGTGTCTTGTTATAAATATCCAATTTATAATGAAAATATATTGTACACATTTTTATCTTATCCATTGTATCCCTGGACCGCTTTTCGTACACGGACCGGTGATGACGAGGCATTCGTCAAGATTGACACTCAAAAAATGTCAAATGACATTATGATATAAAAAAATGAATGATATTGCAGCGGAGACGAAAACTTCGGGGACAGAATAAAGAATACAGTCAAAATAGAAGATTATCCCGAATTGATGCGATGCTTTCGATTGCACTCCTTGGCTCATCGAAGAAGATGTCTTATTTTTATATATCAACGGAGAGATGGACTGCATCGAACTTGTGAGTGCAGTTAATTTCACGTCATCGAATGTGACATAAGAAATACATAAAATCACGCCATTTTCTAAGCTGAATTCTAATATTTTTGGAATATTATCAAAATGGTGCATGTATTGTTTGAGTTTGGATTTAATATTTTAATACCTACTCACTTATGTGGAATTTTCGTATGTTTTTCTCCGCCATTGTCTGCGTCATTGCTTGATTTTTTAAAGCCTCGGTTCCCATCAAGTCAACCCCTGTACGGCCTCCGGGGTTAAGAATTTTAATATTTTTTTTTCATGTGTTTAGAAATTTTGAGCCCCTTTTCAAGCTTGGCCCTCATTTTTCGCATGACCCTACTGTAAGGTAGCTACGCCATTGGATTAAGCACGTATTCTAATTCTACGTGCACGGGAACGATTCGTCTGATATAACACACCCCCCCCCCACATCCCTTATTCCGCGAATATGACTTGATTGAATTTTTCACAAACGATATTATCTCGGGGGTACGAACAACAACATATTTGTAGGGTATAATATTTTTTAATCAGTGTTGCTATGCTGAATATTTTTTAATCAACAATCCTGCTTCCTATTAAATATCTACAAAGTACTAAATACTCCACGTTGCAAATTAACTTGCTGGTATTGCAACAAAATATGGTCTGTTATAATGGCGGTCACGGTTAAATTAAAATTATTTTCGGAGATAATTTGAGGACACATTTTAAAATATTTTATTTGTTCGCTTTTCCAGATCCTACCATAATATGGGACAAATGTTGAGGAAAAGAAGAAGAAATAGCTTCGTTTTAAATTAATATATTCTTGAAACTGTTCAGAGTTGTTCCTTTCCTCATTTCAAACATTACCCCATCCCCCCGAGTCTGACCGTGTCAAGGTTTTATCGAAAACAGTCTGCATTCAAATGCACCTTGGTTTAAGCGTCGTCCGTGTGACCCGTAGATTTTCGCAGCAAAATGTGGTTTTGGAGCATATTGCCGGTCGCGAAACACCGTGTGATGTCCCGGACGGCAATCGGTATTGGTACCTTCCGGGCTATTCCTGGAAAATCAGTAGACTCGCGGTGCCGCAAGGCAGCAGAAGAAGAGAGTATCGTCACATGTCAGTCCTTTTTCCGTCCGTCTGAAAGGTTTTCGCGGGCATTAGAAGCGTCAGATACTAATCATCGGGATGATCAGTCGTTAACCGACGTTTCGCCTGTATCGCAGCAGGCATCTTCAGGGCCTTGAAAACATAATTAGGAATGTGCGGGTGATGGACCGGGTGAAATGGCGGAAAATTCTTGAGGAGCCTAAAGCTCCTGATGCGCCATTAGTGATGACGATAATCTTATATTTTTTTTTCATTCACACAATCACGGCATATCCCACAATGTGGTGTAACCAGAGACAGGTGTGTGAGTGTGCGTTACCCTAGAAAAGGAAGCAAGACACAAATATGTGTCCCCACACACTACATTCAGAATGGGTGGTGAACCTCATTGCTCTACGTGACATGTAATTATTATTCCTTACGGGCCGCCCAAAATTCCGCTGATAATATAAGAGTGGAAGCACTATTCAAAGCCATTACTTTACAATGTCACAGGTTTAAATGAAAAAAAATAACAACAAAATATTACATCCTCTGCAAAACGAAGCAGACTCGAATATGTTTCACAATTTATATTCGGCGATAATTATTAAAACGAGTGAGGTTGCCAACGCAATACTCCTCACTACCAAGTAACTCCACAAAGTATTCAAATTATGTATGGAAAGTTATCAGCATTTTCGTGAAATGAGTTTGTTTAATTATTTTTGATTTTATTTTATTATAAAAACTTGATAATTCTTCAATGCCATAAAAGTGATGTGCCTTTTTATGGGTTTGAAAATAAAAATATCAAATATTGATTTTCCCTAGCACTGATCAGATACACTTCACAATCTAATAGGGTCTAACGCGACGTCCTATGTAGGCGACTCAAAGCGAATGTGAAGCGGCGCGGCGCGGCGCGAAAATAACAAACAGTCGGTAACTATTGAAGTGTCCTACGTTACCGACCGCGAGTATTTTTCGATGCGGCGCGGAGCGATGCGAAGCGAACGCGATCAGTTGGTTTGATATTTTCGCGCGAATTGAAAGCGGTGCCATTGTTTTTTGACATGTCAGAAATAGAAATTTTAATTTCTGTCCATGAACGTCCCATATTATGGGACAAAATAATTCTTATCTATTATAGAACCGTGAATTTTAGGATTTGGCAAAAATAAATGGTACTAGAAGTAAACACATTTATTTATTATTGCTATTTTACAATAGGATGTTGTTCAAAACACACAAAGTTTTCTCTCGCTTACACGAATGTCAAATTTTGATGTTTCCCGGAAAGATGTAAATTCAGTCTCATTTATTAATTCAAGATCACGTAATTATTCATACAAATTGTGATATCCCCCATAAATATGCCTCTCTAATTACACAATAGTTTCACTTCTCTGCCGTACATACTTCTTGAGTATTTTATATACGTACATCCATGACAGTAGCTGGCGACAGAGGGAACGATTCACGCACACGTAGGACAGAGCCGTCGCGTCGCACCGCATCGCATTGAATTCGCTTGTATCCGCACCGCATCGCTTCGCAATCGAGTTCGCTTTGAATCGCCTACGTAGGACGTAGCGTAAGACAATATACAAATTTGTCTAAGAACCTAGATTTGAATCGAATGAGTACTTTAGTCTATAATCGAGAAAGTTAAATAAACACGACGTACATAATATACAACAAACACACACACACACACAAATGAAACTTTCAGAATACAATCGCATCACGATACTAGTTGATAATCTGCAATAAAAAATAGCCTTAGAAATTGCAAATTCATAACTCCCCACTATGTCCCATTGGGTTAGTAACGAGTAAAACATATTATGTACAAAAACTTTAATGTCGACGTGTCGGAAAAAAGATAATATAAAGCACAAAAAAGTAAATGAAAAAAAAAGAAAATCAAAATAAAATAATTACACAAACGACTATAAATTAAACGGAACGAACCGGGAAATGCGGAGATAGCGCTTCCATTTTCTGTACATTTTTGACTACACCAACCGATGATAATTTTTGGTCGGACGTAACGTAACGTAAATAATATAGGTCGTTTGAAATTGCGAGGAATTCGGGAGAGAGGTTCGAGGATAGAAATGGCGACACCAAAGGTCACACAGTCACAAAAGTCAATAAATCACACCGCAGAAGAGACAGGACGAATAGATAAAGGGACTGACAGAATTCGTAATAATTAGGGCATTAGAATACCACAGACTTTTTAGTCGGACTGCTTGTTAGTTTGTATGTCGGATCTGCCAACACCGAATCGTTGTAATATGCGTATTGCACATATCTCATAAAGAGCCCGACCGACATATAGGCCGAAAAGAAGTCTGTCGACTGCGAGTGCCTTTAATAATGTCAAATTGATGGTCTGACTTGATAAAAGGACTGAAAACAGCTACACAAAACTGAACTTTCATCGCCCTTGGAATTACATTGAATCCTTAAACGGCGCTACACAAATACATATTACTAGTTGTAGAGATCCTACTGTCGATGGCGATAGGATATAATATATAGTTGAAAAATACATACCAAAATATAAACTCTTAAGGGGGGGACTGCTGCCAACGTACCTATTTTTTCAATTTGAATTTGCGTCATTACTACAAAACGAATCATTTTGAAAAAAATAACCTAGTTAGTTTGGATATTAATAAATAAAAATATACCTTATTTTTTTAATTATGTTCTGTATATATTCTTGTAGGAAAATAATAAGCATACCCCAATTTTTGACATTTATCTTAAATTTCTAGAAAACTATAAGGTATAGAGCATTATATTTTTTTTATAAATTAAAGAAGATCAAAATATCTGGAAAAATACGATGTAACGTTGCATTTATGCATCAGGTTAAGTTAATAAACTAAAAAAAACTTATATTTCGCAATGGCGCTGAATGGATAATAAATGATTTTTAGGTTTATTTTCTAAACCTGAAGCATTAATACAACGTCACATCATATTTTTCTAGATATTTTTGTCTTCTTTAATTTAAAAACAAATATGTTGAACTACGCCTTATATTTTATTAAAAATATAAGATAAACGTTGAAAATAGGGGTATGCCATTATTTTTCTACAAGAATTTATACAAAACATTATCAAAAAGTAAAGATATATTTTTCTTTATGAATACCCAAACTATCTAAATTATTTTTTTCAAAATGATTTGATAAGAAATAATGATGGTATATCAAATTGAAAAATAGGCTCGTTGGCAGCAGTCCCCCCCCCCTTAAATCCATATTATTGAATATTTTAATATATTTAATTTTCAATAAAAACACGTATGATAACTTGATTGACTCGCTGGACATACTCAATAATATATCACTCACTCCATAGGTATACCAAATAGACATACCCGCTCACATAATGTACCAGTATGCCCCACATAACTTACCAGTATGCCCCACACTAATTACAGATACTTTGCACCTTTGTTTAGAATTCAGCGAGATTACAATACACATTTCAAACACATGGACATTTTTCACGACACATTACTGCATTATCAAAGACAGATAAAGATGTTCTTAAACCCTAACACACAATCCAACAATCCACTCCTCAATCACTAATGATCCCGGTCCTCCTTGTCATACTAAAACATATTATATATGTACCTACTTGTTTTTTTCTTAGATTATTGTACTTTTATATTATTATTATTTTTTATGCATCTTTTTTCTTTTTTTTTAAATTGATGTTACTTGTTGTATAATTTTTATTCATAATATGTAGTATGTCACCAAACATTGTACATTCACAAATGTAAATAGAAGAAAGCATTTTTGGCTATGTTAAAATTTAAAAACTGAATTGTAAATGATATAATTAACAGCTGTAGCTTTCTGAGAGTAAATAAATAAATAAATAAGTATGTCAACATAGGATAAATTAGTTTCTGATGAGGTCGAAATAAACTTGACATATTTATTAGTAGTTTGGGTATAATATGCGCACGGCGCGTAGTTTTTAGTTGATCGATATGAAATAACGTGAAATATGTTTATTTCGCCTTGAGTCGAAACTGTTAATTTCATCTGTAAGTAGGTACACGGCACGACAAGTTGTAATAATAATAAATTTGGATAATTTATATAGCGCCGTTTTTGTGAATATCTCACCTCAAGGGCGCTGAAAAAAAGGTTACGTTGTATCATTTCGGCTCTGGTAAGATTTGCGAAAAAGGTGCGTTTTGAGTTTTTTTCTGAACGAAGATATATTTTCGGTTTGTCTGAGGGTGTTTGGGAGCTTATTCCATGCATTTGGTCCTGCCACAGCAAATGCACGATCACCGAAATTAGTTGTGTGCACCCTGTTTATTTCAACTAATTTCCCAACCATAGATGAAGAAGCAGAACGAAGTGATGATTGTCTGTCATTTATTGAAAACGGAATGCACAGTTCGGAGAGGTAAGTAGGAGCCATACTACGAAGTGCTTTAAAGTTTATGAGACAGAGCTTATATTCAATTCTTTCGGGGACTTTAAGCCAATGTAAATTGCGAAGATGGTGAGAGATGTGAGAAAATTTGGAGGCTCCAGTGATGAGTCTGGCTGCAGCATTGAAAACTGACTGAATTTTATTAATTTCTTTCTTTGGTAAATTCGCATTTATACCGTTACAATAATCCAATCGGGAGACAACAAAGGCGCTTACCAAAGATTTCATGGCTTCAATTGGGATACTCCTTCGGATTGACTTTAAACGTCTAAAGACGATTATGATAAAAACTGATGTAGGTAGCAATACCTTTTGAGGAGAAGGAAAGGTTGGACAGTATTGCCACATTTGCCGAACAAATGCACTGTGTGTTTCAATAAAAAAAAATTGAGACATAATTAAAAAAAAAAAATTTCCCAACGGAATGCAAAGAACTCGTCACAATCATTACTATTAACATCAATAGAATGCACCCTAAGCACCAATTAGGAATACGACAGAAATTAAATGACGCGAGTGTGGGCCCAATAAAACAACACCATAATATTATAACACTTCCCCTCGCGAGTTGTTCCAAACAGACAAATGTGACGCATTTTCAGAGCCGCAGATCTTCGACTACGTCTCCAGTTACACAAAGAAAAATATTCGAGATTTGTCACGGCGAGAATCTAAGGGAAGCGATGCTAATTTGGAGTGCGGTATCAATATCACACGTTTGTGAAATATGACAATAAAAAAAAACAAAGACAACACGATGCATATCACGATTATTAAAAAAAAACACATCGCAAATTATAAGGACAGAACTAACACAAATAGGTAATTAATATTCAACAACTATTAATTAAAATTATTCCTACTTGAAAAATGGCGTTGGGGATGTTTACCTATCTAATGTAGAGCGGCAACGGACATTCAGTTAAACATTTAATATATTGTCATTATCAAAATCGTAAACAGATAGCCCTAGAATACGGTTTACTAGTTGGGCAGCAGTAATCTGCTTGTTGTTGTCAATACATGTAAAATGTAGTATGATAAAAAATAAATACGATGCTGTGCTTGGAGTGGGATTCGAAGAACAAAGTACTACAGGCGTGGTGAAGGTTCCCTGTCGAGTCACGTGTTACCGTGGCACTGTTGGGTGGGGAACCTTCGCCATGATTGACGGGCTTCCACGTTTGTGGTTGGACTCTTAGTGGTAGTGGTATGAAATATGCTTGATGGTAGTTCTTGTTTTGTCCGACGAGCAGCCACTTCGGGTTGGAACAGAACTATATAGTTCTAAAACTTTCACTATGGAGTGGGATAGGAAACTGCGAAATACTGTTTAAAGACACGGAGGGGCAAAATGACTTGGAGAATGAGAAATAGAATGTCGACCCCAAGTAAATGGGACAAAGATAGATGGGTGGTGGCAGAGCGGTAAGCGCGCTGGGTGAGTAATCCAGTGGTCGCGAGTTCGAATCCTGCCACGACCGATTTCATTCACCTATAGCACGACCATTGGTGCATAATTTAGGGAATGTATGAGGATGTATGTACAGGACAAGGACATATTCATTCTTAGACGACGCAACAATTTCAGACGTATAGCAATTCCATAGTCTTGATGGATGTACTTTGAATGGCGAAGTTCTGTATTATGTGGTTGTCTTTTTCTCTGATCTCGACATTGAATTTGTACAAATTTGAAAAAAATGGATGAGAATTCAAAGGATACGAAATATTAGCACAAAATTGCATGTCATAACAGTTGTTCACGGAGAGCAAAAATCACAAGAGATAGACGTTCAGAAATCTGCGCAATTTGCAATTATTGCATTCGGAATGTACTGAAATGGACGATTCAATATCAAATATGAAAATGCTATCCAGATGTGAAGTTTATATATACATTGGAACAGCTTCCAGATAAATTAGCAGATATTAATAATAATAAGAGAGAGAGCGCGGAACTGAAATCTGTCAACCCTGACAGGTAGTTAGTAAATACTTAAACCGGATGATATTTCACTTTGGACAGCCAGGGGTGGCACACACCTACACCGAGAATGGGAGAGGGGACTGAAGGGTATTAAAATACCAAATAAGATTACCGTAATATTGCGGAGGGGTCCACAATTTCTGCTGCCGTCTTCCTACGAACCTCTATCGAAGAACTGATACCATAGAGGCGATTTCCATCTCGGAAGACGGGATTCGTGTTTCTGGCATACAAACGACGGGAATTTTCGAGGATTCAATTTAAATTCAAACAAGGACACGAAACAAGGATGCCCAGCGGAACAAGTTCAGATATAATAATTATAATAGTAAATGGATAATTTATATAGCGCCATTTTTTATTTTCACCTCAAGAGCGCTTAGCAAAAAATGTCGTCGTTTTTTGATAAGGGCTCGGGGTCACCACTTTTGATATGTTAGTTCTACTGGTACGAGAGAATTAACTGTGACCGAGCAGCCAGGGGGGGCTGCATCTTCGTGTACAGCAAATTTTAAACACTTACAGGCTTAAAAGGCTACTCCGTATTTTCTTCAAACTAATCAACAACCATTAATTTGCGTGTTTATCCCTTTTTTTTGTTTTAATAGTATTTAAGTGTAATATATATTTTCTATGTTATCTTTTACTGTTATTCTTTTGCTGTTGTTCGTATCAATGTTGTCATACTTTGTAATCTGGTTGGTTGGAAGAAAATGCCTAATGGCAATAAGCCCGCCAATGTACAATTATATTTGTTTATATTATGTACAAGAAGATGTATAAATAAATAAAATTAAATGCCATCAAACGACAATAACGTTTAAGTAGTGCATAAATAATCTTGAGATCTCAGCGATTTTACTTTAATCCTTCAACGAATCTATCTACTTGTGTGTGATTATTATTTTCCTGATATAGCCAAATACTTTTTTTTAAATATTAAGGCGTAATAAGTACGATTCCCAGAAAAGCAAAAATCATTCAATGAATTTCTCACTTAATTCTCGGTTCTCTGGACTGGAAATACTGGTGAATCGAAAGAAATTTCCATTTTTCAAAAAAATCGCCACCTGCAGAGGGTGCAAGAAGTCAGTAAATAAATAAATTTAAGTAAAGTAAGCATGGGGTCTACTATTTCGCTGAATTTCCACAAACTAAAGATTAAAATATCGTTGTTCTAGAATAATTAATATATGACTGTACAATTCTCAATAAACAATAAACCAATATAATATGATCCAGCGCACATGGATTTAGTTGTCTGCGTGTAGGGTTTTAAGTGTAGGTATATGTGTGTGTGTGTATGAGGCGTTGGGGAGGTAAAATGGGATGATGCGAGGCGGCCACTTGTTGTGAAAACGAGGATGATTTATGCTAGAGGAGATGAATTTCAATAAGACTCGGCCTGAGCGATTGCCATGGAAGGAAAGCTATGAAGGTGGTAAAGTACCGATACTTACAGATATACCTACATATAGCAGACGAGGGAACCTTGGTATGCAATATATGTAAGTACCTACTTTCGTAGAACGTGGTATGTTAATATGTACCCAAACAAACATACACACACACAAACTATTATATTATTGCATTAGGGTGGTATGAGGCTTTCGGGAATCGTATTGCGTGCGTATGACGAGAAATCGCAAGGGAAAAATGAAGTTAAAAGCATATGATGATACTATGAAGACAGCTATTCTATACAAACGATATATGTACACTAAAGCTCAACACTATTAAAGCAAACAGTAAACAATAGCTTAATAAGAACAATAGTACATATTTATGTAGATGAGTCGAGAAGTGATCCAGCCACCCTTGACAACGTGTCATTTAGTTCAAGAAAAGAAACGAGAAAAGACACGTTGTCTAGGGGGCTGAATTGGAACCCCATCCTGCCTCGATCAAGTTCGTTCGATAATCGCACAACCATTAACGCTTAATTGAGGGATTGTATAGGGACTTATGTGGATAAGAGAGAAAACCAAAATAACCGAATTTTCCAAAAAGTTGTTCGAAGGACCGATACCATAGAGACGATTTACGTCTCAGAAGACCAAGACAGGGCATGTCATCCGAACCACAGACTCCAGATTAACTAAGAAATTGCTGGAATGGCGATCTAGAACTGGCAAAAGAAGTGTTGGAAGGCCTCAAATAAACTATAGACGATCAAAGGACAGCATTAGACAGGATCAACGAATAACTAGTTAAGGGCTCGAACGAGCTCGACATTCGGACTCATATGTGAAGCATTCATCTCTCTTATTCAAATGCCCTCTCGTTTCAGCGCAATGACAACGTCGTGGGGTTTAAAACAATTTAAATATGTTTGTATCTTCGATGTCACCCTTCACTATTACTACTTCAATATTGTAATTTTTGCTTAACATTTTGATTATGTCGATTAAATTGGTTTCATTTTCAAGTGTAAGTCCGTGAATTTCTATATTTTTTGAGCACTGCCACTGTTCTTATTGGTTCAGTTCGTTTTTTGTTGGTTTAGATCAGTTTTTTTGATCCTCTTCAAGATTTTCAAAGTGTTTAATTATTTTTATTAATTTCTGTAACTCGTTTGTTCACGTAATCAATTCGTCAATTCTGATTTAAATTCCTGTCAAATTTTAGAGATTTCTTCAAGTAAAACAGAGATATTGACTTCGACTGAATTTGTTTGAATCGAATTTGTATCAAACATCCAATCGATCGCACGGAGACAACATAGATTTGAATACAGACACATTTGACCCAATTTCACGATATTTGAATAAACACGAATAAGACAAGCTGCTCTTTCCAAAAGACAAAATATTTGAATGTGGTTAGCATAGATACGACACTAATAATTTTACCAATGCCCATTAGGCTAATTGCAGGTATGTAACAACACGAAACTACCGAACAGACTCAGTGGGGGTAGGAATAATATTTTACAAAAGCTGTTTAAGTGTGTGGACAAAAAGCATGTGGACAGCAAACTATTTTCGATATACCTAATAAGAAAAAATATTTTGCTTACAATTCCGCCTTCACTGGTTGCAAATATGTATATTTTATTAACACAGAGAAAATAAATTAAAATACGACAAAAAAGCTCAAAAAATCTGTATACGTGTGATAAAATCTGAACTACACTCATTGGTCATAAGAAAGACCTCCTCAGAGATTTATTCTTTGATGATATGAAAGTACTAAACGGACGGAAGCGAATAAAGGGACAGAACAGTAACGGAAAGGAATGGAAAAAGACGGAAGAGACTGAAAAGGTACGGACAGGACTAAAATGGAACGGAATAGAATGAAAAGGGACAGAACAGGGACGTACAGGAATGAAAAAGCACGGCAGGGACTGAAAAGGATCGGAAAGTTACTGAAAAGGGGCGGAAGAGATTGAATAAACGGAATTATAATTATCGATTCTAGAAAATAAAACACAAATCAATCACAGATAAGACAACGTCTGCCATAGATTGGATGGTGGTCAAGTCATATAACTCAAAGATACGTTTTTAATTTCAATCCACTGCTACACTACGAACGCGTCGTCTACCATATTGACATACTTTAGCAATTATCATCCAGGTGAAACATTCCCCGTGTCTCCATTACCTAGATGAAAAACGATTATAATAATGTCGATTGAAACGTTTAATCAAACAAAGTGTGGACATAGCTACTATGAACTGATGAAAATTGAACGTGGAATTCGTTGGTACCATCAATCTCTGGGGGCGGGAACTCCCGTAACCCACACACCTCACTTTGTAGAGGACTAAAAACACACATCATAAATTACGAACAATCCATTTGAAACATCTAATTGGACAAGAGCTAATTGAAATAGAAAAATAACAGTGTAATAATAAAAAAATATTTCATTGGCTGTGACCCTTTCTTATTGTCATTGAATTATATGTTCATTTTTAGCGTGTTTTATTGCTTGTACCAAGCCAAAGTCAACGTGTAAATCGAATATTTTTATAGTTGCATATACGCAAACATTGGATAATTTCTCTGTCGGGAGTCAATAATATTTTTATAGTTGCATTTACGCAAACAGTGGATAATTTCTCTGTCGGGAGTCAATGATATTTTCATAGTTGCATACGCAAACATTAGATAATTTCTATGTCGGGAGTCAATGATATTTTCATAGTTGCATTTACGCAAACAGTGGATAATTTCCCTGTCGGGAGTCAATGATATTTTCATAGTTGCATACGGTAACATTGGATAATTTCCCTGTCGGGAGTCAATGATATTTTTATAGTTGCATACGCTAACATTGGATAATTTCCCTGTCGAGAGTCAATGCTATTTTCATAGTTGCATACGCTAACATTGGATAATTTCAATGATATTTTCATAGTTGCATTTACGCAAACATTGGATAATTTCCCTGTCGGGAGAATAAAAACTGCACTTTCTTTACGTCTCAATTGTTACAACTTTCATCCTACCCACTATAACAGGCGGCAATAATTATTTCGGGGCGGGGGGTGTCGGATGTAATATAAGAAAATGAAACGTGTAAAAATAAACGTGGGGCGGAGGTGTGTAGCAAATTGCGCGCGTCATTCTGAGAAAAATTTCGCTCATTGAATCTAATGACACAGCACGCAATATCTCTATCTCTCTCTCTCTCTCACTCTCTCTGCCCGCCTCCGGAGAGATTGATACGTTAAAAGGCCGAGATGAAATCTCACCGCGCATAAACTGATGCGAGTGGAGCGCTCCTGGTGAACAATAATACACATTTGAAATTGCCAGATGAAAAAAAAAACCCTCAAAACGTTCCGTATGATATATTTTTATAAAGAACTAGTAAAACCCGGCAGACGTTGTCCTGCCTGTTTAATTATTTACCTCCAAATATATAAAAATGGTTGATCGATATGTTTCCTTTTTATTATTTAACATTCTTATCTAGATTCAAATATCTAGATAAGATAGATAAATTATTGTGTGAGATATTAAATAAATAAATAAATTTTAATTTTTAAACCTTCTCGTGTGCGCGCTGAACAAACCCACTATCTATTCAATACCAACCTTTTATTCGATTTTTTTCGTGAGATATCGAATAAATAAATAAATAAATTAGAGTGCATTAACCTTCTCCAGAATGAGCTGAACAAATTCCCAAAGTTTCATCGCAATCGGATGGTTGGTTTGGGAGTCCATCGCAAACATACAAACAAACAAACAAATATACGTACATCCATTTATATATATATAGATTTTATTTTTACAATCCATAACCAAAATACATAATACAAGCAATAAATTAAATAATAATTATTTTTTTTTTTGTATAAATCACCTCACTTAGCTAATTTTCTCTATCAGTACCTAAAAACAGGAGAGAGAGGGTGTTTGCCTGACACTGTTAATCTAAAGCACAAGCATATGCTTAAATTTGAGAATATATGAGGATGTATAAATGTACTTGTTAAACGAACATATTCGTTCTTTAAAAAAAAAAGTATATTTTTACATGTATTGTTGATTTTGATGGTATTTAAGGTTTAGAACTCATAATATGACTTAGAACAAACCCAGGTTTAATATTGGTTAGTTCATAAAAACTATACCTGCTGAAAATGCAGGTAAAAACCTAAATTTCTTTTAATTTTAAAGTCAGAAAAAACTTAAAACAGGTCAAGGGCACAATAGGTACCTTTCATTTGAAACATCCGAGTTTTTCCTACTAATAAAATATAGATAAAATGAGAATACCAGAGAAATATAAAAAGTTTGGAAGAAATTGCAAAATGGCAATAAACTCGACACTTGCGCAGGTTGTCAGGAAGTGATCAAAATTTGATTTTTTTTATGAAAGCATTAGAATGAGTTTTACCACATAGAAATATTACATACAATCTTACACAGTATGGCAGATGAGCCTTCAGGAAAATCTCAGTATATGCAATTTTATGTTTTTTTTCTTTCCCTATGAGTTTTTGTCAAATTTGAACATTATATATAGTTAGATTAGACAACTTTTTAAATATGTTGAAAAAATCATGAGAATCTATAAACAATTATAGTTATGAGAGTTAATATTGCCAAAAAACTTGGACAGCCATTATCTCGAAATCATGTATGTCGTAGTTAGTGACTTCTTCCAGTTAGCAGACGATATGCAAGATAAACTATGACCACACCTGTGATTCTAATACCAATCACAGGTGTGGTCAATTATAATATATACTTTGCGGGTGTTTAAATTCATTAAGTATCTCGGTGTAATTTCAATGCTGCGATGCGGCGCTGAGGATGTATAAAACTTAATGGGATTCTTCAACAGTCTTTATATTATATGCTGATGTGGATCGGATAGTTATATGGGTAAAGTATTATACTATGTTCAAATATGGGTCGAAATACAAAACTAATGACCCTTTGCTGACCTATGTTTGCTTTAAGAATCAACTGGTATAACTTATTTTTGACATACCCCAAAAAAAACAGGAGGCAATCAAATCGACGTCATATATTTTTGAATATCTGTTCAGCGATAATTCTTTACTACGTTGTCTGATACAGAAGATTATTTTTTTCAATAGATAGGGTGTATAGTTGTCGCCAAATAGTAATGTATAGTTGTTGTGATGGGAAGGGAAGGGAAGAAAAAACGATGGGAGAAATATTTAATTTGTTTCTATTATGATATAAGATAAAACAAAAAACAAATAGCTACACAAATTAAAAATATTAACAAAACACAACTTACGAGTTGTGTTTTGTTCGAGTAACGAGTTGTAAGATGAAAATAAATGCCCTAAGGTGGTTCGGCCACATAGAAAGAATGAGTGATGACCGTCTGACAAAAAAAGTATACAAGGCTGATAAAAGAGGAATGAAAAGTAGAGGTCGGCCAAGAAAGAGTTGGCACGATCACATAAATGGGATTTTGAAAGATGGAGATGTTAGAAGTAAGAATAATAGAAGAGCGTGTATGAGACGATGTATGGACGTGAATGAAGCGAGGAATGTATGTCAAGAGAGAGGAGTCTGGCGTTCGGTTCTCTCTGCCTACCCCAAATAGGGAAATGGCGTGATGGTATGGTATGGTAACAAAACACAAGTTTACACTATAAGTAGGTACATCTATCTAGAGAAACATTTTACACAGTACATGTATACAAAAACTATTATTTACAAAAAACCAATTCTCTCAATAGATGGCGTTACAACAAAAAATAAATAATAAAATAATAAGAATGTTGTTCATAATTTCACACATAGATGGCTGTAGTGAAAATTCCTTCTTTTCAAGCGAAAAGAATTTTAGTATTACAATATATAGAACTTTCAAAATTGAATTGATAAGGATCTCATTAAAAAGGCATAATTGGTGAACATTGCGCAAGCGCATAAAGTGATCACGTAAACCAGCCGATGACAGGTCGTAAGCCCTGTAGGTGCCTTGATTTCCCGGTTCTCCTACAGTAAATATTCCAACTTCGTCTCTATTGAGATAATTAAAAATCTGTTAAAAATTATCTTTGACTCCCGACATGGAAAAAATCCAATGTTTGCGCATATGCAATAATAAAAATATTCGATTACATGTATACAATTATTAAAAGGAAATAAGCAAAAAAAGACATATGCCTCTTACGTACTATACCTAATATCAAAAGAAGACAATAAACAAGTGTGAATTTGTGTTGGTACGCGTATGAGAGAGTGTAACAATATGTGTGTGAAAGAGATATCTAGAAAGAGTGTGTGTGATATTGACAGATTCATAAGAATAGCTTCATTATACCAATTTTTAAAAAAGGCGATAGAATGGATATATCCAATTATAGACCAGTGTGTATACAATCTACGATTCCTAAAATTTTTGAGAAAATAGTTCTGGAAAAAATAAATTATAAAATAAATTCTATAATTACGAAATCTCAACATGGTTTTGTTACTAATAGATCTACTTTAACAAATCTGTTGTTATATGAAAATTTTATTATAAATGCTTTTGCTGAAAGAAGTCAGGTAGATTCTATCTACACTGACTTCAGTAAGGCCTTTGATAGGATTTGTCATGGTATATTAATAAATAAATTGGAGAAAATGGGTGTAACGGGCATTTTTTTGAGATGGGTCGAGAGTTATTTATCTAAAAGAAAGCTATTTATAAAATTAAATGATGTACACTCTGTGGCTTTTACAGCTACAAGTGGTGTACCACAGGGCTCTCATTTGGGACCGGTTTTGTTTATATTATTTATAAACTAGCTTTTATGTCCCGCCGTTGGCCAAGAATGTAAAATTGTGAAGGAAAAAGCAATCGTTTTTATAATATTGTCACCCAATTATTTTGCAAAATCGGACTATGAAAAGTGGTTTGAAATATGATTGAATTTGATTGTAAAATGTTCAAGTGATGGCCACAACCCATTATTTTTTATATATTGCTATAAAGTGTGAATGAAGTATAATATACAATTTCTTCACTATTCGAAATGGTTTTAAATATGGCTGTTTATCAACATTGTAAAGAGATTGGTTTGGCCACAACCCCCATTTTTAAATATTATCATCGAAAACAAATTGTAATATGTACTTACCTATTGAATATTTAGTAATTTTGGATGTTGGGATGTGGTTAAAATTTGATTAAACAAATGTACTGAAAAGATCCAGTGTTGGTCACATCCCATTCGTTTTATATTTTTTCATCAAGTGTGCATTATATTTTTGCACAATTAGACTGATGAACTTAAAATTGACACAAAAGTCTACATTAACGAAGAAGAAGAAGACTTAAACTATGGTAAATAATTTGAATATAAACGTTGTGAAGAATTCAGTAATGGCCACAGCTCCCTTTCTTTAAATATTGTCAACGAAATCAAATATATTATGTAGGTGTTAAAAATTATTTAAAATAGGATGATATAAATGGTTTAAATTTGATTAAACAAAAGTATTGAAAAGATTCTAGTGCAGGTTACATCTTCACATCCCACATCCCATTCGTTTTTACATATGTATTTTCATCAAGTGTGCATATCGTTAATAATATTTCTGCACAATAGACTATTAGACTTAAAACTAACCCAAAAGTCTAAATAAAAAAGAGAAGAATAAGTATAAGACTATAAGACATAGTTTGTTTAAAAAATCCCAATGGTCTACATAAAATAAGAAAAAATACATAAAATAGAAGAATTAGACTATTGGAAATAGATTGTATAAAAACTGAGCAAAAGGTCTTCATAAAAGAAGAAGAAGATTAATCTATAGGAAATAGTTTGTATTAAAACTGTCCTTAAAGGTCTACATAAAATTAAGAAGAAAAATAATTAGACTCCAGGAGCCGTCGCTTCAGACCCTTCAGTACCTCCCGTCCCATCAGGCCCTTCAGTACATCCCGTCCCTTCAATCCCTCATCACGTCCCTTCCAATCAGGCCCTTCAGTACCTCCCGTCCCTTCAGGCCCTTTAATACCTCCCGTCCCTTCAGGCCCTTTAGTGCCTCCCTTCCCTTCAATTACATCCCGTCCCTTCATTCGGGTAAGAAAAGTTTAAATCCAGAAACCATCCTGGAAGAACCGCGAAGAGATGTAAGCACCGTCTTCTTTTCCCAGGATACTCCACCTTTATAGGTAAAATGACCAAATACACGATGAAGAAGAAGAAGAAAAAAGTTTAAATCCAGAAACCGTCCTGGAAGACCTGCGAAGAGATGGAGGGACAGTCGGACCTTCTTTTCCCAGGATATTCCGCTTTCATTGGTAAAATGACCAAATACACGAAGAAGAAGAAGAATAAGAAAAAAGTTTAAATCCAGAAACCACCTCGGGCACACGCTCGACAATTCGCCAAAGTTTCATTGTAATCGGACATACGGTTTAGGAGCACATCGCTTGCATACATTCATACATTCATAAATAAATAAATAAAATAATTTTCCGATAGGAAATCAGTATATTGTTGATTTGTAAGTAAATAATAATAGGTAGGTACCTACCTACAACAATGTTCTAAATAAATTCGATTCATAACAAATTTTATTTGAATATCAGAATCTTTCCGTTACCATAGTAACCATTCCAATACGTAAAAAATATCAAATGGTTTGAGACATTTTTTGAATATGTAGGTACCTACATACATTGGTTTGTTCGATGACATAAAAATGAAAATTGTCAAAAAAATCAAATATTATTTACAAATTATGCAATTTTATTATGCCTATATCTTTACTAATAATAAACACATTTTTACAATATATGTCTTAAAACTTGCTGTAATGTCTTGTGTTTCATTTTATTATTTCATAATTACATTTAATTCAAAGGTTTATTATTTTCAAGAACATATTCATTCGGTAGGAAAATGAAATATTGTATGAAAAGATATTAAAATGGCGGCGTTCATGTACAAAACGCTTACATTAAAAATAAGTTAAACATTATAATTATACAAAATATTCACCATGTTTTTCACTCAAACGCTAAGTTATACTTGAAAATATATTTTTTTCGTGTAAATACGTACTTCTAACTTTTAAACTAACAGATATTTGCGTGCAAAATGTACACTTTTTTGACAGATACGACTTGGAAAATTTTGTATGAAAAAAATAATTATTGAAATATTTTTAAAATTCAGCATTTTTATCGCATTATTTTTAGCGTGACACTGCATCAGGTATACAGGTACACGTTCGCACATAAATTAGATTTTTAGATGCTCTTGGTTTTTCAGAAGGCGTGAGACAAACACACACATACACACACACAAACACTAACATTTTGATTGCTTTATTACTTTAGATGATATTGTCGATATATTTTCAGGGGTAGAATATGTTATATTTGCGGATGATTTAAAGATATTTAAAAGAATAAAAAGTCATGATGATTGCCTTATATTGCAGGAAAATTTGAACAAGCTATTTGAATGGTGTCAGTGTAACAAACTTTCTCTCAATGCAAATAAGTGTCAAGTAATAAGGTTTTATAAAATAAAAAATCCCCTGGTTTATGATTATGATATAGACTTGATACAATTAACTTCAGTAGATGAAATAAACGATTTAGGTGTCATTTTTGATTCGAAACTTTCTTTTACTTGTCATATTACTAACATAGTAAACAGAGCTGTAAAGATCTTAGGGTTTATAATACGTATCACAAAAAAGTTTACAGATACATATAGTATTCGCTTGTTATACATATCACTTGTAAGGAGCATTTTGGAATACAATTCAACAATTTGGTCACCATATTATAATAATCAAGTTCAACTAATTGAAAAAGTACAACGCTAATTTCTTAGGTATATAAATTTTAAAATGAACATACCCAGAGAACTAATGGATTATAATCTCATTTTGCATTGGACTAATTTAACAAAGTTATCTGACCGTAGAATAATTTTTGATTTAATTACATTACACAAAATGGTACATTCGAGTTTTGACAGCCCTGCTCTTATTGAACAAATTACATACCATGCGCCAAATCGTTCTAACAGGCAAACGGTACCTTTTTACTATTCTAACACACGTACATTGCAACAATATTACTCGCCAATAGCACGGCTTCATTATTTGGGTAATGCATACTCTGGTCTAGGCGATATTTATTACTTGTTATTGACAAAATATAGAAACTTATTGCATCAATATTTCTTGATGCAAAATGTCAATTTTATTTCCCTATAAGATGTTATTATTATTTTATCAATTACTCTTTTATTTTGAATTTATATTTAGTTTCATGGCTTATTTTTCAACTGTTTTTATGTTTCATTCTTTTTTAATGACACTTTTGAATTTACTTTATACCTAGGTATATAATTTATATATGCTATTTTTGTTTCTTTTTGTTTTTGATATTTGTTTCTTAAAAAATGTTTAGATATAATATGCAAAAAATGTTCTGGTAGATATTTCGTACATTTATACATCTTTTTTTGTTTTATTTTATAATATTATTGTATGTATGTATTAAACGTGTTTATACTACTTTATTTTGTATGTACTTGTAAAAGGCTATGAAAATAATAAATAAATAAATAAATAAATAAGTAGAGAAGAAAAAGAAAATATATCGGCGAGGGTGTTTGGGAAAAATAAAATTAATAAGTACGTAGTTGTTTATTATCATAATGTCACGTTGTTAGATAATACAAAAAAATAATACTTTACAGCAAAAATAATGAAAGAAAAAGGATTGGAAATCGGGATCTGGCGTTCAAAGTGAGTTGTGAAAAATCACACTCATCACATTTTATTAATACTTCCTTGCACCCTGCGCAAGTGGCGGGTTCATTACCATATGGCAACTTCTTCCGACTGACTAGTGTTCTCAGTCTAGAAAACAAAATATTTGCGTGAGAAATGAAATTAAATGAATTACGCGCTATGCATTTTTGTAGCTTTGTGAGACTCCATTGCCGGAGACCGAATCCAGGACACCCTCGTAGAAGTAAACGGCCTAACAAATGTGCTATGGCGGTCGGCACATTTTGTAATGTTTTTAATCATTACGGAATGTGCCAATACCTACAGTTGCGTCTCTGCGCAACTCCTTAACCCGCTGAACAAAAATTTGTAACAAATATTATTTCGATAGCGTAGTTAGTACCTCGATGAATACACATTGATTTAGATGAATCTGCTTACAATGTAGGTAGTGATGAGCAAAAGTCTTGCAAGTCTTGCAGTCTTGGTCTTGGTCTTGCGTTTTTTGCAAGACCAAGACCAAGACCAAGACCACATACTTCACTGCAAGACCAAGACCAAGACCAGGGACGCAAGACCAAGACCAAGACCAAGACCATGCTTGCAAGACCAAGAGTCTTGCAAGACTTAAATGCAAGACTCTTGCGGTCTTGCAGTTTTTCAATATGTTGACATATAACTCATAGAAATTGCATTGGAACGACAATAAATGACTTTTAATATGGTTAAAAATAACATACAAAGATCGAATTTTATAAATAAATAAATAAATAATAAACACTTCCTTGCACCCTGCGCAAGTGGCGAGTTTATTGTTGTATGGCAATTTCTTCCAACTAACCAGTGTTTCCAGCCCAGAGAAGCAATATTTGCGTGAGAAATGAATTTGAATAAATTTCTCCTCTGCTGGGAATCGAACCCAGAACGCCCGCACAGAACCAAAACAGCTTACCAACTGTGCCACTGCGGTCGGCATGACATCATTTTATTAAAACGGAATAATTTTATGACATCATTTTATAAAAACGGTACCTATAAAAATAATTTATAATTTAAATAATTTTGTCATTGTCAAATGTAAGTATTCCAACTGTCGATTTGTTCAGGAGAACTTTGTTCTCTTAACATATCGACAATGTATCAAGCCAGAATACTCGAGAATTGTATGGAGAGGTCTACTTTTTTCACGGCTTTTCCAACTTTGGAGTCAAAAAACACCAACTTAGAGGCTTCGCAGCATATATGTTCCATACACGGATTTACTCAGAATTTGGAGTAGAACATTTCGTGTCTCTGTGTGTGTGTGTGTGTGTGTGTCTGTGTGTGTGTGTCTGTGTGTGTGTCTGTGTGTGTGTCTGTGTGTGTGTCTGTGTGTGTGTGTGTCCGTCCCCCCCTTATAACTTTTGATCCGCTCAATTTACAGAGCCTAAAATTTCAGAATATATAAACAGTTACAGGCCTACAAAACTTTTATAGTCGGAATTTTGAATTTTTGTTTCAGTCAGGGGTTATCAACTTTTGAATTTTTATTTTATTTTTCCATATATCTCAGAAACCATAAACGCTAAAACGCTGAAAATTGGTACAAACATAGACAAATACAAAATCTCAAATTAGTTTTTTCAAAAAAATTCCAGGGTTTCTCAAACATTTTTTATTAAGAAAAATATTTTTTTTATGATAAATTTATGAGTTTAACTGCCTATATTTCCAAAACTTTTACAATTATCGAAAAAAGCCGAAACACCCCAACTAGATAATTTAATTTTCTATAAAAAATATTAAAAATTGTAGTAGAAGATCTCAATTTTTTTTTAACAATTTTTTTAAAAATTGAATTTAGTGACGACATCGCTTCATACATTTTGTATGGCAGTCGCCTATACACAATATGTAAGAAGACTTAATAGTTTGATACTTCATCTCCAAACATACATACATACCATCATGCTATTTGCATATTCTGGGTAGGAAAAAGGATCTTCCTCCATACTATCCTATCTTGACATACATACCTACATATGTTGTATAGAAAACAAAATATCTGAAAATATTCAATAATTTGTATCTATGGGTTTATAGTTTGGTACATATTCTTCAACTATACATACTATCGCTATCGACAGTTGGATCTCATGTGTTACATGCAACTAGTCATATTAATAAATAGGTGTAAGTACCAAAATTTAATTAGTACTTCTTTAAGAATGAAATTTAGATATCGGTTTAAAATCAGTGTTTAAAATACAAATATATTTATACCATGAACACGTGCGCGTGTATCTATAGACAGGATGTCAATATCTCAGATTCAAATTGTCTCATATTACGTTTACGTGATGCAAAAATAACCTTTATCATTAGATTCTCAAAGGTCAAAATATTATTCTTGCGGTGTAAAATATTATTCTTCAAAAAAAAATTATTATTTTGTGATGGCCGATGCCGCTAAATAAACAAACGTACTCAGAGGCGTTTCACGTGTATTGTACGTTGTGCATAAAGTAAATTCAATTAATTATTTTCTTTAATGTTTTCCTAATGTCGATTTGTTCCAGAGAATTTATTTCTATTAACAGACCGACAAAGTTTCAATCCAAGATGTGCGAGATTTGTATGCCAGATCTATATTTTTCATTGTTTTTTCAACTTTGAAAAAACCATACCTATGGAGCATAATATTACAACTATTGAATTTTAATACGAATAATACTGCCGAAGGCCATTTACAATTACAAGTTATACACAATACAAATAAAACTAGTTGCATGTAACACATGAGATCCAACTGTCGATATCGATAGTATGTATAGTTGAAGAATAAGTACCAAACTATAAACCCATAAATACAAATTATTTAATATTTTAAGATATTTGGTTTTCTATACAACACGTGTACCTAGGTATGTATGTCAAGATAGGATAGTATGGAGGTCAGTCCTTTGATCCTACCCAGAATGTGAAAACAGCATGATGGTATGTATGTTTGTTTGGAGATTAGTATCAAATAAGTCTTCTTAGATATTGTGAGTAGGCTACTTCCATACAAAGTGTATGAAACAATGTCGTCACTAAATTCAATTTTTATTATTATATTAAATTTGCAATGTGCTAATACAATTTAAATTTTCTAGTTGGGGTGTTTCGTCTTTTTTCGATATTTAAAAAAAAAATGGAAATATAGGCAGTTAAACTCATAAATTTATCATAAAAAAATATATTTCTTAATAAAAAATGTTTGAGAAACCCTAGAATTTTTTTAAAAAAACTTATTTGAGATTTTGTATTTGTCTATGTTTATACAAATTTTCAGCGTTCTAACTTTTACGGTTTGTGAGATATATGGAAAAATAAATCAAAATTTCAAAAGTTGATAACCCCTGACTGAAACAAAAATTCACAATTTTGAGTATAAAAGTTTTGTAGGCCTATAACTGTTTATATATTCTGAAATTTTGGTCTCTGTTAATTGAGCGGATCAAAAGTTATAAGGGGGGGACGGACACACACACAGACACACACACACAGACACACGAAATGTTCTACTCCGAATTCTGAGTAAATCCGTGTATGGAACATATATGCTGCGAAGCCTCTAAGTTGGTGTTTTTTGATCTCAAAGTTGGAAATGCCGTGAAAAAAGTAGACCTCTTCATACAATTCTCGCGTATTCTGGCTTGAAACATTGTCGATATGTTAAGAGAACAAAGTTCTCCTGAACAAATCGACAGTTGGATAAGGGACACACACATACCTACACTGACACACTAAACCTCTAAGTTGGTGTTTTTTGGCTTCAAAGTTGACAAAAACCATGAGAAATATAGACCTGGCATAAAAATCTCCTAATACTGACAAGAAATAAATTATCTTGAACGTGTCGACAGTTGGAATATTATGACGTATGTATATATGGGTATGTATGTGTGCATTGTGCATGTATATATTTTTTAAGTGTTTTAGTTTTTTTTATTATTATGAATACCCACCTAAATTTTGTATTTGTGTAAAGTTATCATGTTATTGATTTCTCTGATCTAACTTTCATTTAATTAATATGTCTTTTGGTTTTTATATAAAAAAAAGGATTTACCATAAATAAATGTAATAAATATTTTTTTTCGTAAATCACATAGATTTTTGTTATATAAGATAGTCTATGTTTTTTTTAAATGTATAATAAAACAAAATAATGATGCCATGCACATTATTTTAATTTAACAATAAAAAATGATGAATTCAATTTACCATACAAGGTAATAAAATAAAATTAATTATTAAAAAAAAACACGGCACTTGGCATGACTCTGTAATAGCGGGAAGTCAAAGTAAGGATTAGTCTTCTATTGTTACGCCGACGTTAGACAAACATAACATTTATGTTACTATCGTAAAAGTACATTTTTGCATGATTGAAACGAAATTAAGACATTTTGAATCTGGAACAATTCATATTTTAACATCCTGTGTAGGTACATGTTTTTGAGCGAGTTTTGACACGACTAGTTGCATGTAACACATGAGATCCAACTGTCGATAGCGATAGTATGTATAGTTGAAGAATATGTACCAAACTATAAACCCATAGATACAAATTATTGAATATTTTCAGATATTTTGTTTTCTATACAACATATGTAGGTATGTATGTCAAGATAGGATAGTATGGAGGAAGATCCTTTTTCCTACCCAGAATATGCAAATAGCATGATGGTATGTATGTATGTTTGGAGTCGAAGTATCAAACTATTAAGTCTTCTTACATATTGTGTATAGGCGACTGCCATACAAAATGTATGAAGCGATGTCGTCACTAAATTCAATTTTTAAAAAAATTGTTAAAAAAAAATTGAGATCTTCTACTACATTGCTGATATTTTTTATAGAAAATTAAATTATCTAGTTGGGGTGTTTCGGCTTTTTTCGATAATTGTAAAAGTTTTGGAAATATAGGCAGTTAAACTCATAAATTTATCATATAAAAAATATTTTTCTTAATAAAAAATGTTTGAGAAACCCTGGAATTTTTTTGAAAAAACTAATTTGAGATTTTGTATTTGTCTATATTTGTACCAATTTTCAGCGTTATAGCGTTTATGGTTTCTGAGATATATGGAAAAATAAAATAAAAATTCAAAAGTTGATAACCCCTGACTGAAACAAAAATTCAAAATTCCGAGTATAAAAGTTTTGTAGGCCTGTAACTGTTTATATATTCTGAAATTTTAGGCTCTGTTTATTGAGCGGATCAAAAGTTATAAGGGGGGGACGGACACACAGACACACACACAGACACACACACAGACACACACACAGACACACACACACACAGACACACGAAATGTTCTACTCCGAATTCTGAGTAAATCCGTGTATGGAACATATATGCTGCGAAGCCTCTAAGTTGGTGTTTTTTGACTTCAAAGTCTGAAAAGCCGTGAAAAAAGTAGACCTCTCCATACAATTCTCGCGTATTCTGGCTTGATACATTGTCGATATGTTAAGAGAACAAAGTTCTCCTGAACAAATCGACAGTTGGATAATACTAGTTGCATGTAACACATGAGATCCAACTGTCGATAGCGATAGTATGTATAGTTGAAGAATATGTACCAAACTATAAACCCATAAATAAAAATTATTGAATATTTTCAGATATTTTGTTTTCTATACAACATATATTATGTAGGTATGTATGTCAAGATAGGATAGTTTGGAGGAAGTTCCTTTTTTCCTACCCAGAATATGCAAATAGCATGATGGTATGTATGTATGTTTGGAGATGAAGTATCAAACTATTAAGTCTTCTTACATATTGTGTATAGGCGACTGCCATACAAAATGTATGAAGCGATGTCGTCACTAAATTCAATTTTTAAAAAAATTGTTAAAAAAAAATTGAGATCTTCTACAACAATGTTAATATTTTTTATAGAAAATTAAATTATCTAGTTGGGGTGTTTCGTCTTTTTTTGATAATTGTAAAAGTTTTGGAAATATAGGCAGTTAAACTCATAAATTTATCATAAAAAAAATATTTTTCTTAATAAAAAATGTTTGAGAAACCCTGGAATTTTTTTGAAAAAACCCATTTGAGGTTTTGTATTTGTCTATGTTTGTACCAATTTTCAGCGTTCTAGCGTTTATGGTTTCTGAGATATATGGAAAAATAAAATAAAAATTCAAAAGTTGATAACCCCTGACTGAAACAAAAATTCAAAATTCCGAGTATAAAAGTTTTGTAGGCCTGTAACTGTTTATATATTCTGAAATTTTAGGCTCTGTAAATTGAGCGGATCAAAAGTTATAAGGGGGGGACGGACACACAGACACACACACAGACACACACACACACAGACACACACACACACAGACACACGAAATGTTCTACTCCGAATTCTGAGTAAATCCGTGTATGGAACATATATGCTGCGAAGCCTCTAAGTTGGTGTTTTTTGACTTCAAAGTTGGAAAAGCCGTGAAAAAAGTAGACCTCTCCATACAATTCTCGCGTATTCTGGCTTGATACATTGTCGATATGTTAAGAGAACAAAGTTCTCCTGAACAAATCGACAGTTGGATTATGATATTATACCTACATACATATCTAACATTCAAGCAAGGTAGGTATGTTCATTATTTTACTAGTTGCATGTAACACATGAGATCCAACTGTCGATAGCGATAGTATGTATAATTGAAGAATACCTACAAAACTAAAAACACAATACATAATAATAAATATTTTAAGATATTTTATTTTCCAAAAACTATCGATTTATTTAAGAGAATTTATTTCACATATCGACAAATTATCAAGCGATGATACGTGAGATTTGTATGCTAGGTCTATATTTTTCATGTTTTTTCAACTTTGGAGTCAAAAAACGTCAACTTAGAGGCTACTCAGCATACATGTTCTATACTTAAATAGATTATTTGATGGGTCTATGGAGGAGCGGTTAGCGCGCTGGGCTAGTAATCCAGTGGTTGCGAGTTCGAATCCTGCCTCGACCGATTTCGTCCATATATAACATAAGCATTTATGCTTATTTTAGGGAAAGTAGGAAGATGTATAATATACATATAACATATTATGTAGGTACTTGTTTAACAAGGACATATTCATTTTTTATGAAAAAAAGATAATATGGATTTATTAAGAATTTGGAGTAGAACATTTAGTGTGTCTGTCCCCCCCCTCTTAAACTTTTTTGTTCCGCTAAATGCAGAGCCTAAAATTTCAGAATATATATAAAGTTATAGGCCTACAATGCTTTTTATAAACTTTTGAATTTTAAATTTATTTTTCCATATACCTATTTCAATAACCATAAAAGCTTGAAAGCTGAAAATTGGTATACCTAAATATAGCCAAATTTTATACAAAATCTCAAATTTAATTTTCATGTGTAAAAGTTCCAGAGTTTCTCAAACATTATTTATTAAGACAAACTTTTACCAATTTTTATAAAAATTGAATTTAGTGACGACATCTTTCATACAATTTGTAAGGCATCTCAAAATTTACCAATTTTTGTAATAAAATAGTTTAGTAATGACATTTCATACAAATTGTGTGGCAGTGACCTATACACAATATCTAAGGTAATGAAATATAATATTATTATCTAAGGTGACTAAATAGTTTGATACTTAATCTTCAAACATAAATACATACCATCAAACTGTTTTCATATTTTGGGTAGGAAGGGAGGACTGACCTCTCCATACTACCCTATCTTGACATACATACTTACATGTTTTGTATAGAGTACAAAATATCTTAAAATATTCAATTATTTGGATTTAGGGGTTTCTATTTCTGTGCGTATTCTTTAACTAAACATAATATCGCCATCGACAGTTGGATCTCTGAAGTTGAAGCCCTCTAAGAATGTCTGTTAGTTTCCTTGTATTAATTTGTATATTATAGTTTTAAAGAGAGGACTTATATAATTGACATCAAAGTTCATGACTAGAAAAATATTTTGTTTCATGATATTTTCATAAGAATCATCTTTGAAAGATTTATTATATTCAGACACTTATTCAGACAATGATTTTAGTTTTGATTCACTTCAGCTTATACATTGACTCTATGAATCTTAAATTCTTCAACATATTTGTATTTCATTTTATATTTTTATTACCTACTATAATAACAATATATGAAAAGTTATAAAAATACAGAAATTTAAAGACGACATGTAAACGATATTTCATAGTTCGGTGATTTTTTTTCCAAAAATTGTAATAATTTGATACCTAAAATTATATCACACGTTTACTTCAACGAAAATTTAGGTTTTATTAAAAAAAACTCGAATATGTACCTACTTTACCTACTCGTAAAAGTGCAAGACTTGCAAGACTCTTGCTGCAAGACCAAGACCAAGACTATGTATGCAAGACCAAGACCAAGACCAAGACTATACTTGTAAACGCAAGACCAAGACCAAGACCGCAGGTGCAAGACCAAGACCAAGACCACCCCGGTCTTGGTCTTGGTCTTGCATTTGCTCATCACTAAATGTAGGTACATAATTTCATTTGATACGTTATGTTCCGGCATCGTCGAACTTCAGGTATGTGACAGTCTTGTGCGACCCAGTTTTCCTACCTCCCCACCGAAGGTTCATTCAGCACACAAAGACGGTGGGAGACGTGTGCAGAATCGCCAAGAGCGGGAGCGACTTAGAATTATAATTAACATACCTTCCTTTGCAGAAAATCACGCGCGGTGAATGTTTGTGCCAATAAAGTATCTACCCACCATCTTGGGTGAAGTGGACTGGCAGAAGCCAAGCACGAATGGGAGGGACACTTACCTGGAACGAGACAGAAAAATATGGTTAGGTAAGTAAACAAATTTATTTAAATCTACACATATACATACAAATTACAGAATAACAATAAAGGAATTCTGCAACAATAGTACAAATTGGACAGTTTAAAATAAGCTGGTACTAGCAAAATGCTCCAGAGGCGCGATTCTCATTTAAATCTTTAACTGTTGTTATGGATAGGAAATTATGGCTACTAGCGCTTGCGAAAGAATGCTATGTCAATAAATGCGATTCTTGTTCTCGCGTAAGTGATAGGTGTCCATACAGAATAATGTAAGGATTCTATGGATAGTATCCATATTTTTACCAGTAAATAACATTTATTTATTTATTTATTCTATTTTGGGAAACAAAACAGCTGTTACATGTTTTACATTAATAAAAAGATAACAATCAGGAAAGTAAGCCAATTACATTGTTCCACAGATTAATATACACAATAAAGACAATTCAGTACAAAGTCAAAGACAAAAGTGTGGTGTAAGTGTACAATTGTGATGTGTGTGTATGTGTGTGTGTGTGTGTATTTTATGAAGCGAGGGTGGGACATGAAGAAAGGTAGGAGAGGAGGAAAGGGTGAGTTGTCATATTAATACAGTATTGGACATACCAAAAATTGTACAATTTGGTACATAAAGTATTCATTATAATATTGATGTTAGTTGTTTTTTTAATGAATGTAGGCTATTGTTAAAAATATAACATGCATGTGATAAAGTATTTATTTTAATCGAATATTTTTATTATTGCATATGCGCAAACATTGGATTTTTTTCCCTATTAAATATATATTAGGTATTTGAAGACATTGAATGTATTGTAATTGCTTTTACATTCTTTCTATTCATCTTAATTAGGTACTTGGCCTATATACAAATATTTTTTTTGCATTTTTATTATTATTTTGCATTATTTATCATTAGATGCATTGTTATTTTTATCACGTTAGTTACAACTCCCTTCAAAATATGAGTATACTGTAGGATGTTATTGAATATTATAGTGTATGAATTATTTTTATATTTGAAATTATGAACTTGTGTAAATGATTGAAATAATATTGAAATGTCAGTGAAGTGACAGATCGATGTTATGGATAGCGCTAAGCGATAGTGACACCTCTAATGCGAGCGCTATGGTATGGATACCTGCGAGGGATAGTAGTATAGTTGCTGGCGCAACGCTCACCAATTATGCCTTCCTAATGATTTCTCTATCAATCCAATTTTGAAAGTTCTTCTGAAAGTGTCATGGACTCCCGATATGGAGAAAAATACAATGTTGCGTATTTTTATTTTATTTTATTCAAAGTATACAAACAATAACTGGACAAAATATACAGGTGATACAAAATTAAATAAAAAATAATCATGCACAGCATCACTTACAAGTATACATTATTACCATTTCATATATTTATGTAGTGTAGGAGAAAAAAAGAAAACAGTAAAAGTCAGATATGTGACATGTGTATGGTATGTGTGTGAGTATGTGTGGGTGTGTGTGGGTGTGTGTGGGGGTGTGTGTGTATGTGTGTGAACCATTATGTGATGAACCCAATTTATCAGCATGAGAATCTAGGATTATATTAGAGTATATGCAATAGTAAAAATATGAGGTTCACCACCCATTCTGGTAGATTGCTTATTTTTATAAGGAAATGCAAACCCGCATACCGGTCGATAAAAGGTAGATAAAAAATAGATCGGTGTTATAAAAGGTAGATAAAAAAATTACAAAAATACATAAAATACCTATATATATACAATCAATAACATCAGGGTCACCACTATAGCTGGTCGAAAGTGCGCGGGTTATGGAAGATTGTGTTATGTATATGATTAAAATAAATTTTTTTTTTTTTATGATACAAATTTTCTCTATTATCTTTTCACCATATACCGTTTAACTTTTTTCCTTGCAATGTTTTCATAAGTGGTCGCCTGCGTCGGTGTGGAGATATACCACCCATGCGTTAAAAGTGCAGTGACCAAAGGACAAAAAAAACCTAAACATACAAAATATCGCCGTATTGTGGCGACCGTATTGGCACAATTAAATACTATTAATATGTATATTAATAGTATTTAGTATCATCCAACATACTATGAACTAAATTATTATTGTCATTCGCGTACTTTTAATATATTCCCCCACGCTGGGCGCCAAAATTTTATCCGTTTGTCATACATCGGTGCAATTGATCACAATTTATTATAGCGTTGCTCGCTATACATTCTATAGAAAATAATATATACGTATATACTAAATAGATTTTTTTTATAAACCACCTGACTATGCTAAGTCTGTTTCAAGGTGGTAATTATTATTGGTCATTTTAAACAAATGTGAGGTGGAGAGATAATATCAGCCGCCATGCTGGTGGTGGTTGCTCAGAGCATAAGATAGAGTGGCGTGGAAGGAGATGGAGGAGGCCTTCGTCCAGGAGTGGAAGGGTTAAGACTGAGAAGAAGAAGAATATGTATATTGAATATCTACCTACCAAATTTACATGACTATTCTCAGCGTTATTTTTAAAATAATTTAAGGCATCTCTATAATTGGCTTTGTGATATGTGTAATGTTTTAAGCAATTTATGAAATAGCTGGTGTTATTAATAAAATGAATTGAATAAAAAAATTTTTTTATTTAATATCTTTCAAATAATTCCCCGTTAAATAAATGAAACGCTGAAGACAGTTTACTTAAAAGTATAGGAGAAGAGGGGATGTGTTTGCACCCAACCTCTTACAGTACGAACAATGGGTATAAATTAAGTATAATTTGACTAAAGACAACATTCAACAAGATAGTGGGGCTATAGAAGAGATGCACGTATAGAATAAATTATTTTCCTCGACTCTTAGTTAATTTTTGAGATATGACGACTCTCAGCATCAGTCGGCGCTACCACCATCACTGAAAAGGGGGACTGAAAATATTATTAACATAGATGATGATTAGAGTCGTATTGAATAATGAACACGTACACAGTAGAAAATAAAATCTTTACTGGAGTGTATTTTGTATACTATGCAATTTATGTAGCAGATATTTTACCTGTTTTATTTTTTGATAGTAAAATTATTTCTCAATGGAGAAGTAGAAAGGCAAGGATTTATTTTTTTCTTTCACAGATATTCTACATAAATATTTTTTTTCTTGTTTTCAGCAAAAAAAAAAACAAATATTCCGAGAAATATTATTGATTCTTTAGTTTTTGTGTTTAATACGTCACATAATATTTCATATAAAACAAAAACGGTTGACGTTGTAAAGAATAATTCGTCCATAATCAAATTATCAATTGCCTTTGTACATTGAACAGTTTGATGATATTCTCAGGAATGCCACCGTCAAATTATGACCAAATTTATATGGGACCATACATGAGGTACCCCCAATCTATTGAAAAAAAAGAATCCTCTAAATCGGAAAACGCAGTAAAGAATTATCGCTGAACGAATATTCAAAAAGATATGACGTCGATTTGATTGCCTCTTCTGTTTTTTGGGGTATATCAAAAATAAGTAATAGAAGTTGAATATTTTTTTAATTGCATATACGCCAAAAATTAAATAGTATTTCTGGCGCAGTTCAGGGGTGACATCTGTGCTAGACACCGTCACCTCATTTATAAAGACTGTTGCATTCACTGTTTACAAATAAACTAATTTCTCAATAGATGGCGTTACACAAATAGGTTTCTTCGTTACTTCATAGATGTCAATAGTATAATTCCTTATTTTCATTGTTACACATTATTCAAATTCATAGAACTTTTAAAAAATTACATTGATAAGGAGGCATAATTGGTGAACGTTGCGCAGGAGCATAAAGTGATCACGTAAACCAGCCGATGACAGGTCGTAAGCCCTGTAGGTGCCTTAAGTTCCTGGTTCTTCTATAATATCTCAACTTCGTCTCTATTGAGATTTTAAAAAGTTTGTCAATAAAAATCATACCAGTTGATTCGTAAAGCAAACAGGTCAGCAAAGGGTATTTTGTTTTATGATTCGACCCATATTTGAACATAGTATAATACTTTACCCATATAACTATCCGATCCACATCAGCATATAATATAAAGACTGTTGAAGAATCCCATTACGTTTTATACATCCTCAGCGCCCCATCGCCACATTGAAATTACACCGAGATACTTAATGAATTTAAACACCCGCAAAGTATATAGTGGGGAAAGCGCACATTTCGACAAGAAATAAACGAAAACTTATCGACATTAGAAAATTGTTTACGGACGTAAACTCTCGGCGTTATTAAGGTATAACAGAAACAGTGATGGGCGAATGCTAGACCAAGATATCAATAGTCTTGGTATTAGAATCACAGGTGTGGTCATAGTCTATCTTGCATATCTAGTCTTTATTTTATTTTTTAAGTCACCATTACAAACTATTATAGGTACAGAATGTTATAAATATATATTACTCTTATACACAAAACACAAAAAAATGAGTCTGCAAAATTTATAATAAAAATAAGAGTGTATAATCAATATGGCACAGTTGGTAAGCCGTTCGGTTTCTGTGCAGGCGCCCTGGGTTCGATCCCCAGCAGTGGAGAAATTTATCTGAATTCATATCTCACGCTTAAAATGCCTCTCTGCGCTGGAAATTGCATCAATAAAATCACCATTTGGGCAGGTTGCAAGGAAGTACTTATTATTATATTGGAGATAATTGAAGTTTTTATCTTAAAAAAGTATATTAGGTCAGGGGACAATCAGACGGCGGAATCAAAACTATCCATCGATAATGTGGGTAAACATGGATGGTTTTAATTCCGCTGGTTGACCAGACTTGCCCCCCCCCCCCCCAGGTCCTTCATCTAATCTGTAAAGTCTGCCCCTTATGTTTGTGGTCCAAAATTGTACTTCATTAGCCTCAAAAATATGTATTGAATTATTAAATGACATGACACGATAAAAAAAATTCAGTTAAAAATTGCGAATCTTGAAGTGACTCATGCAGTTGCGTGAAATGCTACACAGCTAGACCAAGACCACGACTGCAAGACTTTTACTCATCACTATTGCAGAGACGATTCACACAAACAAAACGGTACCAAACTTTCGACTCGTGAAATAATCCGATGTGGTTCTGCTCCAAAAAGATAAGAAAAATATTTATAAAACACAACTATACAATTTGGAAAATATTCGCTCGGATAATTTATTGCTGCTCAGCAGCCTCCATGCCACATACCCTGGACCAACTTCTTTCATGCACTCATACCATTACGGCATATTCCACGATGTGGGTAAACCAGCAACAGGTGTGCAAAGGGTGTGTATACCCACATGCCAGTCTCGCCTCACCTTAAAATGCATTACATTCAGAATACGTGGTGAACCTCATTGCTGAATTATGTGAGATTTAAATATTGCCTGTTGTATTGGCCATGTGCTTCGTATGTCCCCCGAGAGTGTTGATTATGCAAGTCTTTTTTACACTCAATCAGCAATAATACTCCCATAGTACGGAGTCATTGTAGAGAGTAAGTAGTAAGTAAGAATTGTACAGAGAAACATATCGGCTTCTTGTTCGGCAACTAAACTCTTTTTAACTATTCCTATAATAATAAATAATAAATAAATTTGGACAATTTATATAGCGCTGTTTTTGTATATCTCACCTCAAGGGCGCTGAAAAATTGATTACGTTGTATCATTTTGGCTCTGGTAAGATTTGCGAAAAAGGTGCGTTTTGAGTTTTTTTCTGAAAGAAGATATATTTTCGGTTTGTCTGAGGGTGTGTGGGAGCTTATTCCATGCATTTGGTCCTGCCACAGCAAATGCACGATCACCGAAATTAGAGTTGTGTGCACCCTGTTTATTTCAACTAATTTCCCAACCATGGATGAAGAAGCTGAACGAAGTGATGATTGTCTGTCATTTATTGAAAGCGGAATACACAGTTCGGAGAGGTAAATAGGATGCTTTGGTTGTACTGTTTCCATTTTTTTACGTAGGGGAAACCATATATTAGGATTTGGGTCGATTATACTCTTCTGAAAGAGCGCACTACGTAGCGTTTGGGATGGTATTCAATCTTCTCAGAAAAATATTAATTTGGGTTTTAAAAGGACCCGGGTTGTAAAGAAGGTGGAAACATAGAATTCGGAAGATCGTTTCATAGCCGCACTGCTGTGTTAATCTGTTAGTTGTTTGAGCTGTATTTCAGGCAATTATTGCTTCTCCGGAAAGACCGGTTAGAACAGGTTGCCAAAAACTAGATGACTATGTGTTTTGACAGTGTGACCTGTCGTCATAAGTTGTAAATCAAAAAGTGAATAAATTTTCCTCACTCGGATGTTTGACAACGGGGCAAATTATCGGAAAAATAAATTAATGACTGGCAATACACATTTACAAGGAGCGAGGAAATTGAAAAAGTAATAGTGATGTATTTTGAAATGTCACGATGTTTTGACATTGTAAAGTTGTTACAAACTGTTCACAAACTGAAATTCATGAACAGTAGATATACTATTTGAACATCTCTATTCCAACAACTGGCAGAGGGCGTCCCCGCCGGAAGCTTCTAGAGCAGATGTGCGAGGACATGTACCTCCTTCACAGAGTTGAAGAGAGTCGCTGAAGATCGAGCAGAATGGAGGAACAGATGCATCGCTTTACCGCCAACCAATCCCCAAGATTAAAACCAAAAAAGAAGAAGCATTCGAAAGGTGAGTTATGGCAGGAATCAAAGTGATTGTACCAGTTATGAATGATCGCAAAATATCAAAGTTGCCATTAATAACGCAATCTTAGTGCCGACCTTGACGTACACAAGTGAAACCTGGTCATGGCAGAAGTCGCACGAAAGTAGAATATATGCAGTTGAAATGAGATCGCTAAGAAGAATTTGTAATAGATCAATAATTAATTACAAACAAAGATGAAATATAGAAACAAATCAAAATATAGACATTGATGAAATATAAAAGCATAAAATATAGATTCAGATAAAATATAAATATATAGATTTAGATAAAAACACAGATAAGTTAAAAATAGACAAAAAAGAATCTGAGAATTAGAAAAAAAAAAAATGATAAGAGGGAAAAAAATCGAATGTGGCAATAGATCGACTGCAGCTATATGAGTTGACAGCTATACCGATATAAAAGATCAACAAGTAAAACAACATTAAAAATAACAAAATCAAGACAATAAGTAATGAAACAAATAGAACACAGCTAAAATTAAGAACTAGAATTAAAAATCTACATTAAAAACTATAGTTAAAAATCTATAGAATTACAAATCTTAAAAATTAAATAACTAGAGTAAAAACTGGCAAATCAAAAAATTGGAAGATGGATTAAAAGATCTTATTTAAAAAGATGCCGAATTTGTATTGAAACTGGTGGCATGCAATTTGAACATTTAATTTGATTTTCATTTGTGTTTTGTGTGGTTTAAATCATGTACTTTCTTTTGTTTTGTCAGTTTTTTCGCTGTAGTAATTTTTATTCTTGCTTTTACTATTATTAAGGATACATTATGCTTGTTAATTTTATCCATTTGCAGTTGGTTTGTGGTTTGTACGACTTAAATTAACATTCTACATAATTTCATGCTTTGCCAGTTTTTACTCTATGTAGTTATTTTATTTTAAAGATTTGTAATTCTATAGATTTGTACGATATTTAACTACAGTTTTTAATGTAGATTTTTAATTCTAGTTTTTAATTTTAGCTGTGTTCTATTTGTTTCATTACTAATTGTCTTGATTTTGTTATTTTTAATGTTTTTTTTACTTATTAATTTATCAATTTGTAGTAGTGGTATTAATTTTTATAATTATAAAATAATAAAAGAGTTCACTTATTTACTAAAAAAGAAAAAAAAAATTCAGTGTGAACACTTGCCTTTAGATTATTTGAATGTTTTATTTAGTCAAAATAAATCCTTGTCATTTTAATAAATAAAAGCAAGTGTTTACGCCGGAAATCATAATAAATGAAATAATTTCACAATCAGCTCATTTTGAAGTAAAATAACAATATCTATTTTTTTTACTGTAAAATATGGTAATTGTTATACTATTTTGGAAATAAAAATAATTGCTCCAACTTTTGCAACAATTCGCCAGGTTGGCGTCATACTTTTTTTTCACTGTGAACAATCAAAGTTGGGTAATATTTTTTTTTAAATTCATAACCCGGGACATAAATATTTTTTTCGCGCCAAAAAAAAAAAGTTTTATTATTATTTTTGATTGTGATTAACAGCTGAGTTATTCAAGATTGTAAAACAAAAATTTAAATTCCAAAATATTGAAATTTGTAAATATGGCACTGGAAAAACCAATCTAAGGCGGAGATTTTCGGGCACTTTGTAAAAGTGGCAATATCTCGAAAACTAAGGCACTTTTACTAAGGTCATATTTGTATATTCTGGCGAGTCATGAGTTGGTATAACAGCCCTTAAAAGGAATACGTTGACTTATGGGACACCCTGTATAACAACAATGAATAAATAAAACAAGTTTTTATACACAAACCCTCTTTATATCTACATAAAATTTCTTTAGATCGATAATATCCGTATGTCTCTGCTCAGGCAACAGTTCGTTAAACCACTTAACGCCAAGATACGTATAGTGGTTTTGTGCGTAGGCCGTTCTTTTTTTTTGGTATATTTAGTATCACATTAAATCTATGAGTGGCTCTTATACAATCCGAAGCATGTACTCTATCGACGAAATACTCCCTGTAGATCTGCTTCAATGCATTTCCCTTATATATAGCATGCAGTGATGGGACATTTGCCTCGGTAAAGAGGCTAGTCGTAGGGTAGTCTCTGGGTTTATTTAAAATTATTTTTAAGATACTCCGCTGGATGATATAAAGGGGTTCGAGGTTAGTTTTATAAGCACCACCCCACGCTATAATCTCATATTGCATGACAGATTGAGCAAGTGCAAAATATATATTTTTCATCGCAGCAATGTCCAAGAAAGTCCTCAATCGATAGAATACATAAAATAATTTCCTCATTTTACCAATCGTATTACTTATTTGCTCTTTCCACTTATTTTCTCTGTCAACATTAATACCCAAATATTTTATGATTTATTAATATTTGACATAGTACCTGTTAGTTGCCCGAGAAGCTATATTAAATTCGTTTCGTTTATTCGTTTTATTCGCTTTTGGGACAAGGATTTAATTTAATCAATTTAGCAGATATTATTAATTTATAAACAATCATTTATTGTATTCAGTGATACATCAGGCCTTTATTGGTATACTACGTTACATCATCAGACGACACGTAATCGTTTCTTAATAATAACGACATACAATTTGTCCCCTTTATATTTATGCGTCGTAAAATCTTCCACGTGGACAAACGAGTTGGGTGTTAAGAGTGTTTTATCTCGCGGGCTATAAATCAAATGTTGGGAATATGTAGGTACCAATATAACAAGATGGAGTTATGACCACACCTAACTTACCTCACATGATTCATGGGTTCAGAATGTTCAGATATTCATACATCTCGAATAACTCAAAGATTGTTTTCTTGTCTACGTCAAAAGTTTTGATCACATTGACGAGGAAATACCGAGAGCATTTAGAGAAGTCTTTAAGAAAATACCTACCTCGACGAATTTCATCGGTAGAAGTATCGATTTATAAGCACCAGAGTTTAGAAAATATATTTTTTTTATTTCATCTCAGAAAGCTAAAGCTTTAAGTTATGTATTTTACATCATCTACATCAACAAGTATTGTAAAAATTGAATTTAGTGACGATATCGTTTCATACAATTCGTATGGCAGTGGTCTATACACAATATCTAAGGTGACTCAAAAGTTAAAAGTTACTTAATCTCCAAACATACATGCATACCATCAAGCTGTTTTCATATTCTGGGTAAGAAGAAAGGACTGAACTCTCCATAATATCGTATCTTGACATACATAAATTAATTTAACTTTTTGATCGTCAGTTCTTGATGGAATTCCATTTAGATTAATTAATATTTTTAATAAATAAAAATAAAAAACTTGTTTAAAATCAATCCCACTATTTACTATGACTACAACCGGTTTCATGCTAAGCACATTTTCAAGTAGTCAATTCTCTACTTGAAAATGTGCTTAGCACGAAATCGGTTGTAGATTGTAGTCATAATAAATAGTGGAATGGATTTAAAACAAGTTTTTTTTATTTTTATTTATTAAAAATATTAATTAACATACATAAATTAGAATGAAATCAAGTTATTTAGTCTTTATTGTTTAAAAATAAAAACACCACAAAATTTAATTATTTTTTTTTACCCCAATTATGTACGTTGAATAGAAATGGTTGTAAAGTGGGGATGAGTACGCCTAATGGGCGGAGACATGCGCAAAGGCCTGGTCATTCTTAGGAGAAATAGAGAGTAGTTTAATGTTATTTTCTATTATGTTTTTGATCTCATGGATCTCATGTGTTACATGCAACTAGTATATTTTATTCGATTCACCGCCTACTGACGGCGCGCCGTTAGTAACATTGCAGTCCGGCTAATTGAACTGCTTGCTACAAATATTTGGCAGATTTAGTCAAATTGCGATGTTTATTTGACCGGAGTGTCCGTTGGGCACAAATATATGTATTATAATATAAATAATATTACGTTAGTTTGCCCAAGTGACGCTCTAAATCACGCCCAGCGAACAATATACGGTTAATAATCTCACTTGCGATAATTTACATCGACTGCTAAAATGACGGTGCAGCTAAATTACTCGATCTGTGGGAATTGCATATAAACAGTTAAATTATTACGCGAAACATGACGCGGCGACCGCCGCATTATTATAGCGTCGTCGGCGTCGCTCTGCAAATCCTACCGTGCCGAAGAGACTCGTGAATTTAAACAAGAGGATTTTCATTGTGTTTATTTACGACCGAAACCCGCTGCGGTACAGAGCCATTCAATTATGTTTTGATGTTATTTATACTTCTTCTTTTTCTATTGTGTCAGCCTGTCTGCGACCAGAATTAAACATACGACCCCCCACCCACCTTTTTATTCCATTTATTTATTTATTTATTTGGAAAACAAACAGGATATAAGTAAAGAGTACAATATGATAATATAAAAAGTATGATTAGTTCATTGCATCCCAATAGTGTGTTTTCATAATTATAGTACACTACTTACTTACTTAACGTGTCCGGACATACATATAGGCGTATCCACTCCAATACATTGCAGCATAAATTGCCTCGTCACTTGTCACAACCAAGTCTTCCTCGTTACATCTCTGTACCATGTTTCGGCAGACAAGAAGATGCTTATAATCTTGTGCCTTCCCGCAATCGCAGGATCTTTCTCTTTATTTTGTTTTTTTTTTTAATTGTAATTTTATTGTTTATTTCAAATGTTTGTCTTTTTTGTGTTGATTTATTTTTTTCACATTTTTTGTTTTGATTGATTTTTATTTTTTTATTATGTAAGTAGGTTTTTCCTTTTTTATTGAGTTTATTATTGTTTTCTTTTCTGTTATTTTGTTATGAATATTTATTTATTTATTTAAAGGACAACATACAGCATATAATAAATTATATAAAATAAATATGATTTGATTAATAATAAAGCCAATTACAGGTTGTCGCTGAAGTTATTGTAGTATATTAAGATAGGTTAGTTAGGAATGGTTACATATTATGGTGAGAAATTGTGTGAATCATGTGTGAAATTGTATATATAAATGTGTGCAGTATATTAAGTGTTGAGTTTGATTATGAGGATGAAATTTTAAGTGTGATATATTTGTTTAAATGTGGTGGCGCTAAGTAAGAATATGTCGATCTCTTGGAAATGCCTATTGTATGTATGTATAACAGATTATGATGTACATTGTTGCATGTTGAGCATAGTTGGTGTGTTGAGTGGTAAGACGGAAAAGAGGAGTGTGTCTAGTTCTACGGGTAGGGATGTTGAAAGATATATGTATAATTTAAGAGAGCAGGAGAATCAATCGATATATGTAACTGGTGATAGTATTGAACTTTGTCTTGAGAAAATTCAATTTGATTGGGAATTAATTGCTATCTGGCTTAATAAAAATAAATTAAAATTGAATGTATCCAAGAGTTAATTTATGATTATTGGTAAACAGATACTTAATGACACTAAGTACACACTTAAGATTCATGATGAGGAAATTGAGGAGGTTGAAGACATAAAATACTTGGGAGTATTAATTGATAATAAATTGAGATTTGACAAGCACATATTATGTATTACGAAGAAAATCGCGAAGAAGGTTGGATTTCTAGGAAGGATAAGAAATAAACTTGATTTAAAAACATCTAAATTAGTGTATAATAGCATTGTTGTTCCGCACATTAACTACTGCTCAAGTGTATTATTTATGAGCAATGTAGGTGAAAATAAAAAACTACAGATAATACAAAACAGAGCAATGAGGACAATATTAAAATGCAATAGATTTACCCGTATTGAATATATGCTTGAGCAGTTGACAGTGAAACAACAAATAATTCTGAATGTGCTAATTTTAATTTACAAATAAAAAAATTGACTTTTACCACCTTATTTACAAAAAAATATTATGTACAATTTTGAAGTTCACGCATACCCGACGAGAAGTAGGCTGGACTTTAGACTGGCGCAGACAAACCTGGCAGGTACACAAAATAGTGTGTACTACAAAGGCTTACAACTTTATAATGATTTGCCTGAATGTGTAAAGGAGGCGTCTAGTCTTGCCGCTTTTCGTCGCTTAGGTGCTGAATACATAAAACAAAAGTTTTTTTAAAAATCGTGTGTTTCTATTGTTTATATATTATGTTCTAAGACTATAATATCTGTTTTGCTTGTTTTGATACTATATTATTATTATTATTATTTATTTTCATGTTCTTTGATGTCTTCTATTGTGGTAGTGTGTTTTCCTTTTTTTACTTTGTGTTTTATTGTTATTGATAGATACGTGTCTTTTTTGAGTGTTCATTTAGTCATCCGATGTTGATTTGTTTATTTTTATTGTTTGTTTTTATTTTCGTTTATACTAGATGTAAGAAATTGTATTTTTTTTTACATCTAAATAAAATATATACAATACAATACAATATGAATACATGTAGGATCGTTAAAGATTTTTTAAACGTTAACAGGGTTGTTAGGTAGTATAGAGACCTCCTCAGAGCCTAATCCTTTGATATGTTAAGTATCTGGATGGGTGAACTATTCCCAATTGAAAGCTTGATGATGCGTTTGTTGCATTTTATTTTGCTCTTTTAAATAAATTACAATTTACGCATTGATCTGCTAATTCTTTTTAGGAAGTGTATAATGGTAATAATAATAATTGAGTGTTATTATTTGTAGTGCTTAATTATTATTAATATCATTAGTAAATCGGCCAGCGCCGCAATAAATTATAATATTGTGGAGAAGCATCATATCAGATACAGTACGTCTGTTTTCGAGTGAATCAATGCAATAGTAAATCCTTGCCTCACGATACGACATACATCATCAAGAAATGCTTTTCGATTAGGTAAGGTGTTTAATAAATATATTTTGTATCCTTTCGATACGGTTTATGTGTGTTGCATATGTGTTGTATTTTTACAAATGTTTGTAAAGGGCAGCTTATGCTGGAAATCATTAAATATATAAATAGCACTCTTGGTACGTAATCGCCAGGACATTCTGTCCTAGGTCGTAAAGGTATCGATGCTGTCCCTCTAAAGTTCCCTTTGAATGCTTTTAATTCAATATACATTATAAAAAAAAAAATAGAAAATGTAAGATAAAAAAATATACATCGGAATTTTTGATGCTCCCTACTTACCGACTCCTCACAAACCATAGACGTTTGGTGCACTTTTCAAAATAATATTTAGTAAAGGTTTGCAACTCTGTACATTATATATGGTGCCTGGTCTCTGTCTCCATCGACTGTCGCATCATCAGATCATGATGTGACAGGGTCCGGCGTCGTTGAGCGATGCCCAGAAATAGTCTCGACTGAGAACAACGAAGAGACACATGTACCTACATACTTGATTATTATTGTCAATACTATTTATATAAACATGTGTGTGTGCGAATGGATCGCCGATGCGCAAATTGTCTCGGGAATTTATGGAAGCATCCGACAGACGAAACGGAATAATGATGGTAAGAAGACGTGCAACGACACACGATGCACACTGAAATGTGTGCACTACAACTAGGGCATGTATGTAATCTCGGTATACCGAGATATCGCACCAATTATGCAAGATTTAAATTAGAATTCATTATTTTTCGTTCATTTGACACAAGTCTACTTCACCAATTTTAAATCCCGAGTACAATGTATAACTCCGAAATTGGACACAAATTCAGCGCAAAATCCTAAAGCAAATGCATTCTAAATACTACAATAATACATCCTTACACTACCAACTTTGTAATCGCATAGCACAATAATGAACCTTGTTTCTTTACAATATACTTAATAACAACATACCTACTTAGCTCCGATCTAATATCAAATATCTGACAGGCTATGTATGCCTACCCAGAAGGATCGGACTAGGTTGGGCAGCCTTTGGGAAACTTAAACATGTCCTAAAAAACAGAGATATTCCCACATATCTGAAAAGAAAAGTGTTAGAAACATGTATCCTGCCTGTGCTTACGTATGGTCTGGAAACTATTACGCTAACTGCGAGGACCATACATAAGCTAAAATGCACTCAGAGATCCATGGAAAGGCAAATGATAGGCGTAAATCTAAGAGACAAAATTAGAAATGAAGAAATCACACGCCAGACAAAAGTTGTTGATGTCATGGATCGAGTTGCAACACTTAAATGGCAATGGGCAGGTCATGTTGCCAGACAGGGTACGGACAGATGGGCACCCAGGATTCTAAATTGAAGACCATGGGATATGAAAAGGAGAATAGGCCGGCCCCAGAAAAGGTGGGCCGATGATATTGTCCCTGTCGCTGGAAGCAGATAGGTTCAAAAAGCCCAAAAAAAAGACGAGTGGAAGCTTTTAAAAGAGGCCTACATCCAGCAATGGAGAGATGGCTGAGAAAGAAGAAGATGTTTGCCTTGCCATGTGGGATTTTTGTGTGTACGGTTGTTTTGTTATGATTGATATTATGTGTATTCTGTATTAAGCGTGTACCAAATCTTAAATAAATAAAAAAAACATACATTTCAATGTTCCAATCCGTCGTACCAGACATACTCCTCTGTTTTATATATAAAAATTTAATACTAATGCAGCACTGAATTCTATCTTAAATAGATCTATGTCAGCCTAGATATTATTTATTTATTTTATATTTGGGAAGTAAACAGCTCATTTACAGTTTTGATTATACAATTTACATGACATAGTCAGAGCCAATAAAAGCATTCCATCAATAATAAGTTAACAACAATAACAAAAGACAGTTCATACAAAGAAATCAACAAACAAAGAGAAAAAAATGATAATTAAGAAATTAAAATTATGTATGGGACTAATAACAGATAATGAGGGATGATATTATACGAAAATAACAATGATCTGTACATTTTTTGATTCTATGGAGACATTTAAAGTCAACTCAAAGAAATTCTTAACATAATATATCTCACACACACACATACACATTGCTATTCAATTTTATCCACACAAGAAATGAGGACACAGAAAAATAATGTAAAATGAAGAATAATGTAATTAATTAAAAGCAGGAAAGTTAACACATTGAGTTGGTTTGGCCGCTCGAAAAGAATGTGTGAAGAACGCCTGACGAAGAAAATATCCAACCAGTCAACCACCAAGCTGATATCTAGAATTGCAGTTCTAAATATGTATCAAATGTTATCTTAGATAAGTAAATGTATTATTATCCTGTCCAAATGCCTTCGTTCAATTGACAGTGAGTGCATCGCATCATCTGGCCAACGTCTGACAGCTAGTGATGATCAAAAGTATTGCTAGACTGAAATTTAACACTGCAACACCGAGACAAGGCTTGCAAAATCACGGGTCTTCAAATAGTTTATGTATTACAAGTCAAGCAAAATTGTATAAACCTGGATACGCCAGAGATCAAAGACAACTGACTATCAATCTAACCAATGAAATTTTTTTATTTGAAACTATGAAATTAACTTCTTATTTTCAAAATTTCTGTGAGAACATCTCATATAGATCAGCAATTAGGTTCACCTCACATTCCGTTTTTGGCAAGACAAGACAGGTGGTATACACACGTGTGTTGTGCTTACTTATAAGGCAAAGTAAACCCTCACACCTGTCGCTAGTTACTCCACATTGTGGGATATGCCGTGACGGTATGATGAATGAATAATTTTCGAAACTGTAATATTTATTGATGTTTTTGGTCACGTTGAATTGTAATTAGGTACTGATCTCCAAACATTTTTTGTTCACGCAAGATCCAGACCAAGACCAAGATGATACCGAGTATACGAGATCAAGATCAAGACGCAGAGTCGGTATTTTAAGTTTATTCTATAGATACTACCACGGGAATTGCTCAGAAGAACTTGCATCTTTGGTCCTTCCTCCACCCACTTGCTTCACTCAATCGCAGCACCCATTCACAGTGGACCTTCAACATATACGAACAAGTGGCTTCTCGAACTCCTTTATTAATACAGCAGCCCGACTGTGGAACGATCTTCCGAATTCTGTGTTACCACCTTCGTACAACCCGGGTCTTTTTAAAATCCGAATTAATAAACTCTTTTCTAGATTGCAAACCCCTCCCGACGCTACGTAGTGCGCTTCTTCGGAAGAGTAAAATGGACCCAAATCCTAATAGCTGGCGTCCCCTACGTAGACATGTTAAAAAAAAAGACCGGAGATGAATTTTTTTTTCAGAATAAAGTATTTTAAAATAAGAACACATACCAGCAGTTTTCAATCCATTGTTTCATGAATATGTTCCGATAAGCCAAAACGGTCGTGAAAGACAAAAACAAATACTTTGTGGATTAATGTGTTCATCTGCATCCCTCTCACCGTAAACGAGCGACAACAAACACTTCGGTCAGCCACCACATCCATGATTGGCAAGTTAACTGAAATAAATAGAGTCAACACTACATCCATAGGTGATCGTGCTTTTGCTGTGGCTGGACCAGCCTCGTGGAATAGACTACCACCTCAACTGAGGCGAATCGACAACTTGGCACTATTCAGGAAACACCTGATAACTCACTTCTTCCGCGAGTCTTACAAAAACCTGTAATACATATATTCAAAGCGCCCTTGAGGTGAGGTTATCACAAAAACGGCGCTGTAAAAATCATCCCAATATATTATTATTATCAACTTTTTTTTATTCTTAGAAAATATATATGTCATTATATGACTATATATTCTTAATAATTAATTCCCTAAACCTTCTATGTGCTATATACTGGATTCGCTCATCACTACTGACAGCGGAATCTGATGAACTGGACACATTAAATAAAACACAACAGTTCATTAAGTAATACACCGCACACATTCAGTGTGCACACTTTATTATCTTTAGTTCGTTAGAAACAGTGGGGCTCTTCAACAGCGGTTCCCAAAAGGTCTTCCGAAGAAGGGTGACAGACTTTGTTTTATTTATTGAAAAAGAACATACAGCAAATTCAGTACACAGGACAAGTACAAACATGCAACTACACAACAAATAAGTCAAAAACGTCTGAAAGTATTACCAGTAAAATACAACTTGAAAAGGAAACTGCTTCATCATCAATACAAACTGTTTCGTGCTGTAGAAGAAGGAATTCGGAAGGTGGGGGGTATCAGGAAGAGTCCGTCAGACTACTCAGAATGATGGAGGAACGAAGTCAAAATGTATAGTTTGAATTTTCTATTGGATACCAGCTACGCACTCCTCCACTCGCTCCGCATATGGGGACTGAAAACGGCCCCTTCACAGAACGCTGGTAAGAATGACAATGAATGCATGGCACGAAGAGTAGCTCTAGAAGCTCCTCTAGACTCGTGGTCTCGACACAATGGTGCAAAAAATAACAATCAACGTCGGTGAAAATAATTTTCACAGACATAGATTGTCGCGAGATAACTTCAAGCCTGTGATTGTGTAAAATGGGCATCGGAAAGTTGACCAAAGACACTGGAATTTCTATTTTTTTTTCAGCAGATAGAAGGGCACTTTAACCATGGCAAAACAATCTGAATGCTGAAAAGTTATTTTTCGAGACCACTAAATCCGCATGCACAATGGGACCTTGAAGAGCCCATTTTTTATTGGATGAGTTGAGGAGGTCGGTGTCATGAAAGAAGGAAGCAATATTTTCGCATGCTCTGTATATTATAAAAGGATGCTGATCATAATTCGAGCCGCAAGTGGGAAGTCTGATAATTAGGGCGTATTGGTATGTGACATTGTTTTTTAATGTAGCATTATATTATGCACTAGACCGGATGCCACTCCAGGGGGGCAAGTCTGGTTCAATCGGCGAAATCAAAACCACCGTGATTACCCATAATTATTATATGGAGTTCTACAATATCTTTAGATGTCATAGAACTCCATACTATAATTATATCCATGATATGGGTAATCACTGGGGTTTTGATTTCGCCGGTCGAACCAGAGTTGCCCCCCAGATCTCTGCATTCAATTATTGTCGTACGTCAAACCTAATTAAAGTGGTAAAATAAGATGTATCGCTTTAGTCTGTGAACATTATTATTTTTTCCGAAAAAAAAAAGATTTTATTGATTCTGAATGTAGTCGTTCTTTTTGAGTCACTTAAGAGTAAATAAATTAGAGTTCCATAGCCAAAACAAGATAAATCAATCGGTTCCATAGCCAGAAAAGATAGATCATTTAGAGTTACATTGCCAAAAAAGTTGATCAATTAGGGTTCCACAGCCAAAAAAATATATCAATCGGTTTACTAGCCAGAAAAGATAGATCATTTAGAGTTACATTGCCAAAAAAGTTGATCAATTAAGGTTTCACAGCCAAAAAAATATATCAATCGGTTTCATAGCCAGAAACGGTAGATAAGGTAGATCAATTGGGATTCCTTTGCAAAAAAAGTAATTCAATTAAGTTTCCACAGCCAAAAATAGATAATCAATCGGTTCCATAGCCAGAAAAGGTAGATCAATTAGGGTTCCACTGCCTAAAAAAATATCAATCGGATTCATAGCCAAAGGTTGATCAATTAGGGTTCCATACCCAAAAACATTGGGGACTGCTGCACTATACAACATAATACAGAAAATGAAACGAGAGTTTGACGTGTGATGGACAAACAGGAAGCGAATACCACACGACCGGCAGCAACAGCAATACAAGTCGCGTCAACGCATGAATGCCGAATGTGTCACGCGGTTTTACGTGGCGAGTGAAAAAAAACTTGGCAACCACAGCCGAGCAGAGCGCTCTCCCTGCAGAAGAATGCAATTGAGAAAAATATCCAAGAAATGTCGGGAAAGTTAGTTGCAAAAAGACTCGCACGCGGTTCACTCAAATAATTGATAATTTATTGAAATAAAAATAACTCTCGAAAACTTAAATTTATTTGTGTTATATGAGATATTTGCAACTCAGTAGACAAATGAAGATTTTTAACTTTTTTTAACTTTTCTACGGACAATTCTTGGTAGAACTCCATTTCAAATAATAAATAAATTTGGAATGGTAAAATAAAACCAAAGTTTTCAGTTCTACTAATTTAATGACACTGACTAGTTTCATCCAGTTGGTGGGTTTTTATATAATATCTGGTTAAGGGGTTTGCAAAATTTTTCCCGCGGCCAAACTCTCCACTGCAAATTCGATCCCACTACGATCCAATTCGCTAAAACCTTCCTTTGAAACGGAGAATAATGCGGTAGGTAGGTATGTTTTAATCTTAATGGTCGTTATTTGAAAGTAAGAAGACAGCAGGTAGGTAATTTCTAAAGGAAATTATGAAATTGGGATCGGATTCGAGTTTTAAAAATACGGCTATTACTCATCATCATCATCCTTAGCGCCACAACCCTTGATGGGTCTTAGCTGCATCCAAGAATCTACTTCATGCTGCTCTATAGTTGGTCACTAGAAATCCGTGAAGGAGGGTTCGGGTGAATCACCAGGGGGCAAGTCCAGTCAGACGGCGAAATGAAAACCGTCCATGTTTACCCATATCTTAAGATGGTGTAGAACTCCATGAGATAATTATATCCATGATATGGGTAAACAAAGTGTTGATTCCGGCGGTTGACCAGACTTGCCACCCTGGTGTGGTGAATACTCATTTTGAATCGTCAACACGAGTATTAAGGGGATCGGATTGTCGGTACTTGATCTAATAAATGATAATAAAGTGAATCAAATATAGATATTTAAAATTGTGATGGACTGACGGGACACTGCAACGCATGCCGGGTATTAGCTAGATAGTAAAAATAGGTAAAAGTTCTGCACCACGACACAAGTAAGTCTTATTCAGAACATATTGTATGCCCGATTAACAAATGCTCCGCAGCTCTCGAAATTCGCCACGTACAAAAGTGGGTCGGAATAAAGAGATTCCTTGTTTTGTGCGACCAACGGGGCGGAGCGGCAGGAAATTCGGCGGCAAATGACGTGAGTATCTGGAGTGAAGTAATGAAAAAAAAAAGAATCAACACATTGAAAAATGCACGAGTACACACAAATAAATATACGTAGGCGCCGATTCTAAAATGGAACAATGTCAATTTCGTTACGTACATTTTTAATATTTTTTTACTCCTTACATTTCGTATGGTTTATAAGATTATAAGCCGGTTGCAGTCCTAAAGCTAAGCTAAGTTAGTTAAGCTTAGCTCGCATAGCTGAGGTTGTTTTTCATACATGTGTGCAAACCGCAAACTAATATGAAAATATCCTCAGCTATGCGAGCAAAGCTAAAATAACTTGCTTTTGGTCTGCAACCCGACTTCAAGCCTCGATTCCAGCACCAGTTCATCGCCTCTAGTTTCGTCTTGTTTTTTTTTTATTTCTTTATTTAATGAGCGTTACACAATTTTAAAATTTAGTATAAATTCTCCTAAAAAAAATTAGAACATCATTTTTTACAAATTCTAATTTTTGAATGAGGAAATCCCCGCAAATAGAGTCATTCGCCATAGACTAGACGGTGTGAGGCGTAGAGGGAGACCCAAGTTGAGACGGATGAACTGCGTCCAGAGAGAACCGGACTCTTTGGGTGTGATCAATTGGAGACATGGAGCCGCTGACATATCGGAATGGCGAAGACGTCTTTTGGAGGCCAGGTCACACGAATGTGGAGCCGATGATGATGATGATGATGACAAATTCATTTTAATACTTCATAACTATACATACGTCGTAGAGGAGAAAGTCTTTTTTCAGCTTATCGATGGAAACGATGTCACATAAACGAACTACACTGGTTGAAGTGTCCTGAGCGATTTGACTACAAAATTTGTTTGACGGTGATTAATGCTTTGAATAACCTGGCACCACAATACATTCAAGAGCTGTGTCAGAGATTTTTTTTTTTTTTTTTATTTAATAACATGTAACCATAGAGCAAATTGGAAAAGTACTGCCTCAGAACAGACTAGTCTAGTGATGCAGTAGATTTCCAAATGGGAACAATTGTACATTATTGTGACAAAGTAATTATTCATAATTTGACTGGTTTCCATCGCGATGCTTTATTTGACCATCTACGTTCGAATCCATCAAGAATAAAGAGCCCCAAACTTCAATCAGAACTCACTGGAGCAAGTATTCAACCGACGGAGCTGCTACATGGCCAAAAACAATAAACTCTGGCGAGCAGCGATGATGAATCAGGGGGAGAATTCCTCTAGTACATTCGACCGCCGCTCGGACTGACATTACTGTCTGAGCCGTGAGTGATGGTCGCTCGGTCCAACACCAACTGTCGCACATTAATCATACCAAGATCGTAACACGTGATGTATGTATGAAAACATTACGCATACTTTTATTGGACACGTTGTTGGTCTGTGCCGGTTTACAGAGAAGTTTAATATTGTTTGAAATGCACGCGAGCGAAGTACATAGTTGCAAAATATATCTGCAACTTCATGAACTCTCCGATATAAGGATTATATCTGATCTCATGCTCCTCTATAAGATTATACGGAGATAGTTATTTTAGTAATTATGATTATTGATTGATTAATTTATATAATATTTATAAGAAGGATTATTGCGTGTTCAAAAAGGTAAAATTAAAACTCATCTCTCTATAATAGATACACTACAAACAATTGGGTGCAACTGATAATTCGTGCAAATAAAATATTGTACTCACTCTGATGTATGTTTATTTAGAACAATGTTTTACATAGTATTTATTAAATTAAGATTAAATTATTATATTTAATTCACACGTAATAAGAATGTGGAGGAAAGTACGCGATACGTCTAGACCGGGCGACTGAAGAAATTCCGAATGTTGAGAGTAGAAGGGGATCATTGTTTGAGGTTGGTAGCCATGCTATAAAGTTAAGGATGTGCGGACATCGTAGGGATGTTCCGCTACAAGATCTAATCAATAACTACTTTAGCTCCTCATACCTCGTTAGTCACATACATTACCATATTACAACAAGGAATACCCGCCAAAGTATATCATTCCGATGTTAGATATCCAACACTAATTATTATCTGTATAACTCACTGAAGATGAATAAAATTTATCCGTTGGGCAATGATTATGGTTATCTGAGAGATGTTTTCTTCGATTCTATTAAGCACTATAAGCAAAACATTATTAAAACACTTAAATACAATTTGTAATTATCTGGTTTGGATATTTATATATAGGTACACAATTTAAAAGGAAGTAAAGAAGTTGAAATTCAATTATGATATTGACCTTATTTTTTTTTCGTTATAGAGGTACATGGATAGGTTTTTCCTTATTTGCTAATTTTATTATTGTTTTCATTTCTGTAATTATGTTCTTTCAATATGTGCTTTTTTATGTTTGTTTGTAAAGGTAATTTCTTATGACGTAAATGATTAAATAAATAAAAAAAATAAATAGCTAAACTGTTTTACTATGATGAAACTAGCAATGGGCTATCATGTATATAGTTAAATAAGACCCTATATCAACAATAGGTATAATTTGGAATACAATTACAACGATATTTTGAATATTACACAATATTGTCCGCCTAATATTATAAAATCAGGGGGGCAAGTCTGATCCAACCGGCGAAATGAAAACCCTCGTGATTACCCATATCATGGATATTATAATTATCATATGGAGTACTATGACATCTAAATATATTATAGAACTCCATATAATAATTATATCCATGATATGGGTTATCGTGAGGGTTTCGATTTCGCCGGTTGAACCAGACTTGCCCCCCAGAAAATACAACATCACAATAGTAATGCCTGAAGATTTTAATATTGTGTGGCTGCACATCTCTATGGCCACAAAACGCCGTGATGCGTATTGGCGCCGAGCCCGCTCTCCTTCATTCAGACTTTACCAGCCCAGCTCGCAGGACGTTTGCCGTGAACGCTTCCTCCACATCGATCCGCGCGTATTAAATATTTGAATAATCTTTAAATAATGTACACTAATTAGTCACAATAAATTATGTATTCCGTAAGTGATCTTTCATTATAAATAATCAGTTGCTACCCAAGTATATCTATTGGTAAGGAAGTATTTTATATATTTTATGAACACGCAAATATATCCTTCCGATATATTCTATTTTATTCCATTCTAATATAACTAATTAATTAATATATTTCATCTAAATTCATCCTGCCAAAATTGTTTAAAATTAACAGCTAAATTGCACGCGAGCGACATAGTTGTAAAATGAACTAGTGAAACTGTTTTGCTAAGATGAAACTATCTATAGACTATTATTATATAATGTATAGCAGATCCTTCATCAACAATACAATTAAGTGTCCCCAAGCTACAATCAGACGTGGTAATATTCCGAGTTGGAAAAACAAGGGAACTCTTAAAGAGGGTTTTAAAACAAAGATCCAAATGGATAGTCCATAACACTAGGAATCCGGGTCTGCTTGTTACTATCGCCGAAGGAAGGCAAACTATCGAGATCGCCCTAGAGACAGTTACATGGACCGTGTGATCAGTGAAGTCGCTATAGCAGAAATCAATGGATGAAGGGTCTGGCGGATAACAGAGATGTGTGAAGGGATATGTGAAGTGCTTGATACAAACCAATTTTAGGATTGTGTAGAAAATATCAGGTAATGGGTACTAATGTTAGGTATAGGATAAGTGGACTGAATAAAAAGTGATCTCACCGATGCGATGCTTCCATGATTTGACAATGGCTATGAAGGGACACACGGAAATGTTTCTACAGATTGTATCCCGGAAGAAGAAAGAGCTATAAAATCTGCCACCACCCAATTCTCAAATATATTAGTAAAACGAGTCGGTTGTGGCCAACGCTATACTCCTCACTACCAAGTTACTCCGCAAGCATTCAAATTTTGTGTGGAAAATTTTCAACATTTTTATGAAATGAGTTCGTTTAATATTTTTTTATTTAAATATTTTATTATGAAAATTTGATATTTCTTCAATGCCATTTTATGAAAGTGATGTGCCTTTATACCAATTTGAAAATAAAAATTTCAAATTTAAAAGTTTCCTCAGCTTGGGGTCACTTTAAAATATTTGACGTTTAAAAAAAATATAATATAATCTTGAAAATTGCGAATTCATAACTCCCCCTTGGGGTAGTGAGGAGTATAAATTATAAATAGTAACGTCAGTAAAATGGAATATTTTTATTATTGCATATGCGCAAACATTGGATTTTTTTCCCTGTCGGGAGTCAAAGGTATTTTTTAACAGATTTTTAATTATCTCAATAGAGACGAAGTTGGAATATTTACTGTAGGAGAACCGGGAAATCAAGGCACCTACAGGGCTTACGACCTGTCATCGGCTGGTTTACGTGATCACTTTATGCGCTTGTGCAACGTCAGTAAAATGAGTCATATTATAATCCTTCCAAATGTGTCATATTACACAGGTCCGACGTTGTGGATGCGCCTGTCGTATTTAATCCTGGAAAACGGACAGTACCATCAGGATAACTATCTCCAGCACTTGGCATGGCTCACGGGAATCGTGTACATACATGGGGTGGCGTTGAGAATTGCGGTGCATTGCAATTATTAGGACGGCGCATTAGGGGTCATACGATACGCGGGACCAATTTGACTTGCGGCCAAATAATGAACGAATGCAAAGATACAGACTCAGGTTACCGGATGACATTAAATGAAGCTGCTGCGACAAAGATGTCATTAGTCATTACAATGCAAACAACTAAAGATAACAATATATCAATCAATCTATTATTTGTGCACTTTGTATGACTCCCAATACATTATCAGCTCTATTTTCATTCACTAGCGATGTTTATTACCCCATTTTTCTGATATTCACTGATCCAACTGTCGCTTTGTTCAAGAGAATTTATTACATAGCCAAGGTTTACAAGGGCCTTAATATTTTTTGTTAATTCATGTCTCTTTTGCAGATTTTCACTGTGGTAGTATGAACTGACGACTGGGTAAAATAACTAATCCGAATTAGGGATGGGATAACAACAAAGACTGATCGGTGTCCCATCCCAAATGCGAATTAGTTTATTTTATTTAGCGAATTAGTTATATAACACAAGAGAAAATAATTAGTTTTATTACACCAGTGAATACAATCAGTTTTATTACACCAATGAATATAATTAATTTTACTACACAAGTGAATAGAATCAGTTTTATTACACCAGTGAATATAAAAAGTTTTATTACACCAATGAATATAATTAATTTTACTACCCCAGTGAATATAATTAGTTTTATTACCCCAGTGAATATAATTAGTTTTATTACCCTTGTGAATATAATTAGTTTTATTACACCAGTGAATATAATGAGTTTTATAACACCAGTGAATATAATTAGTTTTATTATACCAGTGAATATAATTAGTTTTATAACACCAGTGAATATAATTAGTTTTATTACACCAGTGAATACAATCAGTTTTATTACACCAGTGAATACAATCAGTTTAATTACACCAGTGAATAGAATATGTTTTATTACCCCAGTGAATATAATTAGTTTTATTACACCAGTGAATATAATTAGTTTTATTACACCAGTGAATATAATTAGTTTTATAACACCAGTGAATATAAAAAGTTCTATTACACCAATGAATATAATTAGTTTTATAACACCAGTGAATATAATAAGTTTTATTACACCAGTGAATAGAATTAGTTTTTATCACACCAGTCAGTTCAAGTTATGGATGTACTTAAGGTAATGGATGAAAGCATTGATAAAATTTTTGAAGCTGCGTGGGAGGATCGCCGCCATGTTGGATGAAACATAATTCATCCTGACCATGGATGTACTTGTTTTCTATAACGTAGTAATGGTTTTATTTACTCCAGTTTACACCAATCTTGTCCTTCATTTACTAAAATAAAATATATGAAGAGAAAATGCACTTTTTTTAAATCTCCCTGCAACTTCAATAATTATATGAACAATCCATTGGTTAGTGTACATTCATGTGTAGTAAAATGGAATAAATTGCCTCTTGACATACGTGGAGCTCAGAGCATAGACACCTTCGGTAAACTTCTTAAGACTGCCTTGTTTCGTAGAGCCAACAAATAAGCTACAGCGCCCTTGGAGTGATCTTGTATCACTAAACGGCGCATTATAAATTATGATTATTATTATTAGTTTAGTCCATCCAAGGTGGCCGCTAGAGGGTTTCCTCACAGCCCCTATTGGCTTCAAAGGTCAGTATACAAATTGGTACCAACATTCCATCCAAGTACATACATGGTTTATATCTACTGATACCATTGTTGAAAGTTTTAAATACCACGAGAGAGCTTGTTTTAATCGGTTCTGGGACTTTGAGACAGGGTAAATTTGGAGAATCAGTTAAAATTCTACCTGCGGCTGGTTCTGCTTCAAGTTGCAGATTGGCGTATTGCAAACATAATATTATTACAATGTGTAAAATAATGGTATTTTCACACAACGAATATCTTTAGGTTCTTAAAACAATAGAACTATGTAATAATAAATCAATAAAAACCTGGTCGATTTATATTTTTGCAATAAACCGATTGGTCACGGGTGAAATGCGGTTAGGGCGATAAGAGAGAGCGCGCGCGTTTATTGCCGCAAAAGTCATTATCGGCTACCTGCAAGACGTGCAATCTCAGATTTAACAATATTCGCACCTCGTAAAATAAATCACTTTATATATGTCGTAAAAATACACTTAAACGAGAAAATAGCGAAATATTTTTCTCGGCATACATGTTTTTAATATCTAATCAAAAATTGAATCTTTACAGAAATTATATTATGGTGACCTCTTGTCTAACTGGACTACTGGAGGTTCATTATAGGAACGACAAATTAAATTTCCACATAAAAAAATTTGCAGTACCATATACTTGAGATCTTTAAAGATGGGAAAGAAAAAAAGGGTGGTTTTAAAATAAGTGTCGGCCTTCGTGGCTCAGTTGGTTGGGTATCTGACTGCTGATCCTAGGGTCCCGGGTTAGATTCCCGGTGGAGACACAGTTTTTGATTGTGTTTTCAGTCTAAATCTGTGAGATCGTAAATCGATAGAATGTGGCAACTTGTTATTGGGTGCGTGTTAAATTAATATTTGACATAGTGCTTGTTAGTTGCCCGATAAATACAAAAACAAAATAAAATTTATATTTGTAACTCTTATGTGAAAACATATTATTGGATTAATAATAATAATAATAAACATTTCTTTGCACCCTGCGCAAGTGGTGAGTCTATTGCCGTATGGCAATTTCTTCCAACTAACCAGTGTTTCCAGCCCAGAGACGCAACATTTGGGTGACAAATGAATTTAAATAAATTTCTCCTCTACTGGGAATCGAACCCAGGACGCCCGCGCAGAAACCGAACGGCTTACTAACTGTGCCACGGTGGTCGGCTAATCGGCAAAGAACTAATCATACTTCTTATAATATCATATGATATTCTTTACTTCTAACATTTTATCCTGTTTACTATCCTGTTTAATAAAATAAAATATATCAGGATAAATATATAAAAATAGGGGTTGTGGCCAAATCCAAACTCTTTACGACGTTGTCTTTTTATAATAAGTCATATTTAAAATCATTTCCCATGGTCCATGCGTGCAGAAATTGTATGTGCTTATATATAAAAGCAAATGGATTGTGGCCATCACTTTAAGATTTTACACCGCTTAAACTCAATTAAATTTCAAACTACTTTTCATACTACGGTTAAAAAAAATTATGTGTGACAATATTATGTAGGTTTATAAACGATTGCTTATTCCTTCACTAATTTACATTCTTGGCCAACGGCGGGACATAAAAGCTAGTTTAAAATAATAATAAAACATACCTTCCCTAGAAGAAACACTCGCAGAGAAAGTTTTGCCAATAAAATATGTACCATAGGAGAAGTTGACTGGCAGAAGTTAAACACTCATAGAACACTTACCTGGAAAAAGAAGAGAAAAATATGGTTATAATAATATTAATACAAATTTCGTTAATCTGTAGCACAAGCATTCATGCTTTGCTTAGGGAATGCATATGTACTTGTCACAAGGACATATTCGTTCTTTAAAAAAATAGAATCAACAACCAGGTTGAAATAGCGTCTTTGAAGGTATCTTGTAAAGCTGAACATATTATGACAAATTATAATTGTGATAACAAAAAATGAGATGATGAAAAAATCGCTCCAGCATTTCATTCACGCCCGTCACTCCAATTCATGGTGTTGCATTAATCGCAGTTCAAACAATCCAGTTCAAACCCTCGGAGCAAAACTTCCGGGGAAATCAAAACCATTTGACCTGAATTCTACGGGCGATCGAAACACCAAATCATTTACACCAAAAGAAAGGGAAGAGGTTAAAGGAAGAAATAACAATTAATTCATCAAGCCTCGGAAATATAAATTCCAACATTTAATTTACATAAATTTAAATGCGTTCAGACATTATTTACATTATAAACGGGTATCGGAAAACAAAAAAATAATAAAATTGTTTCAGGGAAAAATAAACAAAGAATAATTTTATTAATAATAATAATGATGATTATGATTGGAATGTTGGATCAAAGAAAATGGATACCGAAAAATAATTCCAAAGGGAATGAAATGATAAAAGGGAGAGAGGAAAAAAAGACACAGAAATGATAATTAAACAAATTAGCAAAGATGAAAATTTCAGATTTATGGATTCGAAGATTTTCAACTCCATTTAAAATATTAAGAAGATTTTTTGGACGAAACGGTTTCTATCCCTACCAACGTAAACGTATAAAGTAAAAGTATTGCTACTTCGCCAGAAGAAACAAAAAGGCAATATATAAATATTAGCCACCAATATGATAGCCACTGATTTTGAAAATAAAAATTGCAAATTTTTATTACATTTCATATAATAATAATAAAACTGGGATAGTTCTCTTTCTCATCGGGCCTGGCTCATAATTGACCATTCTTCAAGAAGATCAAGACACTGAATTCAAGACAGAGAAATAAAAACTAAATCAAGCAATCGAAGAAAGTAAAGTCGAGACGAAGAAAACAATATGAAAAGTTAAAACGCTTCCATCGGACGGAGATAGATGGCCCACAAATAAAACTGAGAATGAGCGAGAAAAAGAGAGAGAGGCACTTCAACTCCAGGGGTAAAGTGGATTCTAAAACGAGTGGCGATCATAAAAATTGATGGACATGTCGGAGATCGACAAGTCCTTGAAGTCGAAAATAATCCAAAAGTGCGCATCGGCCACCTCAAAACAACCTTATAACAAAAGGTAAAACCCCCAAAGAATGTAATAGCAAAATGATCGTAAAAGGCATAGGAACTTTTGACGCAGCGCCGGGAATTGAGAGGGGCATTACGGGTTCAACGTTCGTTCTGGGGACCGAGACATGAATCATGGACACTTGAAAAACTAAAGTAGGTACGCTACGCTATGTCTGTTTGAGTTTAATGTATCCGCACATCGACTGAAATAAAAGCTCGAGTCAATAATTAAAATTCCTCATTCGAGACTATGATTCCTAATGAATCAAACCACTCCAGAAGGAAATGTAATGAATAATGACTGCTCATAATATGTACAAACATGTGTTTTCTTAATACCCATACTCCTCTTATTCGCAGAGTCGGATCAGCAATCATTTCTTAGAAAAACCGGTAGCCGAAAAACGACAATTTCGTTGTTGAATCTATGGCAGTCCAATTTGCATTGCGAATCTTCTATTCACAATCGTTGATTGTTTGTTTTATTATTCAATAACATCTCATCCAACGGTGGACGTTCAGTGTCAGGAACATTGACATTAAAGCCAAACAAAAATATTTAGGATATATACATAAAATGAGACAAAATTAATCAATTATATACAGGCCGATTACAGTCCATGCATGCAGAAGGAGCAGATGGTTTCTTTTATTGGTTTTGCAGTGATTTCTGGATACGAAATACGACAATCCACTAAGGCAATGCTTGTATCAGAGTGCCATGATTTTTAAAGTTGTTTAGGGTTAAATTCTTGTCTAGTATTGTAAATAAGCATAAATGCTTATTCTATAGATAAACGAAATCGGTCGTGGCAGGATTCGATCTCGCGACCACTGGATTACAAACCCACGCGCGCTATCCGCTCCGCCACCACCACCATCACCCACACTTATGAACAGTTATTATAAATCGAGGACAAGACAGACGAGTGGCTCACCGTCAAGCTTGACGGTGAGCTTTCAGTGTGAGTAGACGTGTGTCGCGCGCGTGCTTTTCGTTAAGTCCTTGAAAATGCCTGGTGATATTCAGGCGAAACGTCGGAAGACAAATGGTCTTAGTCAAGACCTACTGACACGGGAAAACCGAGATAAAAATATTATAACATATTGCACCCGTGAAAACATCAAATATAACATATATATATATATATATATATATATATATATATATATATATATATATATATATATATATATATATATATATATATATATATATATATATATATATATATATATATATATATATATATATATATATATATATATATATATATATATATATATATATATATATATATATATATATATATATATATATATATATATATATATATATATATATATATATTGTATTGGTGTATTGGCGTGTGATGCGGCGTGTGGGAGGGGTGGCGGTGTGAGCATGAGTAACCGTCGATTCGCGCTCTGTTGTTAGTGGTGGTGTGGTGAGGGTGTCTCCCCTGCGTTCGGTTGAAACGTCGGCAATATATATATATATATATATATATATATATATATATATATATATATATATATATATATATATATATATATATATATATATATATATATATATATATATATATATATATATATATATATATATATATATATATATATATATATATATATATATATATATATATATATATATATATATATATATATATATATATATATATATATATATATATATATATATATATATATATATATATATAAACCAAAAGACATATTGAACAGATGAAAATTAGATCATAGAAACCATCAACATCTTTACATTTAAAAAAATATGAAATTATCCAAAAATATAACATTTACTTGAAGCACCTCGTAGTATCTTGCATCAATTAACGGCGCTTTAAAAATTATAATTACGATTTTGGAATAGTGCTTCCACTCTTTTCTAATATCATTCGTCAAAGCAATATATGATAGTTTTTGTCACGAAATACTGAAGGTGAAAGGCAATTAATATCCTTCTATTTTACATGCTGAATCTCCTGTTCTAATTGTGTGTATTAGAGCGAGAGTGATTCGTAGATGACTGTTATTATTATTTTGTATTTTGGTTTATTGATGGAATGCTTATATTGGCTCTGTAATTGTATCATGTTTAAATTGAAATACCAAAATGTAAATGAGCAGTTAGCTTCCCTAAATGAAATCAAATGAATGCAAATTCATCTTGTATGAAAACGAACGACCACTAATTGAACGCTATGTTCGAAACAGAACACTCAAAAAATCAAACTAAATTTGTTACTAGAAAATATACCATAATGAGATCTAGATTGTCCGGAGCGGCGCGACGGCCCAACCCCTTCCGTTGCACATAATCGACATTCGATGGCGCGAAATTGCGATAGAGCCGTCAAAGGCGGATCAGGAAACAAGGGGGAAAGGAGGTTTTAGCGGTTCGAAAATGTAAAATGGCCGCACGATTGGGCGTAGACGACAAAACGAACCATTACGCTTTTTAAAAAGCAGCGTATTATAACGGAAGTTCACCTCCACAGAGTCACCCCCGCGGGCGTAACTTTTAAGTGCTCTCGGGTCAAAAGAATGAATTTTTATTCGTTTCGGAATTAGGAGAAGGCTTCGTTGGCAAACGAACTGTAGTACTTCCGGATGGAAATATGATTTTTTTTATTAAATAAAAAACTATTAACATCAAACAATTAAATTGATGGTTCCTTTCCATCTTCGCTTTTAGAATTTGGTTGTTCATATGTATTCTATTCTCAAGCGAAGTTTATTATAATAAAGATTCATTCTTTATTCTTTAAATTAATTGAAGCTTTATAGTTGGTTCGTTTTTTTTTTAATTGCCCAGGTGCCTAATAATAAATAAAATAAAAACTTAATTAAAGTTTGGTGAATGTAACGCATTTCTAATTTCGTTATGATCAACTAACGAAAAATGACTTAGGGGTACCTCAAGGCTCTGCTGTAGGTCCTCTATTCTGCGCATTTCCAAAAAAGGTATTTTATTCATTGTCATCCATCATTTATGCTCGGTTCAACTAAAAATAATCCAGTTCTGTGCGTTATGCCCGGAAAATCTACAAAACCTCTCAGACACAATAACGAGAGCAGTAAGATAATGTGGTAAATCTCATTTGAACCAAAGGGTTCGGTCGGAGAAATTACATTGTTGAAATTTATGTGAGAGCTCTCGGCATAAAGAGACGACGAGCACGGTAAAGGGTCACATAAATTTCATTTTAAAAATGACATTTTCGGATGTTGGAATTATTCAAGATCACACAATGGGTAGCTCTCTCTCTTTCTCTCTGCATACTTTCATACAGGATCGGCGACAAGGGGATGAGCAGACGGCAGACGAAAAAATCATAACAGGATTAAGCTTAGCGTCCACATACATAGGCGCATCGGACGCATCGGATTTTAGTTTCCTAGCAACGACGTCGTTATTGCCGACGATCCGATGCGCACTCATGAATGTCTATATAATAATATATTTAAAATCCGTCTGATGCACTGCGTCCGCTGCGCTTATGTGGACCATTAAACGTCAGATATATATTTTATTTGGCTTCTAAAAATAAGACAAAATGGATGGTTAATCGTGTTTTATATAAATTTAAAAAAAATAAAGATTCGTGATGACTTCGTGGAAATTAGTTAAGTGTTATAATTAAAAAATGCTTCACCAAAACTTAATATCAATTTAAAAGTAGATGATGAGTAGATGTAGAACAAGCACATTGGAAATAAAGTTGAAATTAAAAAAATGTCAACTATAAGGCCGCACAGGAACTGAGAGACATAAAATTCTGAACAACGCTTTAGACTTACTGGAGCTGGTAAATCTTATAAATATCCATATACTAAGGAGGTCAGTTCGTGTGAACAATTTATTTCATGTTCCCTATTGCAAAACTAACTTTAGACTCCATGTTACTATACCATGTGTTACGAATGTACAAAATTCGTGTTACGCGACCTACAACAGTGATAGCATTTTCTCTTATTTTCTTCCTCTTCTCCTTCCCTCATTTATTTCATTACTTCAATATTTTTCACTCTTCTAGTCCCTATCCTATTTTGCTGTTTTCAGCAAATTTAGTCATTGCTACTTTGTATTTTTTAAATTTGATTTATAATATGTGAAATAATATTATTGGATACACGGATTTTAATATACTTCCCATGTCATAATGTTTATATACTTTTTTGTACACCTGTTTTTTTTTTCCTTTTTAAGGAGCCATATACACCTAAACACCCCAAATTCAAATCAAATTTCTTAAATACATGTAACAGTATGTTCCTAAAAAAATACCTTAAGTATTTTCAACATTTCTCTAGTGAATGTTAGTCACTAACTTTTAAAATTCAGCATTAATTCTCCTAAACTAATTATTTAAAATATCCTTTTTTTAACATTTTTTTTTTAAATTACTCCATAACTATGTATCGTAAAGAAATAAATCTTGTTTATGCTTAAAGAGTGCATAAAATCGATGTGAATGACCGACATTTTTCTCAATTCAAGTCAGATTTGTTCTTAAATTGCAAAAAATTAACAAAATTTGGGGTTTCCGATATTTGAATCACATATAAACCATTTTTAACGCACGCGACAGTTAACGCGTAACTTCATAGTGTATTAGGCGGTTTTAATATATCATGTTTTCAGGCACTAGGTTTATTTTATTTTATTTTATTTTGGGAAACAAAACAGCTGTTACATATTTAACATAATAAAAAAAATAATAATCAGGAAAGTAAGCCAATTACATTGTTCCACAGATTAATATACATAATAAAGACAATTCAGTACAAAGTCAAAGACAAAAGTGTGGTGTAAGTGTACAATTGTGATGTGTGTGTGTGTGTGTGTGTATTTTATGAAGCGAGGGTGGGACATGAAGAAAGGTAGGAGAGGAGGAAAGGGTTAATATAGTATTGGACATACCAAAAATTATACAATTTGGTACATAAAGTATTCATTATAATATTGATGATAGTTGTTTTTTTAATGATTGTAGGCTATTGTTAAAAATATCTGGCTTATGATTAAGGTTATTGTACATATTGCAGCTGCGGTTAATAAAAGTGTTGTTTGCATAGTTTGTTCTTGAGTATTTAGTGTAAAAGAGGAGGTTCTGGTGGTTTTGTCTGGCGGGGTAGTTGAATGGGATTTGTCCTATGAGATACGGACTATCTATTTGGTTGTTGAGTAATTTATATAGGAAACATATATCAGTTATACCCCTTCTTTTGTTGAGTGGTAACATTTGGTGATGTTTTAAAGATTCCTCATATCTGATACCAAATCGAGGTGTTTGATGAATTTTTTTTTAATTCTTTCTATGTTATTTATGTGCAACTTATAATGAGGATTCCATACAGTGGTTGCGAATTCCACGTGACTTCGAACATATGCGTTAAATAAAATTTTTAGAGAGTCAATATTCTTAAATGGTTTGGTCACCCTTAGGACAAAGCCTAAACCCTTGTAGCTTCTACCAATAACATTATTAATGTGGGAAATAAAGTTAAGCTTATCGTCCACAATTACTCCCAGGTCTTTTGCCTCGGATTTACGGGAGAGACTGGAGTCATTGATTTTGTAAATTAATTGGATGGGAGTTTTTATTCTTTTAAATGTTACAATGAAGCATTTTCCGGTGTTAAGGTAAAGATGGTTTTTTTTACAGTATTAGGTGAGATTGTCAATGTCATTTTGTAGTTGTAGGCAGTCTTGAGTTGATCGAATAGTTTTAAATAATTTAGTGTCGTCAGCAAATAGAATTATAGCGTTAGCGTTATATGTCCCCGAAATAAATAGATAAGAGCAATGAGGTTTTTAACTGAACCTATAAATGCAAAATAGTCAAAAAGGATGCATGATATATATAAAAAAGAAACTGTAAAAACAGATTTTGGTTTATTACAAAATTTGGCTTTTTGCCCGGTGCAATATTTATTTTATGTAAACCGATGTATTACAGCATCTTTATGAGCGGTGATAGCCCAGCGGTAAGTTCGTCGCCTAACATGTGTGAGGTCGACGGTTCGAATCCGGGCGGGGCACGCACCTCTGGATTTTTAAAAAATCTATGTTCGGATTTATATCACTAGCTATGTGTAGCCATGATCCAATTTGTCTGGTTCCCCTTTCTAAAGGTTACGAAGGTCAGATGGCAATCGCTTCAATGTAATAACCAGACTCGCCAATTCCAGGATCATGGTCAAAGCGTACCCCGATAGAAACGTGACAAAGGTGTTAAGGGGGAAGATGTATAACAGCATTTTTATAAGCGTTGGCAACCATCATATGGGGCTCATCCTTGTCCCTTGTGAGGTTGTAGAATCACCCACAACTCCACAAACTTGGAGAAATGGCTGTCCGTATGAGTAACAAAATATATTTATTATTGAACATGAAGGTGTAATGAGAAAAATCCGCTCGAGGATGATGATACGAGTATAAAAAATAACGGACCGACACGAATTGAACTATTGGACCAATAAAGGAAGGTAAAAACGGCGCTATTCCACCCTCACAACCTCATCAACAAAACCTCACTTAAGAATAGATAAGTGGGAGGGGCTATGATGGGTTTGAGCGTCGGCAGTTCGATATACCAAATATTAATAATAATAATTCCATAGAAGAATGTACAAAGCCTCAATCGCGGTCAATCTTATTCTCCCGTCTCGACCCCCGCCCCTCTTAGAACTTTTCTCCTTTCAAAGAAACAGAAACCTTTGATCTTACCACCGGACAAACACAAAGGCCGCTTTGGTAAATTAATAGACTGATAAGTAAATATGGGACTACTATGGTAGTTACCACGGAATTGTATGGAGTAGAGGCTGTTTTACTTTCTTTAGTGTATCTAAACTAAACTGCAAAAAAAAACGAATGGATTGTGGTCAACAATCTACTGCATAAGTTGTTATACTTATTTACATAATCTTTTTATGAAGTGCATTTCGATGGAACACATGTTTTAGCCAAAATTTCAACTCAATTTTACGAAATATTATGAAACAGAAATATAATAATAAATACAATTTATAAAGCGTCGTTTAGTGATACGAGATCACTCCAAGGGCGCTGTAGCTTATTTGTTGGCTCTATGAAACAAGGAAGTCTACCGAAGGTGTTAATGCTCTGAGCTCCACGTATGTCAAGGGGCACTTTATTCCATTTTAAAGGCCAGTTCAGACTGAAACCGCGATCATAGTGAGCCGCCTTATTTACTCTGTCCAATTCTTTCAGAGTTGGAACTCTGTGTGATCCATCATAATACCCGAAAATATTATGAATTTATACATACATACATACATACATACCATCACGCCATGTCCCTTACGGGGTAGGCAGAGAGAACCGAACGCCATATCTTTCTATCCTGGCACACATTCATCGCCTCGTCAACATTCATGCACATTATGAATTAATTTTTGCGACAAATGACAAGTTAAAATGCCAAATGACTATTCCTTCCGTCGGCATAGTGGTAGGGAGTTTTGACAGATATAATAAATGATAATGAATTAACTTTTGTATTTGGAAAACTAATCATCTCTCAATCAATATACGCACGATAACAATACGAAGTTGATTGAACTAATGCTTTGGACTATGAAACAAAATATCATAGTGGCCCAAACGTGAAAAAAGTCACAACGATATCTCATTTTACTAAGTTGAGTTTGTCGATCGACAATTCTTGATAGAACTCCATTGTACGTTGATATGACATATTGTATTGTATTTATTAGATTATTGACGCGTTTCGTGCAAAGCACATCGTCAGAATAATTTAGCATCAGAATAATAGAACTATAACCAAGTATTTTTATATTTTTATAACATATCAACGAATATCTCATTTAAAATTTTTTTTTTATTACAAATTATCAACTCTGAATCATGCTGTGATTGTATTCTGAAAGTTTCATCACAATGTATCTGCGTGTGTGTACTGTGTACTATGTGATATGCACGGCGTGCTTATTCTACTTTATCGATTATAGGACTTAGGTACTTATTCGTTTCTTTTCAAATTTTGCAAATTTGTATATCTAATACTCGCTTAGACCCCGCAAGTTTTTTAAGGATATCTGAATAGTGCATCTCAATTTTTTTAACTGTCAAATATTTCAAAGCGACCCCAATCTCGGGAAACTACAAATTTGATATAAAAATGCTAAAAATCACATTATTTTCATATAATGGCACGGAAGAATTGAACCCATCACACGTATAAGGGTGTATATGACAAAAAAAAATATTGAGAAAAACACATTTTTTTGATAAAAAAGTTAATACATTTGCATGCCTAACCGCTAAATTTCATAGACAAAAAAAGTGTTTTGGGTTGCCATTATAAGGGATTAATAAAATAATTTTACGGTGTCCTGTGATATAGAACCTTTTTCTGTTAAAAAAGTTGTTTTTGACCAAATGTATGATATAGACCCTTATACGGGTGATGGGTTCAATTATCAAGTTTTCATAGTAAAATATATAAATCAAAAATAATTAAACTCATTTCATGAAAATGCTGAAATATTTCCATACAAATTTTGAATATTTTGTGGAGCGACTTGGTATTGAAAAGTATAGCGTTGGCCACAACCCAATCGTTTATCTTTTACTTTGATGGTTGACCTGTATAAGAATGTACAAAACGTAGCCGGATCTGGTTTCATCGATAGGAGTCTCAAAAATGACTGTGGAAAAATGGATCGAAGCTATTCAAAATTCAATCATAGCGCTGTTTGAGCTTTGAACTCAACTCAACGATACAGCGGCACACCGCGGTAACGACTTTGAGCGCATAAAGGATCCGCGCGATCAAAAGATAGTCGAGCTTTAATGGAGTTTATAAAAGAAAGGAATTGTGTTAAAGAGTTCATTACGCTACTCTCTGAGAGTATAACTAACGTTGTTATATTATCGTACAGTCAATAATGAAGGGGAGATATAAGCAACCGGGAACGAAAATCGTATAGTTAAAAAAAACAGAGTTTACACAAATCAAATTAAAAACGAATCAACTTAAGGATATAAGGATACTCAACTTATCTAATAATTCTATTAATTGAGAGATATTCCTTCTGCGTTCTTAAATTCCCCACCTTTTCTCATCATTGCTGTAAGCAGTTTGTATAAAACGTTGACCTGGGAGGCAAGTCTGGTTCGACCGGCGAAATCAAAACCCTAGTGATTACCCATATCATGGATATAATTATCGTATGGAGTTCTATGACATCTAAATATATTATAGAACTGACCCCCTGACATGACATAAGAAGAAGTTTGTATACATTAGTCTTTTTTTGTCCAAAACTATGAAAAATGGAGTTATATATTCATATTTTACAGCTGCTATCCTCAGGACAAATGAAATTCATATTTTTACTCTGCACTACTATGGAATAGTTAAGAGCCATGATTTCACAATTCTTAAGCGTACTTTTTACATCAATTTCTCGATGGGCATCATATAGCGAGTGCATACTTTGAGTATGCCGTAATCCGAATGCCGTACACGAATATGAAAATTTGTGTACTCTGTACAGTCCAAAATAAAAGGTCGATGAGCTTAGAGCTGATTAATTTGGTTGATTTGATTAATTTAAACAACGGTTCATTTATCTCTATGATTTCATCTGTTAAAACTTAAAAAATACTCTCACGGTCGGTAAATTCGAGATTTTCTTATATTGTTTGAATTTTTGATACAATGGACATACACTTTTCAAAAGAGCATTCAGGGATAGTCATCCTTTAAAGAAAAAAATGTACACTTGCTATAAAGCAGAAAGTTTAGTGTTGGCCATAGCCCATTCGTTTCTTGATGATTTCGATGAAATCTTTTAAATTGCTTAAAGGTTCTGGAGTATATAATTTTTGTCCGATATGTAACGTAAAAAAGGATCATACACTATTTTATCCAATTTACTTCGCGTTCCGTGCAAGAGATTTATGGGAACTCTTCGTGTATGTGAACATGTGTGTTCATAAATAAAATGCACAAGTTTTACTCGGTCGACTGGTTATCAAAATATTACAGGTCCGCAGTGCCAGATAACTTCAGAACATGCGTAAAAATGAGGAACGAGACACGTAGGATATGCCATCGGCATGACTTCGTCCTCTTGAACCGCCGACGAAAATCCCATTCATGGCTTATCTCCGTCTGCGGCGCAACAACGGCTCGTAAGAAACCCTTTATTTTTTGAAAACGTCACATTATGATAATGGCAAACGACCCCGGTTTTTTGACGTACGACGGTCGTTCTGAAATGTAACAAACGACATAGCGCGATAGCATTTCCACACAGCTAATAATATTCACCGAGTTAGAAAATATTCCTATCTACCTTACCTATCCTTTACGTTAGTTTTTTATGCGACGTTTAATCCCTGGTTTACACCAGTTGAGTGTTAAGTCAAGTGGCAAGTCGACAATGACCGTTTACACGTCAGAAAGTCAAGTGTCTTCCGTCAAGATGACATCGACAAGATGAACGAACGACATCGCATATACATATGCCATAGACTCGTCTGAACTTGTCAACCAAGTAGGTTTGTTTTGTTTTGTTTGTTTGTATCCATGTTCCAGGTAGAATGGTTCGCAGACCTCAATTACTTCATGTTCCAACAAGTAGAACAAATATCGGGGGAAATGCCACAATTACACGCATATGCAGCCAATATAACAATACATTCTCAGCTGAGATAGACATATTCAACGCGAAATATTATAGATTAAGACATAATGTTCTGAAGGTGATGCGCAACCAATATCCCTCTATCCTGTCCTTCTAGTATCTCTTCTCTCCTTTCCCTTCCCTTCCCTCGTTGTTTTATATATGTGTGCATGTATATGTGTGTTAATGAATGTTTTTAGCTTGTTAATTGTTATTTGTTTTTATATTATGTTCATGGAATGCTTTTTTGGCTCTAATACTGTAAAAATAATATTGTATTATAAAACTGTAAATAAGCTGTAGCTACCCAAAGAAAATAAATAAATTAAAAATGATTATGCGCTGTGCTTGCGTTAGTCTCCTTCTACTCATACACATTAAATATACTTGTGGGTTGGTTGCTTTCTGCATAACTACACTCATTTACTGTTTACACACGCCAAGTGGCAAGTCAAGTGCGGCGTGGGAGATGAGAGGTTGCGCGAGATCGTCACTTGCCGAAACGATAGAAAGCTATTTCAAGATAACTTGCAAGCCAAGTTGACTCGCTACTGTACGAGCTGTTTACACTACTGTTATCTACTTGACTAAACCGATGTAAACGAAGCAAAAGGGACGGTACTTAAGTGGTGGCACCTATGTATGTCATTTATAAGAAGCGATATCGGTTCCCGACAATATTTTCCGAAACGAATATCCGACTATAAAAGATTTTATATATTTAAGCGATATTTTATTCCTGACGCCGATCGTACAGTTAAAAGCTGAATAATGTAGGCGCTCTCAAAAACTTCAGATACCTAACGTCATTTTTATTCAAGTCCGAGTAAAATATTTTCGTTTATCAACAGGTCTTTGAAAATAAAAAGGGCATGAATCGGTAGCTGGAAATGTAAAACAATAAACTAAAGTAACTGGTAGCCTGTTGGGAATCAAATCCAAGATGGCCAACAAGTAAAACAAGTCAATTAACTACAGAGATTTACTTGCTCCAGTTATCTCGAAGAAAAATAACAAAGCATTCAAAGTATTCTGTCTTGATTAGACATCTCTCAATGATTTATTTGTTTCCAGAGATGTTGGTCACATCTAATATCTAAATCGATGACATTCAATAAGCGTGAATCTCCTATTCACATTATGTCATATTCTGATTCTCTTCAGAATACGAAAACGTCTAAATCAACGGGCTACCGTGGATAAAATGATTTTATCCGCACGGTGTGACATAATGAGTCCCGTATAAACGCATTCAACTTTTTGACATTTCTCATATACTAAAATAAAGACGAATCAGAATAGGAAATATTATTGTGGTTTTCACTATGGTGCCGAAATTTCTAATTTATAGCTACATTTCATGTTATGTTAACAACTAGCGAGACGAACTAGCGAATAAAAATTAACTAATAAGACTAACTTTAAATTATTGATAATTTGTTACTCGTTCTGAGAAGAAGAAGAATAAGTCACTTTGTAACGATCGTATGGAATAACTCATTCTTGGTTCAAGCAAATTTGACTATAATAAATAAAATTGTCTTAAATATGTCTCAATAAGTATAATAACAAAGTTGCTTTCAACTACAAAACATTGTTCTGCTCTCGCTACGGTCGATTCGTTGAGTAGCTAAGCGGGCCGACAAAAAATATATTCATTCAAATATGACAAAAGTTAATAATGGTTCGATTTTCCACACGAAATCACCGAATAATAACATCTCCGAGAGAGGGTCTCTGAAACCAATGTATCAAAAAGACGTTTAATAACAATATGAATATCTCCGCATTCAAGACGTGGAGCTGAGCGGGTAAAGAAATGGACAGAAAATGATATTATTTTTATTATTATAGACCTTGTCTTGCTCTCCCCATTCGCGTAATCTCATTTCGGTCCAATAAATAATGTATGGTAACATTTCCCGTTTAATATGCATGGATCCGTGATGCCCGAACAGGAGTAGTAACCCCATCACAAGTCAATAAGGAACGAACAAATAAGACAGAATGATATCAATACAGAATGTGAGAGTGAGTTGGGTATTGACGTAAAGGATATATTCATAAAATATAATGAGGAGCTATCGTAATGTTGGGTTGTCAAACACTTTTCGTATTAATATTGATGACAGACAGGAGTTAAAATTGTTATAACACAAATCCCAAAAATTACATTATTTTAACTAAGCAATCGAAAGAAAAAATGAAAGTATACCGGATGAGTTATTTATTACTTTAATAACCGTTTATATAGGTGTGAATGCTATTGGGATTGTTTTTAAATTAAGAATATAATGCATCAGAAAGTTGCGTTTTAAGTGCGTGTTCAAATTACTTCCCAATAACATATATCACTTTATAAGATATTGCAATTTGATAATCAGTTAATTAGTAGAAATATAAATAATAATTGAGAGATAAAGGGTTTCATAGTAAAAGAGGACTTACATGATTTACATCTATTTTCGGTTTAAATAAGTCACAATATCATACTAGATAAATTTACAGATGTTCGCGATGTTTGGGTCGATATTAATTTTATGCTAATTGTTAAAGAATTGATACTGCAATCGCCTCATCGGTTGATGCGAGAATGGTGAACCGCGCTGCATATTCGGTTCAGGAACTGATGTCCTTCGGCCATCTTCGTTAATATGAATGAGATGCGAGACTATCCGACGAATGACGTTTTCATTGCGGTGTAGGTATAGCCTAGCCACACGGTCTTGCTATTTTCAAAAAATGGACCGGTTTCAATGGACCGGTGGCAGAGCGGTTGTGCGTTGGTCTATCTATCTAGTAGAGACCCGAGTACGAATAATCAACCATTTCTTCCATTTACATTACAAAATTTTAGGGAATCATTAGATGATGGTATGGACACGTCATAAGGCGACCAGATGACAATATGATACGCAGAGCGATAGACATCCAAGTGCAGGCCAGAAGACCAGGCAGACCGATAAAAACGTGGCGACACTCCACCATCAGAATGAAAACGAGGAGGACCGTCCCCATATAATGGAAAGAAATGACCAGGGTGAAAAATAAGGAGGGGATTATTAAGATGTATATATATTTGTATAAAGAACAAGAAGGTGAATAGAACATAACCTTGCGTGACTCCTACATATATGAAATGTATATCGATCATGAATGTATATTATTTTATATTGCTTCTCGGGCAACTAACAGGTACTATGTCAAATATTAATTTAACACGCACCCAATAACAAGATGCCACATTCTAGTTGCCAGACTGAAAACACAATTAATAACTGTGTCTCCATAAAATGTACGCTCTAATAAGGATATGGTTTCGCTCATAACAATCTGGCTTCCACTACAAACACAATCACGAAACATATAAAATAAAATTTCATTCTAAATCCAATCCGTTTACAATACGAAATAATGAATTTTCTGCTACGCGTAATATTACAAACGAAATGAAATACATTTGAAATGAAACGAAAAGAGATGAATAACTTTTAACTGGGAAAATTTCTTAATTGACATCAGTACAAATAATTAAATGCCGATTTTATCCCATAGATATTTTGCGTACTAAATGAAAAATGTTTAATTTACATTCCCTCCACGTTCACGACTCCATTAGGTGAATTTTTTTTTTCTTTTATAACAATTGTTTATTCTTTACTCTATGTACCTATTTGTCTGTGTTGTAAATGTTGTAGCTGCGCTCCTAAATAGATGGAATTTGCATATCCTCAACAGTTCTCGAAGATTTGCGAACTACAGGACATCGCCGTTCGTACAAACCAATTGAGTACTTTCATACATGCGTCAACCGTCTGACTGAATACAGTGTTGCGTTTATCGTAGTTTAATTTAATTATTTTTCCTTCTTATCCTTCTGATAAATAATCCTTTTAAATAAACATATTGTACCCCCAAAATGTTGTTGTTCGTGGTGTGCCTATATTGCTATTTTTATCATATGTTTAATAAATGACCTATTAACTACGACTGCAACTCGGTGTCGCGACGGTGAACACACGTGGATACTCCATGTATACACTCGAGTGCCTTGTGTCTAGTGTCATCGTTATTAGTTTTCCTCTGAGAACTGCCGCCCGCAAAAAATGGGCACATTGGATGCACACCACCAGATCACATTGTGAATCAAACGATCTCAATGATGGATCTTCCTCGATTACCATCCAGAAGAATAATAAAGATATCTTGGTTGGGGCAAAGGCGCAAGACAAAAACAAAGAAATGGCTCCAAGGTATGCTATGCATATGTAACATCGTTCCAAGATATTTTATCTCGTCGTATGCATATTATAAGTACAAATTGATCGATTCGCGATAGTCGAGGCCGCGTGACGAGAACTCGTCTATTCAGAGGGAAGAAAAGGCAATCCGGTTGACAAACAGTAGAAAGCGGCGGGGGTTGTTCGAGAACAAGTTTCGCCGTCGTAAAATTCGCAAAGTTCCATCCCAAACGGACGGAATGAATCAGATAAGGCGGTTAATTGAATTGTTTCCACAATTCCTATCGGAATTAATGTTTTCGGTTGTCTCAGTCCACCAATGTTCATTATACTTTATATATTATCTGCGGGGGGACGGACCGGATTTAGCTCTAAGCCGTCGGTAGGCTTGGCAGACCGAGGGCGCCAGGAAGCCCACGCTGAGCCACCAAACACGTGGATGAAGTAAACAAATTAACTTGCTAAAATATCTTAATAAAGATATTTTAGGGGATAATTTTTGAGTGCCGAAAGGGGTATAGAAAGTAGGTAAATTTTTCTCCACAATTTTATTTTATTTCGTTTCAACAGCTAAGTCATAAATTGCTTAAAAACATTACACATACCTATCAAAACCAAAAACATAAATATCTTTGTCAAGTACATAATTGTATGAAAATGCCGTTTGACCGCATCAACATTTGTGATGTTAAGGAAATGTGTTTGTGAAGTCTTATAATTAATGTAGGTAATAATTGATCATTCAGTCGGGACACCTCACGGAAGTCGGACGTGTAATATCATGCTCCCCTATTATTTAATTTTGTTACGTAGAACAAAAAGATGGATAATGCAAGAAGGATTCGTGGATTGATCATGAATCCTTTTACAATACTTAATAATTTATTTATTTATTTATTCATACATATACATAATTGACAAATAATATTCTTAACCGCAATGCCCCACTAGGTAAAAAAAACCTGTGCCGGGGCTAAAGCATTTGCTCAAAGCATAAATTAATTTAGATAATGTACAACAAAATTGTTTTTGTTTTTTTTATACATGTACTCGTAAACTACAGTTTAACACAAATTACGCCTGACAACAATACTTTTAAACTAACGACCGCAGTTTTAGTAAACCACAAAATAATGACTGACCCCCGTCATCTTCAAACGGCTGAAACGAGCCACCGAATAGATATGTACTTAACTGCGGAGCACTAAATATCTTCTTCGTATGCAATATGTTCATACTTTAACCTCTCCATAAATAGGAGAAGAGAGAGTACCATAATTAATAGTCAGTGACGGGTCCTCTCCCCGAGTGGGCGCACCCATCCAAGTACCCAACCCCGTCCAACAGCTCGCAGCGGGACACGAAATTGCTTCGGAGAGTTTGGATCCGAAGAGTAAGACGGTCGGCTGTCCCGGAGCCGATTATTCACCGAAAGCGAAGACCGCACACACTTCTCCCCGCAACACGGACGCCAACAAATTTACAACATCCGAGAGGATATTACTCGTACATAATGTACATGTACAACCCATTTTAATTGAGCTGTGGTCTTTGAAAAAAAAGCAACCATAATTCAGCAGTTAATATTCACTAATTATAAATATTTGTTATTTCTGGGAAAGTGATAGTATTAGAGCTCGTCAAGCGAAGTAATGCTGGTGACATTACCTGTGCTCAAACTAATTTTGGTAAAAAGTTACACGCACAGACCAATAATCTATAGACACGACACGACAAAAGCAAAATTTATTGGTGCATACCACCATGAAAATTTGGTGGCAATCAAAAATTACGTACTTGAATATTTTCCGCACGGTTCGAAATGAAAATTGAAACAGTATTCAACACTGATATAAAAAAAATAATGTGTCTTTAATATCCGATTTATAATTAAACATTGAATGTAATCGGGATACCCCCGTTCCATCTTTGTGCCGATCTCCTGGCCTATTCCACACATCCTGTATTTTTAGCGAGCAGCAAAACCAACATAAATATTGTCACACGAATCTAATCGACCTCCTTTAATGGTGACCCCGCCGCGGCACCGCATTTAAAAATACCAAGTGTGGACTCGAGGCAGAGTCTGTTGGTTGCAGTCGGTTCTCTTTACGATGTTTGGATGTTTGTTCGCTCCATACCGCACAACTGAGCCAGCCCCGAGGCGCACCGATTTGAGAGCGACCCGCTGTGGAAGAGTGTTGACAGCTCATAATGAGTTTCTTTTGGAATACAGATTGTCCGCAGGGTATGGTTGAGCGTGCCAACCCTTTCACCACGTATTTGACGAAGGGTCGGAAAATAGGAAAAAAATCACATAAATACACACATATCACGATCACAGTGGAAGTAACAACTTTCATCATTATAATCCGCTATCACGAGGAAATAATTCAAATACGCAAAATTGAGAAAGCATATAAATTGAATATAAAGATGTTTATTTTTCTTCTGTACACACAACTGTTTATCGTTGTAATATGCCAAAGACTTGTTAGTGCTTTTTTGACAAGAAATCTTCTGTCACCATAGAATTAAACCACAAACAATAAGGCCTATTCCGTCACAATTGGTAACCATGTGACAATACAGAATAGTAATCATTAAAAAAGAAAAAAAAAAACAGTTTATAACTGAATACTTATGTATGTATCAAACGGAGAAAAATAAAGCAGAATCCAGTAAATAAATTAAAAAAAAAAAATATTCGCTATTTTTTGATATTTTCTTGCCTCAGTACAATTTTTATTGGAAGAAATTTCCGCTGCAAGGCAAATAATGCAATCTTATAAATTATAGACTTACAGAGTACTGTGAAAAAAAAAACCAGTGGGTTGTGGCCAACGCTAAACTCCTCACTAACAAGTTATTCTATAAATTATTCAAATTTCGTATGGAAAATATTCAGCACTTTCATGAAATGAGTTTGATAAATTGTTTTTTATTTAAATATTTTATTATGAACTTCAATGTCATTTTATAAAAGTGATGTATCTTTTTATCAATTTGAAAATGAAAGTTTCAAATTTTAAATTTCCTGAGCTTGGGGTCACTTTGAAATATTTGACAGTTAAAAAAATTGATAAGCACTATTCAGATATCCTTCAAAATCTAATGGGATCTAAGCGAGTATTTATATATACATATTTGCAAAATTTGAAATGAATCGAATGAGTACTTTAGTCTATAATTGATAAAGAAAAATGAACACGCCGTACATAGCACCCTGCACATAGCACACACACACACACACAGATACATTGTGATGAAACTTTCAGAATACAATCTCAGCATGATACTAGTTGATAATCTGCAATAAAAAATACCCTTAAAAATTGCGAAATCATAACTTCCCACTATATCCCCTTGGGTTAGTGAGGAGTAATAATAATGAATGATCAAATCAAATTTCGAAGTATTGAAAAATGGAGTAGTGTTTTCTAATAATTAAACTGTACTTTACTATCTGAGAATGATATGAAAATCTAACATCGTTTCGTAGGTGATTTCCCGTCCATAACACAAAGCTGTATAAAATGACAGTTTTCGTCCATTACCCGCACATCTAACCGTCCCCTGGCGGGTGGGGGAATATCGTGTGAGGTAAGGAGCACAACCAGCCGCAGCCGTAGCAGCAATAACACTATGAATAATTCATATAACACCCCACACCTTTATTATTGTTTCTTGCCGCTGCTTCGGACCGCTTACCTGTAGAGCGTGGAGAGCGCATATGTGTGAGATAAGTGGACACATCGCTATTATTGAGATGTAAAACACACGATGAAATACGCAATCTATAGTCTTCACTACAGTGAAATAGTGGAGAGTCATGTATTGTTTTGAAACTTTATTTAATATATTATTCAAGGTCCTGGATGTTAGACAACTCTATATTAGAAAAATAATCGTACAACGAGTCTCCAAATCAACGCTCTTCGTCCACTTATCGTCTTAGTTTCTGGCTTCGTGTTCCGCCTTATTCCGTTTCAGAGTCGCCAAACGGTGTATTATATCACTTTTGATCTGTCTCTCACCGTATCATTTCTTATTTTATCTCTTAGTGACAGACCCACCATGGTTCCACCCACATAGTTCATTGAGTGACTCCCAGTTTCTCGACAGTTAGTTCAGAAAGAGTTACTGTTTCTAAGCAATATATAGCAACTGGTAGCAAGCTTTTCATGTTGATGGGTGTTTTCCATTTTCAAGATATAATCATATTTTTCCAAAGGCAGCCCAACTTAGTCCAAACTTTCTTTTGAGTTCAGCACTTTGTTAGTCGAATGTTGTTGCCCATAATACCTGTTAAGAAATTGATGTAAAAAATACACCTAATAATTTTACTATTCCGCAGTGATGAAGAGTGCCTACAAATATTGATTTGAAATCCAGAATTCAGATTGATAAATAAAAAAATATTTATCTACGAATAGTAACCGAGTGCGCAAATCACACTTTGGTGATCGTGCGTTCGCTGTTGCTGGTCCATCCTCATGGAATAAACTTCCATACCGACTCAGACAAACAGACGATATAAACACGTTTAAAAAACAACTTAAGACACACCTGTTTAATATTTCACACAATAACACCTCCTAAATTTGAATTTGAATATAATGTAATGAAACCAACTTAATAACACTGTAATTAACTGCTCCGTGACACTTCTCAACGTTTCATGGCATTGGATTCAATTAAATAGAATTTACTAAGTATTGTATACATCGTTTTTATGTCTATTTTTAATTTAATTTAAGATCAATAACCTAGATTTGAAGCTTTTACTAACATGAAAAACTAATAGCTACAAAGCGCCCTTGAGGTGAGTTTTCACGAAAACGGCGCTATATAAATTATCCAACCATATATATATATATATATATATATATATATATATATATATATATATATATATATATATATATATATATATATATATATATATATATATATATATATATATATATATATATATATATATATATATATATATATATATATATATATATATATATATATATATATATATATATATATATATATATATATATATATATATATATATATATATATATATATATATATATATATATATATATATGTATATGTATATGTATATATATATATATATATATATATATATATATATATATATATATATATATATATATATATATATATATATATATATATATATATATATATATATATATATATATATATATATATATATATATATATATATATATATATATATATATATATATATATATATATATATATATATATATATATATATATGTTATATTTGATGTTTTCACGGGTGAAATATGTTATAATATTTTTATCTCGGTTTTCCCGTGTCAGTAGGTCTTGACTAAGACCATTTGTCTTCCGACGTTTCGCCTGAATATCACCAGGCATTTTCAAGGACTTAACGAAAAGCACGCGCGCGACACACGTCTACTCACACTGAAAGCTCACCGTCAAGTGACTCGTAGCGTACAAGATGGCCGAAACACAACAATAATAATATTAATGTCACAACTAAAATTAACAATAAATCACAACACAAAAATAATGATAAAATATTATTACCAACGAACACGACAGCAGGTGGGCGTGTCACAAGGAGCCAATCACGTCGCGCTAACAATATTTGACATAAGCGGCCATATATATATATATATATATATATATATATATATATATATATATATATATATATATATATATATATATATATATATATATATATATATATATATATATATATATATATATATATATATATATATATATATATATATATATATATATATATATATATATATATATATATATATATATATATATATATATATAATACCTTATTTCTTCTTCCTCGCCTTATACTTTTGTTTCCTTACTGTTCTTATATTCAATCTTTTTTTTCCTTTTTCTTCTGTAATTTTTATTTCTATTTTTGTCATATTCTTACCTTATAATAAACATTAGCTCTGGTTATTTGGAAGAAATATCCGTTTGGTACAAATTTTAAAAAGTTCTAAGACTGTGGTATACTCATGGTAACGTTCATTTCACTTCCGTAAGTCGAACAGCGCAGTGTCCACGCATCGACGTTTGTTGGGGACTGTACGTACTTCATATTGTACCTTAAGGTATGCACTATGGATGGAGACTGGTCCCGATGGATGGTGTGCAATCAGTAACCGCACTGATTAATAGATTATCCACTCAGGATATCGAAACTGAATCCATTAATTATGACCGGATCATTGGGGACGGTAATTATGCAAAACCCTATGTTCACCTTGTCTGTGTACGAAACCGACATTGCGCTGCAATTTTGCTAATGTACATCCACACATATGTGGTGGGCATGTGGGAACAATGATGAGTGAATATTGTTGTCAAATAAATTTGTCATTAATTGAGCGTTAGTAATGTAATACAAAAATCTCAAATGGGTTTCGCGAAAATCTACTCTTAATCAATTAAAATATATTTTTTAAATTTCAATGCATCAGTTGAGTCGAAATTGATTTAATGTAGAAAATATAAGTAAGGTGGTGTAAATATATGGAATTATAAAAAAAGACCATATACAGCCCTGAAGCAGGTCTCGAATATTACCAATATAGAAGATAGATAATCAAAACAGACAGAAACTGATGCAAATCCATAGAAATATAAACAAGACAATGGATAGTTCTGAAACAAGTCGTTAATTAGTACAAATTCATGAAAATATAAACATTATTAGGACAGCTTTGAACCTTTTCACGAACAATACCAATATAGTAGATAGACCATCACTGCTTTTTTATACACTAGTTTATTTTTTTTTCTCTTTCCCAAAAAGCATAAAATGCTTGTGCTGAGAAAGTGAGTACATATAGAACGATTCAATTACATAAAAAACAAAGACACACAAAATACATAAAATCAACAATATTATGAAATCAACAAAATTAATTTGTTTCTTATTTCTCTTGTGTTTATATCAAAACAGTTAGAAACTGGTATGAACACATGTAAATATAAACTGGACAAAGGACGTATTATAAACCAAGTGCGAATATTACCAATCAAAACAGTTAGAAACTGGGAAGAACACATGAAAATATAAACTGGACAAATGACGTATTATAAACCAAGTGCGAATATTACCAATCAAAACAGTTAGAAACTGGGAAGAACACATGAAAATATAAACTGGACAAATGACGTATTATAAACCAAGTGCGAATATTACCAATCAAAACAGTTAGAAACTGGGAAGAACACATGAAAATATAAACTGGACAAATGACGTATTATAAACCAAGTGCGAATATTACCAATCAAAACAGTTAGAAACTGGGAAGAACACATGAAAATATAAACTGGACAAATGACGTATTATAAACCAAGTGCGAATATTACCAATCAAAACAGTTAGAAACTGGGAAGAACACATGAAAATATAAACTGGACAAATGACGTATTATAAACCAAGTGCGAATATTACCAATCAAAACAGTTAGAAACTGGGAAGAACACATGAAAATATAAACTGGACAAATGACGTATTATAAACCAAGTGCGAATATTACCAATCAAAACAGTTAGAAACTGGGAAGAACACATGAAAATATAAACTGGACAAATGACGTATTATAAACCAAGTGCGAATATTACCAATCAAAACAGTTAGAAACTGGGAAGAACACATGAAAATATAAACTGGACAAATGACGTATTATAAACCAAGTGCGAATATTACCAATCAAAACAGTTAGAAACTGGGAAGAACACATGAAAATATAAACTGGACAAATGACGTATTTTAAATCAAGTGCGAATATTATCAAATCAGATAGTTTTGGATACTCAAACATGGAAATATTCCGTCTTCTCGTCGTTCGTTACAGCGTAACGTGTCGGTGGCCCAAAAAGGTTTTGAGAAACGGAGACTCCAAGATTTCGAGGGGAGGGAGTAACCCGCCGAGCACGTAAGGGGCTCCGGTGACAAAATGAGATATGTACGGGGTTGAAAAACGGCCGAGGAGTGTATTAATTCCAACTCTAGAGCCGACATTATTCACTGGCTGGTAGTGCGTCGTACAACGTACGATTCGCTAGATATTGATTGCGGTTTGAGACAAGCAGAGGGTTAAGGATATATCGTCTGCTGACAGGAAAAAGTCACTAACTGCAACAAACATGTTTTCGAGATAATGGCTGTCAAAGTTTTTTGGCAATATTAACTCTCATAACTTCTTTAATTGTTTATAGATTGTCATGAATTTTTCAACATATATAAAAAGTAGCCTAATCTAACTATATTTGATGTTCAAATTTGACAAAAACTCATAGGGAATGAAAAAAACACAAAATTGCATATAATGAGATTTTCCTGACGGCTCATCTGCCATACTGTGTGAGATTGTATGTAATATTTCTATGTGGCAAAACTCATTATAATGCTTTCATAAAAAATTTCAAATTTTAATCACTTCTTTGCAACCTGCACAAGTGGCGAGTTTATTGCCATTTTGCAATTTCTTCCAAACTTTTTGTATTCTTCTAATATTCTAATTTTATTAGTACCTATCATGAATATTTCAGATGTTTCAAATAAAAGGTACAAACTTATTGTGCCCAGGACCTCTAAATTTTTTTCATGACTTTAAAATTAATAGAAATTTAGGTATTTACTCACATTTTCAGAAGATATTCAGATCAACTTCTATTTTCTGTCTTATAATATATTTTTTTTATGAATTAACCAATATTAAACCTGGGTTTGTTCTAAATCATATTATGAATTCTAAACCTTAAATACCGTCAACATCAACAATACATGTAAAAATATAGTTTTTTTTTTAAAGAACGAATATGTTCGTTTAACAAGTAGGTATATTTATGCATCCTCATAATACCCAAATTAAAGCATAAACTTGTGCTGTAAATGAACAGTGTCAGGCAAACACCTTCTCTCTCTCTCTCTCCTGTATTTACTGATTCCTAAGAGATATTGTACCAGGAATGCAGTTTTTCTAGTAGGTATAAATATTATTAATGCTGGTTCGACCATACGAACGAAATTCTGAAAGAAAGAAATCTAAGAAACTTGAAAAAAAGATGAACATGTAATAATGATGTATAATATTGATGAGGCGATGTATGTGTTCCAGGATATAAAAATATAGTGTTTGGTTCTCTCTGCCTACCCCGTTAGGGACATGCATGGGTTGATGTATGAGAATAACAGACTAAAATGTTGAGATGATGTATCAATGTAAATAAGGCGATTAATGCAATCCGGGATAAAAAACAATGGCCTTCTTTTCTCTCTGCCTACCCAGTTAGGATGTGATGCTATGTATTTATCGAAAATTATTTTTTTTAGTTAATGTGTTAAAATTTTCGAATGTTGGTAGTTAAATACAAAAATATGTAAAAAAAAGACTTCATTACAACGATAATGACTTTTTCCAGACGGCATAATTGAAAAAAAATGCAGATAATGAATATTTTTCCGAAAAATCTCCGCAACGGGACCTGATATGAAGATAATTTTTTTTCCAGATGTAAAGTGTGTTTTGGTGAATATGATAGCATAGTTAACTCAATTTTGCCAAAATAGGCAGTTAGTGACTTTTTCCTGTCAGCAGACGATATTAAGGACTAGTTGGAAATTTAATCACGATTCAAATCTGGATCTCGCGACCGCGGATTAGACATCGGGGATATAACGTCTTGAAATTTCCATTTACGGCGGATGGATAAAAAAATGCAATCAACTTTCAATTTAATTGGGTATAATTAAATTCGAGACACCATATACCCCGAGGCATATGGAGGACACTGAATATACTATACACGTACGTTAGCACTTTTAATAATACAAAACAAGAGAATACCCATAACAATTATCTTATAGGAAGATGAATTTTAATTATATGATTTTTGTGACTAATTATTTTAAAGGAAATTTTATCACAAGATTATTTGCGTGTTCAAAAATATTGTCAAAACTCATCTCTCTATATTAGATATACTACTGACAATAAATATTGGGGTAACTGATAATTTATATAATGAAAGACATTTGTTAATTTCAATTAAGGTTACATTAGGATATTTAATTAATACAGAATAATAATGTCGAGGAGTATTCGCGATACGTCAAGCCACGGCACTGGAAATAATCCCGAATGATTAGCGTAGGTGGAGACTGTTTATAACCTCCGCTTGCGTTGGTAGCAATGACATATCAGTAGAGATGGGCGGATATCATAGGGATTTTCCGCCAAAATCTGTACAATTACTACCCTTGGAATAATCTTAGATCATTAAGATATCTAATGAAAGAGTCCTAAATATGAAAGAGAGAGTTTTTGGCCACTGTGAAGACGCAAAGCCGCATATTTTGACCACATATTCTGTGGTGATAGATATACTCTTCTACAGCATCTAGTGAAGGGAAGAGAGAGGGGGGGGGGAGTATGTATCGTAAAAGAATAACGTAGCTTAAAAATCTCAGGAAGTGGTTCGATATTCCGGATTGAATATTTTAAGATATTTTGTTTTCTATACAAAACATGTAGGTATGTGTATCTGGATAGGATAGTATGGAAGTAAATCGTTTTTTCCTACCCAGAATATGTCAGTTTTTCCTAACATCATGATGGTATGTATATTTGTTTGGAGATTAAGAATCAAAATTTTCAAAGCCCCCGTAGAAATTGTGTAGTACCTATAAAAGATGCCGTCACTAAATTCATTTTCTTAATAAAAAATGTTTGAAAAATCAAATTTAAAAAAAAAGAGATTTTGTATATGTCTATATTTATACCAATTTTTAGCGTTCTAGTTTTCATGGTTTTTGGATATATGGAAAAATAAAGTAAAAACCCTGACTGAAACGAAAATTCGAAATAATGAGTATAAAACTTTTGTAGGCCTAAAATTTTCTAAACCTGAAATTGTAGGCTCTGTGAATCAAGCGGATCATAAGTTAGAAGGGACTCACAAACAGATACACACTTAATGTTTATTTATAATGTAATTCTGAGTTAATCCATTAATATAGCATATATACTGCGAAGCCTCAAGTTGGTGATTTAACTTCAAAATTGATAAACAATGAAAAATAAAGACCTGGCCACACAAACCTCTCACACTGGACTAAGATTAATACTTGAACGAATCGACAGTTGTATAAAATCCTAATGTGGACACGACAAATCAATCAATATCAGATTTACCGGCACTCACTAATTAACAAGTACTTATCTACCGTAGTTGGGTAATGGAATCGAAACCATGAAACCGGGAACAAAGACATCTGGGCTGGGTGGGTAATTAAAGACGGATTTCAATAAATCATGACAGTATAAAACAAATTACAGACTTGCGGCTTGAGCACCCTTGGGGACAGTATAATTCCGAGAGAGAAGCGGTAGCCCAAATTACTATCGAATAGACACGAAAATAATGATTATTGACATAATGAAAATATACCAACGTAACCTGCACGTCACGTCATGTCTCTAAGTGAACGGAGAAAGCCGAACTCATACTTTTGACTTTTTAATTTTTTGGGAAACAAAACAACCATTACATATTTTACATTAAAAAAATATATTAATAAAGAAAGTAAGCCAATTACATTGTTCCACAGTGGCGTACGTGGAAGTCACTAAACAGATTGAGGACGTGCGTTTGGAGAACGTGGGATAACTTGTCTACATGGAGCTTCCTGCAACAGGGATTGCCAACGACATGTGACTGTGGAGAGCAGCACTGTCACATATCCAGTCAACTGCACCATGCACAATCTTATGGTGTGCAATGATTGTGCTAGGCACTGGGAGAAGATTATTTAGCTGACACGATAGAAGAAGATTGTTCCACAAATTAAATTAATGCTTCATCTTCTATCTTCACATGAAACGTATCATACGTGGTCGATTGTCGGTGAAGCTTATTTTTTATGTATTTTAAAATCCTTTTTTAGTTAATCAAATGTATAACATTAAAATTAAGTTAAACTTTAATATAACACTGGTACAGCTCGTGATTGTATCTGATTCTTCACACACCACCCTCATAGACAGCTCTGTAAATCATCAAAACATTATTTTCCTTAGGAGGGCATTTCATAACTTCAAAATAATAATAATAAACTTAAAACAAAGAACTTTATTGGCTTAAATAAAATTCATACAAAACATCGCGTACAAAAGAAAACATGATAATAGTACAGTTACTCATGTCGATAATACTCATATCACTGAGGGTAAAATCGAGTATAGCCCTAGGGATACTAGAAATAGACAGTTTAATTAACATGACGAAGTAGGATACAGAGATGAAAGATAAACTGCAACATAATATTATCTTCTCAAATTCCAAACAGACATTCAAAAACCAAACAGTAACCTATTAATTCTCAATTGGTGTTAAAAATGTTTAATCTTAAATCTACGGATCAAAACCCAATATGGCCCGATATTACAGTTGGCCCTCAACTCATTGAGTTTGTTAAACTCGATTAATGTTAAGGGGAGATTGAATCCATTTCCGTATTACAGTGCAATAGTCAGTTACTAAATCTTCAATTATAGACATATTTTACTTTTTCTGTGGTTATTATATGTCAAATTTTAAATAACCTCAAATAATATCAACTATATCACGGGACGCTACAAATTGAAATACTATTGTTTTATTATCCAACATGGTAAATACAATTTTTTTCACCAAATTAATGCTTTTAAATGCCCATGTTCGTTTCAATATGGCTGTCAGTTTGTTTTGTTGTGTGGCGTCACCGTCGATACAACTAACGCCTCTAGTGATAGAACACTGAAACTACACGCGTTGCCTAGCAACGAGTCGAGAAATGACAGTTGACTCTCCGTTAAGTACTTAGTCCGCCAGAAACGTTGAGTTAAATATATGTCGTTTTAATGACGTATTTCAGGGAAGATTAGGCCTAAACGGAGACTGTTTTGTAAAACTTGAGTTAAGCTCTTAAACTGATACTGTAATACCGGCCCTATGTAATTTCTAACCGCAACATACCTAATAATAATATTATAAAATAGACACTGTTTGTTTTCTATACAAAAAAACTGTAGGCATGTATTATTTATTTATTTTTATTTTATATAACTTCTCGGGCAACTAACAGGTACTATGTCAAATATTAATTTAACACGCACCCAATAACAAGTTGCCACATTCTGGAGACTGACGATATTAATCGTCTCAGATACAGACTGAAGACATAATTAAAACTGTGTGTGTATGTATGTAAGGATAGGATAGTATGGAGGTCAGTCCTTTTTTCCTACCCAAAATAAGTTAACATGATGGTATTATGTTTAGAGATTAAGTATCAAACTATTGAGAGAGTCCCCGTATTTTTTTTTTGTAGTGTACACTGCTAATTCCGTTCCGTATCTAGTTATTTTTAGTATACTAATTTAAGTATGTATATTCTATTGTATCTAAAAATGTTTTGAATGTTATTTTACAATAAAATAAAAAAAAAATTCACGTAATAATCGACTATGAAGAAAAACACGGTTCTAGATAAATTTTCGCATTAACTTACTTTAGTGGCAGGGCGAATATTTCCATACGCCGATAATGGCGTTGGTGACATGATCGAGTATTACACATTGGAAGTCGTCTCCGCCATAAAAGTCAATTTTCCTGTGAAAGCCGATCCAATTTGCCATCGGTTCCTTGTTAAACCCTTACATCCCAGCGATCCGCAGGCGCCGACACATCTTCAGGATTCCCGCATACATAGAGGACGAACAATGGCCACATTTATAAGAGCGATATTTCACACGAAGATATATATCGAAGGTGTATGGGCGCGCATTTGCAAATGGGTTAGCGGGAGAAGTCATCACTGCTGTCTTGAAAGGGTAATATTTTGTACTACTCTTGTCCGACCAATATTGACACCAATACTGCGAATTATGTGTATAAGAAATCGTTCAATAACGCAGTACAATACGTGAATAACTATACATAGATACCATCACGGGATATTCCACAATGTGGAGTTACCAGCGACAGGTGTGAGGGTGTGCATTACGTTAAAAAAGGAACAGACCAGTCTCGTCTCACCTAAAAATGCATTACATTTAGAATGTGTGATGGTGAACCTCATTGCTGAACTAAGTGAGATGTTATTGTTGCCAGTTGTATTTAGCGATTACATGGATCTTACATACGTGACACGCCAAAAGAATATTAGAAAAAAAGTAGAAGCACTATTCTAAGCCGGTATAGTTATCGGAAGAAGAGGCCAGGACCCACGATGGGTTGTAGCGCCACTGATTGATTGATTGGTAGTTATCGGAAAATTACATTCTTCCGAAGAAGCTTCTTTTTTATTTTTAATAATAATAATAATAATGAACACTTCCTTGCACCCTGCGCAAGTGGCGAGTTTATTGCCGTATGGCAATTTCTTCCAACTAACCAATGTTTCCAGCCCAGAGAAGCAATATTTGCCTGAGAAATGAATTCAAATAAATTTCTCCTTTGCTGGGAATCGAAGCCAGAACGCCCGCACAGAAACCGAACGGCTTACCAACTGTGCCACGGCGGTCAAATATGTTAGTATTTATTTTATTTTATTTTTTATTTATTTCTCTCCAAAAACATAGAGTAGATATAAGATACAAAATAATTTAAAGGTAATATAAGCTTATTCATACATACATAGTAGACATACAAAGTAAATATAAGTTATTTCATTGCAATAAATATAATTTCACTATTTCACCATTGCTTACATAGTTAAAGCTATCTCTTTTTGTTTGTATCTTTGTTACTAGCCCCCTCACTAGGCATAGCCTGTGCTAAGGTGAGCTACTTTTATATTGTTGTCTATTGCGTTGTTTATTTATATATACGTTTACAAATAATAGAAGTAAATGTACATACATACGCTACGCATTTACGCATAATAATCGTAAAATAACTTGAGCCAGTTACGTGGGCGCGAGATCGGAAAATTGTGTTTTTTTTTTGGTAGGTATATGTGCAAACCGCCCACCTTCGCGGCGAAAAGGATTAAAAAATTTGTCGGGAACTATTTATACTTCACAGCATATAATTAATATCAAAATCTGTTTCACATGATAGTGTTCAATCCGCTTGTCTTAGAAGGAATTTGAGGTGTCCATAAACTCCAATCGGCCCACGATCACCTCCACGATGGATGTAGCACTATAGGCTGCCTTTACTTAAATCATCCCACGGGATTATCCCTGGCCGGAACTGCTAAGGGGGATACGGAGGCGGTTTGGGCGGGGGGTCAGTATTACCATAATAATAACGGTCATGAATACTGAAGCCTGCCCGACGTCGGTGTCTGTCCTGCCTCAATTTCACCACCCCCTCAACGCATTAATATGTTGAGCTTTTCTCCACTTGCATCGCATTCATATTGCATCGCATAGGAGATGTTTCGAAGAGTAGAGAGTCTTATGCAACAGAATAAACTTGTTGCGCATTTCACAATTTTTAATCCTCACTGCCACAAGTAGGGAGTTATGAATTCGAAATTTTTAATTTACATTTTTTATTGCAGATTATCAATTAGTATCATGCTCAAATCGTATTTTGAAAGTTTCATCACAATCTTCTGTGTGTGTACTCTGTAATATGTGCTATGTACGGCGTGTTTATTCTACTTTATCGACTATATTATAGAATAAAGGACTCATTCGATTATTTTAAAAATTTTCAAATTTGTATATGTAATACTCACTTAGACCCCATTAAATTTTGAAGGATATCTGATATTATTGGCTACACACAGTTATAAATATACAAAAAAACTCTTAATTATTTAACTCTAAAACCAATATTGTAACACCAATGAATTACAAAGGAACGGTCTTACAAAAATAAAACAACAAAAATTACCATATTAGGGTACAAAATGATAAAAAGATAAGTGACTCTGATTGGTTGGAAGAAATTCTCTACATCATCATGACGTAGACATATTATGAACCATGGCTAGAAATGGTTGCAATAGTATGAAATTATAATTTTTTTATTTTTCTTTTTTGTAGGGAACAGAATTTTATTTTTGATTCACAGATATTCTTTATGTAAAGTGAAGAGTAAAACATTAGTCGTAACATTGGAATGTACGTATATATAAAATATTTATTCTGGCTCGAAGGACCAGATTTTCTCACACAATGCCGATGACAGACCAACGATAGATTCGGGATAGAAAATCAACGGCGTATTCAGATCGGAAGACAGAAGGGTACGGAACACAACAAGAATAAGGAGGGAGAAATGATCTTGAAGCGCTATAAATCTTATGGATATATATAGAGGACGATCCACGTATGAGACATAATACATCATCCCCATTGTATGACCAATCCTGATTCGATTCCTACTTCAGCCATGTTCGACGACAGACGACAAAAGTGAAATCCAAAGAGGTACTAGCCAAGGACACGGCGTGAATACTAAACAAGGTAACAAATCATCATGCCATGTCTTTAACGGGGTAGGCAAAGAGAACCGAGTGCCATCACAAAATTATTTTTAGTTTATATTATATTATACTTCTTTCTTCCAGATTGAGTATTTTTTTTATTTACTTTCTTATTTCTACTATTTGCCTATATAACTTATGCTCTTACAATGAATAATTTGATATTGAATTTATCTCTTAAATTTTCAATTTTTACATAAGTTCGTGCATTTTAATATTAATCAGAATAATTTAAAAATGTTTATTTTACTGCTTGCTTGTTCCCTTTACTTTTGCTATGAAAATTGCAAATTTTTAGCCGGGGTAATAATTGATGTTCCTTTTTTCATCGTGTTTGAATGTACCCGCCCTATGATTGTGAAAAAAAAGAAATAATTAATAAATAAAATTAATTAAAAAAAAAATATGTTAAGGTTCCTACTATTTTTTTTATATAAGTGAAAACATGTATTTAGGGATGAAACTGTAAGTATCATTTTTGTTATTTTTATTATTATGTATGCTGTCTGAATAAAATAAAATAAAATTAAATAAAATTATGAATATATCCTTGAAAAAAGTACATATTATACATCCTCATACATTCCTTAAACTAAGTATAAATGCATGTACCATAGTACAAGGTGAACGAAATCGGGATTCGATCTCGACCACTGGATGCACACGTTCATGGCTTCCTTTAAATCCATGCATCGTGTTATACATGTTCGTTGGTTATTCAAGCTTCTTATATTTCGTTCTTTCAAAATATCGTTCACAAGGTCATGCCATTGAATTATATGTTAAAAGCACCGTGATGGTATGAATGAATGTATAAATAACAATATATTTCCTTCTTTTTATCATCGAGTATGTCTTCATTGCTCCACGAATGTTAACTCTACAAAGTGCTTCCTAGCATTGCATAACAAATAAAAATAACATCTAGTTCAACCGACCTGTTGTTTTGGTAAAGATTTTATCTAAATAAGCAATCGATCCAGATGTTGAAATAAGAAATAACAACGAACGGGCGCGTAACTTCATTCGAAAAGTCAGTTGAAGACCAAAACGATATTCCAGAAATAGACCAGACTCGAACAATGTTGAATTCCTAACTATCGAACGGCGTGGAATCCAACACGCACCGCGACAAATACAATGGAATTTGAGAAAATAACTGTAAAAAGAGCCCAAGTCGGCGAGTCAACGGTAGCGAGACCACGGAGTTAATTTATTTTGTACGAATGATGTATGGACACAGACCGACAAAAGTATTAATACAGATGAAAGGACGAACTATTTCGTATGAATCCTTTCTCTGATTACTGCAACTGGATGATTCATGTAAGGAATAAAAAAATACGCTAAAAAATACATATTATATATTTACGTAAACCAATGTGGACACACGTGAAAATATCATAAATAACATTTAACGGGATTCGACCATAGCGAAACCACGTCAAGTATCAATTTCGCCAAAGAGTGCGCTCTACGCGAGCCTGCCGCGATCGCTTTATTCTATAGAGAGAGGTTGTTTGAAGAAAACGCCATAAGTGTTATCGAGTGGAAAATTGCAACCAAATGCACCCGCCTCGTCGTTCGGCGGAGTGGAGTGGGAGCCATTGAAATTCAAAACTTATCGAGTAGTTCGAACAAAAAAGAAAACAAGAATGCACTCCGCAGGATACGTGGGTGTAGTATGCGAACGGAAGACGACGTGAAATTGAATTTTTAGACACTAGTAAGAAAAAAAAAAGAATCAAGAGAAATAGTTCCAGAATACGTAGTCTATAAATATATATTAACGGAAGAATGGACGCCTTTAAACGGCTGCGCTATGACAAGTTTCAAAAATTCTTACGATAGCATCAAATCGATGCTCACTCAGAACGTCACGGGAAAGACACAACCTTTGATATAAAAAAGAGAAAGAATTGGAGGCGCCTACAAGCGATGATTAACATTATAAGTTTTTTAGGTATTTTATTATATAAGGCAATAATTAAGCCATAAGTCACAATATCATGACAGAAAATACATACACAAGAAAAGCGTTATAAATAATACTCACACTAGTTTCCGTTTACAAAATTAGTGACACGATTTCTATAAAATACAGTTTAAGATACACAGGAATGATTATCAAAACCATGATTATAGAGGGAATAATATTTATACTTACGGACACTATCGATATCACTAGTGATATATAAGATATTGTCAGATGGGGGAGAGAAAGAAAAAGGAATTTGAGAAACCATATAGAAATAATGGACTACGACACCTTGCCCTACATGAAAAAGAGGTAAGAATGACATTTGGAAGACCTCCCCAAAAAATGCAAAGACGGATGGTAGTCCACATAACAAGAGGCAGCAAACTCTCCACAAACAGACCCTAGTGGTGTTTTTAATTTTCGTTTGGCCCCGGTACAGGCATGATTTTCACCCATATGGGCAGCGTCCAAAATTTACAGCCTCGGTTCCAGTTTTCTCAAACAGTCCACCGCCTCCGGTCTCGCCTATTGGATATCCCGGAGGGTACCATTAAATTTTCTGAGCTGGCAGTCCTGCACCATATGCATTACTGTTTAGTGGTTTGCAACCAGCATAAGTGTGATGCAATTAAACTGTACGTTTCTAAAGCTTGGGGAATTGTTAGTTGGGTAAGAGTTGACAGCACAATTTTCGTATAGTGTTCGGCAAATAACTAGAGAAATTACGTGGATAGCTCAGAGCTTTTGCTTGGTGCGACCGTCCCGATACCACCAAGGAAATTCAAAAAACCTCCATGGACTCGATAGTCAAGAATTGCAGGATGGACATAAATATAAAATTGCTAAAATTAATACAAAAAAGAAATATTTCTTTACGTGATGAATCATTGTGCTTTTGCGTGTTTTCAATTTGATTCAGTTATTCCGAGGATATAATTCCATACCGAACGACGGCGGTTATCAATAAATTATGAATACAGATGGATCAACGCTACAGTTTCAAAAAATGACTTTGTAGATTGTAGTAAATAATATAATACAAAAAATACAAGAGGAAAAAACGTCAATCGTTTATGGAAAAACGAAACAAAGTGGCGCGATCTTAAAACAGAATGTTTTCCGTTACCGATTAAATTACAATAATCAAAATCGGGAGGCTAAAAACAAAATACGAGAATCTACGATGAACATTGCGTGGAAAATATTCAAGGAGTGAACATATAAATATATACGCGATCTCTGGTGCGTGCCTAAATCAACAGAAAACACGCTCACTCACGACTTTATTAAACCAATTGTACAAGAAACGTGACCTCCGAACGAAGAATGGATGCTGCGCGTTTCTGGTCTCCGATCCCCGAGAAATATTCTCATATTTTCTATTTCCAATTTGGAAGGTGCCCGACATAACACTCCCGAGAATTCATTAAAACAAACGGGAAAATTTAACGAAAATACTTACTTAATTCTTCGTCTTTTACACTGAACACGAACAAAAAAATACATAGAAGTACCCATTTCTGAAAAAATAACAACATCATCCAGATCCAGATGGTTCATTAATAGCATATCTCAGAATGTGGGGTAACCAGAGACAGGTATTCGGGAATGCATTATGTTATAAAAGGAAGCAAAATACAAATAAATATAAATACATCTCACAAACCAGTCCTGTCTAACCTAAATAGGCACTACAATCGTAATGGGCGGTGTCCATACATCTGTGTCCGTGTTGACACGGCTGGGATTTTGCCACAAGTTTATTAAAAGATTATGAATATGCTAAGCCACATAATAACACCACAATCTCTGGGGACATGGATTAATTTATATCCGTTCAATTATGTAGCTGCACAGATTATATCTGCTTTACAAAAAGGTGAAAACCCACGTAACACAACGAATATACCTCTTACGAATATACCTAATCAATAAATCATTTGAATAAAAAAAAAACTATCGATAAGAAAATAATATCTAGAAACGTCAACTGCAATTGGTAATATTTCTTTATCACATTCATAAAATAAAACTGCGGTAAATATTTCACTTCAAACTGCGTGTCTATCGAGAATAGAATTATTTCCAGCGATAGAAGATTCATTGTTAGTTGTCGTAGCAAGTGCCAATTTGACGGTCGAAGATAAGAAGAACTAGCGAGAGAAGTGGGGGGAAAATAAAGAATCGCCGACGGAAAAGAACAAAAGTCCAGAAGCGATAGTAGGTACACAATTGGTACTGAGGAATAATTAGATTACACGAAATCTACAGGAGCTTTCCATTTTATTACACCCATATAAATCAGTATTTTTTTCTTCGACGAAAATTCGTGGGAGTGTCAAATGCAGCTTTTTCTTAAGTTATGAATTCTTCCCCTTGAAGGCCTACCACTGCTGAATAAAGCCATCTTCTAAATTTTTCCGCTTATTTCTGTTGAGTTGTTTGGTGCCATCAACGACCCGCATGCCAGACAATATCAGCTGTCCACAATTTAAGTGGTCTTGCTACGCCTCTATATTTTGTCTAGAGCCTTCATCTAAGGATTCATCTAGGTACCCATATGACACTATTTTGCCTCGTCACGTGCCCCGCCATCTGCCATTTAAGTGATGTCGGCAACCTTTGAAGGACGTCTAATTTTCTCGTTTCTAATTCTATCTCGGTGACTGACGTCCAAAATTTGCCTTTCTATTGCTTGATGAATTCAATTACATCATGTCACCAACATACCTGACGACAAAGATCCTGGGAGTCCAAAGGTAGATTGCTCTATCGCGTCTCAATACACTTTTCTATACAGTCCACTATTTCTTTCACTATTCAACCGAATATCTCCTAAATTTATTGGTGTGACTTATAGTGTAAAAACTTTATTTTAAGATTTAACCACCTACATACACACATTTATTCATTCATACCACCACATATAACTCATAGTTTAGCCACGATGTTCACTACACATTCTAGTGCATGTAGCGTCGTATACGATGAGACGAGACTGGTAAGTGGGGATACACGCGCACATGTCGCTGGTTATTCCACATCTTCGGATAAGTCATGATAGTATGAATATATGAACCATCTGGACCTGGATTGTCTTTTTTCAGATATGGATGTTACCCTCAAAAACTGCATCTATATTTCACACATGTCATGTCAAAAATAAAATTATAAAAAAAATGTCACTGTTTACCCCACATCGTAGAATATGCCGTGATGGTATTTCATTATTTGTATAAAATGTATTAAATAAATCATTTTATTTGCACCCCATTACTTTATTTTTTTTGTAGTGAATTCTGTATAAGACACTAGGCCAATACCTTTATACATATTTATTTAGTGTTTAATTCCTGTCAGTTTGAATAAAGTGTCTTTTGATCTATTCTTGCTAGAATGTAATCGTATTAATTATTCAGCGATTCTAATAATATGATAAGCCTCTGTACATTCGATCTTAGAAGAAAACCGTGTATAGAAGACGAACCCAGAGTCGAAATTAAACTTTTCCAGGGAAAATGAAACAATTATAAGAGAGGTACCAACTCTGCGACTTGAGATCGATATGGAACCGAACCAATAGCGAGATAGAAATATGAGTTGAGTAGTCAAAGAAGAGTAAAACTTTTATCAATTATCTTTTATTGACTTATCAATGTTAGAAAGAACTTGATTAAAACTCTTGTCTGGAGTGTGCTGCTCTATGGCTGCGAAACATGGACTGTCAGCCGGAGATAATCTGGACATCTGGATGCCTTCGAAATTCGGTGCTACAGGCGCATGGCTAGTATCCATTGGTCAGACCACGATCTAAACGACGTGGTACTGAATAGTCGGAGAAACGAGACAACTCTATAAACAGTTGCCCAGTTAAGATCCAAATGGAAAGGATGCTTGTTGCCACCGTCGAAGAAATGAAGGAGGGCAGAAACTATGTATAGGAGTCGCTCTAGAGACAGTTATATGGACCAGGTGATCAGTATGTGCGCTGTAGCAGTTACCAAGAGATGAAGATGCTGGCGGTCAACAGATACATGTGGAGATATAGAGTGCTCAGTGAAAACCAATTCTAGGATTGTGACAATGAAGATGATTTAACTTATACCCAAATAAAATCCTTCAATAAGAAGAAATAAATCTTTCAAGTTTTAATCTAGGTATACACTTCGAAAAGATTATTTAATTTATATACATTTCCACCTTTGCAGAATTTTCCGTTCGCACTAAATTTGCTCTATGACGAAAAGGTCACATGGTTGTGCCATCCTTTTCTTGGACCGACCTTTTATTCCATTCCTTTCTGCATTGTATATATCCTTTATTTTTATTTTTTTTTTGAATTGTATTTAATGGAAAATAAATAATTTCATTTCAATACTTTTAACATAATTTTATACATTATCTAGGAGTTCTCATAGTGGAGGCTAGTTACATCGTTTTTTGATTGTATTACGTAAAGGAAAAAAAACCTCTCTGAGGTAAGACAGTTCTTATAATATATCCCGAGGTTAAAAGAGATGGTATAAAAAACACTACAGTATTATGTAAGACTCGGAAATTGCGTATCTACACTTGTAAATATTATGTGAAAGGGAAAATGTGTAACTGAGTGTAAAACGAGAGGGTTGCGGCCAACACTGAACTCTCCACTATTTCACAGATGTACAATATTTTTCTTGATGAATGGTCGACAATCCTCGAATGCATTTTTATGCAGCACATTTCTATTTTTTAAATTGTTTCAAGTAATGAGCAAAAATCATATCGATATTTGCAAACTAATGTAGAGAAATAAAAATAAAAATATATATTCAGTTTGTAATTTCTTACTTACAATCCCGGAGCGGTTCTGGTGTGACATCTATGCAAAAACATTGTCACCTCATGTATAATGACAGTTGCTTTCATTATTTATAAAATAAAATACTATTAAAATTGTAAAATCACGACTCTCCACAATTCCACAGTACTGTAAAGAAAAAAATGTGCGTTTTTTCGCAAAGCCCTTTGGCCCGTGTGCTTTGAGAGGAAGGATGGAGGGAAGGGGGTGAAATAATAACGCGGGTACAATCTGAATATTGTCGATACGCCCACGCTAGGAATTCATCCTTTGATCACCGGAGTTGACTCTGAGTCTGTTTTCCTTTATGTATACCAATACAATGAAGGTTAAACGAAAAGGCGCGACATACGCTGAACACACGTTTGGTGTGACCAAGCGTTCCCAGAAACTCGAACAAGAAACAGTTGTTGTGATTTTCACGTCAACGTGCATTTCTTGGTGTCCTGATGTAAATAATCGCTGCGAACCATGAAAGACTATGGAACAATCCAAGTTCGACAATGCTCGATGTGCATCTCATGGGCCGATGGAGTCTCCAATGATAGAGTTTTAAATATGATGGAGAAAGAGAGTTGCTGACTCAAAGTAACATATTTTGGCCACATTTATATTTTTGTTTACATTAATTTTTAGACAACTAACAGGTAAAATGTCAAATATTAATTTAACACCACACAATAACAAGTTGACACATTCTGGAGACTCGCAGATCCAGACTGAAAACAGTGTCTCTAGCAGGAATCGAACCCGGGAACTTTGGATCAGCAGTCAGATACCTAACCAACTGAGCCACGAAGGCCACATATTCCGTGGTGATAGAAATGCCCTTCTACACCAACATAGTTAACTAGTCACTTTCTATGGCTCTGAAATAAAAATCGCGTCAGAGATTGTATTTATGACAGGTATTATGGCGGACATTGGGACCTGGTTGATCTGTTTTGTGTGAGCCCATATGTTTGTTGAGGTAATGATTGTGAGTGCAGAAAGTTGAGATTGTGTACATATTTAGTGTGGAACGGGAAACAATCACCTGGTTCATAATTGCATACCTATAATTTGTCAATAAAAATTGTAAACTGCTAGCCCTAGAACAGGATTTCCTAGTCGGGCAGCAGTAATCTACTTATTGTTATCATTATAAATATGGTGTGATAAATAAAAATAAATAAATAAAGATAGAAGGAAGACGAAGTATGGGGCGTAAAGGGATATCATAGCTTAAAAATCTCAGGCAGGTGGTTCGAGATTTCGGATGCGGCATCTGCAATTAGGTTGACGCAGGATCGCTAGTTATGTGTGATGCCAGCCTCAACAATAAGAAGAAAGAATTAAATATGGTTCCGTGAATTGTGTCGAGACGCTATGGCTGTCGCACGTATGTGTTGTGGAGTCAAGTGATATTTTATTAAAATCGTATCGCTACCGGTGTGGTGTGGTGATGTTCCCTGCGGAAAATTCCCGGGTGGAAATACACGACGTGTGCGAATCTTATACCATATTCGGTTGTAGGGTGAATCTGTGTGTAAAACACAAACACACTATTTATTATTACTGCGATGTGGCTTTCCAAAGGACCGAATCACAAAACCTCCCGGGAAGACACTCTCGGCAAGGAGTGGTGAAATCGTCTTTTGAGCTTACGTTCTGTTCGAGATTTTGATTGCATACTTGCTCGCTGATTTAGCTAGCATTATTAGGACAGTATTATTGGTATACGAAAATACATCCAAATTATGGAAGGACAAAACACAAACTTATAAGGACCTAATTATTATCAAAATTCACAACTATCCCGTATCCCGGGTTTGATTCCCAGCAGAGGAGAAATTTATTTAAATTCATTTCTCACGCTTACGTTGCTTTTTTGGGCTGGAAACTCTGGTTAGTTGGAAGAAATTGCCATACGGCAATAAACTCGCCACTTGCGCAGGGTGCAAGGATGTGTTCATTATGATTATTATTATAATATTTGATTTCATCTCAGACGCATGGGAGTCAAATCAGCTACACCAACGAACCTTCCCCCCCTAGACAACGTGTCATTTAGCTCAAGAAAAGAATAAAAAAAAAGATAAATAAATGTATGGAAGTGACAGTTGTCACGTGACTGGCAACTGTCACTTCCATACACTGAGTTCTTTTTTCCTTATTTCTTTTCTGGAGCTAAATGATACGTTGCCTAGGCGGGCTGGATGCCTAGTCAACGTGTTAATTTAGCGATGGAAAAGACAAGTCACGTGACCGGAAACTGTCACATTCATACTTGGAGTTATCGTTTCTTTTCCATCGCTAAATTGACACGTTGACTAGGCACCATGACAACATTGACGGATAGCCTAGGGAGGTATAGGCCCAGTATTTCAGTCGGCCCTTAGGAGTTTAACTCAAGTTTAACAAAAATATTGCGTATTTCAGTACCTAATCTTCCCTTAAATACGTCACAAAACGACAAATATTTAACTCAACGTTTCTGGCGGATCGCGTGTCTTAATCTTGAGTTAAGTATTGTTTCTAGTCTTTTTCGCCAGGTGGCGTACTAATCGCCGCACGCTTTAATGTTTCATTTCATTTTATACTACAAATAACTATGCATAATAATTATAATCATGATTTATTTTTGTTGTTAAAATAAAAAACTTGATATAGAAGTGGTTCATGTATTTAATATTTATTTTATTTTTTACATAATTATAATGTATTGCATGACAACAAACGAAATAAACTGTCAGCCATAATGAAACGTCAGGCACGCAACTTTATTTTTGCGATGTTTTTTCATCCCACTTTTTAAATTGATCCATCCTGTTTCTATATATATAATGTGTATTCTTAAATTTTCTACATAACACACTATTTTAACATTATCACTTAGTTCCATATCCATCTGTAAAATGTACATACATTTTGCATTGTAGTACTACGTACGTAGTACATATTCAATGACATTTTTTCACTACAATGTTTGATTTTAATTAAAAAAAACATCGATCGGTATAAAAAATTGAAAAAGTAACATGCTGTGTAATGAAACAAATAAAATAATGTGTTGTTATAATAATAAAATAATATTTAGTCACAGCTTCGCGTCACGTATCATTTAAGGTTATTACAATTTTGACAGATGCGTTATAGACAATAACCATAGAAAAACGTAATATATATCTATAGTTGAAGATTACGTAACTGACGTTTCATTTTGCACTGAAATACGCGAATGAAATTTAATCTTCCCTAAACTTTTAACTTGGATTACCAAATCCAACGATTTAAGGGCCAACTGTAATCTCGGGCCATAGTCATGTAGTCTAATTTCAGTGGTCAAATTGCGCCGGGGATTGGATCGACGGTGGGTTTTGTTTCGTGGTATTATGCGGGCATATGGACCTACATAGTTGATCTGCTTGTGTGAGCTACGTGTCTGCTGTGATGTGATATACTGCTAGCCTTAGAACAAGATTTCCTAGATAGTCAGCAGTAGTCTGCTGCTTGCTTGCTCTCATTGTAGACCCTACAATGTATGGTTTGAGAAATAAATATATAAAATATCATAGCATGTCACGATCAAGAACATGTCCATCATACTATTAATGTAAAACGGGACAGGCCGTGGCTATAGCTTAAGACGATATACTTGAAATTGAGTAAGCACCATTTGACCTAAACCGATTTGGTCTTATTCGGGGATTATTTTTGCTTTGGTAATGTAGCTTCTTAACGAGAAACCTTTTTTTTAACAGATTTTTAATTATCTCAATAGAGACGAAGTTGGAATATTTACTGTAGGAGAACCGGGAAATCAAGGCACCTACGGGGCTTACGACCTGTCATCGGCTGGTTTACGTGATCACTTTATGCGCTTGCGCAACGTTCACCAATTATGCCCTTTCAATGAGATCCCCATCAATTCAATTTTGAAAGTTCTATATATTGTAATACTGAAATTATTTCGCCTGAAAATAAGGAATTTTTACTACAGCCATCTATGTGTGAAATTATAAACAACATTCTTATTATTTTTATTTATTTTGTTGTAACGCCATCTATTGAGAGGCAATGCGTTTATACCTGAGGTGACAAATGCATTTTTCGCATAGAAGTCACCCCTGAATTGCGCCAGACTTATAAGGTCATTTTTGTCTTATTTACCTACTTGTACCAATGTGTAAGTAATCGAATATTTTTATTATTGCATATGCGCAAACATTGGATTTTTCCCCTGTCGGGAGTCAAAGATATTTTTTAACAGATTTTTAATTATCTCAATAGAGACGAAGTTGGAATATTTACTGTAGGAGAAGTTGGAATATTTACTGTAGGAGATTTAGAAACCTTTTTATTTAATCATATTTTTATTTTCTACGTATTACGTTTCAAATATTGCTCAATTGAGGGTAAATACCCGATGATACGTAAATAATCTTTCGTATAAAAAAAACGTCTTCTAAATGAATGTGTAACAAGATAGAAAAAATGTGGCATTCGGCATGAGGGACAAGGCATGATGATATGTATGTAGTATGTAATAATATTTATTTTATTTATTTATTTATTTATTTATTTAAGATTTGGTACACGGTTAACATACAATATACATAAACATAATATCAATTATAACAATAAATCAACCGTACACACAAAAATCCCACAAGGCATATCTTTCATACTATTCGCCTATACAATAATACGTGTTAAACAGGTTGCAGACGCCTTTGGAAATTGAAGAGTTGACGATTTTCTGAAATGCCGCCAATCGAAAAGGTACCCCTTTATAATGAAAAATGAATTATCGAAATAGGACATCGCAGTGAAAAGAAATATCTGAACACAAATAAAAGAAAACTTCACGTCTAATTGATAAGATCTCTTAAATATAAGAGGCAAATAACAACTCACATAGGCCCGAGATATCAGTTGGCCCTTAAATCGTTGGATTTGGTAATCCAAGTTAAATATAAGAGGCAAATAACAACTCACATAGGCCCGAGATATCAGTTGGCCCTTAAATCGTTGGATTTGGTAATCCAAGTTAAATATAAGAGGCAAATAACAACTCACATAGGCCCGAGATATCAGTTGGCCCTTAAATCGTTGGATTTGGTAATCCAAGTTAAATATAAGAGGCAAATAACAACTCACATAGGCCCGAGATATCAGTTGGCCCTTAAATCGTTGGATTTGGTAATCCAAGTTAAATATAAGAGGCAAATAACAACTCACATAGGCCCGAGATATCAGTTGGCCCTTAAATCGTTGGATTTGGTAATCCAAGTTAAATATAAGAGGCAAATAACAACTCACATAGGCCCGAGATATCAGTTGGCCCTTAAATCGTTGGATTTGGTAATCCAAGTTAAATATAAGAGGCAAATAACAACTCACATAGGCCCGAGATATCAGTTGGCCCTTAAATCGTTGGATTTGGTAATCCAAGTTAAATATAAGAGGCAAATAACAACTCACATAGGCCCGAGATATCAGTTGGCCCTTAAATCGTTGGATTTGGTAATCCAAGTTAAATATAAGAGGCAAATAACAACTCACATAGGCCCGAGATATCAGTTGGCCCTTAAATCGTTGGATTTGGTAATCCAAGTTAAATATAAGAGGCAAATAACAACTCACATAGGCCCGAGATATCAGTTGGCCCTTAAATCGTTGGATTTGGTAATCCAAGTTAAAAGTTTAGGGAAGATTAAATTTCATTCGCGTATTTCAGTGCAAAATGAAACGTCAGTTACGTAATCTTCAACTATAGATATATTTTACGTTTTTCTATGGTTATTGTCTATAACGCATCTGTCAAAATTGTAATAACCTTAAATGATACGTGATGCGAAGCTGATGTGACTAAATATTATTTTATTATTATAACAACACATTATTTTATTTGTTTCATTACACAGCATGTTACTTTTTCAATTTTTTATACCGATCGATGTTTTTTTTAATTAAAATCAAACATTGTAGTGAAAAAATGTCATTGAATATGTACTACGTACGTAGTACTTCAATGCAAAATGTATGTATATTTTACAGATGGATATGGAACTAAGTGATAATGGTAAAATAGTGTTTTATGTAGAAAATTTAAGAATACACATTATATATATAGAAACAGGATGGATCAATTTAAAAAGTGGGATGAAAAAACATCGCAAAAATAAAGTTGCGTGCCTGACGTTTCATTATGGCTGACAGTTTATTTCGTTTGTTGTCAGGCAATACAATATAATTATGTAAAAAAGAAAATAAATATTAAATACATGAACCACTTCTATATCAAGTCTTTTATTTTAACAACAAAAATAAAACATGATTATAATTATTATGCATAGTTATTTATATATATACTTGGACGATTTATATAGCGCCGTTTTCGTGAGAGCTCACCTCAAGGGCGCTTTACATTGGTTTTTGCATGAGTTAGTGGTATCTTAAAATCTAGATTAGTGACCTTAATATTAACTTAATTTAAACAGATACAAATTCAAATTCATAGATACAAATTCAAATTTGTAGTATAAAATGAAATAAAACATTAAAGCGTGCGGCGATTAGTACGCCACCTGGCGAAAAAGACTAGAAACAATACTTAACTCAAGATTAAGACACGCGATCCGCCAGAAACGTTGAGTTAAATATTTGTCGTTTAGTGACGTATTTAAGGGAAGATTAGGTAGTGAAATACGCAATATTTTTGTTAAACTTGAGTTAAACTCCTAAGGGCCGACTGAAATACTGGGCCATAGTTCTGCAATGAGGTCCACCACCAATTCTGAATGTAGTGTGTGGTATAATTTGTGCTGACTTTTACAAGGTTATGTACACATGTCGCTGGTTACATCACATTATTCTATTGGATATGCCGTGGTGATATGAATGAAAAAAAATTTACTTAGTATGTAGGTAAAATGCTTGTACAAACGAAATCAGGATTGGAACTCGCGACCACTGAATTACAAACCCAGCTCGTTAGCCAATTTGCCACCGCGAAATGTAAAGTTCATCTACAAAATGTAAAGATCATGATTTACAACTTTTTGAAAAATAATTTGATTCATTACTCCGTATCGACACGGGAACGTAATTAAATTGAAATTTATTCCGCAATCGATATCAGACGAACCCAATAAATCCATCAATCCGACAGACATCGCTTGGTTTACATAGATTACCTTACTACCTATGTATGTAGGCACAACTAGACGCAAAATTCGAACACGCGAAATCAATTACCCGTGAAATGTTAACACTCCGCGGGAAAATTAAAAATCGAAACCTACCCGAGATTCCGCGTAGATGATGTGCTCGAAACCTACTCGAGATTTCGCTCAGGTGATGGGCTCGAAACCTACTCGAGATTTCGCTCAGGTGATGGGCTCGAAACCTACTCGAGATTTCGCTCAGGTGATGTGCTCGAAACCTACTCGAGATTTCGCTCAGGTGATGGGCTCGAAACCTACTCGAGATTTCACTCAGGTGATGGGCTCGAAACCTACTCGAGATTTCGCTCAGGTGATGGGCTCGAAACCTACTCGAGATTCCGCTCAGGTGATGTGCTCGAAACCTAATCGAGATTTCGCTCAGGTGATGGGCTCGAAACTTACTCGAGATTCCGCGCAGGTGATGGGCTTGACACCTACCCGAGATGCCGTGCAGGATTTGTGTTCGTAAACCTATAGATATTTCGAAAGTTACAAAAACCTGGATACGTGTATCAGAATTATTAAGGTATTCTTTCGTAGCTCAGTTGGTTAGATATTTGATTGCTTAAGGTCCCGAGTATGATTTCAGATGGATACACAGTCATAAATTGTGTATTCAGGCTGGATCTGTGAGACAATTGATATCATAAGTCTCCAGAATGTGACAATTTGTTATTGGGTGCGTGTTGAGTAAATACTGGACATACTTAAAAAATCTTAAATAATGAAAATACTTGAAAAGTGTGAGAGGCATTGGAAACGACAGAAAAAGCTCGGAAGTAAAATAAACATCACGCAAACATTACAAGGCAATAAACTGGCCACTTGCGCAGGGTGCAAAAAAGTTTTTAAATATGGTCGCCTAGAAGGATAATATTATGTTTAAAAACGATGTATGCTAGAATCATGAACAGATTAACTCGAAATAGAATGAATATAAACACACTTCGGTGGCCTGGTCAACATGGAAAGAATGAAGAACGAATAAAGAAAATTTATAGAGCTGAAAGAGAAGGAACGAGAGTTAAGGTCAGGTCAAGAAAACATTGACACGACCGTGTGAACAATATTCTGGAAGAAGAAAACGTAACAAGTGTAAATAATATAAGAGCATGTATCAATGTGAGCGAGGCTAAGAATTTATGCTGTAAAAGAAGTGTATGGCGCTGGGTTCACTCTGCATTGCGTGACGATGTTTATATGACAGATATTACAAAATGGTGGCGACGCGTAGACGTCTCAGTTCCATCCCTTTTGAAGTTACAGAGGCGCACGAGTGAAGCTCTCACATACACACACCCCGAGGCCATACGAGAAGTATATCTCGTATGGCCTCGCACACACCCTAGAGTTATCCCATGTTTGCCGGAATTATCTCGGGTTTCTACTTTCTACATAGCAAGGGCCCTTTTTACTTAGCCTTCCTTGTGTCCAATTCCCTCCACGGCGCAGGATATTTCAGTCACGTAGGCACTCGTACGTTCCGGCGCAGCCGAGCTTGGCACGCGGCTCTTTCTACACGTAACCAATGAATAGATTCCGAATCACACATCGTCATTGTTATTGAAATCGTTTTAAGAGTTGGGCATACATAACCGAAGAACAAAACTAATATAATATAAATTGACATCTTTCTTGACAAATTTCTCAAATATGTTAAACGGCGTGTTTCTAAAAACACATACCATAAGTATTATCAACATTTCTCTAGTGAATGTTCGTCAACACAATTTTAAAATTCAGCATGAACTCCCCTTAAAATATTAAAAAATAACTTTTTTTGTATGGCCACATTTTTAGACGACCGACGGAAAATATGATAAATAAAGCCTTGGACATCGAGACTCCAGCGAGAAGATCAGGCAGACCACCAGCCACATGGCTGTTGAGCATCAAGAAGCATCTGCGAGAGAGGGAGCTGAATCCTGATTTGGCACAGGACAGGCGAGTTTGGCGAAATAGAATAAGGAGAGCCGACCCCGAGTAAATGGGACAAAGGTTAGCGCGAAGGAGAGGTGTGACGGGACTGGGGCTTGGGGATATTCGCACGGGTCGTGCTTTTCTTTATACGCTATTTCACACCTATCGCTGGCTATCTCACGTTGTGGAATTATGCCGTGGCGTTATGTAATGTATGTATGTAACATTCTTGGCTTGCAATAATTTCAAAAGCACCATAATAATGTAACTAGGTACACAATGTACTTAGTTGTAGTTTTCTGAAATAAAATAAATCTTCTTCTTCTTCTTCAGCCTGTTTTTATCCATTCTTGGACATAGGCCTCTCCCTTGATCCTCCACAACTCCCTGTCTTGGGCACACTGCATCCATCTCCCTCCGGCACATTTGTTGATGTCATCAGACCACCTTGCCTGGGGTCTGCCGACACCTCTTCGGTTTGTTCTCGGTCGCCATTCTACGATCTTTTTGGTCCATCGTGAGCCCTGGCATCTGGCAATATGCCCAGCCCAGCTCCACTTAAGGCCAGCGACCCTTTCCGCTACATCGGCTACTTTGGTTCTTTGTCTTATCATGACATTCTGAATTCTGTCCCTTATTGAAATACCCAGCAACTTTCTCTCCATAGCTCTCTGTGTCACTAACAGCTTGTGCATTATTCTTTTTGTTAGGACCGATGTTTCCATTCCATAAGTAAGCACTGGGAGAATACATGCATCAAATAGCTTCTTTTTCAAATAATGGGAGTATTTACGGGATTTAAGAATGTATGATAATTTTCCAAAAGCTGACCAGGCAAGGCCACGTCTTCTCTCTATTTCTGCCTCTTGATTTTCTTTGGCAAGCATAAAATAAATAAATGAGTAAAATTCTACATGTCAATATTTCAAAATTCAATAACTTTTTTCTTCCTTTTGTACAATCATCACTGTGAATTGTGACTAATTTCTTCTGAACACCAAAATAATTGAACACTATATCAGTAAATTTTCTCTAGCTAGCCATTCTGTTAAGATTGAAACCCTATACAAAAATAATTAATGAAGATTCGGCTGAAGACTGTCTTAAATTAAAGAAGGATTTCTGAGAATTGAACGCAGACTAGGGAGGGCGAGATGAGTGGGGGGGGGGGGAGTGATCACTTGAATATTAATAGTGTGTATATTCTATCGCCGCTTAAATAACAAGCCAATAATACCGTTAGTAAAATACTCCAATATAAAGACACAAAGGTCGGCTGTTTCGACACACGCAAAGGGGCTAAGTAAATAACAGGGTTGCCAGGTGAACGATTTTCAAATTCGATCCCGCGACGGATACACGCTTTTGTTATACACATGAATTAAATAGATAAATTGAAATCAAAATTAAATGGCTACTGATTTGCCAAAGAAGAATTATTTAACCCTTTCCTAACCGAATTATGAAAGCATTATGAAAATAAATGTTTCATAAAAAATGGGCAAAATACCTATGTGACTATAATTCTACTGCAATTTCCACTGCAATTATATGAGAGAAAATAACTGAGAGATCACCATATATTATTCTAATTGTTTTTCTTTTCTGGACGAGGCGAGGGATGCGTGCCAGGATAGAAAAATGTGGCGTTCGGTTCTCTCTGCCTACGCCGCAAGGGACATGGCGTGATGGTATGTATGTTTCTTTTCTGTTTATGTTTAATTATTTTGCATTCAAAAACATGTAACCTTAGGCCAAATTGAAATAGTACTGCCTCAGAACAGACTTGTCTAGTGAGGCAGTAAATTTCCAAATAGGTACAATTGTACATAGTATGTTAATAATAAGTCTTTTAAAAATATAGTTATTTTTATGTTATTGTTATATATGTGAAAATAATAGAAATAAATAATTTCATTTCATTTCATAAAAAGATTTTGATAATATATTTTTATTTCCTTTTTTTCGAAATTTTAACGATTCCAATTGTCATCATTCATACATTAAACTATATACTTTTCATAAAAAAAAATCTTTCATTTTTAATAATTATTAGAGATTGGAGGAAATATAATTAGCTAATTAAAAAAAATACATAGCATACTAGAAAACAAAAAAGTCACATTTATTAAATTTAAATAACCGTGTTTAGCAAGAACCGTGTATAGCGATTGGATTGAGAGGCCGGGGCCGCTCATGAAAGGGATGGCACGACCACGTGAACGATATTCTGAAAGACGGAAATGTTAGAAGCATGTACAATAGACGAACATGTATGAGACGATGCATGAATGTTGACGAGGCGATGAATGTGTGCCAGGATAGAAAGATATGGCGTTCGGTTCTCTCTGCCTATCCCGTAAGGGACATGGCGTGATGGTATGTATATGTATGTGTTTAGCAAGAAAAGCACATTTCGCAATAACCGTGTTTTTAACTGTACAATAACTGAGTACAGAAGTTTCCGTCATTCTCAGTATTGAAAGCGATCAAAAATATTATGATTAATAATTTAGAAGAGAAATAACACAGCTGATAACAATTTTCATTGAGATATACGTAAAATACATTAATGATTCCACTTGGAATCACCGGTTAAGAAAGGGTTAATGATTTTTTTTTTCATTCCCTACACTGAGCGAACATGCTGTGTGTTTATGTGAATGACATCGGTCTACGTGGGGTACTTAATTAATATGAGATTCATAAAGTAGTTATCTATTATAAGTTACTCTCGCTGGAAGTGGAGGTGGGATGTGGACAAACGGAAAAGGGAAACATTGTAAGGAGAGATGAGGAGGAGGTCTGTACTTGGTCATTGAAGAAGTTTTTCTGTGTATTTATGGATTTTTGAATTTCGAAATACAAACTCCAAACCAAGCAGGTCTACACGACCCGTGACCATACTGGCACCAAAATCTTCCTCCCGTACGCTTCGGTCTGTACCCACCTGAAGAAGGGAACGGTTGTTTCCCGAAACATGTAGTGTGATAAAAAACATAAAATAAAAGCTGTAATTAAACAAAGTAGAAGCCTCTACATTTGAGTATTTAAAAGCTGTTTTTGATTCTACAATATTTTCATATTTGTTACGGCCGCCGCCGATAATTATTTCGCGAAAATTCTTGACATTGTCCTTATAAATGTCATTTAATACAAAGCAGTGAATTTAAAATTGGTGTTGTTTCTTGTAAAACTAATGAATGGATTAGGAAAAACACAGGAGTAGCGGATGTGGCCAAAAGAATAGCGGAGTTAAAGTGGAGTTGGGCGGGTCATATATCTCGGATGTCGGACGACGAATAGACAAAAGTTGTGATGGACTGGAGGCCAAGAACAGGAAGCAGAAGCGTAGGAAGGTCCAAGACCAGATGATCCGATGACGCTAAAAAAGTGGCAGGTCCAGAATGGCACAGGAAAGAGACCAGTGAAAGTCCAAGAGGGAGGCCTTTGTCCAATACTGGACGGAAGAAGACGCCGAGTAAGTAAGTTAGTAGATTTAACTTCCGATATGTTTTATAAAAATCTGGCAAACCCTGTTTGTAAGTAGTTCATTTTGATGTGAAAAAGGACGCAACGTACCAGTTTTTAAATGTCAAATTTTCCCAATTAGGACGGATCGATATATCCCGTGTGAATATATGTTATCAACCACCCTGCTATGGGAGGGATGGACAATAGACACGGTGACACAGGACACGCCCTAGCGAATTAAAAACATTATTATCCGTCGACTATTAGTGCCGGAATAACCAAAATTGATAATGGACGCGGCTCGAAGGACCACAAATACAAAAGATATCGCCAACATAATCTCTTTTAATCAACCCACATTCATGTGAAAGGTTTATTCTATCACAACTGTTTTTTTTTCCTTTATTACAATATTAACAATTGTGACATCAATAAATAAAATAAATAAGTAAAAAACACCCCGCGCAAGTGGCGAGTTTATCCAATGGTAATATTATACATTTATTTAAATAAAAAATACAATGTAAACACAAGACGAACAACTAAAACATATTTTAGACAGTAATTTAAGTACGTTTCCTTCGCAGAACCATAAACCAATTTTGTTTACGTGGACTTAACAATAAAAGCAAGTAATAAACAATGAAATGTAATAAAAAAGACAACACTTTATTGAGCTCTGCGCATGTGACAAGTTTATTGACAAATACCAATTTCTCTGAAACAACCAATGTTTCCGTTACAGAAAAAAGCAAGTTTTTCGCGAGAAATGAATTTAAATAAATTACTTACTCCTCGATCGGGATTCGAACTTGGGACTTCAACATAGTCGCCAAACACAGTGATTTAGTATGTGGTTCTTTATAAAACAGTGAGAAAAGAAAAAAATATTCCTAAAATAAACAGAATGATGACAGCAATAAGAGGAATATATATTGTTTAAGAATTATTTGATAAACATAATTTAATAGTTTTTTTCTTAATTTTTTGTACTGATTGAGACTACGATAAGGAGATACGAAGAACCTCCGATGTGGAAGACATCGTTAGGTGAAGACCACCAAAGAGACGGAGGGAAAGTTGGACAACATAATTCTATGCCAACGCTAAATTCAGTCAAACAGACCATTTACCTATTTAAAGATGAAGATACCTATTTAAAGTGTTAGAAGTGATTTACAAATAACAACATATCAAACGACGAAACCGAAAATAAAAGTTTTCCATTTATTCGGCAATCGACGAAACAATTTAATTTGGAAGATTTGGACGGCAAACTCTATCAGAAATAAAATCTCTAAATGATTTCACCAGTTGCTGATACTCAAAAAGCGAGAGAGGTGGGGATATGATATAAAAATATGAATGTTCTGGAAAACAAAGCAAATGGGAATGTTCCGCCCGCCGACGACGCTGTTTACATTGTTCACAAACACAAGGGGCAAATAAACATTTGTTCTTCTACGATTGTAATAATTTTCAAAAGGTTTCGGGTTACGTAAATATGGAAAACCGGTTAACCGTCTTAAAACAAAACAAAATAATAATAACGCTGTAATGAAAAACGTGGACAGCGCCAAATGTATCATTGTTTTAAACACAGTGTCCGCCATCATAAAATTTAGAGTCGTTATTGACTTTGCGCTGGCGTTTTGCGTTAGCTTCCAAACAGTCTAGAAATTCAATAAAACATAGGGTTGGAAACAGAATGCAAAATAATGAAATTCCTACAAAAAGAAAAAAAAAATATCAAGGCGATTCATTACCGCAAGACAATAAACCTCCAACCATTCCAATTCAATCAACGATTACCTTCAAAACAGCAGATTATTAAAGTTAATAAGGGAATCATTTGATATATATGATTTCAAGAGTCTTTCTCAATATTTGCAGACTCTACAATCCTGTTGATTGCGGTTGAAAATAATAAAGATATTTGATTTCTCGGTAGGAATTCGAAATGCCGTAACATAAGAAAAATGACTCACCACTCATCGGTCAACAAAATCTCATTCCAGAAATCATAAAAAGTCACAAATTCTCGGCGTGGACGTCAAACACGATGTATTAAATATGGTCCTTCGAGCCGGAAAAAAGTCACTTTTGGTATCCTTTCATGACGTTACCAAAACAATCGCGTAATATTTCTACATATAGGAAAAATAATACTTTTGTTTACTTAATTGAGCCGGTAATTTAATTGAAAACAGTATTTTCAAAACCTACGCGTAAATTTTCATGCTAGATTTTCATAACAACTCCCGATGTTGTACTGAGACATACAAAAATATTATAGTTCAAAACGATTAAAGGGTAATTGCTACACATGACGTTTTGGGGTAGGTGATGTGGTGTTGTTCAGCGCGTTACTCCACGTACAATAATTATAAATCATCTGTTGTATTACTCCATTGTTTTACCCTTGTATTGTTCAAGTTTTATCAATATAGGTACGTTTGCGGTCTGAGTCCGCAGCCGCCTCTGCTTACCTTAGTTCCTTTCATTGTCTGTCTGATGGTCTGAGAGAGCGAGAAAGAGATCAAATATAGTTTTTCCTTCTCTCTCAGCGGGGTCGCTATGTTATCGTTAATCATCTACTCCTAACATCACTTCACACGAAGTGATTTACTGTTTTAGGGATACAATCGACTCACCTGAAACAAAAGAAAATAATGATAATCAGAAACTGTTTTTCGTCAGCGAGGGTATTGAATTTAATGGATCGGGAAATGTGAGACTAAGACAAAAAGGAAGATCAAAAGATTACAAAATGCGAAAATGAAACTAATAAAGGAACTTATAGAAAGTAAACAAAACTTTTAATTTCATTGTTTTTTTATAAATGACTAGTATCGACTGATGAAAGAATATCATCAGAGTGTAAGTCAATTTAATTTATATTACTTCTCGGATGACTAAAAGGTAGGTACTGTGTCAAATATTAATTTAAAACGCACCCAATAACATTCTGGAGACTATTATATCAATCGTCTCTCAGATCCAGACTGAAAACACAATAAAAAAAACCGAGCCTCCACCGGGAATCGAACCCTGGCCCTATTATTGTTCTTGTGTCAGAATCTTAATCAACTGAGTCTCGAAGGCCGACATAGCATAGACAGTTAAACATAACAAAATATCGTTAAGAAATATAAAAGTGTCGTCATTGATTATAAATAAACAAATTATTATTAACAAAAGACTCCATGCGACGAGATACTTCTTCGTCTCTCTCTCACAACTACATTCTTTCAAAGAACGTATGTGAAGTGGCAGTTTATTATACATCTTAATACTGTGTCCCACAAAAGCCAGATCTGTGACTATTATCGCTATAGGCAAAATAACCTCTCACATAGTTCAGGAATGACGTTCGCCTCCCATTCCGAAAGTAGTGACTTTTTATGAAGGTGGTAACGAGGACGGTGTGGAGATGGATACACGCATGTGCCATGCTTCCTCATAAAAGTAATGCACACGCGTACACTTTTCGCTGGTCACATTTTAGGATAAGCCGTGATGATATGTAGATATTAAAAAAAAAAGGTTTCGTGGTTCAATTTTGGTTCAAGTCAGTGGACAATCCATTGTGTTAAGACTTCCGAATTATTAGGGCGACAGAAAAGAGACATCGGATAGCAACACAATGGATTATAAAATTCGACAGTTGGGTCACGCCTTTTCGTTGTCACCCGTCTACCGGTATCGAATATCGACCCCTCGACATTATTTCAGTAGGTCAATTGTATGGCTTTTCTCCCGTCCTTAAATTCATTCCTGGTTGAAATTATTGAGGTCTAGGAAGATAAGCATCTTCTTGACAATCGAAACGTGACGCAAGGTTGATATGGATTAGACTTGGCAATCGCTGCTGTAACATATTGGAATGGAAAAGACCAATATATCTGGACACGTAAAAACATCAAAATACCAAATGTATCCACCACTCCTTCAAATTGTCACCTTAAGTCAGCTACTCGAACAATTTAAGTCATTTTTTTCAACAGGATCCTCTAACACTAGCCGAATGAAAGTTACAAGGCTAAATCTCAATGAATGTTTAATAGTTTTTGAGATAACTCGTGAAAAAGAAAACTGATGCGAACGTATTTTTTAAGTCTTTGAAAGTTAATGGAATATTGAAACTTGCATTTTTTAAAGAAGTTATTGGGTACTGACTCACAGCGGTTTTGTTTAACATAAAAATCTTTTTAGCTTAGATGAAGTTTCATCTGAAATCCGATAGTTACTCAAATTTCACAAAAGTCTAAACAATTTTTATAGATACATACAATCACGCCATGTACCTTACGGGAGAAGCAGAGAGAACCGGGTGCTAATAAACTTTTGAACCACCCAATATCGCTGAAAATACATGGGGGTTAAATCGATTGGTGTCAAGGTCCCCTACCGCCCTGCTTCAGATGATCCACCCCTCATGATACACCATCAAATAAAAATGAAACAGCAACAAAAAATGTAAATTATTAACAATACAAAAAGGTGATGCACACCCGCACACCCGTCGCTGGTTACCCCACATTGCTGAATATGTCGCGACGATGTGAATGAAAAGATTTATTTTATTTTATTTAGAGGACAACTTACAGCATTATAATAAATTATATAAAAAAAAGATGATTTGATTTACCTCAATTTACCTCACCAAATAGATTTGGTTGGTTGGAAGATATTTCCATATGGCAAAGAGCCCGTCATTGTACACTTACTGTGCAATGTGTGCAAAATGATTAAAATAAAATGGATACATAAAATAACAGTAGAGGTTTTCATGCATTTTTTTTTTGTTTAAAAAATGCGGCGATTGTCCATTGTTCGAAAGCTGGAAACTTGGTGCAGTGTCAGCATTATCTGGACGCCGATGGTCGGTGCTGTCCGCCCGCTACGGGAACAGTCGTTCACATCGTTGTCAGGAGAGACCACCACCCTTCGTGGGACATTTGTCACAAAACGGAATTATTGTGATTACAGACGTCGAGGGATTTGCAACGTGGCTCTATGGTGACGAAAAAAAACGCCGGGTTCAAATCACATACATAGAAGTTATCTCAATATATTTGAGGTGAAATTGAAGTAAAACAGAATAAAAATATCTTTTCTATAAGGATGGCCTGCGGTTATCTTGAATGCAGTAGGTGTATAAATATTTCTCTCAACGCTCTAGAAACGAAGAGAGGAGTAACGTCGGTGACACTCCACGGAGACAATTCGATATATTATATTCTTTGTAAAAGACTAAATAAAGTGTAGAAAGTATAGACACACTGCAATCCAATTTACCAACGTTAGATGGCGTTCACATTGGAGACTGCAAAGGATATTTTACAGAGGCGATAGAACGACACCATCTGGAACGCGATTTCAAGTAAACGAAATTCATCTTGGAAATATTGTATATCTATTTATTCTATACTGTACGTCTGGTACTTATTGGATTTTTATTTAATTTTAAAAAGATATTCACAAAATATTACAACATCAAACCAGTGACAAGTTTTTTAGGCATTTTATGAATAGTTGTAGTAAAAGTCAGTATAAGTATATTTTATTTATTTTTATTATATATATACGCCCTTAATAGGGCATTTACGATAAATACAAGATAAATAGAACAATGTAGGCACAACAAAACAACAATAAGTGTAAATACATCAATAACATAGGTACATAATAAAAAAGTAGCTAAAGGAAGGACAATATAAAACAACATAATAAAAAAAAATAGAGGTAAATGATAAAAAAAACTAGACATAAAATAAGAAGAAAAAAATACAGTATTACATATTCAATTTAAACAACAAAAATAAACAAAGCAAAGTGAAAATCAAAAAATATAATATACGAGTAAATAAATAAAAAATATTCACAATATTTGTATTAGCTACAAGTTTGAGGATTTAAAATCGAACACGAGTACTAAAGGGTGGTGGAGCCCCCGGCATGACTGGTGGGCCATGTCCCGCTCGGCTGTAACCCGCCATGCTGATGAGACTGATATAGCCGACGACGCGCTTGGCGTGGAAATCGAAGAAATGAATGTACTACAAATGCGTGGTGAAGGTTCCCTTTCGAGTCATGTGTTACCGTGCACTGATGGATTTGGAGACCCTCGCCATTATTGACGGTCCTCCACGTTTGTGATTGGACTTTTGGTGGTAGTGGTATGAGATATGCTTGATGGTAGGTTCTGGTTTTGTCAGATGAGGAGCCGCTCCGGGGATGAAAATAGCTACATTTTCTAAAACGTACCCTATGGAGTGGGGTAGGAGACTTTGTAATTCTGTTAATTCTGTCCTATAATGCCCTCCTTCATATTTTTTGGAATAATTACCGGAGATGGTAATATAGTTGCATTACATTGTAAAAATAGTGGTAATATATTAAAAGCCCCATTGAGAGCGAAACATGTATAAACCCAAACAAAGGAGCTGTTTGAAGTAATAATGGACATATTAGCAAAAATATTTTTTTTTTTGTGTTACACACTTAACTCCGTCGATAACTCGACCGGTTTCGGAGAGTACCTCTCCTTCGTCTGGAGTTCACTTACAAACTAACTGTGTTAAAATTAAAGTTATGTAGGATAGGTAGGCTGTACATTGTGGATAGGGTGGGGGTGGATAACTAAAGGGGGGGAGGAAGTGACTGGAGAGATGAAGGGGGTAACTAGAGGGGGTGGCGGTATATTATTATGGTCAACTAATAGTGGAAATATATTTAAAATTGGGCTACCTGCGATATTTGTGTTATTGTTGATCAGATAACCTTTTTGGTTTATTGCTTTCCTTATCTCTAAGTTTTCAAAATTGTTTAGAATTAACCCTGACTTATTGGAATGCAAGATTTTAATACCTGTTCTATTGTCAAAACTATGTCCCTTTTCAATGATATGGTTAGCAAATTCACTAAATTTGTCCGGTCGAGTTATCGACGGAGTTAAGTGTGTAACACAAAAAAAATATTTTTGCTAATATTTTGAATATGGCACACAAATTAAGTTTTCATAATAATTATAAAAGTAATAATAATGGACAATTGACTAAATAGATTTCATCAGCAATAATTAAGCTAATACGAAAGATACTCTGTAAAACCCCAGATACTTCGGTGAGATATCGAAGCAGGGACACAAAGGGGTAAAGGAATCCATTGTGAAACAAGTGAATCAACAGAGGAGCGGTCAGGGAAGAAAACGTACGGAGACAAGACAACCGGGAAAGAAAGCGGACGTTGTATTAGTGATAGACACACTCGGAATTTAGAAAATACGTCAAAAACGTAAACAAACAAATAGTTTTAATGTGATGGAATTTGTTTTTCGCATTGAACGGAAACAATGAAACATATTGAAGTATGAACTATAGGTATTTTTTGAAGAATCTAAATAGATAATATTATTTTTCTTGTCCTATTTTAATTCCAATAGATATATTTGGTGATTTTTCAATATAAGAAGGTCATAATTTGCCATATTTGCAGTGTAGTCTGTGGTTCGAAATCACACAAAACCTTCCGATAGGTCGCTTGTGACATAACAGTTCTCTGTATTTCAAATAAAAATGAAAAGCGATATAAGTTTGTGCTGTGTCCGATAGATGGCCGCTTAACACACCTATATTTTGGCAACCTATGTTGCGGCTCTAAGGGCCTAGGCAGTAAAGGCGGGGGTGGGCGGCCGACGCTGTTGTGCCCTCGTCAATTCTGTACTTAGAGAATAGCAGGACGAACGCCATTGTCTCGCTCGGCAGTGACTCGTCAACTGTGGCGAATGTTGTTTGGTTCGGGCACACCGCCGGCGCAGACGTCGGGTCAGATATCCTGTGTTGACAATTGTGACGTCAAATCTGACAGGTGATGATTGCGTCAGATGCCCCCGGTGTTAGCCCGCCAAGCCTTCGGACGCCAACACGAGGACCGAGGGGTGCGGGGACAAGCCCTTCCGTTCGATCGGTGTGCCTAGAGGCTTGCCCCTGCTGCCGATCTTGAGCGGTTGCCCCGCCGTTTAAGGTTGGATTATCGGGGACAGTGGTTGAACCCGATAGATAGTGGATATTTGTGTTGTCCGACGTTGCGGCCGCGTCCGGGGGTGAACAGGACCAATGGGTTCTATAACGTCACCGGCGTGGAAGTGGTATCGCGATCTCCCTCACACCTATATTTTATTTTAAGTAAACGAGAGAGTAGTCAAGTCATATTCGCTTGTAGGTTTACAGAGAACTTGATACAGGTTCGTCTCTTTCATAGTCATTATTTGGTGTAAGAGATAATTTATTATAATGTGATTGCACTGGAGTAAAAGAGAAAATATGTCTGCAGTGTGTGTCTGATATCTCTTTTTCACTTACTGTATTCTGTTGTGTGTACTCTTTCTTGTTGACATTGTAAGAATTTGTTAAACAGTAGGTACCATTTTCGTAGAGCGTTTTGTTCGCAAATAAAGTGTCTATATATAAAATGACATTGGTTTAAATACTTGTACCAATGGGAATGTAAATATATTATGAAATAATGAAATATTCGATAGTTGTGTTTTGTTTATGTTCTGTTTAACTTTCAAACACACGATGTAGCAAAAGAGTGAATGTAGAAGGAGCAGGGGAAAAGAACTCACAAGGGGTGTCACGGATAGGATCACATTCACTAGATGATTACAAGAATGAAAAGAAAAAAAAAACGCTATAGAATATAGCTGGGACTGAATCTAAACAAATACATACACCTATATTCTAACACACTTGTCGTATATTTATAAACGGTAAGTTTCGCAAGAGAATAAAAGCTGACGACGCAAGTTCCCGACAGTTTCGGGACATTGGGTTGGGGGGTCCAGGGGAGTGTAGGGCGAAATGAATAGAGCACTATAAAAAGACAAACACAGCGGATTTTCAAGAGTTGCAGAAATTGGCTTAAGATAATGACATAAAGAAAGGGTCGGTGAGAGATTGGGACCATTATTCCCTGTCCCGAAAATTAAATTATCACAAAAGGAAGAAATAGACATTTCCGAAAGACATAGGAATTGTTATGAACACGCATATTTTTTCATTAGAAACTTTTGAGGCACAGCAATGATATACTGAAAATACCAAACAGACGAATGGAATATGGGTGTAAAATAGGATGACACGCAAGTAATTCCCTTTTTCATAGTAATCATCATCTTCTCAATACTGTGTGTTGATCTCCTTTCCACTCTTTTCTGCGATTGTAACTATGTCGTCAGCCCATCTTTTCTGGGGTCAACCTTCCCCTCTTTTGTCTTCCGAGTTTCCATTCGAGAATTCATGGTGCCCATCTGTCTTCCTTCAAGTGACGCAAAGCTGCATATTTTGGTCACAAATTCCGCGGTGATAGATTTGCCTTAAGTGTGGAAGACTTGAAATGTTTGGTTAAAATTGCATTTGATGGATGCTTACAAAATGGATTGTGAATGAATGCAACTAAATTGAAAGCGACGGTATTTGAGAAGAGCGAAAGACGAACGAAATGCGAGATACGAGTGGAGAATGTACAATTAGAAGACGGGATATGGGACGTAAGAGAACATTGTGTCTTAAAAATCTCAGATAATGTTTTGTGATTCCGGATACGGAGTCACTCATTAGGTAGGCGCAAGATAGTGATGATTTCGGTGTGATGGTCAGCAACTTACGTTAGGAGCGGCACAAGAGGAAGATTCCCATTCTCCTAATTGCGAGCAGAACCCCGATAGAGGTTAACAAAAGTTATTTTTTCTACCGAGAACGATTCTAGTCAGCCCAGGGGTTAAAGGGTGGAGCAGGGGAGGTCAGAGATAATATTATTGCGTGGCAAACGGAAACAAATTAGAGTTATTATTAAACAAGGGTTGCGTTTCGGGACCATCAATCATTGGGCAACACGCCCATCGCGGTTCAGGGCTTGCTCAGGTAAATAATTGAATGAAATTTGATCAGATTTATAAATAATTTCGGAACTGACTTAAATCCTTAAACAACAATAGGACAAAAAATAAATATTGTACTGTATAGCCTATCGAGCAAACAACTGGTACCGTTTTAACGAGTACTATAATGGGTAACGGGTACATCCGGAACAACTCCTCCACTCACCACTCCAGAACATTCTCTAATGTTTGCTTTAAATGGTTCAAGACAAGTAAACGCTCAACGCTTGCTCGATTTGTATGCGATTACAAATTATCAGAATCTACTGAATTTACGACGTTTTGCTAATATATCGTTTGCGAACCCTATTTTAAGTTTGACAGAGGTACCCAACCAAACGAAAGCTGTTACACAACATGTACCATCGTCTTCGTTCCGATTCAGAACGAAACTTGAAATGGAATTAGTTTGGACGAGAGAGGTAGATAGACAGAAGAGGAGGAAGTTGAACAACTTACAAAACGGGCGGGGACGAGGGCGTAGTTTGATTAAATCCCATCAAAACCATCGAGTAATTTCCACGGAAAATAGAAAAAACAGAGATGGAAATTGATCGAGCTGCGGTTCTATGGGCCTCCGTACATTAATAATTAATAAAATTGGGTATAATAAGGAGAGAAAATTGCAACAACTGCTACAAAAAAGGAGTGGGCTGTGGCCAATTGTATACTCCTCACTAGCAAGTCTCTCCTCAAAGCATTCAAATTTTGTATGGAAAATTATCAGCATTTTCATGAAACAAGTTTGTTAAATTTTTATTTATTTAAATATTTTATTATAAAAAAAACTTGACGATTCTTTAATGCCATTTTATGAAAGTGATGCCTTTTACCACATTGAAAATAAGTTAACCAAGCTTGGGGTCACATTGAAATATTTGACAGTTAAAAAAATGAGAAGGACTGATCAGATATCCTTTAAAATCTAATGGGGTCCAAGCAATGAAAAAAATCAAATGAGTACTTTAGTCAAAAATCGATAAAGTAGAATAAACACGCCGTACCTACATACCACATAGTACACAGTAAACACACAGATACATTGTGATGAAACTTTCAAAATACAATCTCATCATAATACTTGTTGATAATCTACAATAAAAAACTTTCCATTAAAATTGCGAATTCATGAATCCCCACAATATCCCCTTGGGGTAGTGAGGAGTAAAAACAAAGGAAATATTGACATAGTGGTCTAGTTGATCCATCTCCAAGTAAAAAGCCATTCGTGAATCACCATGAATCCGTGTTAATGATCGCAATCGAGATTTTACGGCGAGAACAGAGCCTTATCTAATATACGTTCAAACGGTGCTGATGAATCAGGCGAAGATTAATTAGGGACGCAAAAGTAAAAAAATAAACATAAACCGTAGACAAAAAATAAACCGTAAGCTCTTTACTATAGGCGTCCTAGTTTCGATTCCTAGCAGAGGAGATACTTATTTAAATTCATTTCATACATTAGAAGGTAATTTAATAATAATAATAATAAGACTTTTATTGAGTTAAACAACGTGGCGGACTTATCGCCAGCAGGTAATCTCTACCAGCCAACCACCGTGGTAAATACAATCAGTTACAGGAATATAAGAATACAAATAGAAAAAATAGAAAAAAAATCATAAATTAAAAATACAAAATAAATATAAAAAACAAAAAATAATATATGTATAAATAAGAACAAAAATAAGAATAAAAAAAATACATCAGTTAGATACACTATGTTTATTGGATGGAGGATATGAGAGGAGAAAGGAAGAGGGATAAAGGGAAAAAGACGTGAATTAGTGATTATGTGGATAGAAGGTGTGACTTCAGATGCTTTTTGAATGATGTTATGTTAGTGGCATCTCTGATACTCTCCGGCTGCTGGATATATTCCACATCCGAGCTGCATGAACTGTGAACGAGTAAGTATAAGTAGAGGTGTGGTGTATTGGTATTGTATGTGAGTGTGCTATTATGTTGGGACCGTAAGTAAGTATAAGTAGAGGTGTGGTGTATTGGTATTGTATGTGAGTGTGCTATTATGTTGGGACCGTAAGTAAGTATAAGTAGAGGTGTGGTGTATTGGTATTGTATGTGAGTGTGCTATTATGTTGGGACCGTAAGTAAGTATAAGTAGAGGTGTGGTGTATTGGTATTGTATGTGAGTGTGCTATTATGTTGGGACCGTAAGTAAGTATAAGTAGAGGTGTGGTGTATTGGTATTGTATGTAAGTGTGCTATTATAAGTAGAGGTGTGGTGTATTGGTATTGTATGTAAGTGTGCTATTATGTTGGGACCGTAAGTAAGTATAAGTGGAGGTGTGGTGTATTGGTATTGTATGTAAGTGTGCTATTATGTTGGGACCGTAAGTAAGTATAAGTAGAGGTGTGGTGTATTGGTATTGTATGTAAGTGTGCTATTATGTTGGGACCGTAAGTAAGTATAAGTAGAGGTGTGGTGTATTGGTATTGTATGTAAGTGTGCTATTATGTTGGGACCGTAAGTAAGTATAAGTAGAGGTGTGGTGTATTGGTATTGTATGTAAGTGTGCTATTATGTTGGGACCGTAAGTAAGTATAAGTAGAGGTGTGGTGTATTGGTATTGTATGTAAGTGTGCTATTATGTTGGGACCGTAAGTAAGTATAAGTGGAGGTGTGGTGTATTGGTATTGTATGTAAGTGTGCTATTATGTTGGGACCGTAAGTAAGTATAAGTAGAGGTGTGGTGTATTGGTATTGTATGTAAGTGTGCTATTATGTTGGGACCGTAAGTTAAGGCCATGTGAAGATTAGTGGGCGAATTTCTCTTTGAGGTACGTGGGTGTAAGAGGGTTATTAAGGATTTGGTAGAGTAAGGAAAGAACATGCGAATCTCTTCGGCGACGGATCTTTAACTAGTTCATTGCGAACATCCGTAAGCCCAGGGTGTATAGAAGGGCTTACACATATTTTTAAAACAAGCAGGTATGCAAATCATTTTTTTCTAAAACGTACAAACGAAAATAAATGTTTTTGTTTAACCGCACGATTTATAAAATTTCGTTCAACTATACATGTTGTTGGTTACCCCATATTGTGGAAAATGCCTGAAATTACATAAATCAAGAATAAATATTTTCGGAGAGGGTTTTAACAATCTCATTTATTACCATTTATTTCGAATGAGATATTTATTTATTCATTTATTGGGACAATATATTTGATAGAATCGTTTATAACTAGAATTATGAAAAAAATATTTAATTTAAATACAACTTAAAAATTAAATATATTTTGTTTTTCATAATTCTAGTTGATTATGGAGTTCTATCATGAAGTGACAGTTTCAAACATTAAAAGAATTTTTTTTGACATACTTTTTTAAAATCTCAATAGAGACGAAGTTTGGATGTTATAGAAGAACCAAGAACTCAAGGCACCTACAGGGCTTACGACCTGTCATCGTCTGGTTTACGTGATCACTTAAAGCGCTTGCGCAACGTTCACCAATTTTGCCTTCTTATTGAGTTCCCTTATCAATGTAATTTTTGAAAGTTCTATGTATTTGAATAATGTGTAAACATTCACTTGAAAATAAGGAACTATACTATTGCCATCTATGAAGTTACGAAAAAAACATTTTTGTAACGCCATCTATTGAGAAATTAGTTTATTTGTAAACAATGAAAGCAACAGTCCTTATAAATATTGCGTATATGCAGTTAAAAAAATATTCGATTAAATGAATCGTTTTTGTTTTGTCCCAGACAAAATCCCTCCTTGTCTTTGAAACTGGTCGTGTGAGTGTCCAATAGCTCATCCGTGGTTTAAACATATTGAATTGTAACCAATAAAATATTTAATTGAATTTCTAATTTTTTTTTTTCAATTTTTTAACAACCATGAAATTGTAAAGGGGTGGTGCCATTTATATTAAGTCGTTGGGGCACTCGAAATCTGAGATCGGCCCCTGTCGGATACTAAAATTTACCACCAACCATACAACGTGCACACAAAATTCGATAGAATTTGACCGGTCGAAATGGGCTCTAAATTGATCGTTTTTAACGATGCCGACATACACATAAAATTCATGCACTAAATCAACCTGTCAAAATTAACGGGAAATACGAAAGGATGGATAAATGGACAAATCCTAGTGATGATCAGTCGGCTTTTGCCGCTCTTTTGGTTAGATATCGGACTCTTGAGCTACAGGTCTCGGAGTCGATTCCCGGCGGAGACACATTTGTTTATTGTTTTCAGTGTGGATTGAACAATTTTAAATATTGGCGGGGAAAATATAAACAGTCGAATTAACTCACTTCGTCGATACATTCGAGATTGTTCGGAGCCCGCCTAAACATCCGCTCGATGAAGGGGGGGGAATCGAGAATTAAGTATTCCTTATCCATTCGAATCGGACTAAAACCGACAATGTCTGAGAAGTCAGCTCTTGTCTGAAGAACACTCAAGTAATCGAGTAAAATCGATGACCATTTGAATAGAAAACCACAAACAGGGGAGAAGGAGAGACCCTCGATATGTATGATGGACAAAATAAATCAAATATGCTAATAAAGACGAAAAATTATATATATTACAAAAATCATTTTATACAATTGAAAAAAAATTAATTAAACAAGATTTTAATAAGGGCTCGTTTTTTATACAATATTTTAATCGTATTTAACACAGTTTTCATGTCAATGCGTAACTTGTGTAAAATTTCGTGGTCCAATAATCTGGAACAATTCACGACGAAGAAATTCGAGTCCTCACATCGGGAAGAAATAAAAATGTCAGTTTGCTCACTGAAAAAGACGACCAGCGACGTTGTCAATCGTCTAGAAGACTCACATGCTGAAGCTGCTGCGACTGCGGAGAGGAACAGGATGATGCCCATCTACTAATATGCCCACAAATAAAGACGACATGCAGCACAGACGACTTTAGAACAGTGAACGACAAGGCGATATCCGTCGCCGCTTATTGGAGTGGTAAGGTCTAAGGTAAGTAAAGTGAGTAAGTAGTAATCGTCTCACAGATCCAGAGTGAAAACACAATAATTGAAAACTGTGTACTACACCGATATGCAATATAATGCGAAACAGGATTTTCATTAATATTATCTTAATATTAGGTCCTTACATATGAAATTGGCGTTTTGTATGGGAGGAACATAAAGTCGATTTTTTCTAATATAATATATTTATTTAATCAAAGTATGTACCATTGCTATCTATGCACTTTTGCCATCTCATAGGTAGTTCATCGATCCCTTTACTAAAGAAACCATTCGGACGGGAATCAATAAAATCTTTGAAGGCGGTTTGGACTGCCCCATCGGAGTTGAATTTTTTCCCTTGCAATAAGTTATCCAAATTTCGATAAAAAGGGTAATCTGATGGGGCAAGGTCCGGAGAGTACGGTGGATGTCTTAGACATTCCAATTGTAGCTCCTTTAATTTGGTAGCCGTCTGTTGTGCAGTGTGTGGTCTAGCGTTATCATGAAGCAGCAGTGGCCTAGAGCGATTAACCAGCCTCGGTTGTTTAGCAGCTAGCTTTTCCATCATGGTTTGCAGTTGCTGACAATAGACATCTGCCGTAATCGTCTGGCCAGATTTAAGAAAGCTGTAGTGAACGACACCAGCACTAGTCCACCAAACTCTCACAAGTAACTTTTTTGGAGTCAATTTTCGCTTGGGGCATGGTTTGACTGGTTCGGCAGGGTTCAGCCATTGCGATGAGCGCTTCCGATTATCGTACAGGATCCACTTTTTATCACAGATAATGATTCGATTTAAAATCCCTTCATTATTGTGCCGGTTGAGTAATGCAACGCAGCAGCAACGCGCGTTTGTTGATTTGCTTCACTCAATTCGTGAGGTACCCACCTTTCAAGCTTTTTCACCTTCCCAATTTGCTTCAAGTGGATTAAAACAGTTTTATCACTAGCACCGCAGTCTGCAGCTAACTCGGACGTGGTTTGCGATGGATCCGCTTCCACAATAGCCTTCAATTCTTCATTATCAACTTTGGTCTCCGGCCGTCCACGGGGCTTGTTCTGCAGGTCGAAATTTCCAGAACGAAAACGTTGGAACCAAAAATGCACTGTGTTTTCTTTTGCGGTACCGTCGCCATACACATCATTAATCCTTCGAGCCGTTTCTGCAGCACTGGTGCCAAGCTGGAACTCGTACTCGTAAATAACGCGATATTTCAAGTTTTCCATTTTGTAAACCGAATGACGCAAAGAAAAAAAACAATTGAGGAAAAAACAAATGAATTATAATTTTCGAAACACAAATACATGAGTAAATAGCTGTATAAATTTGAATTTGGAATTCCTAACCAAAGAGAAGATATTTGAGATCAAAGTTGACAGTACGGCAAAACGCCAATTTCATATGTAAGGACCTAATATATAATTCTTCTGTACGTGTGTATATCACTGAACAACTCCTAAACAACTGGACCGAAGTTCATGAAATAGCAGGCAAGCAAACGTTCGGGCAGGAACTCGACTGTCAAGTCCGCTAGTTTCAATATATTCGATATACAATCCACATAAAAGCACACAAAAAAAATCGGTCTACAACACACCTACCTCGTTGAGCTAGACGAATCTTATAAATTCAACATCCTCCATAATGTTTGACAAGTCGGTTTTATTACTGCGCATATCAAGGGTTTATGAAAACAAAGATTAACAACCCAAACAGACGACAAAGAGACAATAAACTTTATACCCACGTTCAGATTTTAGTACGTTTCCGGTCTTATATGTCTGGCTCCGAACCAGACAATACAAAGTTTGTCCTTTTAGTGACACATTGTCCCTGTTTTGGACACTCCCACGGACTTGGGTGGAAGGGAGGACGAATTAATACTTCTATCTATTCTATAGACAGTACATAAAATACTAGTTATAATAACACGCCAAAAATTATGAAATTTAATGTAACAAGTATGTTTTGTTTATTTGGTAGAACTTATTTTGTATACCCGATGATAGCATCTCATTGAAAATATTCCAATAAATCAACGGAGAAGCACTTACACTATCAAATACCCGCAACTATTTATGCGGGTTTGCCAAAGTATCAGTTTGGTAGAAAACAAATAGTATCCAACGCAGCTGCGAGGTTAATATATGGATCTAACAAAAGATGTCACATAACATCTCTTCTTAAAGAACTACATTGGTTGAAATGTCCAGGTCCAGATCAAGTAGACTATAAGGTATGCCTAATGGTGTTTAAAGGCTCTGAACGATTTGGCTCCACTACATTCTAGAACTGTGTCAAGATGTTCCATGAGAAATACAGTTAACATTGAGATCATCTGGATCACAGCGTACCAACTACCAAAAGAAGGGATTTCATTTGTTGCTATATACGCAAGTCTATCACTGTCCATTCTGGCTACGTGGTCCCTCCAATGTCTTCTGGATCTACTCCACCAAACAATGTCATCTATTCCAAATTTCTAATTTCAACATTGGGAATATGATCTCGGAGTTTTTCCAATGATTGACCTTAGAACCTTCATTTCCGTTGTCCTTAGAAGCCCCTTGGTTCGTACAGTGTCTGTTCGCGTTTCCACAGCATACGTCATGATCGGTCGCACGCATATCGTATATATTTTGACCTTGCTGTCAATACGCATTTGTTTATTTTTCCAGACCATTTTTAGAAATTCAGATACGGTAGATGATTTTTATTAACTTATTCACGGACTTCAGTGTATAGCTCATTATAGGTGCTAATCTCTATTCCTAAATATTTGAAACTCATTACAAGAGAAGGAGAACAGGGAGAGAATTTTGAAGGAGAACGTTGAAGGATAAAAAATGAAATAACGGACATACAGTTGATGAATACTACTAGAAACAAGGGCATTATATACTGCGGAAACATGATCAAGTTACAATAGTTTATATTTTTATTTTATAAAAGGTATATTTTATAACAAGTTCTAGTTTATACCAAGTTTAATATTTTTCTTCTGTCAGATATAACGCAAAAAAAATCTGCCACCTCGGAACAGGCTCAGCCTAGTGAGGTGGTTTATACCAAGTAAAATATATAAAAAAAAATTTACATACCTACTATTTAAATTGTAATTTCTGATATTTTATTGTCTGTATATTGTTAGATTTTGTTTGGTTTCAATAATAAAAAAAGAACAAGCCCCAAGCAGCTAATTTTCAACACGATCCATCACTCCTTTCTCTCCTGATATTAATTATATCGGCGATCACTGGCTGTGTCAAATTTTGTCACAAGTGTGACGCTTTCCTCGATCGACTATAGTTTTTCCATAGATATTCAGTCCCTAGTCTCCTCTCCCCCCCACACCCCTTATATTATGTATGTGGCTGCGCCGCCAGCCGGGCCGGGACGCGTTTCATGGACCGTAACGGGCACACCGACAAATGTACCGGAATGGGGAAGACAATAAAAATTAGCAGACCCCTCGTTCCCGTCCGCCGAGGTCAAGTCCATAACAACCGTCTCCGACTCTTCCGGACTGCGGAGGTTCGAATCGAACTATGCGTTCAGATGGATATAAATTTATTTGTAACATCAATCAAGAAAGAAACTTGGTAAAATTGGAATCAGAAAAGTTTCGAGGAGACAAAGGTCCAATGGCTTCCAATTGATGAAAGACTTTTATATATTTAGAGATATGGAGTCATAGAAAAAGAGAATTGCCGCCTTCAATGTGATGTGGTATTGGCGGAAAATGTTGTCATGGATTGATATAAGAATCAGTGTCCAAATTAAATACAGGTTAACGATAGCATCCTTTAATGATTTGGACACATTACCGGAATAGTTCCCGATGACCTCGAAAAGCTCAACGTAAAGGGAAAAGAAGGTTTAAAAATAGGATCCACCAACCCGATGGAAGCGTTGTAAACGCATAAGATGATGATGATGATAGGGCTAAATGAAATTGAAAATATTCATTTTTGCTGTAAAAGTTTCGGTACGTTTGTGATAAAAAAAATTTATAAAAACGCCATAAATTATTGACTCGAGATTCGGGGGATGAATAAATATCGCACGTGAGTTTAAAAGTAACTCAAAAGTCTATTTCTAACCAGATTTCCATCTCGACCTCTTAGCTGCTCCCCAGGGAGGCAGTTCCGAGTGTTCACAGTTCAGATGGAGGCGTTTTGAAGGTTTAAAGTCATATATTGCGGAACTTCGGGATTGAGTCCCGCGGGAAACTGGGGTTCGCGAAATGGGAAAAATCATATTTCGAGTAAATATTAAGAACGTTTTCATACGAGAAAGAAGATGCACGCAACTCAAGGGATTCAAAAATATCGTCTAAAAGCAGTGAACGGACGTCTTTTGGGAAATGCCTAAAAAAGGATTTTAAAGAATTCTTTTTTCCTCCTTATTTATTTTATTTTTTTCTTATAACGTCCCGGGCAAAATGTTTTTTTTTTCTTTTAGCTACCAGATATATTATACATTCCAAAATCACATCCTCAAATCACGCTTGCACAATCCTTACACCTCCCATTGCTTAATAAACTTGAACGATTGCAAAATGTAGAACTGGACACACTTCTCCTTTCCGCCTAACCACTCAATACACCTATGCTCAACATGCAACATTCTACAGAATCTGTAATACATACAATAGGCATTTCCAAGAGATCGACATATTCTTACTTAGCGCCCCCACATTTAAACAAATATATCAAACTTAAAATTTCATCCTCATAATCAAATTTAACACTTAATATACTGACACATTTATATATGCAATTTCACGCATCATTCACACAATATCTCACCATAATATGTAACCATTCCTAATGTATCTTAATATACTACAATAACTTCAGCGACAACCTGTAATTGGCTTTATTATTAATCAAATCATCTTTTTTTATATAATTTATTAGACGCTGTACCTAATACAAACGCCCAACATTAGTTAGTTGTAATTCGCCTGTTGATGGGAGGTCAGTTTCTCCCGAAATTAGTCGCGTTAAACTCAATTCAAGTGGTTATAGCAATTTAATATTATAATAAAATTTAATTGAAAATATCTTATCATAAGTCTCACTACAATTTAAAAATCCACATCAAATAACCAACAAACCTCATAATAAGAAAATGTTCAGTAATAATACGGTATTTAAAAGCGTGGGTTCTCTTTGAATGGCACGTTTTATTTGCCCGAATGGAATTAAAGGATAACAAGAAGCAATTCAAGGAAACAGAGCATGAAAAGTTCCTCTCTGAATTCAACATGTTATTATTCAATTAATTATATTGTTTTATGAATAATAAACACATATTATGACTTTTTTAAATCGGTTCAGATTTCGGTGGCAGAGCGGCTAGCGAGACAAGAATACCATGACATAACGAGTGAGTGAATATTTTCGGAAAACGAAGGCACAAAGGGAGGTCGAGGCTCGATTTGGGCTCGAAGACTCGAAGAAGTTGGGGTGTATGGCTTTCGGTTCTACTTGCCCATGCCACTTTATGGAATATTGGGGTGTACGAGGTAGCCTATATATATTATACTCCACCAATCACGACCCGAGTCAGTTCTCATCGAGCGTTCTCTCGGGCCAGTCGCTCTAATAAACAGCATGTAACCGAACACAGCAGTTTAAATTTAGTCCTACTATAGGTATCGACCTTCACATCCACAGTATTATATCAACAACAAAAAAACGAATATTATAAGTATTTCCACTGTGAAATATTACCGAGAATTAGTCGTAGCATGATTTCCGTTTCAAAACTTCCAAATCCGCGTTGCGATCCGCACAACGGCGCTTTGAAATAATTCACTCATCCCAGAATCAAACGGCAATACGAAATGGACTTTTGAGAGAATCGTTAAAAAATCAATCGAAGAACACAGACGGCCTCGACTGCAGACAGACTCAAACATTCGGAGAAAGAAAAAGAAAAACGTTAATAAAATTAGCCTAATTGAAAATCTTCCCGGGGCTGTCTGGTGGGGTGGTATCTGGACAGATACCGATCGTTAACTCGGGATGGGGTGTCGTTAAGTATAACGACTCTAACTTAACGTCATTAAGATTTAGAAGATGATGGGATGGGCGAGATAAGGAGGGTGAGTTAAATAATGGAATATTCACACCAGTCAGGGGGTTTATCGGCTACGACAGCAATAATAATTATTAAAGACTCTCATATAAAACAATGAATAAAAACAAAAATACGTGTGTTATGACTATTGTAAAGTTTTGATGCAGGATATTTTGACAATAGTAAGGATAAGTGATGCACTAAGGTTGGGATTTTTCAACCTTAGTTATAGTTAAAGTTAGAGTTATAGTTACCACTGGTCATCACAGAAATGGGTTTTCTTCAAATATAACTACGCATTTAGCCCGTAACTATAGCCAGAAAAGTAACCAGCCGAAAATCAGTAGTTATAATTAAATTTGATAGTTATGATAGATGTCGCTGTCAATTTCGTATTTTTTTAGCATAATATCTAAACACAGTAGGTATAATATAATTATGATAGTAATATAAACGATGAAATAATGGAATACGTATTGAAAAAAAAGAAAAAAGTAAAGTTTGGACGTCTGCGAATTTTTAGCGTGATGACGCTTGTATAAAGAAATAGGTGAGATATCTCTTTATATAATATAATTACCGATGACATTCAAAATTCAAATGCGTTCACCATATTACAGCAAATTTATGACAGCCACCATTACTCGGAACCACATATACATAATAATAGAAAACGAGACACACTATATCTTCTATCTTTTATATAGTATGAGCAAGAAAAAGATAGGAAACGCTCGGAATGTACTGTTTACAATTTGTATGGAATATTTATACCTGCAACACCCGTAACTTTAACTATGACATAACTACGCTTGAAAAAACCGTTTTAAAAGATATTTAGCTATTTCTTGTATAACCTGTGGTTATATTATAACTATAACTACCGATTTAACTATTCTGTGAAAAAACCCGCCCTAATTCGTTTTTATGTGTGCACTAAGCATTTATGCTTAGTTTAGGGAATGTATAAAGATGCATAAAAAAGGTACAATTAAAAATTTTGAAAATAGTAAGTACCACCACACATATGTTAATTGCTAACTGACAGTGGCTATTTGCAACATGCCCTGCCCACTGCCAAGTTGAAATGGCAGTGGGCAGGGCATGTTGCAAGACAGGGTACCGAGAGGTGGACACCCAGAATACTAAAATGGAGACCCGTGGGAAAATAAAAGACCGGTAGGGCGACCACAAAAAAGATGGGTGGACGATATCATTCCGGTTGCGGGAAGAGGTTGGCTGGGGAAAGCACAGGACCGAGAGAGATGGAGTTCATTGGAGGAGGCCTACATCCAGCAGTGGAGAGATGGCTGACGAAGAAGAAGAGGAAGAAGTGAGTATTTGAATACAAGGATCAGATCCGGCTCCAAATTAGAGACTAAAAGCTTTAAAATATACTCAAATAATTCAATTGATTTTCAAATTGCGTATTGCCTCCTGAAACACTTGTTGGTTCGACGCGAGCGTACACCCGAAGTGAATCGTTGTTATCCGGCTCGGAGCACTTAAATTCGGCTACCAAATTGAATTTCCATTCAATACTAACAACTAAATCCATTAACAGCGAAAGTAGAAAAAAAGTGTGATATTGGGTGTAGTACCGTGTATATTTACGACCCAAATTGTTTACCCAATGCCGTCTAATACACTTTATCACGTACACCGCAGAGATGGTTAGTCGACAGGATTTAGTTGATCACAAATTGTTTAAGAAGATGTAGTTTAGGAAATATTAATAGTAAAAACATTTTAAGTATGTAGGTACATATTTGTTTAACACAAATTTTATGCCACACAATTGATTCAAATTGGAATTCAATTACAGCAGTAAATTTTCTGTTTTACAACAGGAATTACTAGTCGAATATTTTTATTATTGCATATGCGCAAACATTGGATTTTTTTTCCCTGTCGGGAGTCAAAGATATTTTTTAACAGATTTTTAATTATCTCAATAGAGACGAAGTTGGAATATTTATTGTAGGAGAACCGGGAAATCAAGGCACCTACAGGGCTTACGACCTGTCATCGGCTGGTTTACGTGATCACTTTATGCGCTTGCGCAACGTTCACCAATTATGCCTTTTCAATGAGATCCCTATCAATTCAATTTTGAAAGTTCTATATATTGTAATACTGAAATTCTTTTCGCTTGAAAATAAGGAATTTTTACTACAGCCATCAGCCATCTATGCTACAGACTTCTATGCGAAAAATGCATTGTCACCTCAGATATAAGAATTGTAGCTTTCATTATTTACAAAAAACCAATTCTCTCAATAGATGGCGTTCCAACAAAATAAATAAAAATAATAAGATTGTTGTTCATAATTTCACCCATAGATGGCTGTAGTAAAAATTCCTTATTTTCAAGCGAAAAGAATTTCAGTATTACAATATATAGAACTTTCAAAATTGAATTGATAGGGATCTCATTGAAAAGGCATAATTGGTGAACGTTGCGCAAGCGCATAAAGTGATCACGTAAACCAGCCGATGACAGGTCGTAAGCCCTGTAGGTGCCTTGATTTCCCGGTTCTCCTACAATAAATATTCCAACTTCGTCTCTATTGAGATAATTAAAAATCTGTTAAAAAATATCTTTGACTCCCGACAGGGAAAAAAAATCCAATGTTTGCGCATATGCAATAATAAAAATATTCGATTACTTACACATTGGTACAAGTAGGTGAATAAGACAAAAATGACCTTATAAGTCTGGCGCAATTCAGAGGTGACTTCTATGCGAAAAATGCATTGTCACCTCAGATATAAGAATTGTAGCTTTCATTATTTACAAAAAACCAATTCTCTCAATAGATGGCGTTCCAACAAAATAAATAAAAATAATAAGATTGTTGTTCATAATTTCACCCATAGATGGCTGTAGTAAAAATTCCTTATTTTCAAGCGAAAAGAATTTCAGTATTACAATATATAGAACTTTCAAAATTGAATTGATAGGGATCTCATTGAAAAGGCATAATTGGTGAACGTTGCGCAAGCGCATAAAGTGATCACGTAAACCAGCCGATGACAGGTCGTAAGCCCTGTAGGTGCCTTGATTTCCCGGTTCTCCTACAATAAATATTCCAACTTCGTCTCTATTGAGATAATTAAAAATCTGTTAAAAAAAAAGGAATTACTAGGTTTTTAAACATCGTTATGGTCCGGATTTTGTATGTAACAGATTATTTGACTCAACACCGATATGTAAAACTGCCAAACTTGGGAAACACCCCAAGTCGAAATTAACTTTCATTTAGGGATATGGTAAACTTATGACATTTAGACAGGCCAATGATTTGAGTTTAATGACCCTCATTAAATCATAATACAACTTCCAGATATGTATTTAGTTCACAGACCAAACTTACAAACCACCAGTCCAATGATTTAAGTTAAATGACTGTTAATAAATCAGAATACGGATCGGTTTTAAAACCACAAACCAAACTTATAAATACTTACGACGACGATTCTAAGGATCATTGTTGCGGGTTTCTTGGGAAAGAAAGGCGAACAAAAACATCTCAAAAGGTCAAAGATATATACACTACAGACGGGTTTTCTTGCGGAGAAATTTCAAAAGGTTGAACAGGTAGAAAATTTATCCCCAAAGACGAATCCACTTGTTAAAGTGGCGGTGACTCAAAAGTCGAAAGACTCTGGCTAAGTTAAACGCTAATAATGTAAAAAAAAACAAGGAGATTCTCCTTTGACACGAGTCCCTACCCCGGGCCAAACTATTCAGCCAATCGTATCTCGTCACATTGTAAATTTCCACAGAAGAGGGAATCAATAGATTCCTTGTTCTGTGTAAATTTCGTACTTTTTATGATATTTTTAAGCATTTTGTGATTTCTAAAGACACAATGGTCGCGAAACAATAATTAGTATTCTTCCTAGTTCATCTGGCGTCGGCCCTTCTGGAACGCAATCGGCAGACCTTTCGATATTCAATATTTGTCCACCAGGTGGCCTGTGGACTGCCTCTCGTTCTGGACTGAGTATGTCCAGTGCGAGTTTAACCACGTGATTTTTAAAAGTAATATATAAAAAAGTCTAAGTTCTCATAAAATAAAAAGATTATAGAAAAAAAAAATTATGCAATGTGCGTTAGGTGCAGTGTCTATTTTATAGATATTACATTTTCATGAACAGTTAATTCCATTGTTATTTTATTTAAATATCTGTTTATATGATTTTTATGAAATTTATTGGGTAGACGGGGAACTAATGTGTTTTACTGCAACATGCGAATCCTAGTTTAGAGCCGAGCACCTGGCGTTGTTTATTGTTGTGAGTCGCTTGATACATTTGTGGGTAGACTGTATTCATGGTGTCGTGGCCAGTAAATTTTTGCCTCGTACTCTTTATTTTTCTTTATATATTGTATACCCAGGCATTGCCTTTGTGGGAAATATAAAAAAAAATCAAAGAAAATAATTCGGTAATTATTTTCTTTGATTTTTTTTTGTATTTTTTTTTGTTGTTTCTTTAATTTTGTAACATGTGCCAAAATTAAAACAAATATGTTATGTTGCGGATAAAAATATAACACAAATTTTTTAACACAAATTTAACACAAGAATTAAGGTTACGTACTGAGAAAATAATTGGTTTTTGAATGTCTGTTTGGGATTTGAGATATATAGATATTATGCATAAGATGAAGTGAGTTAAGTGGAAAGAAAAGAGAGAAGTGGAAAGCGAGATGTAGACTTCTTCTGCAAACCAATCCGCAGGATTGAGACTTTTGATGATGATGAAGTGAGTTCTGATTAAGCGAGGAATAGGAGAGAAATAACCGATATTTGTATTGCGGAAGTTTAAGAGAAATATATTCCAAATTATGTTTTTTCCAATTGGTACTGTTATTTTAATTTGAGGAAGAGTGTTTGGTAAATCTAACTGATAATTTATTATTTTATATAGTACCATCATCATCTGCAATTTTTCATCTATTATTTAAGGAAATCAGGTGAAAATACTCCAGCCTGTCATAATAACAGTCAAAATGATGGCTTATTCTCTCTCTAAAAACCAATATTCGAACTAGCCTCTTTTGGAGAGGTACAACCAAGATCAGTTAATAAACTGAACCAGACAATGAGACAAGACTTTTTGTTTCACAGATCTGTTGCAAATACGAAAACTCTCGGTTTGTACACCGGTCTTAAAAACAATAACACTTTGGACAAAGAGGAAGGGGAGGCATCAGAAACCAAACAGGGGGAGAAATCTCCCCCTTTTTTCTTTATTTTTCTCCCCGACGAGCGAAAGAATCGTTTTCAATTTCCCTTTGTTTTTTTTAATACGGTAATGGAGACCGTTTCGCCCCGTCCTGAAATAAGCCAACATTTTATTGCAACGACCTCTCGTATAACGGATCTAACGGAACTAACGGCTCGGTTAACGGTCTGTTGCGCGTCCAGTTTAATAACGGGAAAAAAATCTAACCCACCCAGACGGACTCAGGTAACAAAGATATCTGAAGAATATCTGAAATGATAATAATAATAACGCACAAAATCTTTAAAAAAAGAAATTTCTACATCAAATACATCCAATTTAGAACAAGTCTTCTTCTTCTTCTTTATCCTCGCCATGTCCCGTTATACGGGGTCAGCTTTTCTAACCATGCAGCGCCGATAGTTTCTCTGCTGCGTATCTCCCTTTTTTAGACCCAGTTTCTTCATGTCCCTTTGGACATTCGTCAGCCAGGTGGTTTGGGGCCTTCCCCTCCCCCTCCTCTCAGTAGCCGTGGAAAGACACTTCTTCACCACGTGTTCATCCTCCCTTCTCATTATATGACCAAACCATCTAAGTCTGAACAATTTAGAACAAGTACATTGAGAAAAATTCCAAAATACCCTTCATTAGCCGTATAACTAAAAACCCAATGGTGACAAAATAAATTTAGTCACTATCTTCTTCTTCTGGACTGAGGATGGCAACTAAGCTCATTTGGTCTACATCCATGTAGGATGGTCTCGGCAGATCGAAGGGCTGTGATTGAAGATTCCGTAGCGGACATGACAAGTTAATTCCATTGGATCGCTGACCGATCTCTGGGTCTTCTAGCGTCCGCGCTTCCCAAAAGGACGAGCACGTCAAGATTATAAGGGGCATATTGCCTTCTGGTAATATGTCCAAAATCCCTGCTATGCTATCATCTACGGGAGTTGTTTCAATAAATATGAAGTATGGCATTGCAAGACTCGATCTCCCTGATTAGAACACCACAAAATGTCCCTGTTATTTGGATAGGCAGAGAGAACCGAGCGCTAAACTTTTTTCTCTACTTGCGTAAAATAATCGCCTCACTTCCCTCAAAATATTAAATATGTAGCTGCGCTCCTGAGCAATGTGCATAGCCTCTACATTTCTCAAAGATTAACGAACTCCAGCCCATCGCCGTTCGAGCAAAACAATTAGTTCAATTAAATATCAACCCCAATAGCATTCACACCGCTATAAACCCCAAAAATATTGAGAATAACAATAAAATATGCCTAATCCCAAGATTTTTTTTACTTATCGAATTCATATACAGCAAGAGTACAAAGGCTGACTCTTCTAACCAACCCGATAAATAGTATGAGTGCATCTTGAAAACCAGGTAAATTTCTTCCGACTGTAGTATTACTCAGTTTAAAATATAGACAACTTGAAAGCATCTCCGTTGTTTGGTTTCTATAACCGGTAACCCTGTATTAACACAGAAAAATAATAATAATGAAAGGATCCATAAAAACCCAAGATAAACAGATTCCCCGAGGCATGTTGATACTGGGGTTGCGGTAATTGAAAGAAGAGAAGTAGGTATTTAGAAGAAATGAAATCTAAATGACACAGAAAGAAACAAAACGACATCACTAAGACGGACGGAATTACACGTTAGATACTTGAAACGAGATAACGGAACAATAGGAAAAATTCTAAGGCTATTTTACGCTGGACTGGCGAGGAGAGACTGAAATAATAATAAAAAAGGTAGCTAATTAAAATTGAAACGAAAGGAATAACAAACTGTTATCATTCATACTTAATGAGCCAAGTTAGACCACTGTATTACTTTCAAAGTTACGACGCGTCCCTACATTATAATCCAGGTTGGTTAGTCGTGTTGCAAAAGTTGTCGGAAACGAGGCTTTAACAACAAATTTAATGGATAAAACTAACCACCTACAGCGATTATAATTAAAATTAACAGTATAAATAAAGTTAAGGGAAGCATTGTTATATCTGGACATCAGGCTCAAAAAACCATACGAACAAAGTGCCTGCATTTCAAAAGGAAGGGGACGCGTGTATATGAAGTTTTACGGATATTTAAGTGCGTAGGTATTTTACTATTCAAAATGGATTTAGAAGCGATGGCAAAGAATCGTCTTCGCAATTTGGCAAATAATCTCAACACAAATCGGAATATAAATTTAAATAAAACCTAAAATTGAACTAAGCTTAGTTTGACGTTCGATAGATCTTTATAGAACTCCATTATTTGTAGATACATATATTACAAATTAATTATATTAAACTTAACGGAAGCGATTCGTGCAAGGCATATCGTCAGAATAATACTCTACAAGAAAGTGAAACTAGAGGTTATATTAATTGAATACATATGTAAAACATATTACGTATAAATTTGAGCTTGCTGCACTCCATTTCCATATGAACTTTAAATATGCCCAATCTCTCACTTAACCGTGCGCGCAGTTTTTGCTGAAAAAGTTTTTGCTTCACGTATTAATGTATAGATTAAACGGGATTCTAGTATTTAGTATTTCTTTGTGAAAATTATCAGAGTTTCGATATGATGGCTTAGTGTTTCAACTCGTATAATATTTAATCAAACGTGAATGTACAATGATATGGGGTCGTTAGTAAGTAGATACTAGCAAGAAATCACGGTGCAAAAAATGAACGGGCCGGGAACAGAACTGATATGATCCGTTAAGTAGTGACAAGGGATCCGACAGGAGGGGCGGTGGCGGGTCAATTTATAATTTAAAGCATCGTCCCTATTTAACGGAAGGGATAACGACATCTTGGCGTCCGGTTATCCACAGGGCAAGCGAGAATGGACCGTTAAACAATGGTAATGAGGATGTTGTATACATATACTGTTCATTATCCACCGGAATTTACGTGTGCAAACATATATATGTATATATTTACGTGTGCTAACATATATTTGAAACGAAGAGTTTTTGAATCGTGTGTCCTCCCTGTGATGACGTATGGTCTAGAAACGATGACATTGACTGCCAACACCACATACAAACTTAAATGCGCACAGCGATCCATGGAGAGGCAAATGTTAGGCATAAGTCTGAGAAATAAAATAAGAAATGAAGAGATCAGACGCCAGACCAAGGTTGTCGACATTATGGACCATGTAGCAAGATTAAAGTGGCAATGGGCAGGTCACGTTGCTAGACAGGGAACAGAGAGATGGGCACCCAGAGTTATGAGGTGGAGACCATGGGGAAATAAACGGGGAATAGGTCGACCGATGAAAAGATGGGCGGACGATATTGTCCCTGTTGCGGGTAGAAACTGGCCGAGACGAGCCATGGACCGAAATAAATGGAAGGATTTTGAAGAGGCCTACATCCAGCAGTGGAGAGACGGCTAAAGAAGAAGAAGAAGAAGAACATATATATGTATATATTTCGAGGCAAAATGTAAGAAATGTTCAATAATTATGAAATAGAATTTATATTGACAAAAATATTTTTTAACTTTGTTGATGACGCGTTAAAAAATATTTTCCATCAAAATTAGATCAAGACTCTTGTCTGGAGTGTACTGCTATATGTCTGTGAAACATGGACCATCAGCCAACGCGAAACGGGACGTCTGTCTGCGTTTTAGATGTGGTGTTACAGACACATGGCTAAAGTTCACTGGTCAGAACACATCAGCAACGACGAGGTACTAAGTAGGGTTGGAGAGACAAGGCAAATTATGAAAAGAATTGCCCAACAGAGAACAACTTGGATAGGCCACAACATCCGGCACCCAGGCCTGTTTT